>JAZAYU010000002.1:12993503-14193503 GCA_038501625.1 Corbicula japonica | reverse complement strand
AAATAGCTGCAGCGGACCTCAAACCCATGGTTAAAACTGTGTCACAAAACAAATGCTCCTGCCAAACAAATGAGACTAAATTGTAATTCGAAGGACATAAACTAATCTGCCTGTACGCTCTTGATAAATCTTTCTTAAATATAAGACAACCTGGACATTTAGCTAAAATTAATTTAACAAAATCATCAATTTTCGGAAACATCAAAACACGTGTTCACCTAAATAAACATTCTTATCAATGAAATCATTAATTGCCCCCTTCTGACCACTACTTAAATCCAATATCACTCGTCGGTCACCCGGATCCTTCTTTGGAACTGAATTTAACGGAGACACAATAACATTCGAAGAAAACGGGTTTTTTTTGCGTTGTCCCGGTTAACTCAGTTGGTTACGTCGCAGGAATTGCATGGCTAGGCGCTGTCGCCGTGACGCTGCGGGTTCGCTCCCAGCTAGAGACACTATCATTTGAAATTCACAGTAGCGCTATTTGTGCAGTGTGGCGGCCGTAAAAAGTCTCCCCGTACATTTAGTCAGTACTGTTATCAGTAAATTAACCCGTTACCGATGTCATGCAGTGATTGTTACGTATATCAGGGCTATCCGATCAACGTTTTTTTGGCGTTGTCCCGGTTAACTCAGTTGGTTACGTCGCAGGAATTGCATGGCTAGGCGCTGTCGCCGTGACGGTGCGGGTTCGCTCCCAGCTAGAGACACTATCATTCTAAAAGGACCTATAACTGCCTCATGTTTAAGTTCTTTAATCAAGTATTCTTTTATTTTTTCTGGAAATTCAGTGGCCCCTTTATAATTTTTACAGCTGTCAAAGTTCGAGATATGCGCTAAGTCATTCTCATTACCATTAAACCCTATCGGGAAACCGAATTCTAAAAGATCGCACACTAATATATCAGAATACCCGAATGTAAAAAGCATTTTTCTCATAAATTCAGTGTCAATTTTGTCATTTACCCTTATACGGCATTTTTGAAAATTGTAGCAACCGGATTCTCTGACCGCTTCGTGCATAAGTACTCTCTTCTCGATTTCTAACAACTGTGACTTATTCTTTAATAACGCACATACTGTACATGTTTTATCATGCTGACAAAACACATTATTTGAAGTTTTTTAAAACAGTACTTAGGTAAAAATATATCCACCACGCTATTTCCGTTCTCAAAGATTTGTCAAGCAACCACGTGATGCGGACATGCCGAGGAACATTCCGGATGTTCAAATTTCTTCTGGTCTTTCTGCCAACAGGTGGCGCAAATGTGTTGGGCCTTCCTCATTTTACCCTTAATTACTACCATATGACCTGACTTATGTGGGCACTTTTTTCTTTGATACGCTGAACAAAACCAAAGCCTTTCTTCATCAACATTACTTTTATCATTTCTTTCATTTTTCTTGCTACCAGATTTCTGACCCGGTTTTGCTGAGTATGAGCCCTTATTTAACATCGCTGTATCAAGGTATGAAAAATCATCTGCCCATGTTTTACTGCCTAACTCAATTTCGCGAAGAACTGCAGCATAATAATTTCGTAAAACAGCAAAGTTATATGAGGTACTTAAATACATTATTTTTCAATAATCGTGTACGACCTCTGCATTCTACTGATTTAATGTCATTTCCATCTATGATCTCCAGCTCCCCAGCTACAAACAAATTTATATTAAGTTCATCAAATTTGTAATTTGCACTCACAAATTCATATCTCAGTTGAGCATGAGGATACTTCTGAGGATATTTTACTATATCAGAAGATTTGGCATGAATTCCGGATTTTTTCTGGGACTTTTTCTTAGATATTTTTTGTCTCGTTTTGAAAATGAGTTATCATCCGAAGTTTCCTCCGCACTACTTGAGATACTACTGCTACTACTAGTATCCGTCCGTAATTCATCCGAGCTTGAGCAACTGTCACCATCAGTCTCGTCATCACTTGAAACCAAGGCTAATCTCCTCATTTCTTTAACAACCTTTCTATTAAGTTTTTTGTTCTTCCTTAGTGACGTAATATTACACGTTGCGTCATCTTTAACTCTTTTTTCCGGCACTTTAACTGAAGAAGATATTAAAGTTTGCCTACCCTTTAGGGATTTTAAGTTCTTCTTCCTTTCCTCAATGTCTCTTCTTAACTGTCTTTTCTCTTCGTCCCTCCTAAACTTGCGTTCCTCTGCCTCCAGCCTCACTTTCTCTCGCCTTAGCGCCATCAACTCCTCGTCCTGATCGTCCGACTCGTCCCCAGAGTTGAAAGGAGAGAACACGACCTCCTCTCCCGCAGTGGCTCCCTCCAAAAGTGTACACACACCCTTAACTTCTCCTCTCGTGGCTCCTTGCACAACCGGACCTGCTTCGTCCCTGGCTTCCTTCCGAGTATCAGCATTCGCCGACTCCTCCGCTGTTCCTTCGTGCATTTTCTTATAATCTACACGAGATTTTTGTCTATCCGGTTTATCAGCTGCAGGCATCTTACTCGATCAATATTAGGATACCGCGTTTCTTTGTTTAATTCACCCTGATTAAACAGTTATATCGATTAGAGTTCTTCCGAATCACGCTGCTGTACGCACGAACAATTCAACAGATCAAATATCAACCAAATTCACAATGATAATCAAACGTATTCGTAGTTATATAATTGTTCACCACATAGTGGTAACACCACTCCAAAATAAATCAATCCAGATTTTTTATCTCATGTTCAATCCTGTAATATTGACTGTCAGTCCAAACAAAGAAAAAAACGCACTGGCGGGAAAAGCTTGGGTTTCCCTTCACTACTACTGTTTTTTATTCGACGAAAAAGACACAAGCAATGACGAATTTGCTTAGAATTTCCCTTAAAAGGGTAACAAGTGAACCAATAAAATTGAAGTTTAGAATTACCAATCGAATTTAATCTCTCAAGAAAAGTGATAAGAATTATCTCCCCTTACAGTTCTATAGCTGATTCCCCTTTTTCTTATAAAACGTTTAATTAAGTATTTTAATAATTGTATATTAAAATTAACCAATTATATGTTTTGTACTATAATTTAGCAAAATATTTAGCGACCGATGGTATGCGAAGAGTTGCGATGGGATAGGATGGATCGGCGTGCGAGCGGGCGGACAGACGGAGGGAGGATAGTAATCGGGGCTTACTTAGGGAAAACTTAAAAAATCTTGTTCTCTAAAACCACAAGGCCTAGAACCTTGGTATTGGTATGTGTCATCATGTAGTGGTCCTCTACAAAACTTGTTTTCAAATTATTCTCCTGTGGTCAAAAATGGCCCTGCCTCGGGGTCACTAGTTTTATTACATATTGTTATATAGTAAATTTTAGCAGCATTATTTTTTTATTTGATTTTACCAAACTTTGCACACAACTCTTCCAACCATTGAGCAGTTGTTAATAGGTGAGCGACCCAGGGTCATATGGACCCTCTTGTTTATTTATATCATCTTGTGGCCTTTTTTAAGAAATAACACACAGCACGCACATTATACTAAATGTTTAAAAAAATGGTTAAAGAAGAATATTGAATATTTTGGAACAAACATTAAGTCTTTGTTTACGCGAAAACAAATGATCATGCAAGCTGTTGTGTTATATAAAGAACGTCTTAATGTCTTCTTTTCTATTCACAAGCATATGATTATTTAATGAAATTGACCGCATTAATTCATAAAAGTGAGCTTAGACAGCTAACGCCGAAAAACTGTTGTGAACTGGGTGCGATAGTATTTTTCTGCCACCTGTTAACTAAAGTGTATTAAGTGCATTACTTGAACGCGACAATTATACAGTGTATTTGAACAGAACAAAAATGTTGGGTTATTATGTAGCACATGCCAGGTAAAGCTCGCGGGTCATAAAATGTGACATTCGGTTCTTTTTCATTTTTAAAGTTTGAATCATAAATTATTTGCAAGAGCACCTACTTAAACCGCAAATGAAATATTACCCTCCTGGGGTGATTGTCTCGAAGGTTTCGTATCTCTTACGACGTTCGTATCTCTGTCGTAAGACCATCGTAAGGATTTGTTTCATTGTCTCGAAGAGTTCGTAATTTAAGCAACATCTTAACTGTCACGCAAAGTTAATGTAAAAAAATTGACCCCATAATTATCTTCATAAGGCTACGATGATGATTTATTCCAATTATTTAGTTAATACTATTATAGGCAAAGTACTTGCAATGTTTCAGGCAATAGTAAGTTCTATATTGAAGCCGTTTGAAGGGGATTGACTCAAAAATAGTGAAACAGGAGTTATATAATATAATGTATAATTCTTGATATTACAGATTATTTTGTTTATGCATGTGATACATTTCAAGTATTAAGTTAAAATGACAAGTACTTTCAAAGTTATAGTCAACATTAGTTTTCTCATTAAAGTCACATGGTTCTAAAGGACTCCGGCGCCGCCGACGACGACACCGGACAATAGAATCCCTACGTGTCTACCTGCTATCGTAGGCGACACAGAAACAACCAATTATTAATGTAACTGTTGATATAGCACTTTATCGCTTCAGTTGACCTTTTTAGCTCACCTGTCACATAGTGACAAGGTGAGCTTTTGTGATCGCAATTTGTCCGGCGTCCGTCCATCTGTTCGTCCGTCGTCCGTCCGTCCGGTAACTTTTAATTTAAACATCTTTTCATAAGCCAATTTTATCCAAACTTCTCAGGAATGTTTCTTGGGTTGTCCCCCTTGAAAATTGTTCAAAGAATTGAATCCAATGCAGAACTCTGGTTGCAATGGCAACGGAAAGGAAAAACTTATAAAAATCTTCTTCTTTAAAACCACAAGGCCAAGAGCCTTAATATTTGATATACATCATCATCTAGAGGTCCTCTACCAAAATTGTTCAACCTATCCTCCTGGAGTCAAAAATGGCCCCGCCCAAGGGGTCACTTGTTTTACATAGACATATAGGGAAAACTTAAAAAAATCTTCTTCTCTAAAACCAAAAGGCCTAGAACCTTGGTATTGGTATGTGTCATCATGTAGTGGTCCTCTACAAAACTTTGTTTTCAAATTATTCTCCTGTGGTCAAAAATGGCCCTGCCCCGGGAGTCGCTAGTTTTATTACTTAGTGTTATACATGTATAGTAAATCTTTAGAAAAATCTTCTTCTCTGAAACCGTAAGGCCTAGAGCTTAGATATTTGGTATGGAGCATCATCTAGTGGTCCTCTACTAAAATTGTTCAAAGTATCCCTTGGGGTCAAAAATGGACCCACCCCAGGGGTCACTTGTTTTACATAAACTTATATAGAGAAAACTTAAAAAGTATTGTTCTCTAAAACCACAAGGCCTATGTGTCATCATGTAGTGGTCCTCTACAAAACTTGTTTTCAAATTATTCTCCTGTGGTCAAAAATGGCCCTGCCCCGGGGGTCACTAGTTTTATTACATATTGTTATATAGTAAATTTTAGCAGCATTATTTTTTATTTGATTTTACCAAACTTGCACACAACTCTTGCAACCATTGAGCAGTTGTTGACAGGTGAGCGACCCAGGGTCCTATGGACCCTCTTGTTTATTTACATCATCCTGTGGCCTTTTTTATAAAAGAAATAGCACACAGCACGCACATCATACTTAATGTTTAAAAAAATTGTAAAAGAAGAATATTGAATATTTTGGAACAAACATGCATACAGATGTACAACTTTAAGTCTTTGTTTACGCGAAAACAAATGATCATGCTACCTGTTGTGTTAAATAAAGAACGTCTTAATGTCTTCTTTTCTAATCACAAGATATGATTATTTAATGAAATTGACCGCATTAATTCAGTAATCCGGCAAAGGAAATATAGATGCAAAACAAAATAGTACCCTATTTTAAAGCAGTTAGTTTTGTTAATGTGCTACGCAACATGTAGCCGGTGCTTTATCCGGCTGTAAAAAGTATGATTGGAAAAGATGTGATAGTTGGAGATAGTTGGTACGAAGCATGCCTTCAAAACCTCCCAACACAATTGACTTCAAATTAAAAAAAAAATTCATTCTTTACATGTTCATATAAATAATGGATCAATCGTCTTCATTCTGTGCTAGCTGGTTATCTAATAGATCGCATAGAAGGCCATTCAACAATAACAATACCAATGATGGCATGATATTCTTTTCAAAATCTAAGCACTCATGTTTAATGTTGAGTTTATTCTTTTCTATCTTTACACGTCGCCTTTTTATTACCAGTTTCTCTGGCTCTAAAGCTATAATGCCGCAATGATCCAGCCTCTGTCAGAGTCTTACTACCGCTGGCAGAGGATGAAGTTAAAGTATGTTCTTTTACAGTGGATTGGATTGGTGTCGAACTATAGTATTTAGCCGCCATTTTATTAAAACTGCCATTTTCCTCAAAGATTTTCAGTTTGTATAAAGTGCTGTAAAAAATAGTATGCGACAAAGAAGGCGAAAACCAAGCTATTTATAAACTACACAGAGACATTTTAGCATACACGACGTCGTATGTTGGGTCTCAGAAACGAGAACGTTAAGATGCTCTTCCAGACAATGAAACAATGACAACTTAGTTTCATCGTTGCAATCTCGTAATATTTGTCGCAACTTTACAATACGAGAATTTTTCGAGACAACCACCCTTAGGCTATTGAAATCAAAACAAGTTTGATAAGGAAAAAAGTGTTGTTTTCCATGTTCTTTATTTCAGCATAAATGCATCTATTCTATAATTAATTGTTTGATAGTAATTAATGATGAAAATGGCCTGTTATTTAAGAATGATTGTTATTGGGGATGTAAAAGCCAATCGTTTGCTGTATCCGGTGAGAGGCCTACAGTCCGTTTAAACTGTATCTGCAGTTAAAACATAGTTTGTGTTAAAGCATGTACCTCTTCGCACAATTAGCACTAAAACAGTAACATTCGCCCACAACAGATCCTGTATATGTACTGATAAGTCCAACGTTTCGGCGATTGGCTACTGTTCAGTCATCTAAAGGCATGATACAGTAGTGAACAATCTCCTTCGCAGAGTTGTCGTTCCTTACACTCACTTTACACCTCTGCGAAAGGCTCAATGTCAAGATTTTTTACCAAACTAAGAAGCTTCGTTGTATACAGTCATAATTATGAATTTGAAAACTTGTGGTATAACAAGTGACAGAAATCTTCACTATCTTTCATTAAAACCGAAGAAACCCAAGCTATTTTAAATGTAGTTAGTGAACTATTTTGTTGCGCCAAAGTAAACATTGTTGAAAGTAGTCCCAGCCTATAACAGAGGTGAATGTATATGAGCCGATAGTGTAAGAGAGTGAGTAGTGAGGTGAATATTACAAGTAACTACATCTGAGACATTTCCACCCCGAATTGTGAATAGGAGGTTTAAAGCAAGATATAAAACAAAATTAATATATTTTAGAATAGATGAAAAGGGAACTTTGAAGACCCTCGACCAAGACAAATATAAAAAAAATTGCAGGCTCGGTTTGATTGAGCCTGTTCATGGGCAGTAAAAACAGTGTGCTGACAAAAACTTGTTATTAAAAATAATTCATGGACCTCCGCGGTATAGTAACAATTTGGAAGTGGCATAATAACTCTGCTAAATCTTGTATCCGGTAGCATTCTGTAAGTGATTAAATGTGTAAGATTTTTCCCTGATCAGTGTGCTGAATATTCTGGATTACCTTACCTTGATAGCTTACTAGTAGGAAGACGGGAACCAGACTAGGTGCGGAACCTTGTGAGGACTATTGCTAAACTTCCGCATTGAAACGAACGTAAATAGCATATACGTAACTATATAACATGTAATCAGCATAATCGAAACAATGCAGGTGTGAGCAGTGTTTGAGATAACATGAGTATCGCCTCCAGCATGATATTTAATTTTAAATTATTATAACAAGATGAGAGCTAGAGAGTTTGACAAAAAGTTACCTCCATGAGCCTCTGCTTTTAATAAGATGATTTTATCATAACAAGACAAAATATCACAATATCATTTATTATAATACGCCGCCTAATACATAAAGCCTATATTAAGTCCCTGGACCAAACATCAAATAGTTTTAATGCTTTTATATTCTAGTAAAAATAAATTACAAATATTCGAAATGCACTAAGAGGATAGTTATCCTTAATTAAACCGACATCAATTATTTTCCATAAACAAGGAACGAACAACAAATTACTCCAACCAACGCATATTCCTTTACTATAAATCAATTAGCAGGTCAGCCTTTTTCTCAGCCAATCTAAAGCCTCAACGTATTTCATTTAAATTCAAGAAATGTAATGGCATATTTTGGTATATATTTAATATTTATAATGGTATATTTTTCGATGTCTTCCTGTTGAATCTGATTAATTTAATGATACAATCTGGCAGATTAAATGGTTAAAATTTTCATATTTCCTTCAATTTTATGGAGTAAAAAGAAAGTTACTCAAATCAATTAAAACAGATGCTTTGCTACATTTATGTCTATTCTAACAGCCAACACATATAAATAATTACAATCACTACAGATGCTTTGCTACATTCATGTCTATTCTAACAGCCAACACATATACATAATTACAATCACTACAGATGCTTTGCTACATTGATGTCCATTCAATTTCAAAAAGTTGTAACTTGATTTCCCCTATACACGCGTTACACACAGCAAGTTTGCAGTGATCTTTGGATACGCATATACTTCTGGGAAATTCTACGTCCAGTTCCACTGATTCCAAGATCTCGCCTGTGTGAGATATCATCACTATAGAATTGGTTTGGTCACTGCAAACAAAAATACAGTCAGCTGGACCGCTCGCTACACCACATGGTTCCTTAATGTACTTTTCGTCCTTGACCTCGACTCTCTTTTTACCTGCCACGTCACATATATAGATAGTGTGTGCGTATCTATCCGACATAACTACCTTGTCACAGTTCTTAATGTAAGTACAGGCACTGTGGTCGGCAGGGTATGTTGTTTTGGGTAATTTTACACTTATTTCTTTTTCCTCGCCTGTAAGTGATATAACGCGGACAGGTTCTGGGTCATCAACAGTTCCTACCAGAAAATTCTCTTCATCTATCACACAAATAGAGTCGTATATCCGAGTCAGCGAACATGTGCGTACGAAGCTGATCTCGTTTGATTTATTTACACGAAGAATAATTATATCCCAACTCGTGACTGCAACCTCCTCATCAGAAAATGCCACCACCTTTAGAGGCTTTTCCTGAAGTGAATATGATCCCAGTTTTTGTAACTGTTGGTTCATCACCACACATTTGTTATTCATATTGTCAACAGCGACCAGTCTTCCATCCGGCAGGAAATCCATTCCCGAATAAAGCGGTTCCTCTAAATTGCCATCTCCTTGCTTCAAATCAACTGATGTAATTAGTTTTAATTTGATAGTTTGGTTTTCTTCAGTTTTACCATCATTGCCAGAATCAGCAGAAGTAGCGTACTCTATTGTCAACTTCCCAGGCATATGATTTTCTAAAGGAGGAAGTTGTATTCCAGAGTCGAAATCAAACGAAAGAACTATAAATTTATCCTCGTCTTGTTCCTGTTGAACTCTTGTTCGTAGTTGTTCAACGCTTTTCTTCAGTTTATTGAACATTAAGATATCTTCAGATTGTCTTTCGTGCATATCAAACACAACTTGGTTAGTTTCTGCAATAACGCTTTCACATGAGACCTCCTTTTCATCATAGATCTGAAAAGCTTGTTTTTGAAATGAATCTATTTCTTTCATAACAGTTTGTTTCAGATTCTCGAACATTTTGTTGACGTTATCTTGCATGGTTTGTATTTTACTTGTTATTGTAGAACTATCAGCCTCAAACTTATATTTAATTGCTCTTAGGTGACGAAGTCTCTTTTTCTCGTTTGTTTCAATGTCCAACAGTTCTTGTTTAAGGTTAACCATTTCCAACTTGTTCCGTTCCACGATTTGTTCTATTTCTATCACACTACGACATTGCCGGTGACAAACAATCGCACATCTACTGCACATAGATTCATTATCATCCTCACAAAAGAAATCCAGAGGCTTATTGTGTATTTTACATTGTGATACGACTTCTGATTTTCTCATCGTGTTATCCTCGTATTTCTCAACAGAATAAAGCTTCTGCCATGACATTGTTACGTTACATGTAATCCTCACAGTAACTATTTTTGCCAAATATATAAAAAAGGATCATTGTTTTATCAAATCTCGTACGGATGCAATGCCATAAATTCACTTCTTCCATTTTATATCGGTATGCATAATTCATAACAGGTTATCTAAGTAGTACAACACTTGTAATTTTGTAAACTTTACATGCGTTTTCAATATTACTGATGATTCAGATATTTAAACCAAATCTCAATATGTATACC
Organism: Corbicula japonica; assembly: GCA_038501625.1. Classification (NCBI taxonomy): domain Eukaryota; kingdom Metazoa; phylum Mollusca; class Bivalvia; order Venerida; family Cyrenidae; genus Corbicula; species Corbicula japonica. The sequence continues at coordinate 14,183,125 of JAZAYU010000002.1, read as the reverse complement.
TTGTGATATCTCGTGATATTTATTTTAAACATCAGTAATATAACCCCGTGTCCATCATCTGTGACGGTATTGTAGCGTTCACCAATACATCCACTTGCATACTTGAACATGTTATTTAAAGTTCCTATTGACAAACATATATTAAATAGAATATAATTAGCGCTTCGATTTTGTAAACCAAGGTTAACATATGAACGACCTGTTGAAACCACTGCGGGACGTTTGGATTTAGATGATTTCAGGCGCATTGAGTGATATTATTGACGATGTTCTTAACTGTTATATTAATTTAAAGTTATGGCTTAAAAAGCCCCAATAAACTTGCCAAACAGCATATTTTTTAATAACCTAAACATTTTAGATTTCACCTGTATGCATAATAACACAAAAAAACCTTACAATAAGAAAACGGATCTATTATCTTATTGATTGACAGCATCTTTTGGGCGTTTTTCGGATCGTTTATTTTGTTTACAAAACAAACAGCGAATCTTTCCGAGCTGATTTTCGGCAACTCTCGGCAGGCGAAAGTCGCTCATTATACAGAATGACGTCACCGCGTTTTTACGGCCCACTTAAGGAAAAAAACGATAACTTTTCGCCGAGTGATTGTAAACATTGGTTAGTAATTTTGTGGGCTACAAAAATACTGTTCGGACCGGGTCTCAATGATTGGGGATTATTTGAGGACATAAATATCTGGTCGTTTATACTTTCTTTTGAAAAGGGTCAACGTGGTTAATTTATTTTCACAATGAAAAAAAAAACCGTTTTGGCAAGTTTATTGGGGCTTTAAGCGCGCATAATTGTTCTTGGGATTCTAGAGGCAGTACATCAACGAGTTATTTCATTCCTAGATAATTAAAATATATGCTTGTTCTGTGTTTTAATATTTTAATTAATTAAGACATTCACTTTCTCTTCTCGCATTGTTGTTGGCTATATCATATGGTTTATATAATGTGTTGTCAAACTAAAACCGTAAAAACATTTTACCATTCTTCGAAATTCTGATAATACAAGTTTGTTTTTTTTCAATACCATCTATGGATCAAATTAAAATTCCTTTGGAACAAATGGTTTATGTACTACTTACTTTATTTTCTAAATTAATGGAACTTTGAAAGTAGATCTGAAAATATAAATCCTAGGTGTCTCAGTACGCAGACGTATAAAATCAATTAGCACATCAACAGTCTTTATAATGAGCGATTGAACACGATTGAACAACGATTTGTGATAATTGACCTTATTATAACATATTTAGCTCTTTTCCTAGTTGAAGTAGAGTGGCGATGGACGAAGTGGTTAGTAATATTTATTTCCATTACTGCCCATGAGCATGCTCACTCGCAACGAGCCCGGAATATTTTATTTGTTTCATGTTCATTGACAATGTCTTTGAAAATTCCTTTTCATCAGTATAAATATCACAGTATTGTTGTTTGTGCATGTGTTGACTGTAAAGCCTTTGCCCGTACATTCAATACTGTTATTATTTCTCTCCATTAAAATTCGTTGAGCAAGATACACATATCAGTTAACATAACACTTGGTTTATAAATCACAGCTAGAATATATTCGGAAATTGTTCAATCAACCAAAGGATGTACCTTCTGCAAAATTGCTTCGGCTTTCTCTGTGAAAAGCAGATTTTTATAGTCACAATTATATTTTGTTGTATTCAACAAAAGATACAAACATTAAATTGGACGAAACGAAATTACAACAATATAAAGAGATGTTGACTATATCATTTCTTCGTTTACAATAGATTTCGATAAATATAATAATAACGTAGAGGAAATTGTTACTAGTTTTGTAACTCTTTTGCGGTATCATGCAATTAACATTTTTGGGAAAACGCGTAAACAAAACAAAAACCAGACCAAAAACAAAAGAAATCAGGAATGGTTCAATTCAGACTGTTATCATGCGCGCAAGTTATATAAACATGCAAGAAACAAATTTATTAAATTTAAAAACGATGAAAATAGACGCGATTTCATTAATTCAAAAACCCACTTCAATCGAATAAAGCGCAGAGAAAAGAATAAATTCAAAAGTAAAGAAAAAGTAAACCTTACCAAAATGGCCAAAGAAAAACCATGACAGTTTTGGAAAAAAGTAAAAACGCAATATACAAAGCATCGGAATGTTGCAGAAAACTAAAATATAAGCGATATATACACTCATTTTGAAAACTTATTTGGCTCCGAATATCAAAATGCTGACGATAACACATTTGACCACGATACAATAGGTGATGACTTTTTAGACAAAGAAATATCATATGATGAAGTTAGGCGAGCTGTCTTCCAACAAAATAACAACAAAAGTAGCGGAATTGACTCACTTCCCGCTGAAATATTCAAATATTCGTTTGATAAAATTGCTATTTTTCTTATCAAATTATTTAATAGACTCCTTGAAAATGGTGAATATCCAAAATCTTGGGGAGAATGGATAATAATTGTTCCTATATTCAAAGGAGGAGATCTGGAAGATCCTAAAAACTATAGAGGTATCACACTTATTAATGTTATTAGTAAAATCTACTCACAGGTTTTACTTAAGGTAAGGCCTTCCTAATGATTACCTATATTCAGAAGAGTATCCAAGGGAGGTAACTATAGTAGTAAATTAGGGTAGATTTCTGTCATGCAAGAGGACCAGGGTTCAAATCCCACTGGAAGCTATTTTTTTGTAAGCCTAGAGCTTAAATAATTGGCATATTTCTTTTTTCCTGTGTAATTCTGTCATTGAATATAAAATTCTCATGATTTAAACTAAAATAAGCAAAATAATCAAGATTAAAGGTGTTATCGCTATCAGAATAGTGTTTATTCAAGTCATCAATTTGAAAATTTCTAAAACTGGAGGTAAACTTCTCTGAAATTTTGTTTAAATTTTGTTTAAGGTATATAGTTTAAAAAATGGTAAATATTTGTATATTGCACCAATCAGGATTTTGCACAATTTTCATTAATTTATTCTCGTGAAATATAAAAAATGCATTTTAAAAATTTATTTGGTCAAAAATGTCATTTTAAGATAAATTCTGTATTTATATATTATATCTTAAATTGGTTTAGTAAAATATAACATATTTTGGATAAACTGTAAAAAATTAGGGTTGAATTTATCAATAACAAAAAATTTTGTCACCGATTAAAGAATTTGGATACTTTCACGTTTTTTCTCACTTTTTTAAATAAAGAAAGCTAAACATCTCAAAAACTACACCGTGAAAATTATTAAAATTTTGCATACAAGTCGGTGGTATGAAGCAGTTGATGAAAATATAATCAGATGTTGGATTCTTAATATTGCCAGTTAGGAAGGCCTTACCTTAACAGAATTACTAAATGGTCAATAGATAACGAAATAATTATCCATAATCAGTTTGGCTTTCAAAAGGGAAAATCAACAACAGACTGCATATTTCTTTTACACTCTATTATTACCAAAAGTCTTAATACAAATAAAAAACTATATTGTGCCTTCGTCGACTAAGAAAAATGTTTTGATAAAATTAATCGTGCTCTTTTATGGCAAAAATTAATTAATCAAAGAATTAGTTCAAAAATGGTTATTGCATTACAAGCCATGTATAGCGTTGTCAAACAATGTGTCTTATATAAAGGTACTAAGTCAGACTTCTTCACATCAAATATCGGTGTGAAACAAGGGGACCCAAGTTCTAGTCTGATGTTTTTAGTTTTCGTAAACGACATACAAAACAATATAAATTCCAATATTGAGGGTGTATTCACAACTGAACAAATTAAAATATTCATGTTGATTTTCGCGGACGATGCAGTTATTTTTGCCCAAACTCCAAATGCACTTCAGTCAATGTTAATAGATCTTGAACGATATTGTAATACATGGGGATTAAAGATCAACACGAACAAGACTAAAATAATGATATTTGAACGTGGCAGAAGTACTCATTACAATTTCACTTTATGTGACACAGTTCTAGAAGTTGTAGATTCATTTAAGTATCTTGGCACTCATCTTTTTAAAAATGGTTCCTGGTATCGTACCCAAAAAAGATTAGCACAACATTCCAAGTTCGCGTTACATAATTTATTTATAGTCATTAATCAGATAGAACTTACCACTTATGATAAATGTCGTCTTTTTGATAGTCTTGTAGGGTGTATTCTCAATTATAACGCCGCAGTATGGGGAAATCACGATTCTAAGGATATTTAATTAGTACATTGTAAATTTTTACGTAAAGTTTTAAATGTAAAGAAATCAACTAATCTCGATGGGTTATACGGAGAACTAGGACGATATCCTATGAAAATAACAAGAAAACTAATAACGATCAAATATTGGATGAAAATAATCAAATCTACAAACCCACTTATAAGAACTGTATACAATATGTTAGAAATGGATACAAACAATGGTAATTCATATAGTGGTCTGAATTGGGCACATCAAATTAAATCTAGTTTATATAATATTGGGCTGCAATATATGTGGGATGAACACCGAGTGCTCGAAATTAGCTACGTTCACATTAAGCAACGGATATTAGATATATACAAACAAACGTGGTATACAAGTATTAATAACTCTAGTAGACTTTCATCTTATTCCTTGTTTAAACACGAATTCAAACTTGAAAAATACCTGTCATGCATACCGGACAAGAAATATCAAATAGCGTTAACAAAATTAAGGCTTTCCTCGCATGATCTAGCAATAGAGACAGGGCGATACACAAACATTGATAGACAATTACGTTTTTGTAGACAATGTAACATGGAATTTATAGAAAATGAATATCATTTCTTGTTAGTATGTTCCAAATATCGAGAGTTAAGACAGAAATATTTTAAACCTTATTATTGTAGATGGCCAAGCGTTCATAATTTACTGATCTCATGTCTAACAATTCTGTTCGTATTATTAATAATTTAGCAAAGTTTGTTTATTTCGCACTAAGAAAAAGAAATGAAGAAAATAATTTTTAAATATCTGATAGATGAATTTAATAAAAATGATGTCAAAATTATCTCAGTCATTGTTAAATAAGTAACTTACTGTTTTACAACAATTGTTCATCTATGAAAATAGTGTTTAGTATTTATGATTTCACTGCTGTATTTATATTTGTATGGCTATAAATGTACTATACGTTTTATGCCGAATAAATATTGTTATGTTATGTTATGTTATTCAGGTCTGACTATTGTTTCTTGTTAACGTCAAACCCATTGTTTTCTGTTTAAAACAAACACATAAGCCGATGATGAAAGAATGGTATTTATCTTAAAATAATAATATCACATTACGAAAAGCAGCATTCTTTATATGACATATAAAACGATATATTTTTTAAAAAATCAAATAAATGTTATCAAATGTGTTACAATGAATTACACAGTAATATTAGTAACAGACATAACAAAAGCAGATTCTGTATTTGATGAGTGTAAACTCATTTAGACATAAAAATAAAATGAAAATAATGTTCTGTGAAAACACATAAGGATATATGTCAACGACTTTCTTTTTACAGAGTGGTGTTCGAATATCACTGTGACAAATGCTACAGGTTTTCAAGTAAACGGTCAATGCATATATCTTTTATAATATTGTAGTTATGAATATATGGTTTAGATAGTAACGCAATGTAAGAACGTTAGGTGCAGGCGTATTCATACAGTCACAAAATTAGAATAGTTAACTGTAAACTTAATTATGTTTCGTGTGTTTTACTGGCAAAATGTCAAGATTTGCTAATGCATAACTCACGAAATAAACGTTATAAACGTCCTCTGATCCACCATTTCTATTCACATGCTCTGTGGTAGATAACAGGTCCCAAGGTTATAAAGCTGAGATTGGAAACCAGTCTCAAATCTCAAGCATCTGATTGGCTGAAATGGTGACCAGTCGCCATTTCAGCCAATCAGATGCTTGAGATTTGAGACTGGTTTCCATGCTCAGTTTTATAACCTTGGGCACTGGTGGACTAAATGTAAATAATGTCGGAAAATTGTTTTTTTTTTTGTTAGAATGATGTTAAAAATACCAACTAACGGGGATACAAATACAGTAAGTCTCTCTTTAGCATAAGATTAAGATACTGCAAATGTTTCAATGAATCGCCGATGTCTACAGATTTCAATACGTTTTGCGGGTACCCAACTGATATATCTGACCATTTGATGTCACTTACGGAGGAGGTGCGTATAAGGGACATTCAGACAATGGGATTATATTACAAACGATTACTTTAGTTTTAAATTCTGTCTAGACTACTACTGAATATTGTATAAGAACAGATGTAATAGTGAACTATTGCATTCCAATAACTATAAGTAACTGGATGTATTCAATCAGAACCATTTAAATTCGTTTCTCGACAATGATTTTATACGGTTTGGAAAACAGACCAAATGATCCACCTGAAGGGGAAATATCAGGACATATTCCTGATTTCATTGTCCATTTATATCTCTGCATGAGACCTGCGAAGATCAAATGTAGTTCCGGCTTTGCAACAAATTCTCCAAGACAGACACGTTTTCCCGCGGAAAATGGAAGCCAGTTCTTCGGCTTCGGTCCCAGCTTTCCATTTTCATCAAGGTAGCGTTCGGGTATAAATCTATCGACCTCTTCCCAAGCTTCAGGGTCATGATGCAGAGCCCAGTAATTAACTGATACAAGCGTTCCCTTGGGAATTCTGTAACCATCTGTAACGATAATTTCAAATAATTCAAATTAAAATACCATAGAATGTTATTTATTCATCGAGACAGACTGTAAGGGTAACGGTGCAGCATATGGAAAGTATCCATCTAAATAATGCATCTGTTGGGCAAGTGCAAAGTCCTAGAACCCGATTAAAATCCCCAGTGGCAAAATAGTTTTGCCAATGACGGTTTCAAGGCGGTAACCCTTCAGTTTCTCTTTTTCGTTTGTTGTGTCGTATATGATACTGGTCATTTGATAAATCAATGATCATTTTTCTCTCTACGTTTTGGCCGCGTCCGGAGGCTGTGTTTTCTGGGTGTGTCAATTCCCGATATGCATTTTTCACTTTTTTTCCAAATTAAAACAAAATTTAATGTAATTTGTTCATAAATTGTAAAATGTGTCATTATTTAATATTTAACATTGTGACTGGCGGTATCTGATAACCAATGAAATCTTGTAAAACGATTGCATAGAAACGTGCTATGAGTGTCAATAATTCGCCTAAATTGCTCTTTTTTTTCTTTAAAACGTTAAAACGTAACTAATAGATATATAATACCTGAATCTGATCGCTTGAAAATCGGCGAGATAACAGCAGAGGTTTGACTGAGTCTCTCTCTACAACCTCATTTACTAAACTGGATTAAAAATATGGATAATTTGATTTGTTTTACAATAGAACTTCCATCAAGACGTTAGATGTACTTACTTATGTCCGTATCACACATTGTCATATGTGTTATACCAAAAGGAGTAACGGATGCGAGTCGCATACTTTCATGCAACACAGCCTCTGTGTAACCCAGGTCAGGGCGATGCTTTAATCCCGGTAAACGGCCTTTGCCTTGAAAAAAAAGATTAAATGTAAATATGACAAGGGACTTGTCACGTGCAATAACTTCTGAAGTTTATGATATTAACTTGGGACACGTAAAATGAACCAATTGATTCGTTTTGAAAATTAGTATCTACGATTTGAATTGTATTAAGGACATATGGGGAAAATGACAGGCATTTTATATTCGTTTTCAACATATTTATTTTGAAACTTAATGGTGTCGTAACAGATCTCTATTACATTTTTTGTTCAAATACCATCTTCATTTTAATATTAGAAAGCATAGCTGCTAGACAGCATATAAAATATTTGACAAACTTTCAAGCGCAGTATCATATTTTCCAAGGTTTTGTGTAAAAGTAATTTAACAAATTATGCGGTCTCGTTTTCATTTCCTAACACTAAACATAAATGGCACACATATTACAGTAACTCACCAACGACTCTGTTGATTTCCTCGTACACCTTTTCCTGTATATCAGGGAAAGCCGCCATGTGAAGTATCGCATACCTCAACGTAAACCGTGACGTGTCGATTCCAGCTGTAAAATGTACAAGAACAGAAAACAAATCATTCGTTCATCGTTGGAGCTCGTTTCTCAGCTAGACTGATCGCGTACACTTCCTGACACATATGAGAATGTTTTTGTCGGACGACACCCAGCACTTATTACGTTTAATTTAAAAACAATTTTAACTAGATGTTTTTGTGAAAACGCATGTCTCCCCCCTGCGCCGCCCCCCCCCCCCCTGCGCCCAGACCCCTGTGACCTTGACCTTTGACACACTGACCCCAAAAGCAGTAGGCTTCTTCTACTCAATAAGGGCTATCACCCTATGAAGTTTGAAGGCTCTGGGTCAAAGGGTACTCAAATTATTGAGCGGAAACGGTTTTCACTCTTGACCTTGACCTTTGACCTACTGACCCCAAAATAAATTGGTTTTTTCTACTTAATAAGGGCTGTCATCCTATGAAGATTGAAGGCTCTGGGTCAAAGAGTACTCGAGGTATTGAGCAGAAACGGTTTTCACTCTTTAGGTCACTGTAACCTTGACCTTTGACCTACTAAACCCAAAATCAAAAGGGTTCTTCTACGCAATAAGTGCTATCACCCTATGAAGTTCGGAGGCTCTGGGTCAAAGGGTACTCGAGTTATTGAGCGGAAACGGTTTTTACTCTTCGGTTTAATGTGACCTTGACCTTTGACCTACTGACCCCAAAATCAATAGGGTTCTTCTACTTAATAAGGGCTATCACCCGATGAAGATTGGAGGCTCTGGGTCAAAGGGTACTCGAGTTATTGAGCGGAAACGGTTTTCACTCTTCGGGTCACTGTGACCTTGACCTTTGACCTACTGATTCCAAAATCAATAGGGTTCTTTTACTCAGTAAGGGCTATCACCCTATGAAGTTTGGAGGCTCTGGGTCAAAGGGTACTCGAGTAATTGAGCAGAAACGGTTTTCACTCTTCGGGTCACTGTGACCTTGACCTTTGACCTACTGACCCCAAAATCAATAGGGTTCTTCTACTCAATAAGGGCTATCACCCTATGAAGATTGGAGGCTCTGGGTCAAAGGGTACTCGAGTTATTGAGCGGAAACGGTTTTCACTCTTCGGGTCACTGTGACCTTGACCTTTGACCTACTGACCCCAAAATCAATAGGGTTTTTCTACTTAGTAAGGGCTATCAACATATGGAGTTTGAAGGCTCTGGGTCAAAAGGTACTTGAGTTATTGAGCGGAAACGGTTTTCACTCTTCGGGTCACTGTGACCTTGACCTTTGACCTACTGACCCCAAAATCAATAGGGTTCTTCTACTCAGTACGGGCTATCTCCCTATGAAGCTCGAAGGCTCTGGGTCAAAGGGTACTCGAGTTATTGAGCGGAAACGAAGTATGACAGACGGACTGATGTACAGACGGACAGACAGACAGGGCAAAAACAATATGTCTCCCCCAGAGGAGGGGGAGACATAAGAAGTGAAACCAGATGTAGCAGTTGAATATTTCGAAACATGTTAAAAGAAACAGAACGGCATTCCTCTGTACTTGTTGACTGCGTGGGGATGCTTTGTTTCCTGGGTGAGGCGATTCCTGGTTTCCATATTTTATTGTTTTGCAAATATATGAAATAGCAACTTATCACAAATTGCTTCTCAAAATGGGTTTAAACCTTACACATGGTGGTTGTTCTTGTCCATAAGCTTACAAGACCTAAGATGTCATACATTCAGTATATAGCTAACAACAGAATCTTTCAAAACTCACCAAAGAATATATCACTGAGAGTTTGAATAAGATGGTCATCGTCCAGCTGTTCTGAAGCTAGTTTACCGTCCTCTTCTTCTGCTTCAAGTTTTGCCAGCAACAAGTTGTCCGTAAAGTGACGCATATTATCTGAAAATGTGTTGTTATTTTTTTTCTAAAATGATTATGCATTATAACCAGTATTCATGAGTGCATGTTTACTACGACAACAAATCTGAAATAAATGACTTCACTTTATTTATATCTGAGCACCTGGAGTGAAACAAGCAAAGAAAAGATGGAAGCAATAAAATTAACTTGTCCAGCCATTTGTTTTCAAGATTTCCAGAGAAAGCTTCATAACATCTTTAACTTTGGCCACCGTGTAACCGAAAAGGGAAGCAAAATGATCAACCGGGGAATCATTAAGCATGATGAGCGATGTAGAATAAGTAAGAATGTTTGTTTATTTGTTGATATTTATTGCCAATGAAAATCCAATTACATCAGTAGTAAGCAAAGCAAATTGAACTGTTAAAAATCAAAAACAATACTAATGTGAACGACAATTTAAGGTGGAACGCGACACTTTGCGAATTTTTGAATTTTTCTATGAAATTTGGTATGGTATTTATTGACGATAATTCCAGCATGAATCCCCAAACCGTTTTTCGATTAATCAAATAGTTGTTTAGATATTTACCTTCAAAGTTAGCTATCAACGCCAGTTTTCTGCAGTGACGTCAACGACGCTCGCCGAACACTTTTTCGGGGCTGGCTGAAAATTGGGGTTTCCGATTTCATTTATTCTTTCATAGATGAATTGGCGCTGAAAATACCTTTCCGGTGATATAAGATTTAACATTATATGGCCAGTTTTGACAACGTTGTGTACCGTTAAACGCCGTTTTCGCGTTAAAAATTACGTCTAGTTTTGCCATTATTCTGTTGACTTTTTCAAAATTGTAAAAAATTGCCGAATTTAATTTTTGATTTTTTTGCTTAAAAAGTTTGAAAAAAAAGCAATTCCAATTGAATAAGCGAATAAAATTTGGGGGTCACCGACTTAGTTATTGTGCTATTACCATTTTAATTACCCCTCTACCCTTTTGAAAAAAATACGTTAATTTTGGAAATTTTAGAAAAAAAAGTTCATGAATTTAAAACTTCGTCAAAAGACACCACAGAGGAAGTTGAATTAAATTATCATATAAAAATGACATCTAATCGATTTTTCTTATGTTAATTTGTCAAAAATATCTTTTAAAACGTTACTAGGGGTAAAAACGAACATTCTAAAATGCGTATAATACTTACGTCAATTATTTGTATTCGGACGTTACACTTATAATTATCAAGTATTTCGATGTTATACTTACAATTTCATAAATTCTGCCGTTTTCTTATTAGATTGGCAAAGCATTTTCGCAAATGCGTGCTAAATTTATTTAATAGTGTTCTAAATTACTCAAGAAACGCACAAGATTTCTGTGTAGTTATAGACATTTGATTAAAACTGTTCAAATCGTTAGTCTATGCACGTAATAGAAATACTGTAGCGCCTAAATTTGTGCGAAGTGACGACTAAAATAATTCAAAAAATATATTTCGTAGCCCCAGTAGATCTATAAAAGGAATATCTATCAATTCTAGTTAGCTAACGGCCTTATTTTGTCTTTTAAAAAGTTAAAGGAATGACAAATAATCTACATCAATATTATAAGGTAGTTTTACAGTTCCATGATGTGATGCTCCATTAGCGCAGTCGTAACTGTATTTCATTTACTCTTATATATTGAACTTCATATTGTGCAAATTCTAAATTCTTTTATGATTAGAGGAGAGTTCACAGTTTTCTCATAAAATCGTCAAAAATAGTAAAGCAAAAACAATAGCCTAGTTGTTAAGTGGTATGTTGTTTGAACTTTAGTTGGTGACAGTGAGAATCGCACACAGTGAAAAACGACACAGCAACGGTGAAGTTCGCGGCGCGGAGGTATATATACGTCCCTCGTTTTCTTGTTTATTTTTGTTCTTTATCGGAAACTGCTGTGACACATACACTGACCAAGCAACATGTGGTTTCTGTGCGTGTCTATTTCTTATCTGCCATAGATTGCTAAAAAAGTTTAAGACCGGCGATTCCGTGCTTATGTGCCGTGTCTGTGGTTATGCGCAATAAGCGAGTTTTACTGTCTCGACAATCGACATAGAAAAGTACCACGAAATGAAGCAGCATCAGACGAAGACAATTACTGTAAAAATTGATTTAGAAATAATCCGAAATTCGTTTAACCCCCCTTTCCTATAACATATATATTTACGCACTTTATCGCATTAGCAAACAGCGTAGATCCAGATCAGCTTGCACATCCGATCTAATCGATTTCTCTGTTAATATTTTGTCTGATCAGGATCTTCACTGTTAGCTTTTTGGTCAGGAATAACCTGTTCAAAAACGAACAGTGTAGATCCTTCGGGACCTACACTGTTCGTCCATTCCATATATGCGCTTATATGGAAAAAGGCGTTAAGTGAAATTTAAAAATTAAAATTTACAATACTGCAAACAATTTTGAATATAGACCGCAAGCTGTGTTGTCCTATGATTTTTGTTTTGTATTATATCAAAAGCTCCTGTGATGCAATAATTGGACATTGCATTTTTTCCCTTATAATAATTATACATTAATTGAGATTTGAGAATTGAATAAGTTGGAAATATTTTACACATATTGGTTATAGACTGTTTTTCATCTACACCAAAAATACCTAGTGTGTCGATAAATTTGATTTGCGCCATCAACATTTTCGTAAGTCGTAATGTTCATCGAGCTAAATGAAACAAATACAATTACATGTACAAGTTTTGGTCTTTTTATTTTATTTCTGTAGTAGGATTTTATTTTGCGGGGACCAGTTTTCGCGCATAAGCCATTGCGGTGCCATAAAATTGCGCAGTTACATGTGTATTACATTCAGAAGCATTCATGATAAGCTAACACATGGTTTTAAAAATTTCACTGCACTTTCATTTCGCGCACGTTTTCTAGTGCGAATTACGCGAAAATTAGGCCCACGTAAAACATAATGATACGACGGTATCTCCAGAGGTTTCTCGTAGCAGTTAGCCTTATGACGAGGATTTAGCCAAAAAGCCGAGTTTAATAATATAACTTTAAAATTATCGTGCAACATATGTAAGGCACGCTGACAAAAAAAACACCAGTGGGAACGTTTCTTAACAATGTAAAACTCCAAAATTTGTGAACTTTTCGTGCGAATTTACCTGCCCTTAAAGCAGCGCACAATGTGTAAAAACATGTTTTATTTTAATTTTTTTTTTCGTTCTTCTTAAATAACCATAAGTCATTGTAGTTGCTGTAATATTGTAGAATTTGAATAAAGAGTAATGAATTTACAGAAACGTCAGTTTTCATGACACGTTTTTAAAAGGGGGAGGGGTGCTGAAAACGGCCATAGCGCAATAACGAAGTCGGTGACCCCCAAATTTTATTCGCTTATTCAATTGGAAATGCTTTTTTCAAACTTTTTAAGCAAAAAAATCAAAAATTAAATTCGGGAATTTTTCACAATTTTGAAAAAGTCGACAGAAAAAACGCAAAACTCGACGTTATTTTTAACGCGAAAACGGCGTTTAACGGTACACAACGTTGTCAAAACTGGTCAAATTATGTTAAATCTTATATCACCGAAAAGGTATTTTCAGCGCCTATTCATCTGTGAAAAAATTAATGAAATCGGAAACTCCAATTTTTAACCAGCCCCGAAAAAGTGTTCGGCGAGCGTCGTTGACGTCATTGCAGAAAAATGGCGTTGATAGCTAACTTTGAAGGTAAATATCTAAACAACTATTTGATTAATCGAAAAACGGTTTGCGGATTCATACTGGAATCATCGTCAATAAATACCATACCAAATTTCATAAAGAAATTCGCAAATTCGCAAAGTGTCGCGTTCCACCTTAAGACGTAAAAGACAATGCGAGGAAAGAGGTCTACTTAACAAATTAAGGTTGCGTTCTATCCGTGGCTAGGCGGCGTGGACAATTATAATTATGCATTTCGATTACTGCCCATGAACAGGCTGAAAATGCTCAATCAAACCGAGCCTTTAATATTTTGATAATCGTTGTGTGTTGATGTTTTTAAAGTTCCTTTTCCATTTGTTAAAGTCTCCCCTACATTCAATCAGTACTGTTAACAATGACCATCTTTGAAGGTCGATAAGAACATTACATATTTTTGTGTAAATATTCAGTAGCGCTGAATATTCAGGGCTACAAGTCGTAAACAGTAACATGCATTTCCATTACTACCCAATAACAGGCTTAATCAAACCGGGCATGCAATATTTTGGTTATATTTTGTGGTTTTCAGTGGCTATTAAAGTTGCTTTGCCATCTATTAGAAGATTTTGAAAGATATATGCAAACACTATTTATTATGTAAAGTTTGTCACGGACTGTGAGTAATAGTATGCCAAATTCAAATTGATTTGTTGAAAACAGAGTACTGAAGTTTGCCGCCTCTGTATGCTCTAATATTAGAAACAGATATAAACAATATTACCTGTGCCCAAGGTTATAAAGCTGAGCATGGAAACCAGTCTCAAATCTCAAGCATCTGATTGGCTGAAATGGCGACTGGTCACCATTTCAGCCAATCAGATGCTTGAGATTTGAGACTGGTTTCCAAACTCAGGTTTATAACCTTGGAGCCTGGTTTAAATATAAAAGAAAAGCATACTTTTGTCAAATGTCTCTCTTGCCTTGTTCAGTCTTGGTCGCAAAAAGTCATCTAGAACTTCTTTGGCAAATTCTTCCACGATCTTCCATTTTTCAGATTTGTATACATGTCTTAGACCAGGAATGAAGTCTTCCAATGTCCCCAAACCAAATTTGTCGAGAAATTCATCTTCTTTATCCAACATGTATTTAACTTCTTTGTCCGCAAAATTATATCTAAAATATACAACATGTATGTAATAAAGCATCAATAATAAAGAACCGTTATTTTTCCAATAGATTTCGGTTAACACCATTGCTGCACATTTAAAACAAAGCACATTATATTAATCTATTCTAAGACTAAATATCTAAATCAAATAAGTAAGTTGTGTATGTTCGGAGTTGAGTTTAAAATACAATAGTCAATATTCATGATATTTGGGGGAAGGTAAGTATCTTCGTAATACTTTGGTATGATTTTAGTATTTTCGCGATATTTGGGCCCAAGTTTCTTCGTGAAAATTTGACCAGGTACCAATATCGTCGTGATATTTGGGTCAGGCCCCAGTATTTTCGTGATACTAAATTTTGATACTTGGGCTAGCCTAAGTTATCTTCCTGACGTGTAGATTATTTTCTCGTACTTGGAATACTTGATAAAAATAAATAAATTTGTTTCTCTAAACGTGGAAATATTTTAATTACCGGAAAATATTGTCCAGATATTCTTAATATATGTTTAATATAAAATTCTGATATAAACAGGTGTTTGGTGATATTGGGATCAGAATATATTGTCAAAAATTCAAAACTGCACTTTGAACAAAACATGTATTTTAACATCTTATTTTATATAGAATAGTTAGCATTTAATAAAGATCATCTTGCGTTTTGTTTATAACTGAACTTATTTTTCGTGGTATCATGGAATTGTTTTTGCTAACACTTGCCTTAAAACATACGCTTGTCATTTCTGTTCTTTTCACATAACTTTAACGACTACAACTGCCATTACAACTATTTGGTGTAACAATTGTTTTACTTACTTTCCACCAAAACACAGACTGGTCAGAATGTTAACAACTATAAAGTTGATATACTCGGACGGGTCAAATTCTCCGGATACTTTGTCAATTTCTATGTAAGCTGTTTCCAAAGCATCGTGGATTTTATGTTCCAATGCATCTCCAAGCATGTAGGACCTGTACAATTCGATATGCATATATCGGTGCAATAAAGAAAAATAGAAACCAAATGCCACAAGTAATCGAAAAATGAGAACATAAAGAAATTAGATATTATGTTATATGAAACAGTTTGATCTCAAAAGTTCATTAGACTTATTTAAAGTCAATAAATGTAAATATTAAGAGCCAACTTTTCTTAAATATCTGCGGATCTCGCAGAAATACCTTTCGTTGTACTGACCACGGCAACCTCTTTGATTCACTGTATGATTATTCAGACATGTAATTTTGGCAATTTAATACTCTCTTATTTCATATTTATGTTCAATTTTAACAATTTGGTGAATATTGTATTACCCCATTGGTTCTCATTTTCATGAACTGTTGATAAAGTTGATAATTGTCGTTTTGTCTAGCAATGAATATGATCACCTTTAAACGTATTCCTCTCTCTAACAATGTGAGTTTGCTGTTGTTTTTTCTGGAGGCATCTTTTCCTGCTATGCTCATTAAACTTGTTTAAATAAACTTACTATTATATTAGTAATTAATTTGCTGCAGCCAATAATTCACTTGAATATAGGTTTTAAAACAATACCTTAATGCTTTTGAGGATATCTTACGATGCAGTTTCCACGTAGGTCCGTAGTTACTGAACGCAATGTCTTTGCCGCCATATGTAAAAACGTCAACTAGAAATATATCGAAACATTCAAAAGCAATCTAAATATTAGAAACCTACAAACATATCACAAATACCGCTCAAATGTTTATCTTCTGTTTGATGTTACAATTTAAGAATTAAATAAACCTAGTAAGTATATAATTTATATAATATTTTGATAAATAGGGAAGTTGAACATAATCAAACTACATTGTGTCATGAGCGTTCTTTAATTTCATTAATGCCTTTAAACGAGCCCACAATTATTTTAAGCCTGTAAATTTTCATTTCTATCGGCAATGAGGGTGGAAGTACTACGATTCCAATGTGACCTATATCATTTGTAAAGAGATTAATTCTAGACATTAATACAAAGAAAGTATATGGTCATTCACACAAAATAACAGGTGCGTGGTTGGAATGTATGACACTTTCCGTAGGAAGCTAATATCATAATGAGACGGGCCTCTCATCCTTAACGCGATTATTACATGATTAATGAGTAATGCCAGTGCTTATCATGGCTGGTTCAGGGTATGAACCGCATCGTAATCCATTTCATTTCGGATCAATAGTCACTACCACAAGGTAGAAAGGTTATAATCTAAGAAGTAATTACGTGAGGGAAATGTCATTCGTCCAGCAAAGTCCGTGGATTTCTTCACCAAAACCTCCAGTGCTTCATCTATCTTATTCACAACTACCATACTCATAGGACCTTAAGAAAAGAAAAGCGACAATTTCAGTTGAATTCACTTCAATCAATTCTGCCTATACAAGTGATGCAGTATATATTCGGCTAGATAAGATTGACTAAATGCTTACTTCAAGTACATAATCATATTTCAATTTTAATACCTGTGCAAACAGTAACAGTACCTAAAGAAAGTTTGATTAAGCTTTTCAAATAATGAATAAAACTCTTGCTCACCTTATCTCCGGTTTTGTTTTGTATGCTGCTTTAGTCTGATGTATTTTTGTCCGAAACATAACACAATCAACGTGAATTTTTACTTCATCATGCTTTTATATGTTTAATATAAAATTGCGCGTAAACATAAAACCCGATTGTAACATCTTATTGTATACTGGCAGTTAATTAAAAGTTGTTTTTTTTTCTATAAAAAAATGACAATGTTTATAACATTTAGCTTCAAATGACTTCATACATGTATCTAGCTTTAAATATGATTTATTACTTTATTACTTATTACTAAACCGAGTTACATGTTACTAAAAATATCCTGGAACATGGGCGGCTTTCATTCAATACTGAAGTATTAGATGCCATGATAATAGATTGTGACAGCCATAGAATGACCCCAAGAGTCGGCAAATATTAAAATATTGCTGGCTCGGTTGGAGCCTCTTCATAGGCAGTTATGAAAATGCATATTACTGCCTACTCATAATAGCCCCCGATTGAGTGCAACTTAATATTTAAAATATTTAAAATATTTGATTTTTATCAATGCAATTTAACGACATTTATTTACTCGTAAATCATTTATAAGAACTACTTACCTAACTTGAGATATATGACCGGTCCGTACTTTTTGGACCACTCAAAGGACTGCTCGTGAAGTTTCTTTTGGTCAACATCTAGAAAAAGAAATGCCAATGAAAATATTAGCCACATGTTGGTTGTTAAATGACAAAAATTTTTATCTGCTTTTAGTAGCTTATCAAAACACTTTTTAAATTTGCCACATTATTATCAAAATCACATTTCGTTTATAGCATGCTTAAATCATTTTAAAATATTTGCTTAGATAATTTGCAAATCAGCATTATTCTCAATATAGTAGTACATGAAGCAGTGGCTGCTAAAATTAATAATTAAGTTTTTAAACGTAGATCTATTGTTACTATTATAAAATAACTTCTGTCATTTGACGTTTGGAAAGATACACGTATATTGTACAGAGAACGAGGTTCAATATTTAAACACATTGCTCAAGTAATACAAATGTCCGTTTAATGGCACTACAACTCTTTTATTAAGTGTATACGTTCACTAGTTTGTCTTCTAAATAGAGTAAAGATACATGAATATTTCTTTATAAATAAATTATCTTGTATGTCAGGAAAATCAAACTTAAGAATCATATCATAAGGAATAATATACTTACGTAATAAATGTCCAACCAAAGGATATGATGGTGGTCCAGGTGGGTACTTGTATTTCCATTTCTGAATCAGCCAGTAAACAACTAGTCCAGCACCCAGTCCTACTAACAAGGTGGTGGTCATAGACCCCGATACTATGTATTCCAGCATGGGGGTTTTTTATGTGCTAGCTGTGAAGACAAACAATACAGTGCGTTACTGATACCTCGATCTAGACATTCACGTGAAATGTGAAAAAGATAAGGGATAAATTATTTTTTCACACTAGATCTGTGAATTTCAAACACTCTTATGCTGCTAGTTTGAATGACATTAAAGCCACTTCTATCTTCGGAATAGGTAGTTGTTGATTTTTGTGTGTGTGGAGGGGGTGTTATTAAATAATGATTTTCCGAATGTGAATATTGAAAATTGTTATTGCAAATGATTTCCGTTGCTTAACGAACTGATTCAACGTTAGAAATTTCGAATAGAATTCGTTATTTTTCTACAAATGAAACAGCGCCTAAGTAGAGCATATCAATACTAATCAAGGAACAATTCAGTTTATTGTTTAATGTGTGCGTTTGAACATTGGGATTTCTTATTAATTGATTACTTTATGTTCAGCATCGACTATGTGTTTCATATTTTTAATAGGCCTATACAGGCAGCCCTCGAAAATAACGAAAATAATGATAGCAATGAATTAGAATCAAATGAAACATAACATTTTTCCGAATAATCTAGCTGTAAATTGCTAATTCAAAGAAAATTAATCTTACCTCTGATGAATAATTGACAACCACTACGCAGTCATACAGCCGCTGACGGTTTGTTTGCATTCGCTTTGATCAATACTCTTGTAAAGTAGGTCATGGACGTTTGGTGTCTAGATTATTATTCAGCTCAAACGGTGCCTGAGTACTTTTCTCCCATACTGTTTTATGCTTTTTTCCAAGTTAAATTAATGATTTTCCCTTTATATTACACGAATGGAAAGCTCATATATTCGTGTTTGATATTATTTTCTGATTTCCCCAAAATATGTTTGCATTTTCTTTCCTTGTAGCGTACTGAAAACTTACTATGTTATAATACTGAGGTTAATATGTAGCAGAAGGCTGATGTTATCAGACGACTATATTTCAAAATACTTTCGCACCGTTGTGAAATCGTCTCGTATTTGAATATATTACATTATTTATTGTAAAGTGCTTTGACATTCATTTACAACTAGTAATTCACATAAATAACACTATTCTGAAAGAGTCTTTATAATAAATGTAAAATAAGTAAATATCTTCATATCCAGCATTAGATGCAGGTTTCCTGAAACAGCTGTTCAAACATTTATCCGGAGTAATAGTCACCTTAGGTGTTATTTAGAATAGACCCAAGTACTTCTTACAAATAAAAATATTCCACTTTACTCTGATTTTACATATTTGTACAATAGAATGCGTGGGGTAACAAGTTTCAAATGAAAGGTATTTAAAATAATTCATACCCTTACTTCTTGTGAAAATGAACTTCCGGTTAGTTTAACCCGCTCATTAAGTTTCGAACAATCAGCTCCTGCAATAACTTCAGCATTTAATGAGCCATACCATACGCCTTCTTCTTATTTAATTTGCACGCATCCATACAAGGGAAATCACATAGTGGGACAAGCGACATTTTGTGTTACCTTGAAGAATTAAGCGGTCACATTGTTAATTGCAGTGAAAATATATAACATGATAGTTGAATAGTTATGTAAAAATTATACTAAAAACGTACTCGCAAATTTCAAAAATATAACCCAAAATACACTCTCCCGTAACGAATCTCAAAAGATAATTCCATGTTACCACTCTTTAAGAAGTAGACGCTATTAGTTCATGTGGTATGTCTCATATCCCATAGGTGAACACTCTTGATCCAGGTCAGCTGGCAACTCTGCGTTATCTGATCAGGAGCTTCACTTTTTACTTTCAGATTCATTCGGTTATTTCTGATCAAGAAGCTAACAATGTAGATCTGGGCTGAAGGTTATAAAGCTGAGATTGGAAACCAGTCTCAAATCTCAAGCATCTGATGCCAATCAGATGCTTGAGATTTGAGACTGGTTTCCATGCTCAGCTTTATAACCTTAGGCACCAGTTTTGATCTGATGGGGTTCACACAGGTCGCCTATGTAATAAAAGCGTGTCAATGGAGTGAAGGGTTCAAAGATTTCCTGTATTTTGGGGAGAGGCAAGAGAAAAAAGAAAAAAATATATATGCATGTGTGTAGGGGAAACTTCTGGAATATTTACCCCTCTGAAACCTTTGAGATGCATTTTAAAAATGCATAACTAAAATTATGAATTTAAACAATTAAAATGACACTGTTAAATGTCACTTCTGCAATATGTGTTCTCTAACGTGTTATTTGTAAGGTTATCATGTCTTTTTTAAATAGCTGTGTACAGTACAAGTGTTCGGATTATGATTAACTCTAATCTCGCAGTATTGATATTCGCGTAATAGAGCTCGGTAAAGTTAGCAGAACTAAAACAATTTTATTCTGCAAGCGTACTGGGCAAACCATTAAAACGAAAATAATGATTGACAAAGCAGACCGGGCAGACCAGCCCAATGAAAGTATTTTGATTATACTGTTTTTACTGTTCGGAAAGGACAACTCAAAAACAGTAGGAATAAGAACTGCATTTGCTAACGAGGTTCATGCTTGAAAATGCTGAAATTTCTATGTTGAAAGTTTGTTCACACCGGCTAAGTAAAAGACCAGTATTAACATTGGGTATTTGTAACAACGATAGGTGTAGCGACATGAAAAATAAGATAGTATGAAATAATTTATTATTATTATTATTATTATTATTATTATTTAACAATACTTTAATACAAATACATATTAATATACATGTATTATGTCGTCCTACAAGTTCAGAATAGTAAACATTGTGGTGTTTAGTTCAAACCACAATTGCACGTGTCTGCAATAATATGATATTTTCTTGCTTAAAGAAACACTCTAGTTTTCTATTTTCTGGACGAATTATGGGTCATAACTAAAGTACTATTTAATTATTACTTGATGACCTTTACAACGTACATCTATTCCGACACAAAAGAATAATGGCCCGGCTTCAAGTAGACATTTACGGAGAATGTTGAGTACCATGTGGATTCAAATATAGGTTGTTCGCGAACGTTAAGTACCAGCTTAAACTATATATAAATGAGTATATAAATGTCTATGTCTATCTAGAAATATATATATATATATATATATATATATAGAGAGAGAGAGAGAGAGAGAGAGAGAGAGAGAGAGAGAGAGAGAGAGAGAGAGAGAGAGAGAGAGTACAGATATATATAGAGTATATAAATAGATCTATGAGTTTGTGTTTTCTTTTAATCAAAATATATGCGAACTGAAAGTTTATTGTTGAAGGCAGTTATAGAAAGAGTGTACATGTAGTCAGAGACATTGTTCCGATAGTTATTCTTGGCGGAATATTGAAGATTGTGTTTTGTTTACAAATATTGGCGATCACGTGACTTGATTTTGGCGCGTGAATGTGACCTATCAGGGGCGGATCCAGGATTTCAGCGAGGGGGTTCAACTCTTCGGATCATATTTTTAACAGCGTTAATTGGTAATTGGTACGGAGCTTGAACATCAGCCCCTCGGACACGTCCAGGATTCTCGATAAATAAAATTTGTAAGAAGCCCAAATGAATTTGTAAGATGCCTAACTAATCAAGAGGTCCGGGGGCCTGCTCCCTCGGAAAATTTTGAAAATCTATATACTAAATCCTTCATTCTGGGGTATTTTATAGCATAATTTGGACTTCTCTTTCATACTTTATTTTAACTATTTCCCTGTGATTGTGGCTTTGAAGTTGAAAACGCCGAACATTTTCTTTTTGTATGTAAACGATATCAAACACAAAGACGCGATTTATTTCTTGCTACTAGAGTTTTTCATCCCTTAAGTGCACAAAAACTTTTATTTGGAAATGAACGTTTAACAGACGAGGAGAATGAATTGATTTTCTTAGAAGTTCAAAAATATATAAAAAAAAAACAAAGCGTTTTATTTAATAGTTAATTTTTTTTACACCCGACAGCAGGCAAAGGTCGGTACGCTGCGGTGTAGGTATGACGGTACATGTGTTGTTTTTTGTTGTTGTTGTTTTGTGTCAAATTATCATTATAATTGTTAAATTATAAGAAATTGTATAGTTACCACATCATTGTCAAAATTTGCAGTTATCGTTTTTCTCTTTAAATAATTACTTCTCGCCTGGTATTGCATAATTTTAATGTAACGAGATGGGAAAGGCCGTCTGCTGATGTTGGAATAACTCGTGGCCTGACCCATTTGCGTAAATAGATTATTTCTTTATATAAAACTGCATGTATATTGTATGCTATTTATTGCAATAAAATATGTTTAAACTAACTACTTCCCTGTGAACAGTAGTGATGAAATTAAAAGCACTCAGATCCAATTACTCCATCTTATAATTTGAATCTAGATTTGCGAAACACAATGTTTCAACTTGCATAAAATAAATATATGAACGTTAATATGCCGAGTCCAGAGTCAACTTTAGTGATGGTATTATAATACTCTATAAATAAAGTTAACAGTGTGTATGGAGAAAAAAAATCCGATTTCCTATTCCGTCCGAAATTATATACACTTTTTACGTCGTTTTTTTCATCGTTTTTGATGTTGAACGTTGAAAATCTTCATTAAAGTAAAGAAATTAGACAGTCATTTGAGTTTTTAATGTATTTAAACAGCTTAACTACCATAGAATATTAAGAATCATCCCCACAAGGTATCAGAAAACTCGGCAAATAATCCGTTCAGCTTCCATCATAGGCAAGTCAAAATTTGTCAGAATTAACACAACATCTTGTTTTAATAAACGTAAAATATGCAAAAAATGTTGAATTAAGAATAAAATGTCTCGAAATCAAATCATATCGTTTTTAGTTAGAAGTAATTTGGAAAAACGGAGCGGCACCGATAAATCTTCGTAGGATATAAAGTCAGGGGTTGCATTTGACCCGGGAGATGATTATTTGACTCTTAAAATTTTCTAAATCCCCCATTTTGACCCCCATGATTTTAGCCGAAGGGTCATTTTTTTTCCTTAAATAAGAGGGTATTTTGGACATAAATGGTCTGAATCCACTAAAAAGATACTAAAATGACCCTTGAGATTCAGCAGCTAGTCAGTGGAACCCCTGAAAGTATGTTATGGCTTTTTTTCTTATATTGCGAATATTAGCACTTGAAATAAATGATACATTTTATAGCCCAGACTCTAACTTCGAATATGATTAAGTTGCAAAAGGTCGCCTTTTTTGCTATTTATTCAATTTTAATGCCCATGCAGATTGGCCACCTACAGTGGCAAGGGTGCAAGGGTGCGAAGTTGTTTATTGGAAATACACAGGTTTAAATTGAGAGTACGTACTATGCGTGAAGTCTAAGTTTTGATACCCAAGACTACCACGGAGGTCGCATTTTTTGTCGCCAAATGAAACAATTTAGCACCAACTGGTCATCGATTTCTTTCTGGAAATCAGTCACATTGATTCATACCTACAAACTTCGAACCTCGAACCACCCTGGACCTAAAAATTTACGGAAATTAGGGGGGTTCGTCCGAATGGTCTGAATCCACTAAAAAGATACTAAAATGACCCTTGAGATTCAGCAGCTAGTCAGTGGAACCCCTGAAAGTATGTTATGGCTTATTTTTTTTCTTATATTGCGAATATTAGCACTTGAAATAAATGATACATTTTATAGCCCAGACTCTAACTTCGAATATGATTAAGTTGCAAAAGGTCGCCTTTTTTGCTATTTATTCAATTTTAATGCCCATGCAGATTGGCCACATACAGTGGCAAGGGTGCAAGGGTGCGAAGTTGTTTATGGAAATACACAGGTTTAAATTGAGAGTACGTACTATGCGTGAAGTCTAAGTTTTGATACCCAAGACTACCACGGAGGTCGCATTTTTTGTCGCCAAATGAAACAATTTAGCACCAACTGGACATCGATTTCTTTCTGGAAATCAGTCACATTGATTCATACCTACAAACTTCGAACCTCGAACCACCCTGGACCTAAAAATTTACGGAAATTAGGGGGGTTCGTCCGAACCCCCCGAACCTCCCCTGGATCCGCCACTGCCTATATATAATCGTTTTTTGTTTACAAATGTTTCTGATGTTGAAATCTACGGTTCTAGAACGCGTTCCACAAATAATACACACGCACATCTTTCAACGTTCAATACCCTTCGCCAATAAAAGACAACAATATATTATCACTTAATTCTTTCTTTGTTTACAAAACAATCTGTGTTATACTATTCTTGTTAAAACGTGAAATATGCATATCCCGAATCGCCTCTTTCATAATAATGCTGTTAAAGTTAATCTTAACAAGTACATTGATAAACATCACTATCTACATGTACACTACTCCAATTTACGATATCAGTTCAACTAAATTCAATACAAATTACTCTGTATCTATATTCGGAATGTAGATATGTACAGTTTATCAGCTACTCTACGACTGAGTGTTTGCTTTGTTACAAAATAGGTTGTTATTCAATGCTACTGGTGTTAAACTCATCAGCGCTTCATAATCTTTACCCACAACCCACTTACAGGCCTAAGCAATCCACCAATTGTGTTCACTTCGGGAGGAATTTTCATCTTCGGTGATTTTTCTATTCTGGCATACTGCAAGAGGCGCACAATAGCCATTTTCACCTCTACGAGTGCCAGCTTCATGCCGACGCAATTTCTTGGTCCTGCACCAAACGGAATAAAACTGTACGGAACGATTTTACCCACATTTTCCGGTGAGAAACGGTCCGGATTAAAGCTATCAGGTTCTGGCCAATACAATGGATTGCGATGCAAAGAATGAGTCGAAAACGTTATATCTTCTCCCTTCTTCAGCAACAACCCTTTGATTTCAATATCTTCACTAGGTTGGCGATTAAAACGACCAGCAGGGGGAAACATTCTCAGAGTCTCTTGTACAAACATATCAAGGAATTTCATACTCATAATTTTGTCGTAACTGAACGCACTCTCCTTTTCTCCGATGACCTCATTTATTTCGTCAATAAGGCGTTCTTGATATTCGGGGTAAGCCGCAAGGGAGTGAGTCATGAATGACAATAAACTCGACGTTGTCTCATATCCAGCCGCTAAGAAAATTATGCCATTAATCACTATATCCTCTTCGCTCATGCCGTCTTTCTTCATCTGTTCAAAGGATTTGTCTTCCGAAATGCCACTGTTTGCTTCTTCCTTTTGGGTGTCCATCATTTGCTTGAGAAGATCGTTAAATTCCTGTGAACTGTTCTGTTGCCGAACTTTCATAGCTTCTTTAACGGTCCTGGTTAGAAATTCCATTGCAGATTTGTCTACCCAATCACCAGCAATGCTCATTATTATTTCTCTGATGAACCTGTCTGGGATAATAAAGTTAAGAAGCACTAAAGTATTCGTAATTCCGATTCCAAGAACTTTTGACGCATTTTTGACGAACAAATCATCATCATTGCGCTGAGAATTCACTTCAATACCAAAAGCTGTACTGCATATAACGTCCATCGTTAGCCGTTTGTAAATCTCGTACATGTCTACAACTTGGTCCCCACTTGCTTTCACTTTATCGTCAAGGATTTCTATAAACTCATCCAGACAACGTTTCAACATAGGTCTCATGTTCTTTAGCTTAGCTGGACTAAACGATGGTTGAATTATCGCCCTTAGATATTTCCATTTTGATCCTTTTGCATTATTCACCGAATCTCGCCACCTTTTCGGAACGAGAACTGTGTCCGCCCGATCATAAAATTTCGAAAACTTGCTGACCGTAATTTCCTTGATCATTTCTGGATCACAAATAATTAAAGTTGGATGGTTTCCATAGTAAGCGCCAAAATATGATCCGTATTTCTCAGCATACTTGCGATCAAATACATGCAAGCCATCCTTCGTTATTTCTTTAATGTTTCCCATAAGAAATTCCGGTTTCGGTCCAGGTATCCCTTTTCGAGAAAAGAAGCTTTGTTTATACCTCACATAGGAGACAATCGTCAGAACCACAAAAGCAGGTAACAGTATCCACCATGGGATATTAACAGTGTCCAGAATTAACATTTCACTTGATATTTCTGTCGTTGCAAAGAAAACGACACATTAATTTCGTTCCCCGTGAACCGCGGCTATTTATTCATGCACAATATTTCTCAACGTTGTGAAATCATACTTTATCAAGTACAAATGGCTTAACCTTTGCATATGTGTGATAATGACTGAACTAGTTTCTAGACACACAGAAATGTCCTAACGATTGTGTCTTTATACATAACAACGCTAGATACCATGTGATCCGATACGACTCTAATTTGATAATAAATGTGTCAGTCTTTAATTACAAATAATGCCCTACAGCTATAACAGATAATATCAACAAAGGAAAGATAAAGCCTCTTGAAAAAAGGTGGTAACCCCTCAGATTCTCTTTTTCGTTAATAGTTATAGGATTTATTTGAAACTGTTTATTTTATAAACCCGAGCTCTCTTTTCCTCAGAGCTTTTTGATTGTGCGGAGAGGCTGTGATTTCTTAGTGGGGCTATTCCTGACATGCAGATTTCACTTTTTAACATTTGCAGTCAATTTGAAGTTTATATTCTAGTTACATAAAAATCACAAATTTAAAACGAATAACCATATATAAACATTGCTAATGTACCCCTTTTATTTTAAAAAAAAGTGACATTAACACAAAGTAGATATTCGACAAAGAAAAATACTAAGATGCATAAACAATAAACCGATTATCTTCAAGCTACATTACATATTAGTTTGAAATGTAACTTCAACATTATTCATGCAAAATGAAAAACAAAGTTACAAATGAAGAAAATGTTTCGACACATTATGTTATCGATGCCCGGGTGGAGGGATTGCACCACTCCTCAGTCTGCTGCTGTCACCGAGATCAAGGTAACCATCTTGATCACGCTTTAATGAAAATCCCTCATTCGAAAAATTTCTATCATCACTTTTTCTATAGGAAATGGCAAATTCTCCGTTATTGGTCTGACGGAAAGCCGGATTTGTGATTCCACTTCCGCTTTCCCAACTTGACGGATATTCACGAATTAATTGACCTCCGCTTTCCCAACCTGACGGAAATTCATGAATTGAGTTACTTCCTACGGAACTTGCAACAAGATATCCGTCGCTTCTGTTGTTCGAATATCCATCCTCAATGGGATAGTCCGGTCGCGGGTCTGTATTTAACGTGTAAGAAGCAGTAAGATATCCATCGTTATAGTCTTCATTTCCTTCAAAATTAATAAGAGACAACTACCACTATGGGGAATCACATGATCAAAATAATCTCTAAACAAATGTAAAACAATGAAAAATGAAGTATATTTTGTCCATGGTTTGTGTGAAGCATTATTATGTAGCCTTTCATATGCCTACCGGAAGGTATAATTATACTGACAATATTTCGCTCATGACCTCTTTCTCATAATTCAGAACACCCACGCACTATAAAACATGGCACTGCAGAGGTAATCTGGTAAAATTCTAAACAAAACACTTGTTAGCAGGTGTAGTATAAAACATATAGTCTGTGGTCATATGATAGTACATTTATAAATTCTATTTGTGCAACTCAGAAATGAAAACTTCACAAAATTCAAAATTTCCATATAGCTTAGAGATTATTTTGATCATGTGATTCCCCACAGTGACTACATATACAATGACAAACTATTGACCGAAAAAGTAAAATTGCATTTGCGATGAAAACAGTCTTTACTTATACACACATTTGGTAAAATAAAATTAAGTACTGTTTAGTAGATTTTCTTATGTCTTTAATGTTGACGTTAACATGAAATACGGAGCACCAAGCATTTGATATATCCGAAAAACTGCAACGTCTTTATACCAAGTTTAAACATCTCGAACTCAGTGTTGACATTTTAAACTTTTTTATGGAACTTGACCAGTTTAAAATATCGAAGTTCGAGAGCAATATTATCATCTAAAATTTTATTTATTTACTTGTACATCTATGAAAACGGACGCAGTCATATTTCACGTATGTTTTCTATAATTACAATGAGGTTTTAACTTGTATGCATTTTAACTTTTTAAGAAATGATTCCTTAGGTATTGTTTGGTATGAAACAACGACTGATATGCATTGTGAAAGGAAATTCAGTTCAGATATACGATGAAATTGCATACTCTCAACAGGACATAGCTTGATAATACGATATGTTTTGTGTGCGTTTGCTCGAAACATTTTGGTATGCATGTGTGTGGGGGGATGGATCTAATTCACGGAAGCACCTTGTACTTGTTTGTTAATATCACAACCTGTAGGGACAATTATGGGGTTTGTGCTTCCTAGAACCTTATTTAAACCCCCGTGGACAAAAAGCTTTGCCCCGTATTGTTTCTATGCGGTATCCCATCGGGTTGTCATATTGTCATATTCGTTTTATTTTTTTAATTGATTAAATTGTAATGCCGTACTTTTTTTCCTCTCTACATTTTAACTTAGTGGTAAGCTGTGAGTTTGTCTTTTCTTAATATGCATAAAACACCATTTTCACTATTTTAGCAATTACAGAAAATGGTTAAATGGTGAATTATCTTACCTGGAAATTTACTGTATCTACCACTCCCTGTACTCGACCTCCTCCCAGACGGGTCTTCCTTTTTGTCTGGTGGCATTGGAGACATATCCACTCTCAGTTTGGACACATCCACCATTGCGCTTTCATCTAAGTAATTGTATTCTTCTTCCTCAACTGGCTCAGGTTTCCTGTCAGACATAAATATCTATAGACTGTTATTAAGACATGGGGTAAATTACTTTTAGTGTTGTTTTTTTTTAAGTTGGTGCTCGGGTGAACATGTACATTCGTCAACCTGTTTAGGTGCATCGGGCAGACTATATAGTGAAACTCCGCTTAAAGACAGTCGTTTTATACGTTAGGTTTGGGGAAAAAAAGTAGTCCTAAAACAGAGAATAGTCTTATTATAGAGATGAGTTTAATTTTGGTTTCAAACAGGTGTTAATTAGGGGTTTTACCGTATATGTTTGTGTCCGTTGTGGTTAACAGCGAACAGATAAGGCTTATTTCGCTTATATTGTTTGTCTTTCAATATATGGGATACTGATTGGTATGGGTAAAGTTTCGGCAAAATTAAATTAACGGCGACTATTCCACGAAAAAATAATCGGCCGACGAACGAATATATAAGATAGGGGAAATAATGCTTTCCACACTGGGATAATTCTTTTTCAAAACCAAGCTTTAATGGAATTTGCGTGCCTTGAAAGATATTTGTAATTAATCTTCATTATTCTACATTGCATAGGCAGGCCGTAGATCTTTATATAAATTTTGGTCTATCGAAGTATATACATGTTAAATTAAAAAAGATTGATAAACTTAAAGACAATGAAAATGCTCAGTCGGAATAATCGCATTTTAACAAGGAAAATATATTTCTTAAAAATATTTTGTCACAGTTTCATAAAACCGAATGCATTGCGGTCATTTAGACACGAAAATTATGAAAATTGATTGCATGATAAAAAAAGTTATTTCATAATAGACATTACCCCCAAAAATCAATTGACACTTTTAGCTTATTGTGACAATGAATTGGTTCAATCTGTTTCCTGTTGTCCATATCACAATTAGCCAAAAGTGTTACTTTTGATTTTTGGCGAACTTAACGACATTACTTTGTGTACATTTCTCGGTAAAAATACATTTTGTTGTGAAAAATGAATAACGAAAAGTGTATGAGAAAAAATAGATAATTATAAGTTCTTTCCAAACATAGCTACAATTTGAATGTACAAAATATGACCGAAGACAGCTTTTCTCTTGGTGTTCCCCATTGATTCAAAATAGATCACTTTTAGGCATACCGTTTCATGATATTAAAATTGTAATATGGGGTGCGTCACGGGAAAAGGTACCTTCGGACAGTTGACGTCGTTCTTTGAAATGACGTCATAAATTTGAGCAGACGACATTATTTATTATGCATTTCGCGGTAAAAATAACGTTTTATTGTCAAAACTTGTAATAAAATCACATTTTAGTAATAAAAAATTGTTTTATGTTTGTAAGTTCTTTCTAGATTTAATTAAAACTAAAATATCACTAAAATGATCGAAGGTATCTTTTCCCATGACGTGCCCCATATAGCCCTTATACATGTTTAATCGATGGGTATGGAAATACAAACCTTGGCGGCGGATCTGGGCTACGAATACCATTAGCAGCTGCGTAACCATCATCTGGTATGTCGCGTCCTTCAATGATCCTGCTTCCATTTCTTGCTTTAAATCTAGATTTAAAAAAAAAAGATATTTTGCGATATTCATCATCAGTTTTAAATACCAAGTGTGGCGAACTTTTAACTTATGGTCCATTTACATGTATGTTTAATGGTTAAACATAAAATTTATAGCAGAGTTAATTTTATCACAGATAAAATTGTTTACAGTGTAATATATTCCTCATACCATTTAGAAAAAAGTGAAATATGCAAAAAATGGCCACATCCAGCAGACATAGCTTCCCTAGAGATTTGAATTCCTAACAGATCAAATAAGCTTTATTTATTCTTTTTATATAAACATTTATCGACAACATTTCAAATTAGTAAATAACGGTGATCCTACATTAAATTCTCAATCACGCACATGTGTATTGTTTTATAAAACGGCATAAATCAAAATTGATTGCTTAATGTGTTGTTGTGTGCACGGTACAGTAAACTAATTGTCAACAACGTGAATTATGCTAAGTAATTTTTAAATCGAAATTAAAGTTTTTGTGCGTTTACAACGTGTTAAGACATGAACAAAAGTGTATTAATAAAACCATACCTTTTCCTTTTTCGGCATACACAAACGACGATTACAATAATTATGATAAGTATGGCGGCTCCTCCACCACCTCCTGCACCCGCTGCTATGGCAACGACTGGCAACTTGTTTCCATTTTCTGTTACTGTATGCAAGAAGACATAATTATGATAAATTCTTTAAATGATTATTAGTCAAATTTGAGCTTTATTTAGAAATCAGCTGACGCATAAGATGCGTTTCCATTTTTTTTGGAAAATAATGTATTAAAGAAGATGGTATGTACATAAGGTTAGACACTAAGAAAAAAATGCTCGATTGTTTTTCATATATATAACCTTTTCACAGTTAATTCGTTATGAACTGTCGATGATGAATATTTTTAGATGCTGAATGTCAAAATAAATATGAAATAATGAGAAGTTGTCAACAGTTCATACGATGTCAGTAACTTATTGTAGTGAATGTTCCGTAAGAGGAGGAATTGCACCCTAGAACCTGGTACAAACCCACAGTGGCAATTGGTTTTGCCACTGACCTTTCCAAGGCGGTAACCTATATAACTCTCTTCATCTTGTATTGCTTTATTGGAGAAAATCATTTTTATATGATTATTCATTATTATCTCGTTCTCTCAACTTTTATCTGTGTTGAGAGTCTGCGTTTTCTAAGTGTGGCTATTCCAGGGCCCAATATCATAAAACTAAGATTTGAGATCAGCAAATCGGATGCTTGAGATTTGAGACTGATCTCCAGATTTAGTTTTATGATCTTGGGCACCGATATGCATGTTTTAATTTTTGTCAGATGGAAACGAAATTCTAAACCTTAACATTAATGAAATTAATAAATATTAGCAAGTAAATATTTATTGATAATTCTGATCTCTTGATGGAACAATCTTGTTATTCTCGTAAATACAATAAAACATTACAAAACATATAAAACAAAATTAAAGCGGCGAAAATATAAATACCTCTGCATAGTCCTGTCAATGAAGTATTCCATTTTCCGTTTCTACAAGACACCATAGACACCGGTTCAGAGACAGCTAAATCATAGCCGGCTGAACATTTCGGCCTGCAAACAGCATTCGGAAGATTGGTACAACAGTCAACCAAGCCTTCAAACCCTCGGTCGGAGCTGAATGTTTGAGGGCAAACTCCGGCTGAAAGACAAAACAAAATTCGTTCTCTTAGACACATGATTTACACTTCTGTACATACATAAACTGTCCTCGATTGCAGCAGTAATGCAGCAACAATACAATATTGCGAATTTATTTTTAAACTGAAAGGTGTCTGGGCACGTAGCAGGACGAAAATATAAAATGTTTTCAAATATTAAACTATAGAAGACCATTAAAAAGGTAAATATGCAATATTCTTATACATTAAACGTACTAGTAAATATATTTAAAGTCGAGTTGTTATAGCAATATTAAACTTCGCACACTACTGCTCCTAAAGTGTACTGAAGTTTTAGGAAAATTCGCTCCGGTTTAGTCATTTATACGGAATCGACCCTACGATTTCGACGCGCGAAGCGCGTCGAAATCGTGTCGATTCCGATTACGGTATTGCGCATGTCTAACGGTCTATACCAAGCGGGTTTGAAACCGCGTCTTCCGGTTTGCAAAATCTGACTATGGGGCGCGTCACGGGAAAAAGTACATTCGGACAGTTGACGAAAATAAGACCGAAGGTACCTTTCCCGTGGCGCGCCCCAATATCACTTTCATCATTGCAAAGTAAGGCTTTTTCTGATTGGACAATATGACTTGAATCCAGATTGCTTGCTTCTGGATTTTAAAACTGAAAAGCCGCCATTTTGTTTCTCGATTCACATTTTCAGATGTTCTGATTCCATATGTTAGATAACAATTAAGATTGAACTCGCCCTAAAAATCAGGTAAATAAGTTTCTACATTGATTAAAACCTAATATTGTCACATAGTTAGAGTCTAACTGTATACTTCACAGTACTGTAGTGATGAGCATTACGGTAGTTGTTCGAAATTTGGTTAATTGCAGTGATACCGGTTTCCACAACATTCTAAACATTGGAATTTTACGACGTTTTTATTTATTTTTTTACTGAAATCATCAACAAGAACAGTAAGTTTAACATTGCAGATTAGATGGTAATATCGATTGCTTTCGTTTTAATTTGGTGTGGGAAAGCGATAAGGTATTACGTTGAAATTAACTCTGGACAGAACTGGTCAAATGAAATGTGACCAAAATTTTTGAAGATACGAGTCAAGTGTTTTCATGATCAGGACTTGAACCCAAAGTTTGCAGATTAAGCATAAAGCTACTCTGCTAATATAAGTTGTTTGAGGCATGGTAAAGCTGTGTTTACCGAATGCTATCTGAATAATGCTTCATTAACAACAAATAGAAATTTTTAGAGCTGACTTTCCAAAAAAATGAGGCATATTCTAGAATTATTTAAGGTAGAGCAACTGTAATGCTTTCCCGCGCTTTTTTCTCGAATGTCGGGAATACTCGGTGAACTGTCACTAACAGTCGACAATAATCGATGTTGCTTCGGCTACTATCGACTCTGACGAGTAGTGTCGGAAGTCACCGAGCCGATGTTTGATGACGTCGAAAATTTTTGCGCGGGAAAGCATTACAGTTGCTCTACCTTAAATAGGAAGCACGGCGAAGCCGTGTTAACCACTTATTATTTATTTCAGATTTTAGGAATAACTGCTCAGCAGAGGTGTAGAAATTTTGTTTTACCCACTTTAAATAGGAAGCACGGCAAAGCCGTGTTTACCACTAATTGTTTATTTCAGATTTTAGGAATAATTGCTCTGTCAGAGGTGTAGAAATTTTCTTTGACCCAATCACCTTACAGGTTGAGTGAATGAGCAAGTGACAGAAAGTACACTTGCTCTTACATTTTAAATAAAATACTCTTTCTGTAAAGCTTTGTTTACCAAATGCTATCTGAATAATGCTTCATTTACAACAAATAAAAATTATTAGAGCTACATTTCATAAAAAAAATGAGGCATAGTGTTGAATGATTTAAATAGGAAGCACGGCGAAGCCGTGTTTACCACTAATTATTTATTTCAGATTTTTACCGGACAGGTCGGACAGTCCGGCGACTTTAAAGAAGTCTGTCACTAAGAAAAATAAATTAAGTCATTGGAAGGTATATGCATGTATGGGCAAATAATATCATTTATAAATTTTGTTTTTTGTAATTTGTATTTCAGTTTGAGGTATACATATAAAAGATGCCTGACAAATCTGGTTCAAATAGCATGAAACTGGAATAGGAGAAAAATAAGACTACTGGAAAGGTAATTTTTTTTTAATTTACCTATAATAAACTGTACAAACACTCAAACAGCACAGAATTTGCCCTTCCTTTACATGACTATGCATGGCTGGACAAACCTACTAGCCCGACGCCTTGGACAAAGTGGAAAATGGTATCGGACAATCTCAAAATATCTGATTGCTTGTCTGTGGGCTAGCTCAATTTTTTTAGTGTAGACTAGTTTAAACGTTAATTTGATATGCGCCATTCTCTTTTATGCATATCATATTACAACAGCAATAAATTTATTACAAAATAACATGTTTTGAGATCTATTTTAACATTATCAAGCCCCCCATGTAATGGTTTCTCTTGAATTTCCTGTTCCTTTCTGTACTGTTAATACTGACTGAATTTGCTTATTTGGGCAAAAGTGGGACTACATTGTAGCTGAAATGTTTACCCAGCCAGTTTTAGACTACATTTCTGTTACTAAAAAATCTAAATTTGTCCAGCCCTGCTACGGTGTACCATAATCTGTGGCATGTTCACACAAAATCACCTGAACATGCCAAATTTTTGGAAGACACAGAATCAAACGCCACAAAGTTTCTCTGCAGACCATGTTGTAAATACATTATGGGTCCCTTTGGTCACTTATTTAATCCTTTATTTAGTGGATAAATCTCATAATCTTGTTCACGTTTTTTAGAAAGAAAACGATGCTGTTTTAGTTTTCACAGTCAAAAACTTAACATACTTCATGGACACACCTTTTTAGCACAAATGGTCAGCCCATGTAAATCCAGATCAGATGGCATATATGTAGATTCAGATCAGCTGGCACATCTTTATGTGGTCTTTATTACAAATTATATAAAGTTTAAAATGTGATAACACTCTGGAATTAAAGCTAGCATGAAATGTTCCATCATTTCGATCTTCCTTTTATGTGATTTTAATAAAAAGACCTTACATGTAATAAATAAATTATGGCAACAGTATGAATTGTTCACTGTTAACTGCAACAGCAATTTATGTACATCTTCATAAGCCACAAAAGGTACTGTATAACTGAAGTACTAGTTATCAGCGAAGATTTAAAATCAAACATTTTTTTTCAGAGATGTGTATCACCAAGGTTATGAAGCCTATAGATACTTATAAATGCAGAATTGGTAGACAGCTACGGCACAGAATATGAACATTAACATAGTAAACAGATAAAAGGTTTGCATAAATTTTCTTTATTTTCATTTATTAAAGCTGCATGAATGTATAATAGCAGGGTTGGCCTATTGACTGGTCAATTGAGTATTGAGCGGGCCGGTGGTCAATAGTGGTCATAACTGGTCAATGGTGATCATTTCTGGTCAATGCTAGTCATTACTGGTCAATTTTGTTCACAACAAAACTGTCCGAAATGTTCTTTAAATCATTCAAAATCCTTTAGGCCCTTACAATAGCCCCTGTATGGGTCTAAGTGGTACTTCATTTATGGTTTATTATTGGATAAGCTTTAAATAAACACAACTTCTTAATTGGTATGTGCCTATGTTCAATAAGCAAAAGAAATGTATGTCTTAATATTTTAAATCAATTTTAACTGTCGACAAATGAATTCATAAAAGCCTTAAGATATAAAAATTTTTTTGAAGATAAATTAATTTGCGGTTGATTTTAATATTTCAGGAAAACAGCTTCACATGAAATGCTGTGGGAAGACCAGGTTAACTGTTCTAGACAGTAGATTGAAGAGAAGGAGAGCTATCAGATCCAGTTATTACGAATTTCAGTGTTCCACAGGGATCCATATTAGGACCGAAATACTTTACGATGTATACCAAGCAAGTCGAAAACATGACTATCACAGTTGGTGAGACATCTATTTGAGCTTCAAATGACAGCATCAGAAATCTTGGGGCTCACTTCACACCACAAATGGACATGGAGAAACATGTCAACACTGTCTGTAGATCTGCCTACCACCAGCTGAGAATAATCGGATGCATACGGAATTACATTACAACCGATGCTACAAAAACATTAGTTAATTGTCTAGTAACATCAAAGCTTAACTATTGTAATTCATTGCTCTTTGGTATTCCAAAACTGACAATGAATAAACTACAACGGGTTCAGAATACAGCTGCCAGAATCTTGACAAAAACTCCTCGTCATGACCTTATAACACCAGTGTTCAAGGAACTTCATTGGCTACCAATATGTCAACGGATCGATTACAAGGTCCTACTATACACTTACAAGGCTCTCCATGGACAGTTCCCACAGTACATTATTGACTTATTGTGTGTGTACCGACCAGCTAGAGACCTTTGTTCTAGCAGTTCTTTAACACTTTTAGTACCACATACCAGAACTGTGACTTTCGGAAACAGTAGCTTTAGCCATGCTGCACCAAGGTTATGGAATGCACTGCCAGAGTTAGTTAGAACTGCACAGACACTTGACACTTTAAAAAGACAGCTAAAACACACCCTTTCCGCTCATACTATGTATAATGTTGATTAACTGGATATATTAACAATCATAAGACATTGGGTTGATTTTGAACGAAGAGTGATGCTATAATGTGTTATCTACACATCAACGCACTTTTTTTTAAACTTTCTTCTATGTTTTTCATGCAAACTTTTTTATCCAAGTTTTATTTTTTTATTTCTTTTTTTTTCTATGTTTTATTTGCCCATGCTTAATTAATTCTTATTGTATTATATTGCTATATCTTGCTTGTTGTACAGCACTTTTGAATATATATGAAAAGAGTGCTATATAAATCTGGACTAATTTGAATGTTTCATTCTATTTAGATAATAAATTTCTCTACTGTCACTAAGTGCCGTTTAACTAAGAGTTTACAGGAAAACTGGTGTATTCAACATCTCAAAGGATACTTCCAAACTTCACAGAATCATTCAGCTCACTAAGATGTAGTGTTTCATCTATTATGATTCAAATTTCTACATTATTTGATATTGCCTCATAACAAATAATTTGGTATTTAATATTGAAAATCAAATTATAACATGTTTAGTAGCAAAATGTTTCTTATTTTAAAAGCAATATATATGTGATACTTAAAATGTTCACTTATGAAATTAGTATCAATTTCTTGTAAAAAATACTTATTTTGTAAATTGTTAACAAGAAATATTCTTATTACTCTTCATGATTTTTGACAGTAAGTTAAGTAATGTAAATTGAGAACCTGAAGCCAGACTTGTTGATTGATATCTAATTAAATATATTTTATTTCCTTTGAATTGTAAGGAACTATCACATGTTATCAATCTGACGCTTTTATCACATATTGTTTACATGTGCTTTAGGTCTTACTTTTCTTAATCTGTCAAAATCTCGATTGTTAAGTTGTAAATGTCAATTTTTGAAAAAGGTATATAAACAGAATTTTCTAGGTAAACAACAACAAAAACTTTTTGAAGGAATTAGCTAAAACTTTGTGACTAAATTAATAATACTTTGTGAAAACTTTGTGAACTGTTAACGAGACTTTGTGAACTTTAAAAGTAAAAAGGGAAATTAAGCTAAAAATCTTAAGACATTACTTTGTGAATCAAAAATTATTAGTTGTAAAATTGTTATTGTGGATTTATTTTATAAACCGCAAATAAAAGCTTAGAAACCTTAAAAGACTTTGTGTAGAACAACCACTCTGTGTAAAACAACAATAAACCCGTGTAACACCAGCTGCTCAAATAAGCACTCACTGCAGAAGAAGAGATTAACAACCGTTACGCAAAAGTCGTTATACACTGAAAGCTCTTCATAATACATCTTACAACCTTGATCAGTTTTGGTTAAAAAGTAAAACAACAAATGATGATTTGTTTCTTTATTTTACTGTTAAACATTCGATACACATCTCTTTAAATTCGTCGATTCCGAGAGAGGCAGTGCCTTAGTTCATATTAGGTAACACATAGCAGTATGATCAATATTAACCACTTCTGAATCACTGCAGTATTCCTCCCTGGGTTGAAAGTTATAAAACTGAGACTGGAAACCAGTCTCAAATCTCAAGCATCTGATTGGCTGAAATGACGACCAGCCAATCAGATGCTTGAGATTTGAGACTGGTTTCCAAACTCAGTTTTATAACCTTGTGTAATGAACTGTGAATTGGCAGCTTAAACTTTAAAATTATAGTTTGTATTAGAATGGACAGTAGAATGGAATAAAATTGACACCTTTTACGTAGCAGGACGAAAATATAAAATGTTTTCAAATATCATTAAACTATAGAAGACCATTAAAAAGGTAAATATGCAATATTCTTATACATTAAACGTACTAGTAATCAGGTTCTCATATTACAAAACAAATACAAGTTGTCTTGCTGAAACAACTCCAACCCACTTATTCGCTCAACAATGTTGCATGCAAAAGCACACACACATATAAAACATAAGAATCTAATAGCAGTGCAAAGGCAAAGAGCGGGTACTCAATGATCTTACCGAGACCAGAGGTTTAGAGGTTTAGGTAGAAAATGAACAAGCTGCAGTGAAAAAAAGCTGTCTCTGTTGGAAGTCAGCCTTTATCGTGTTGCTTTTAATTACTGACCGTTTTCGCAGGATTCTTTATCAGCTGCAAGCCTATCCGATTCTCCACACGCGCATACTTTGTTATTTCCCTTAGGTAAACAGACATTGCTACACTTTCCGTTACATATCCCACAAAGTGCATGTTCTAAAAATAGAAGACTCGATTACCATTTAATAAATGTCATAATTATTGAGAGAAATGATTTTGAAAAAAAAAGTTACGTCACTGGAAAAGGTTGTCTTCAGTGATATTTTGGACACTTGAAGAAACCTGACACTTTATGACTTTAAAAAATTAGATCTATGTGTTACACATTAATCTATAAATTTGCTCCCTTTAAGGATAACTAAGGGCTAAAAAACTTTTCATGCATCTGAAATATCAAAATGCAGTGATAAGTTTAAAATACACTCAATTTTAAAAGTTCAACTGCAATTCAAACAGCTTATCAATCTGATACTGGAAATATAGCCCGTATGCATGTACTTGTATAAGTATCAGGATTCTGTTTTGTTGAGCAATTATTTGGAAATTACTTTAATTATCTATTAATTTCTCATAAATATTTGGTAATTTTATTGCACATTTTGTATTTTATTATGTTAATTATGTTAATGTTTCCGTGAAATACATGTACATGTTAAGTGATTTCGTCTGCTCAACTTTATATCATCATTTCTAAGACTTGACGCTGGCTGCTTAAAGAAACCTCTTCCCGTGACGCGACATAAATACTAATTGCAATTCCAATAAAATATCCTTACTTAAATTAAATCTGTAGGAAAAGCTCAACGGTACTTCAGAAAAATGCTACTTGTTCTCTTTTTTCTTGGAACTTCTATCAAATTTAACACTTACGTCTACGAGCAGGCCGAGATACAAAGAAATTGTTGAATGTTCCAAACAGTGGTGATTCAAAAACCGTCTGTTGATAGAGTCCGGTTGTTTTATCAATTCTCACGATTTTCCTAAAACAAAAAGATAGTAAAAATCAAATAAAATCTAGAGGAAATACTGGTTAAATCGTTTTTAAGTTAATGCGGAAATGTAAGAATTTGGCATTATTTTGATTGCATTTTACTTCAAACAACTGATACAAAGAGCTATAACAAGATATTTTTGACATCGCCGATGTCACCACCTACAAAGTTCGTTAAGAGGTTTCTACAATTTGGTTCGCCTTGTGTACACTGTAAAATCAATACATGTCAAATTGCACATTTTTTTTCAAGTTATCACTGTGACAAATCAAAGAAACATATGCTGTTGACACGTGAAATTTCATTCGGTATAATAAGAAAGTATTGAGAAATTCAGTGTTAGGATTTGATACGTATCTATATAATCAGTGCCCAAGGTTATAAAACTGAGCATGGAAACCAGTCTCAAATCTCAAGCATCTGATTGGCTGAAATGGCGACCAGTCGCCATTTCAGCCAATCAGATGCTTGAGATTTGAGACTGGTTTCCAATCTCAGCTTTATAACCTTCAACCCTAGATATAACGATTGTCATGTGTGTCAGCGTTGTCCGCTTAACCTTTCTCGGCTAGAAATAAATAATCAAGAACATATTAAAAGGTTTTTAGATGTTATACAAACCTCTCATTGTCCGGTGCTAAATAAATATGATTTCCTATAATATCCATTGCGACTGGTCTTAGTCCTTGGCCGCTGTACACAACACCTATGCCCAAAGATTCTACGTTGATTCTTTCGATTTTGTCAAGACCACTATCGCACCAGTACACAAATGTATCTAGAAATATTATAATGCGGGGCGGGTAACTGTAGTACTACACAAAATTCAGAAAGTTGACGTAAATCATTGAAATGGCGTCGTAAACTTGAGTAATCGACATTGGTTATTATGCATTTCGCTGTAAAAACACATTCTATTAATTTAAATTATTGTATAATAAAGTCTATACAATTTAATCAATCAAGCGATTCCAAAGTTGTTTTTATATGTTCTTCTGCTTTTAGCAAAACTGTTTTATTTACCTTCCAAATCATCTAAATCAAACATGATATCTTCCGGCTTCCGCATAGTTGTTTGCACCTTTCTTTTATCCGAACCATCCATGTTTGCGACAACAGTAAAATTCGACATAGGATCTAGCCAGGCTATTTTGCTTCAAATAACAAAAAGAGTTTTATAATATCTTTCCGAATGTTGATGCTTGTGAGGAACCCACACATTTTCGCATAATAATGAAACAGTTAATTTGTTTTAATGTGTTGTTGTTTTCATTTAGATACTAAACCTTTTGTGTCAAACAATCATTTACCAAAAGATAAAAGCAGTAAATGCGAAAAGAAATAAATAATCTGAAATGTCAAAGAACGAAATATGACTAATTTTAACGTAAAAATAACCAACAATTTGGTTCATAAGATTCTAAATTTTGTTAAACTCAATTTTGGCTGGTTGTAGACACAAGCTGCGACACAAAGCGTTTTGAGGACATTACTTGTATTTTCAAAATTAATTGTCAGAAATTCGAAATAAAACTCAAAAAGACAATAAACAGTTTATCTGTCCTCAAACACACGTTTTTGCTAAAGTACGTTAATTACCCTGCTCCTGAGTTAAGTGCTATCTTCTGCACTTGTTCACCTATAGCAGATGATTGGATGATCACTTTATCGTCTAACGGTCCTATAACTACGATCTTTCCACCGGTAGATATGTATATATTGCCTGTACTGACATCCACGTCCAGAGAAGAATCCGTGTCAACTCCTGGAACAAATAATATTCAAATGAACAGAACAGAACTTTATTGAACTCTAACCATCACAGAACAAGAGTATACAATGCATATTTGTTTTAGATCAGGCTATAAAAATACACACTCGATCACATAGGATGCTCGCACACACACACACTCATGTATGCACAATAGTAAAAAATATATTATAACATGTAACATTTTTGTATTGTTATATTTGATATTTTCAAGTTGTATACTAACGAATAAGTCACATTTTTCATACGTTTATGCTAACAGTATTGCAAGATAAAGGAATAAAGGAAATTACTTTTTTACAAACCGCAAGTTTGGAAGGGGTTACCTGTTAGCACAGCTGTTTCCTTCTCTGAACCCAATGTTTTCTTTTTTACTGCTCTTTTATTCGAATCTGTCCAAATGATCTGATTTCTAGAAAAGTCGAAGGCCATTTGAGTAGGTGTGTTAGACTCGTCGATTTCTATTTTGTAGGTTGATGCGCTTGATTTGCTTATTTGATACAAACTTTTATGGAGCTTGTCTATCACAACGTAGAAATCTGTGTCAATCACACCTGAAAAAAGCAACGAAGTCCAACTTCTGCTAAAGACCGCCTAAAACACACCTGTGGATAAAGACAATATTTTATTTGTCCCACAGACTGATGTAAAAGACAAATTCATTTAGACCTGTTGCCTTAAAGACCAATTTTGGGTCTGCCACCTAGTGGTCTATGGAAACAGATTTATGGTTTCTATGTTATCAAGACAAATGTTAAACAATAAAGAAATCTTATGTTTTGCTTATTTGTAGGTTATTTGTGAATAGAGCTTTATTTGGGGAACTGATTCGTGGACGCTACGGAATGTACATGCATGCATAAGAATTTATTGTGAATTATACCTTCTATCAAACATTAGACCTCTTGGGTACATAAAATAATCCCCTTTAAAACACAGAAAATATTAAATAAAACTAATTTAATGTAATATCTAAAATAGTCAGAGTATTCAATTCATTATTAATAAGCAGGGTAACTATTAGGATACCTACATGATTATTAACGCAGAAGTTTTGCTATTTTTATTTTTACAAGCTCGAAATTTTTCTTGGACATATGGTTAAACTAGCAGCAATAACTGGTCATAGATATTTTATTAACATATGAAATACTTCTTTTCGCAAATGCCGTTTAAATTTTATACATTGCCTATACCGGATTCATATTTCCAATTCTGGTCATTGAGTTTTTTTACGAAACCCAACTGAAATTTACTTATCTCTTTGTATTGTGAAGTATTAAACTTAACAAGGACATAACGCAAGTTAATCTTGGTACACATGTGGTTAGTACACTTTGCCAAATACCACATTGGTCACCTAAGCTAGTTCCCTATAGCTAGAAAGCGTTTAACAACAACAACAAACAACAACAAATTAAAATTACTCAATGTCTTTTTAATCTTTATTGAATGTTTATTTCCAAAAAGAAATACTATTTATATTATACACCTCAGCTTCAACATTCGCAGGGATGTTATTCAAATATGTGACACTTAACAGATTTATTAGAATAGATGGAAAAGGGACTTTGATGAAAACCACAGAACACGACAAAATATGAAAATATTGCGGGCCTAGTTTGATTGCGCTTGTTCATGGGCAGTAGTAAGAGAAAATTTCTTTCCAAAGAGTGTTCCTGATACATTGTAAAACAAAACAATTAAATTTAAAGTAATTATATGGTCATTTCACTTGCATTTCACTTGCATGAAATGCATCTTTATCAAAATGTAGAATGACTCTAAGTCATTAAAATTAATACATCTAATAAAATGTAAACAAAAAGGGACAATTAGAACTTTCGGTGAGTGTATATACAGACAAGTTTAACTGCTTGTGCCTACCCAACACCATCCGTGATCAAATTATGCATGTAGTTATTTTGCGATAAATCCGTTCTCTTGGTGTCACCTAATATACCTGTTTTGCAAGACAATCCATCCTTGTCAAGCACATATCCTAGACGACATGCGCACTGTGTGGGTCCCTCAGGCAAGCAGATGTGCTCACATCCACCATTATTGACCTCACATGGATCTATAAATATTGTAAACAAATGACTTATGTAACAAACGCATTACATGTATTTTTAAACAAATGTGCATTGACCTCTGTTGACAATAAACCAAATAACGTAAAATTAAGGTTTGACTACGAACAAATGAACATAAACTTAATGTTAAAAAAGTAGAGGTTACATTTATTGTTAACGAACACAAAATAATATGAAAATATTTAGATCGGCTTAATTGAATTAGGCCTATGCCCAAGGTTATAAAACTGAGCATGGAAACCAGTCTCAAATCTCAAGCATCTGATTGGCTGAAATGGCGACTGGTCAGCTTTATAACCTTCAGCCCTAGTCATTATCATGTCTATAAGAGCTAAAATCACAGTGCCCAATCTTATAAAACTAAATATGGAGACCAGTCTCAAATCTTCGATGCAATTAAAACTGGAATCTAGTCTCAAATCGCAAGCAGCTACATGTAATACATTGAAATGGACGTTTTCAGTTTGAGTTTTGTTATCTAGGGCAAAGGTAAAAATGTTTAATGTTCTATGAAATATCTAGAATTCTCACATTTGTCTGTATTTATGTCACAAAAGAATGTATTTAATGTTTTGATTTCGCTGGGTTTGATTTCGCACACTTTTACGAGAGAGAGGTACACGAAAATGAAACCCATCAAAATATAATGATTTTTCAGTAATGTAACAGGACGATCCTCACCTAGGTCTGTTGGTTGAAGCGT
This sequence comes from Corbicula japonica, assembly GCA_038501625.1. Classification (NCBI taxonomy): domain Eukaryota; kingdom Metazoa; phylum Mollusca; class Bivalvia; order Venerida; family Cyrenidae; genus Corbicula; species Corbicula japonica. The sequence goes on along the minus strand of JAZAYU010000002.1, from coordinate 14,138,199 downwards.
TGAATCGTAAACATGAACATCCAGAACCGGTCCAGGACCGACATTGCTTAGATTCAGGTGTTCCTCAATTTCCGGACTCAACTCGTACAATATGTCGAACTGTCGGTTTTCTGCAGTTGTTGATACAATGAAATGCTGAAACAGAAAAAAGTATTGAGAAAACGTTTCGAGAGTCATCAAAACATATGCCATCGGGAAGTTAACGTCTTTCATCGAAACGAGAAGCAGACAGCATTCAATATTATATGTTTCACCTTCAAAAATATACTGTCTGGTCAAAATTTGAAACAAAATTATATATTGTTAAGTAGAAAATGAAATACATCTGTGCGTTCTTTCTAAAAAATATATAAAATGATAAAAATATCACAGAGACATACCTTCCTATAACGAGGCAACAATTCAGATTAGCGTGTGTTCGTTCGTCGTTCTTTTGTTTGTTTGTTTGTTTGTTTGTTAAGATTTTGAAGAAAAAAACAAAATAAGAAGGTGAAAGGTAAAGACAATTTTGGAGAAAAGAATTTCTACAAAATAATAATAATAATCTGTGTGGATGTTTAGTAAGTACTTCGTTTCCATGTGAAATTAACCTGTCACTTTACCTTGTAAACTGTAACGGCATGTCGAGCTTTACCGGTGGTAAGTGCAATACCGTGTTTTGGTTTTGTTTCTCCAGTACCATCTGTGTTAATTGTTCCAATAAAGCCCGAGTCGTCATTCCAAAGCAACCTGTAGGAATACAATGAAATGACAATTAACATACAGTCAAAAATGTGCTAAAGTCAACCTATAAACAAAGCGCATTTGTGGATCAAGGCCACATTCTATCTTTCACTGACTAATTTAAAGAACAATCCCACCTGTGAACAAAGACCACCTGCCCTAAGCCAATTTGGGGTCCCCCCTGTGTGGTCTTTGAAGACAGGTTTTACTGTTAAAGTGACGTTAGTTTTACTGTAAGATTCTATCTGTTCTTGAACTATAATGATTCAATATTTTAACATCATATAGCTAAATGAATGCATACAGTTTAAATAGTGCAAGCAAAATCAGTCCTTTATTTTTTTAGGAGAGATGTTGTGAAAACAAAATCTAAATGTATACTGACTCGTTTGAAAATCTGCGCATAATATACATTTGCATTATATTTTACTTACAGTAGCCTTTATTTTTATATAATTATGCTTCTCGGAAACCTGAAAACAGGTGTGAACGGTTGTCCTTGCATGTGTTGAATGCTTTTTTCATGAATTCCTTTTGGATTTTGCAATCAGTGGTCTTTGACAGTATATTTTTGATTGTGAAGGGAGGCTTAACTTTCTGAATGTGACTTAATTCCTTATATGCATTTTGTCATTACTTTTGAAAAAAGCACCAAATTACATTTACCTGTTATTAAGTCTGTCATATTCTAGATCGGTAGGTTTATTTAATAATGTGGTTCGTATAGCACTGGTAGTATCATCAGCCAAGTTCCAAACATTCAACCAATGTTTTGTGGAATTTTTCTCAATCCAGAACACCTTCCTGCAACAGAGCGACAAAACGAGAAATTATGTTCGGTATTTCAATCCTTGCAAACATGTGTTTATTTTGAAGTACGGATAGAATTTCGGTTTAAATTTCGGGGTGATATTCATAGCGGGGTTTAACTCTACAAGTCAAACTTACTTGTTGAGAGGATCCATGGCCATGCTTACGACAGCCGTTGGAGATATCTATTTTATTTTCGGGGTGATCTTCATAGCGGGGTTTAACTGTACAAGGCAAACTTACTTGTTGTGCGGATCCACGGCTATGCTTACGACATCCCCTGGAGATATCTGTTTAAATTCGACTTCTGCATCTTCATAACTTATATTCATATAGTAAATATATCCATTTCCTGACTCAATCCAGTACAACTGTTTGTTTTTCCAGTCATAGTCCATATCTGTAACACATATAAGCATGCGTAAAAAAATCATATTGCAATTTATTGTTGCCTGGAATAAGGCTGCCGGAATTCAATTTTTCTCAGGTATACTGTGATATACGGTGTACGGTGGTTTTCGCGGGGAAAAAATTTGTACAGAAGATTCATGTAAAACTTTCACGTGGTCATACACTCGTGCATTTTTAATATTCTCATAAGGTATATCTTGCTGGCGTTTGATTTTGCTCTCTTATCCTTCAGCAAAATACGCAAATATTAAACCCGCGCTAACTATAGTGATAACGCGGTAAATATGAAGTTTGGTTTCTTTATATTAAAGCTATGTTGTGAAAAAAAGTTTACTGCTTAGAAACAAATTTCTCTATTTTGTCCACACAATTGCTGACAAGTGATATATTTTGACAAAGTAAATATCTTATTGTTGATCATTTTATAACTCATGTTCATTTTTATTCTTCACTTTGTGACTGTTTAGGGAGGCTGTGTCTTCTGCATTTGGTCATTACTAAATATGCATTTCACTTTTTAGGTATTCTAAAAAAGTAAAAAAAAATGCATAAGTACATTCAGAAAGCAGAGCCTCCACACATAGCAAAAAAGCTGTGAGTAAAAAAAACATCGTGGTTTTATATAAAAAAAAATAAGAGATCAATTTCAAATAAAAACGCAACAAAATTAACGAAAACAAGAACCCAAGGGGTTACCTTGGAACGGTCATTGTCAAAAGGAATTGCCACTGGGGGTTGAGACCAGGTTCTAGGGTACAACAACCTCATACTTGCCCCATCAGGTTCTCATTCAGGTCATGTAGAAGTTGTTTTTGTGAAATTGCTGCATAAACTTGATAATGTTACATGCAAAAGCACACAAACGTATAAAAGTGAAGAAGCGTACAGCATTGTCGACGAAACAGTATGAGATTACAAGAAGATATTTTTAAACGGTTGCTATTCGATACCTATAATAGTTCCAGTGGTATTATACAACAATGTCTTCGATGAACTGAAAGCAAGCTGCTTGTAAATCCGTCTACCATCTGTAAAAAATACAGTCCTTCCACTCATGTCCAAGGCAAATCTGAATTATACAAAAACAATATAAATTTTGACATTTTATTTTCATGGTCTTGAACAGATCTAATAGACACATATATATATGTAAATAGATGGAAATTGAACTTAAAAAGCACCGAACACGACAAATATGAAAATATTGCAGACTGGGTTTGATTAAACCTGCTAATCGGCAGTAATGGAAACTCAATATTTACATAATTAAACGATTTTAAACACTTTTGATCCATCCAAATTAACGGTATGCATATGGCGATGATTGTGGAACCTTTAATGCGGTATTTTCAAGTGAATAGTTTCATGTTTAGTGGCGTGAGGGTAACACATCTCAAAACTGCATTTTAAACGAAACAAAAATATTAAACATAAAAAGTTAAAAAACCTATACTGTATAGTATTGATCAATCAAATAAGCCGTGTATCTTAAGATTTAAAAAGTATTACTGTGAGCTGATTTTAAAATTCAACTCAATATTTTCGTGATTTTAGGGACTGAACTACTTATAGAGTAGCAAACATTGTTTGGAATCATGCACAAGTTAAATCATGGTTGGACGTACCTGGTTATTTCTAAATCACTAGTTACAGAATCACAATGTATGCCTATGATGGAGACTGATCCCGGGTCAAGTCCAAGCACTGATATAGGTGTAGCGCAGATTTTGCTTCCGTTTGTAAACAATAAATGCCTTTCAAGAACTTTACCGGAAACTAAAATAGAAAGGTGAAATGTGCATATCAGGAATCAGAATTCAGAAAAACAGCCTCCCCACACAGTCAAGAAGAAGAGAGGGAGAGAGCATGGTTAATAAAATGATCAGTTTTAAAAGAGACACCACTAACAATTAACAAAAATGAGAACAAGAGGGGTTACCGCCTTGGAACGGTAATTGGCAAATCAAATTGCCACTGGGGGTTTAAACCAGGTTCTAGGGTTCACCAACCTCACACTTGCCCCAACAGGTTCTCATATCACAAAACAAATACAAGTTGTCTTGGTGAAACAACTCCAACCCACTTATTGGCTCAACAATATTGCATGCAAAAGCACACAAACATATCAAACATAAGAATCTAATAGCATTGCAAAGCCAAAGGACGGGTACTCAATGATCTTACCGAGACCAGAGTTCAATAGTAAGATAGAGCACATCCGGGAAATGTATCTTCGGAAAGCTGACGGCGATTCTTAAAATGACGTCATAACCGGTTAAGCAGACGACAATACTTTTTTTTCATTTTGTGTTAAAATTATCATTACCATAAATGTGTGTTTATATATTATAGATAATTATAAAAGATGAAAAGGTAAAGTTCTATTGAAGTATAGTAATAACTAAAATGACAAAATAACATAAGTCACTTTTTCCATGGTCCCATATTATTATTTCTTATTCTTTTCATGTCAAAACCAAAATAAATTATCCATCATTATCGGGAAAACGTGTTTGTAAATACCTGTACCTTTTACATCGATCATTGTGTACCTGAACAATTCTTTCCGTCTCTCAGCAACTGGTATCCATCCTGACAGAAGCAAGTACCGCCTCTGTCTACCGGCATATGAACACATATTTGAGAACAGCCTATATGATCCGAGTCACATCCCTCTGGAAAATGACATAAAAAGATGAACAAAGTGAAATAGGCATTGTCGTATGCAGACAAGATAGCCTTTTCCACAATCGAAAATTAGATATGACTAATTTGTTAAATCGCAACAAAAGCCATCTCACTTCTATATTGCACGAAAATGAGAACCAGAGGGGTTAGAAAGGTCAGTTACATAGCCAGAGGTTTCACTAGCATTTCTTGGATTTTCAAGTGTCAAAATCTTGGTTCAAGTATCAAATGGAACCAAACAAAACCGACTCACTAATTTTCAGTAGCACAATTCAAAAGCCAAACCACCCTCTTTATTTCTGAATAATACTCATATTTAAGAAGTGTCCGAACACAAGCATCTTGGTATATACTTATATCACGACGATAAATGGTCGAGTACCATTAAATGTTATTGACGATAAAGAATGGAAAAGAATATTAATATTAAGACAATACCTTTTAAGCGGAAAAAGATTAGAATGAATTTTTTTAATGTATTTCAGCTTTATTAGACCCCTCTTCGAATACGGAGACATAGTTTGGTCAAACTGCACTATCGAACAATTTAATACATTATCAATTAAAAACATTCGAAAAAGCCAACTGACCTGACAAATTTCTTGGTTGTAATGTGACATCAAATGCTGCTATTTGATATAAAGGATAATCTGAGAATGCTAGATTCTTTGTCAGCTGTTGACCGGAAGTGCTGTCGGTAAGTGAGACGGAACCGGTTTGGTTATTCTTTGGAGAAGTGTACAACAAGGTATTCTACAAACGAGAAATAGTTTCTTTTAAGCCATTACTCACATTATAGGAACGTGTACACATTTTGATTCTCTGAAACTAAAAAGTTATTTAAGAATTAATAAATTGATTTTGTATTCGTTATGTTTCTAATTTTCTTGGGTAAGGATGTCCTTGCCATTATATATTTTTATGATTACACTTCTCAAAATCGTCGCAATTAAAATATCGGCATATTTCTTAGCCATATGCTGGCGGATTGGTAAACACCAATACTGTTACAATTTTCGAAATATTAAAGATTGTAGATACGAATAATAATAATAATAATAATAATAATAATAATAATAATAATAATGGTTGTTGTGGTGATGACGATGATGATTATTATCTTATTTATCAGTAAAAAAATATAATCTGAAATAATAACAACAATAATTTTAAAGTAAAAATAATATATCTTTTACCTTAAATATAGCTAATCCATAGTAATTTTTGTCATAACTCGCTACTAAAACTTTTCGCGAGTTTCCATAAAAATCCGAATATTCTATGGTGCCTCTCAAGCTGTCCGTCCAATATAACCGGTCTTTTGATTGGTCGATACAAAGCGCGATAGGTTTGATCAAGCTCTGCCACGTGATTATAGTCCGGTTTTGTCCAACCAAATCTGATCGCTCTATTTTCGGGGAGACTCCAGCATCCGCCCAAAAGAGGAAGCTACATAGACGAGCATATATTTAGAAGTTGACGATTTCTTAGTGATCTATGTATAATAATTAGTAAAATTTGTAAGTCAAGATATGTCATTAATGTGAACATGACGCTATAATTGTTATACTGTTTTTTATGTCGGAAATTACTCTCTACAAAACTTCAGACTAGAAAGAAACATTGAACTGGTTTAAATAGAATTGTGTTATCCATTTTTTTTATAAATGGCATTATTTGTTATCTAAAGGCTTTATTAATAACATAATGTCATTCAGATGCTTTATTAATAGATTTTTGCTATTTTTAAAGGTTTTAAAAAATCACTTCCGCTATCGTTTATTGTTATGACATGTTATTCTTTAGAATGTTTCTGGTAGTTTATTAAGACAACCACTTACTATTTATTCGGATGAACGGCTATTCCTGTCGGCTGATCAAGATATTTGCTAACAACTACCTTAAAATTTGTATCTAAACTGTTAGTGCTAGCAATGTAATCTGGCAATTGTTTCATAGCTATCCAACCAAAGCCAGTGTCTGCCCAGTACACATTTCTTGCTCTCCAGTCAATTGTAACTTGACCTACATCTGAAAAATGAAAAATGATAATTTGAACAGGACAAAAATTTCACAAAAGTTAAAATTATTTATTATCCATTATTTTTATCCATTAAATGTAAATAGAAGTCAAGAGACAAGAAGAAATAAATATTTGAAACACAAAGATTCTTTCTTGAGAAATTATTTTAGTCCCATTTCGTATTTACCCCCCTTTTAAATAAATCCCGAGTGCATCGTTAAGGTGTGTGATGTTGAATATCATTTTAGAAAATTAACAATACAAGCATTTACCTTTAACAAGTCATAGAACAAGTAAGTATTGTTATTCGTATGGTGACAAATTAGACCTTTGTGCGCATATAGCAATCATTTGTAGAAACTCTTCCAGTCTTTTAAAAGGAAACTTTTAAACAAACTTCGTTGGTTCTTTATTCAGTTTTTTTCTTTCGTGCGTTGGTTCGTGCATGCGGTAATGCATGTGAGTTCACATTTATACTCAAACATGACCAATAAAGTTAAATTTATCACTCACCTTTTGATGTTCCTACGAGGAAAAATATGGATTGTTGTTTATTTAAGTCATGGATTTGAAGTGTTCGCCCTACAGCGTCGCTTGTTACCATTAAGCCCTTTGGTATGTCGAAAGCTATTCCATCTAGAGATTTCATGCTCACAATGTTTATTTTAACTAATGACTGAAAATAAAGATAAACTGATTATGATTGCATGTACAATGCAGTGTTAAAATTAGCACGTGTCCACTTACTCAAACAAAAGAAAACTTTGAACAGTCTTTTGCGAACAACAAAAACTTCTGTAATTTTACAACGCGAGTTATTTTATTTGAACATTTTAAGTTGGAACGAAAAAAAATTTTTCCAGTTTTTGAAACGCATTAATTTCAAATAAGTAACTATAAATTTATATACGTTATACAATTTCACAACAATGTAACTACAGGTTTTCTCAAAAGGAACTGAAAAATCGAAACATAAAACACTATGAAAATGGTAAGAACTTTGAAATGGTTAATTTTCGTGGTTTTTTTTTAGTTTTATAAATTTTTTGGACGAATTAAAGCCAAAACGAATAAAATAAAATTGAACTTTATGTTAACATAGTTTAGATAATGTAAATCAAAATTTAAGAACCCACGAACATGTCGTTATATCAGAAACCACGAAATTTAATGCCCACGAAAATAAATGCATTCATAGTAAGCTTATCAGGGATAGGCACAGTCCGAATCACGATAATCAATGGGTCTTGGGACACAGGAAATTTACTTTAACCTTATTTTGATGGAAACTACATATTCAGTCACATTCTCGCGGGAAATCTTTTTTGTTTTCGTTTCAGGCTCTTGTCTCCAAGGTAACCTAATTAATTCATATAATTGGTTAACCCCAGCAAAATCAATTCATTATACCTAATCTTACGAAATTATATAATTGCGAAAATTCATGACCACACGAAGTGCCTTCTGCGCGAAATGTGATCCCCTCGGAATTAAATGCCACCACTGTTAATTGAATAGTAACAAAGACATTCAATAAGTGGAACGGCAATTCAAATTACAATTTTCTTTATTTTCAGTAATATTTAAACTCAAGCTTAAGATGAAGATATTTATGCTAAATAAACGTTGGGAGGGGAACGAAAATGTTCTACATTTATCTTTTTTAACCAGCGAAGCTTGTTTTACTAATCAGGTTGAACCAAGGTAAATCCAATTCCCATAGACCTCAATGTTAAATTCCCAATATTCAATGCACATTTAACACGATTTCTATCATCTTAATTTCTAGACAACCATATATGACTGTGAAGATCTACATTTCATCTATTCAAAAACACACAGCAAATGGGGGGTTAACTTACTTGTAAGAAAATTACTGATCTCTAACCGAACAGACCCTATTTTAAACGCGGTATCGCAAATACGGTGCCAAAAATATACATCCGCTCTTCCGGAACTAGTCCGCCTCTACCAAACGAGATATAGGCATGAAATTGCTTTCATTTATTTTCCTTACATGTTATTCCTACAAACAAGTCACAAACCGGTCGATTTCTAACGGTTAAGATGCCCCCAGATGAAGAAAAAAAAAGCATATATTGAAACGGACTTCATTCGACCATGGAGGAATACTGAGTTATTTACCATAATACAACCTAATCACAATTCTGAAACCGGTATCAAACCAAAACGAGGCACTGGCAACCGGCGATTTACGCATTTCAGAGTAATCAGAGCAAGCAAAGTAGTCCAAGTTTCCTGTTAACGTGTTAAAATTGGCTCGTGCCACGTTAGTATCGCTAAAAGAATACTTGACTGCTTCACTGCGCTGTCCCTAATTCAGAACACAATCGACAACAGTAAACCAATTTTATCTGGGGGTTGTAGCCGCCAGGGATTCTTTAGCGAGCCACAGATATGTTACCTTTAGGTAGAGATATAAACGATATTCCCGATGTTAGGATGTTACAATAGCTAAATATTAATTCTGAAATATTTAAAATATCTTTTCTGCTAATTCGAAGCTCAAAATAACAGTGAAAACATTTTCTTTATTGTGTCATTTTAAAGCTATTTCAATATTGGACGTTTGTTCCGCGGCTTTACTGTTTGTTTCGCGATTTTTTTTCTATTTTTTATCATTTGCAATAACGATAATGATAAATATTTCCTTCTTAGCATATTTTTCTTCAATTGTCCACTTTATAAAATCAATGCGCAAATGCTTTCACTTGAAATTTTCAAGACATATTGAGAGCATTTGTTTATTTTTTGATGATAGGCGTTCAAGAGCGTTGTAAAACACTGAACATGAAGCAATCATCATTTCTGAATATTTTTATATATTTGATTTCAACATATAAACGTGAACAGTAAACAGTAAACTATTGAGATTTGTAAAATTTTTCATATTAAAACTAGAATACCGGATATTACTCGTACAGAAATAAGGACTTGTAAGATTTATAGATTTATGTATTCGAAACATGCTACGAGCAAGCGCGGTACGTGTCCGGCTATCACGTACGTGACAGGAGACACGTCGACAATAAGGCCATCAGTGGTCCAAGGAACGGACTATGATTTGTTTCAGAATAATGCATAATTTACATTTTTTCCAAAGGTGATGATGATTACTAGGTTTACGTTTTCCATTAAGCTAGAGATGACTACTATTTTTGTTCGGAGTACATGAAGTCATAGGCGCAGTAACACATCGAATATGCAAATGTCAGTGACGTCACAATTCCCCGCGTTTTGAAGAAAAACGAATAACAGTAAAAGTACGTGTGAATATAGAGGACAAACCATGATGAAGCCTAAAATTAAAAACGACACATCTGTCTGCTGAAACTGATTTTATATGAACGGATTGTAAGCTAATGGACATTTATCCCAGCTCCTTAACAACCAAAACTTAATGATATTTCTACGAATGTCTTAAATCTGGAACCTTTTTCTAATAATATGTTATATGAAAAAAACATCGAGTCCGTTATTATATACAACTTAATACGGTGGAAATTTATGCTATATAAGCTATAGTAATTCATTTTCCTCTGAAATTGTCTTCAATTTTACATTTCATTGTGTGTTATCTAGCATTAAATTCCAATGCTTTCGGCAATGTTATGACTCCTGGTTGTTTTATCTTAATATGTATGATTCTCAATTCTATGATTTCCTTCACATGTTATTCACAATAAAGGAAACAATTATATATTTCTTATTTCAAATAAATGCATAATCTTTCCCATCGATGGTGTCTCACTTTTTATATGTGTTCATTCTGTCTTTAGGATGTCAGTACATAAATTTCACTATTATAACTTCTTGCTTAAAACCCTTTACTCAATATATACACCTTTCATCACATAGGTGACCAATTCAGGTCCCAATCAGCTGGCACAATAGTGCCATCTGATCTGGATCTAAAATTTGTGATTACTGGTCAGAACAAAATGATTCTAAAAGCGACCAGTTTAAATCCTAATCAGATCGCAAAGATGTGCCAGCTGATATGGATCTAAACTGTTCGCCCAAGCTATGAAGGTATATCTATGGAGTAAAGGGTTAACAGAAGCCTTCATCCAGATAATACCTGGAAACCCTTATTTCCACTATCATATAGACAAGATGAAGGTCTTTGCGAGTGAACCAAGTTCTTGAGAATCATGGCACTGGTTATTCTCAATAAGTCAATAAGCAAAATCGCTTCGCTGGTTTTCTGTACTTTCAGTACTTTGATTAATATTTCATATCACTTACAATCTTTTTGCTTTCAACCCCACAATTTTTCACCGGATGTGTTAGAGCTACTGGCATTTTCCGTAATAATTTTGGGCTTACTGTCGTATCATTATATTAGCGGGGTTTAGTTTTCGCCTATTTCGGACTACGTAAAATACGAAAAATCAATTTCCAGCGAAATAATCGTAGTTAATATCTAACTTATAAAAATACAAATGAACGAGTTTATCACGGTAGATATCCGCGTTCTCCATTATACCTGTACCTACCGCGATTCTGTCCTAGCAAAAAATAATTATGCCTTCACCTTCTGCGGGAAATTAGATTCCCGCGGAATTAAATGGCACCACAGTATTTTAAAGGAAACTGTTCGAAGATACTTCATGCAACCAGTCAGAAAAGTTATTTCGTGAATTCATGAAACTCACAGGTATATGCTGATTCTGTAACCATTGAGTTATATCAGTACTGTACACTGGTAGACGGGTTCCTGCTGTCCAAAACACCGTGTCGTTTGGAAATTCTTAAAACAATAAAATAAAACAAGCGTCTCAAATTATTCAAAAGAAGGACTACACACTATATTATACATACTATATTGTACATCGAGCGTATTTGTTAGAAGTATTTTTTATCATACAGAACTTGATGGATCAATTTATGATTAATTAGCATTAAATGAATGTATATATTTGTGAAAAATAATAAAGCATCAAAATCCCTAATAAATAAGATATTAGTAGATGTGTTAGTTTTTGTGTTATTTGTTGTTGTTGTTGTTTTATGCATACTTTTGTGGAATAGCAGCGTGTCATATGAAACATGGTAAAAAGTAGCCAGCGGTTTTTATTAATTCATTTTGTTTCTGTAGCAAAATAATTAGCACCAGTATGTGTTCTTGACACGAATTTACCTGCTAAAACAGCTGTGTTCAAATAGACGAGCACGTGTAAAAGCAAAGATGGGAAACGCTTCTCGCTTGCAGTCATTATAGAAGTTTTCGATTGGTGCCTCTTTCTTCCTCATACAACCTAATAAGAAAAAAAAAACGAATTTAATTAATAACATAAATCCACTGAAAATGCTGTGCATACAGACAAAGGACTGTAGCAATTTATTCATCATAATAGATAACACGTAAGTTTATGATTTGAAGAAGTATGGTGTAATAAAAATTAGATGAATCAATACATGATCGATAAACCGGATAGCCTGCTACGATAATGCACGTGGTTCAGCTTTTCATAGACGTCGGTAATCGCTTAAATGTTAAAATAAGTGTTTAAGCAGTCTTAAATTACATGTATCGACCTAAATTTAAATTTACGACAATCATTCAATATTGGCAACGCATCATTACTGTACATTGTATACCGTCTAATTAACTTAAAGAGATTTTCTTCACTGGTTAATAGTAAATATTATGTTACAGAGTCAGTCTACTTTTGAGTCGGATGCAAAACTTATGCCTAACAGAAAGATGCGGAGAGAGGCCCTTCCTAACGTTTGAAAAAGTAATTGGTTTTCGCCAAAAAAAGTTCAAATATATTATTACAATTGCATGTTTACAACGGCTAACATTGCGTTAGTAGCTATTGTACCAGTGATATTAACGTAATAATGAATGAATAATGAGGGAAAAAAATAATGAGGAAGCTCTTCAAAAGAATTATTAGTCTTAAACCAATACTTTTAAAAACTTTTTAAAGCATTTTCATGTTAAAAACTTACTTTTATGATCGACATTCATTTTTTTGCTATCACGAAAATGTTTAATTAAACTAAACATACATAAAAAAGCAAATCAAATACAGTTTGAATTTCTTTAACTAGATGGGTGTTCAGTTGAACACTTGGTTGAACACTTGTGTCGCCCTTGGGTGCAATGTCGGGAGAAAAATGCAAGTACAAAAAGGGGCATAACTCCATCTTGACCAAAACAAGTTGTCATCATCACGAGTGTGTTGTCTTGAGCAATATAATTAGAAAGTTTCATGAAGAAATATTGAGAAATCGCAAAGTTATGGCCAACGTTATGTTATCATATAAAAAATCCTAGTACAAAAAGGGGCGTAACTCCATCAAATGCGACGTTGACATAAAGAATTCAGCATCATCATGAGCGTGTTGTAATAAGCAATATAATTTGAAAGTTTTATTAAAAGATATTGAGAAATGGCAAAGTAATTGCCAACATTAAGTTTTTTTGTGTTAAAATCCAAGTTCAAAAAGGGGCCTAACTCCATCAAATGTGACCTTCACCTAAAGAATTTGGCATCATCATGAGCGTGTTGGCATAAGCAATATAATTTAAAAGTTTCATGAAGAAATATTGAGAAATTGAAAAGTTATAGCCAACGTTAAGTTTTCGTGTCAAAATCTAAGTGCAAAAAGGGGCCTAACTCCATCAAATGTGACCTTGACCTAAAGAATTTGGCATCATCATGAGCGTGTTGTCATAAGCAAAATAATTTGAAAGTTTCATGAAGAAATATTAAGAAATTGCAAAGTTATAGCCAACGTTAAGTTTTCGTGACGGACGGACAGACCGACGTACGGACGGACAAAGCGATCCCTATGTATCGCCATTTCTCCGAAAGGGCGACACAAAACTGTAACTTACACCGATAAGGAAGTCATAATAGTTTGTAACCGATTTCGTACAAAACAATACTGCCCAGCTGCTTGTAACTGCGGATATGTATTTTGTAAGTTTTGATTTATGTTCTTTGATGTTTTACCGTTTTCCTTTAAAGTGTCCGTACATAAATACTATTGCATCGTCAAATATCAAATACAAAAGCTCCTACTTTTACAATGTTATTTTAATGTGCGCCAGGAGCTCTCAAATATCTGTCTCTATAGTGAAGAAATTTACACTTACATAATCGACGTGTTGGAACATATTTATATAGTGCAGCAGCTGTTTAATTGTTGGGAAAATGCAGTCATGAAAACACGTGTACCATAAGTTATATATCCCGAAAAGTAAATGCGAACCCCGACAAGTAGAATCGAGAAATTATGGAGGCACGTGGTTACTTAGGCAGCGGCATGTTAAAATGATAAGCTAATCTAAAGCATTAAATGTGTTTTATTTCTCGAAGGGCAAAATATGTGATGGGTATCTACAAAATAAAAACTGTCCAAATACTTATTATATTTAGTTAACATATATTTGAGGATACTTTTAATGTTTTTGCAATGAAGGTATACGAAATCAATAACGCTGGGAAAAAGAATTAAAAAAAAAGATTCAGCAATAAAATTGTATTACCTTACACTTTTACGTAGAACTATGCAAAATGCGAATACTTAATTCCATCGAACATTTAAACAAAAAAAATTACAAACAAGATGAATAAGTTAATATTAACCGATATACAACTTTATAATTTTCATTGGTCTACCTATGGTAATACGATCTTTTTCTCTTCCGTGTTCATACTAGTCTTTAAAGCTTTGAATATCGGTTATACATAATTAACGGAATCGAATTTACTGTTCAGTAAGATCGCATGCAGTATTTTAAAAATACCCAGCTATGAATACTAATGTGTCATTTGTTCAAGCCGTGACGTATCCCTTTTCAGAAAACAAATGGAGTGCGCCGTGATGTCATATATCGGGAATGAAAAATAAAGTAATGTTAAGGTACAAAAATCCATATAATACAATTATAGAAAGTGACAACAATTACGCGCAGAACAAATAGCCCGCCCAACAACTGGAACCGGGCATCCCGACTAGAACCCTTGGGTATGTAAAGACCATGGGTGCAGACCAAAAGCCCGGGCGCGGCATCCCTGGGTATAAAGACCAAGGGGTTTTGCTACGTTTGCCTTCAATTTGAATATTTCTTCTGACTTTAATCCGTTAATGAGAGCCTTGAAATCAAACACATAACCATTAGGCCATAGAAAATTAATTCCTAGATTCTCATCCCCGCCCGCCCCTCGAAAATCACTCCGCCCGAACGTTTTTTATTTTGAAAAAAAATACGTAGATCAAAATTTACCTTACGTTCATTTTTATTTAACGTTATTTTAATAATAGCATTTCTGTACAACATTCTTAATTTGTTAAAACTCTTCAACGTTCGCATTTCTTCTTTTTCCCGAAATACGCAGGGCTCAATTTGGAGCATCGTCGCATTTAAATGAAATTTTAATAACACATAGACTAATACGAACGAAGTGTCTTTTTGACCGTGCAACGATTGACGAACTGTGTATTTCTGACTGTGCATTTTAATTTACAATGTTTAAGTCCGGTGTTTACAATATTTATTACGAGCGATAAATGATATGAACGACGTATATATTTAATCATGCGAATACCTTACCCCTAAAATATCCGAGAATAATTACATGTACATTGACTAAAATCATTTAGTTTACAACTGCTATGAAAATCTGTTGAACACCTGGTCTAAAATGTCAGCGATGCTTGTGTATTTAATATCAAAGACGCCGACGTCAACTTGAGACGGTGCGCACTGCTCGAAAGCCAATTGACGCTCTTGTACTAAAGAGTTTTAAACCGTTGACTAACTGTGATGATTTCATTTCTTAATCAGCTGATTGTTTGTTGACAGCGTATCTGTGATAATTATAGGTTATTTCTGATCAGGTTGTGTTTTATCTGCAGTACCGGCACTTCGCCGAATTAGCAGATTGCAACTTATCTATTGCGACAACCATCACATTTTTTTCGGCAATGTTGATTATACAACAATAGGATGTTTATTTAACAACTATGGAGTTAATTGCTTGACAAAGGTAAGCAGAAATTTCAAAGGAAGAAACTTCTGGCATGTGTTGACATATTCTAGGCTTACAATTACGGACGTGTTAATTAATGTGCATGTTTCTAAATTTTCGGACGATCTTTTTTTAAATAAAAATTCTCGTCTCTAAATATTCGTTCCGCTAGAAAAATAGTTATTTTTTTCCATCCGAAGACTTAGATAAAATACGGTATATAAATTTAGTCTTTATTTTAAAATAGTTATCACGTTTACAACAACAAATTTTTATATATTGCCAATAGATACGTTCACAGTGAGAATGAAAAATAAAAATTAAAAAATAAAACCCGCCCACCCGCCCAATTTTTTCCCAAAATTAGGATGAGAATCTAGGAATTAATTTTCTATGGCCTTATATACAGACAGTCAAATTTCACGATCTACAAACCATGATAAAATAACATAATAAGGGAACTAACAGTTGTAACCGTAGTAATTGTGTGTATTGAAGTTGCTTCCCTTTGATAAAAGAGAAGTAAACATACGGACAAATTGATAGTTATTTGGAGTGGTATTATTGGATTATTCATGTCGGTACGAACGATGTCGGTAATTCACACAGGGTGTTCTGTAAAGAACATTTTATCTGACGTTGCAGATCGTGTTCTTGCCACGGGTTTATTCAACTAAATGTTTGAACCAGTTGGGTTACGTAAACATTCCGACGTCAGTAGGGTCTTTTCATCAACAGCGTTCATCGATACCATTTGATAGCCATACTATTTCAAATGTTTGCTTTTTTGCATATAAGTTTAATGTGTACTTAGTTAAAGTTTAAAATTTATAATTATTATTTCTTTTGTATGGTAAATTTATAAAGTATTGTTTGGTTGTTGTAATTTTGTTAATTAAAGTGTATGCTTTTGTTGTTATATTTTTGTAATTATATACTCACTTATTGTTTGCTTATTTTTGTAAGAGTTCTTATGGAAAGACTTGCGCAAAGTCTAAGTGATAAAGGCGGATAACTTAAATATTACTTGGTTTAAAGTTATGGACCTTGATAGTTAAAATGTAGATGATTATTACAGTTAATGCATATTCCAAGTCCGAAATTGATGCTTCTAATAGTTTCCGAAAGTCATGAACGTAGTGCATAAACATAAACGGACGCCAATATCTCCCAAATTCTTCAAATAGCCGAGCTTAAACCGAAATTTTATGCCCATAAAAATACATTCACAATCGTACATATTATTAAAAACTTAAATACATGACAGTTATGTATTTAAGTTTGAAACTGCCATATCACATATAGTTAAAATTACCTGCCCCTTGGTAGCTATAGGAATTCGGGAACCGGACTATGGTAACTTATTTAACAAGTCAAAATAGTTTGATGTATGCTTTCGTAGTTTGCGCCACTTTGCAATTAAACAAGTCTTAGCCGTCCAAAAACACAGTCGGTCATTAGCAGAAATTCCTAGCTGAAAAGAAAAGTTCTAAGTTTTAAACTGTAAGTCGTTTTCCTATTAAAGTTTTCGATCACTTTAGAATTCAGGACTAAATTTAGTGATTACCTTAACTGAAATGTTTCTCAAATAGCTGATGTTTTAGACAGAACATGCAAGGAAGCGTCAATAGCTATACAATAGTAAAAGAGCAAACTATTGATAAATGGTAAGAAAAATGTCTAGCCCGATTGGTGCTTGAACTCTTAACTTCACGACAACAGAGATAGAGTACCATCCCAAGTGAGTGATCCGAGCCTTTAACACACATCTTCACCTTATTGTGATTAAATATGTACCGTATCACATAATAGCAAACGTTAATTGAGGCATGCCGAGGGAAACACCTATCTTATGTCAACTTTTGTGTCATTAAAGTTGTTACTATATTTGGAAACAACATATAAATTATGTTATTTTCTCATAAAAAATCAGTGATTTCTGTTACACATTTAGACGTTAAAAGTGAAACTTTTACCACGCAATGCATAATTTGATTACTGTCGTCGGCTCAATTGTATGACGTCCTTGCAAGGATTGACGTCACCTGTCCGAAGGTACCTTTTCCCACGACGCGCCCCAATTCATTGCAAAAGTAACAAATGAAATATAACCATGGCATCAGATCAATTGATTGGATATGACTTATAATTATTGTCCAAATCCAGACATTAATAGTGGAGTGTTTGTGTACGTATAATCCAACTTGTATTAACATCGCCTTGTTAGTGAGAGTAAAGTTTTGTATGCATTTGCTCTGTCTAAATGGTGAAATGGTGAGACGGAAAACAAGTGGTCTGTGTTGGGATAAAAAAAATAACGTTGCTTGCAAATAATCAAAACTGTTATTGGTCAATCTTCTTAATTAGCCAGTCATTTTAAAGGAGCATTCGCTCCCTAGCATCGTACTTTAGCGATCTCGAAACTTTGCGTCATGTTTTTGCAATATCATGATCTCCCCCAAGAGGGCGACAGAACGAAACAACAATAGTCTATAAGGTATTTCAAATTTAAACTATTTAATGTATTTCATACATTTTACTTTCAAGTTGTGTGAGAAAAAAATAATGAGCTTATAAACAAAATTATTAAAACTATTCATCCAATATTGAGCCAAGTACAGATCAACACTCGATTTTCACATCATAAGGGGAAACAGATATTCTGTCCTTTTGTTGTAGTTTGTGTGTACATGTATCAGTATTTATAGCTCGGGCGTACTTCCGTAACTGTTAATGTTGTTCTTAGAAGAAACTAAATACAATTTCCGGCCGCTTGGAATACTGGGTAATCTAGTTCGCGTTCCGATCGAATGATCTTCGGTAACTTCCGGTGTTGTCATCATTGGTGTGCCGTTTCTTCCTGAAATCGGAGTTAGCGCTCTTTTAAGATGTTTCTGTGAATTTAGGAGTCCAAGAACGTCTCTCGCAAACGAGAGGCTGTTGGGACGGCTACCTGCTTCTGGGCGACGTTTGTAGAGATTGCTGTTGCTTCGGTGAAGACTATTTGATCGTGAAAGGACGTTAAACGGCGTACCACGACCTGCAAAATCATCCACACAATTTGGGGTAGTATCACGCGACATATACGGGCCTTCAAACTGTTTATTTTCCAGAATAGGAGAGTCCAGCTTCCTGTTCACAAATGCAGTTCGGGAAGGATGTCGAGAATGAGGTGTATTGTTTCTGTGTAATAGGTTTTCGTCCTCCAGGAGGCGCATAAGACCTACTTGATTGTTAACTTGTTTCGTGTTTGCCCCACCTTCCCACACAAGAACTTTACAACATTCAGCCATTTGCAATTTTACACAGAGCTCTAATGCTGTAAGACCTTGTCTGTTTTTGAGTTCAAGGTTAAGCGTGGATTTGGTGGCTGATGAATTAACAAGAACTTTTATTGCAGCAGCGTTTGCACACAATATTGCATGCATGATAGCAGTATTGCCTTCTTCGTCTCTCAGATTGGCATTGCACCCTTTACACCTTGCTAAAACCCGCACTAAGTCAATTTTATCGGTATCCATAGATGCATACATTAATGCCGTGCGGCCGATATTGTCAACGGCGTTTACATCACAGCCTTGTTTTACAAGCATGCGTACCAAATGCGTTCGTATTTCTTCGTTTGCCTCACAAACTGAAAATATTAAAGCAGTTTTTCCATCGTGTGTCGTAATATTCAAACTCTCGCAGTTTTCATCTATAATGTTGCCAATCTGTCTTACACGACCTTGTGTGATTGCTGCAAATATATCCATAGTTACTCGGAAATTAAATAAACTACAGGTACCTGGTACAGTGATGTCAAAATATACGTTCTTTTTAGGAAGCAGCGGCTTTTACTGTCTGTTTTCACAGCAGTTGATTTAAATCGAACGAATCCAATATAAATGTATTTCACAAAACAATAATCTCCTTAACATCGTTGTCATTTTACAAACAAGTTAAATCCTTTAGGGTTTCTATAGCATGAAGATGACTGCTACTCTCCATGTAGTTTTTAGAAAGTGATATATTCGAAATTGTAACTATTTTCCAAAGTCCGCCATATTGATTAATTATTACAAGTATTAATTAAGCACCGTGGTAATATTTACTTTACAAAAATAAATATTTTACCACATGTGTGGATATTAAAACAACACACGATTTATTTCGTTTACGTCCCTAAATCTAGAACATATTTTAATTTACGGAGCTTAAAACTTTTTAATCTGCCGAACAATAACTTGAAACTTTGATCTCCCTATTTATGTTTAACCCTTTTAATCGTTAGTTTATTTTCTTCCAATGTTTTATTGCAGCAATGTTGAAGTGTATACAGGCTTCGACTAAATCCATTTAAAGCATTTGAACTAATTGGACCTTAAATACATATTTGCGGAAAATTTCAGACTACTTGTTATTTACGCAACGGGTTAAATAACAGCGTATGGTCCAAATTAATAATTGTCTACAGTATCTTGATAAGCAAGCATTTGAAAAGACTGCATGGGAATCAGTCTAAAACATCAGCGAGGGTCCTCCAAGGCCATTTGTTGAAAGATATCATTTGTGAATAAAAACATGTTTGCTTTAATGGGCCAACTCGTTGAACTTTTTATCCTGAATGCATATGAATTGAAAATTTATTTGTTTTTCGATCGCCATTAAAATAGGAGAATATTATGACGACATTTTAAAAAGGCGCTTGTTTTGTAGCGTCGTGATTAATTATATCGTGTCCTTGTTAAACAGGTCGAGGCTTTCGTGTATTCTTTATTTGAGAGTAGCGTTTAGAGCGCCATAAGAGCTTTTGGCTAGATGAGTATAAAGAACATTGTAAGAGCGTTAAATGAGCATGATAAGCATTTATCATGGGAGGAGACTTGAAATTGAGAACACGGTTTTATTACGATATAAACATATAGAGCCAAATAGAGCGCTACACGAGTTTGATATGAAGGAATAAAATAAAACATAAAGTAGAAGAGCATTTTTCTTTTATTGATTAGTGTTATATTTATTAGACATGCAAAATATTCGTACCATATCTTGAATGTACCGTTTACACATGGAAAACCTAAGTCTAAGTTAGGTACGAGGATTTTTGTTTTCTACCTTCCCATTCATTTAATTAGTTCTGTAGAGGAATCTTGTGAGATTTTAAACAGAGTAATATCTATACTATATCTCTATGTAAACTATAGAGAAAATACTCACTGTTGGTGTGATAATGTCAGTTTGCCCACAAAATAGACAAGTTAATTATTCAGTTACCAGTGAATTTTAATAATATCAATGCAAAATAAATAATTTTATAATTAAAAATGTTGATTAACTGTTTATCGTGAGATATTTAGTTTTAACTTATTAAAAAGAAAAAAAAAACATTCAAAAGATTCTGTCAGAAGTGGGATTCGAACCCACGCCAGTAGAAACTGACTGCGACCTGAACGCAGCGCCTTAGACCGCTCGGCCATCCTGACTTCATGTCTAAGTCTGATGCAAATGCAAAATTTAGAATCGACATAACTTACAAGAAATAAAAAAGTACAACTTTTTTTATGTTTTTTTGCAGTATTTGAGTATCTCTTTTAAGTTTGAATATCTAAACTTGTTTAACATTTTACCATGCTAAACAGTTTCATTTTTAAACACGTTATGCGCGTTATATGAGATAACAGCAAATCGCGCACGTACCAAGAAAATCAAAATATCGAACATAGCGAAAGATTCCGAATGAAGTTGAACTCAGTATTATTTTCTATCTATAAAATGCGTATTCTGAGAATATAATTTAAAATAATGGATGCATCAATTGCAATTTTCATTTTTAGATCAGAATTCCAACAAAATAATTAATTTGATTTGTTTGACGGTTCAGTCACATTTTTACCCCAAGGCCGCAAGATCCCATTGGTTCTGACGTCATATGGGTTTTTCCTACTTCCGTGTTTGTTTATCATGTTTATGTTGGCTGACACTTAAGAAAATGACCAATGTTTCAAAGAACAAAACGACAGAAGAGTCGTACATTCGTCAGTTGCCTTATTCCGTGGTTAAACATTTAAGTTGCCTTCTTGACGTGGACAAACAGTGGGAAAGACTGGTTGTTAAAATTCCAAAACGGCTACAAGATGTCGGAAACGGTGCGACAGAAATGCGTTACTCCAATCTCCAGGTCCGGCTTTTTGAAGATAAAGGCAAGAGAGCCGATGGTAGCCCAACAAAGTCGATTCTAGGTGAGTGTGACATAGACAAATTATGTTACTAAACTCTTGCCAGTCGATATCCTTATATACATGTAACAGAGGCCTATAAAAGGCCTCTTCCCAATAAAAAAAACATAGTATTTTTTCCCAATTTTGGCAGAAACTCTTCCCAAAAATGCAACATGTACAATTATCGTGCAAAAATTTCCCAATTGGAAAGGCCAGGCCCCTTCCCAATGTTCTGATGAAAAGCCCTGAATTTTTTGTATGTTGCTTGAAACACCGATTTAAATAACTATTTGTATCTTTTACAGGGCTTTTCATTATAAAATTGGGAAGAGGCCCTGGCCTTTCCAATTGGGAAATTTATGCTCAATAATTGTTTATTTTGGGAAAACAAAATTAATTAAAAGATGGGTTCTAGTTTATAAAATTGATAAGTAATTGGTATTTTTAACTTAATTAAAACTAATTTTTAAAGCTTTTTATTTTTCAGACTTCAATTTTCGAACACCCCTCAGAGGAGTTTTAACCAGTTTTGGACATCTTACTTAGCATTTTGGGAAGAGTTTTTGCTACAATTGGGAAAACATACTAAATTTTTGGATTGGGAAGAGGCCTTTTATAGGCCTCTGTTATATAAGCATGAAAAGCCCTGTTTTATCTTGATGCTGAGGGCTGAGCTGATGCATCAAAAATCACATGCAGAGTTTGATATTGGTTTAACATAACAACCGTTTACAAAGTAAAACTTACTCATTAAAATTATCAGTTAGCTATGTCATTCAACAACTACCTCTACTTTTAACATCAATATGATGTTTTATCCCGAAATGTGCTATCCGGTCCGGTATCCAGATCCCTTGACTGGTGGGCTAGAGGTCCAGTAGCCAGTCCAATAAAGGCTATTTATGATGTATAGGTCTTGTATTCAGTATCTATAAGAATATGAGTTAAATCACCAGAATGGATATACTAAAGGTTGTCGAGTAGTTCGGAAGAGTTTTTTATGTATCTAAATATTCAAAATGAACTGTCTTGTTTGATTGATACAAATTATTGGGATTGAATTAAACCGAAAGGTAACATAGGGTGTTTATCAATCTT
The DNA here is from genome assembly GCA_038501625.1 of Corbicula japonica. NCBI lineage: Eukaryota > Metazoa > Mollusca > Bivalvia > Venerida > Cyrenidae > Corbicula > Corbicula japonica. Next base: position 14,115,232 of record JAZAYU010000002.1, on the reverse strand, counting down.
CCAGATGATTGGGCAACACAGAACACTAAAGTCAAACATCTGATCAGGATTCTGCAGGAAGCGGCCCTGTACGAGGCAGCAGACTATCTGGCAGTGAATGTTCTACATCAAAGTAAGGTCCCACGACTCCAACCGGAGCTGTTTCCAAACACCGCAGGTTTACCTGCCCCTGAATGGCAAGACAAGAAGCCTAAGGATAAAGATGATTTACCATTTGTTAAAGAGAAGTTGATGTCAGAAAACTTTGACAAAGGATATGGGAAAGAATGCCTGTATGAACGAGAGAAATTTGTCGGGCATAGTTATGTGAATGGAGATCCTGCCCATCGTGACTTACCATATAACAGGTAGCCAGTAGTACCTAATTTGCTAACAATTGCTTTGTTGTATTTACCAGTATGAAGATTGCCACTGTATGAGATAAAAGGCATATCCATGAAGTGAAGGGTTGTTGTTTAATATGTTGTGAGATAAATTTGTATTTGTATCTTACTTGAGATTCACAATAAATTATTTTAGTAGGAATAAAGGAAATAAAATTAATGTATAATATGAGTAATTTGTGAATATGCAATATTAAGTTTATTGCTCTTACCAACAACAATTTTCATCTTGACCTTTTAAAAACAACTATTACCAGTATATGCCAGTATATGCTATGAATAATTGGTGGCAAATACCTACAATGTAATTGAAAATAAAATGTCACTTAACAGATTAATGACACCTGGAGCGGATGAAGCTGGATACAACAAACTGTCGCCAGGTGCCGACGGCTTGAACTACCATCGCACTTCATTTGACAGTGGTGGACTTTCTGGTGTGCTCAAGGCAGAGAACCAGTACTTACAATTATCTACTGGAGAGGAACATGAAGAGGAAACCAAACAGGTACAGTCTACCACGCCAGTGTCAAAGTCCAAAAGTTTTATTATCATACTCGGATCTCAGCTCAGTTTGTTTATGAATAATGATAAAGAAATAATAAATAAAATTTATATAATCTCTTGCTTTCATGAAAGTTGAGACAATTTGCACTTCAAACTGGAATTTGTAAATTGTTTTAAATAGAAAATACATTCTTACAGAAACTTAAGAAACTTTCACCTCCTAGTAATCTTAACATATCAATAGTTGACAGTGTATGTATTACTGCAGTATAACACATATACATGTACATGTAAAAATGAAACATGTTCCTGATCCAAAGAAATATGAGATGATTGAAAGTAATATAACAGAGAACACATCACCAGGTGAAATTTGGGTGCCTGAGAGTGAGAATCAATCCTCACTTATGTGAGCATCTGAATGATGCTGAGTAAAATTCAAAATTATATCATGAGAAGACATTTATTATTTCAGGTATAACGCTTTTGCTTTAATATAAAGCATTATAAATGCTCAAAGTGTTTCACTTTGTAATTACCATATGCCATGTGGTTAATGACAGCTCAAATGAGGAATGACCTCGCACAAGGTAGACAGGCATGTAACAGTGATATAACTAGTATTTAATCTGGTTTACTAGTATGCACTTCAAGCCTTAATAGTAAAATGTGCCAGTTTTGTTAAAAATTTACATTCAAATCTCATTAGGGATTGGCTTAGGGAGAAGTTTTTCCTATTTTAGGGAGAAGTTTTTCCTATTTTAGGGAGAAGTTTTTCCTATTTTAGGGAGAAGTTTTGGAAGATTTTTGCTATCTTAAAGAAACATATAATGAAGCACTCCCTTGGCTTATAAGAGAGAGATAAGGAAATAACGGAAACTATTTCTCCCACGATGTCTCTCTTCAAGCCATCCCTTCCATGTTATAATGTAAATACCAATTAATATGGAAATACCCAAACTAGTATCAATACTGTATTTCCAGGTTCGCTCATTCAGTGAGGATACAGTGGTCCAAAAAGATGGCAGTCCATATTCATATGCCTACAGTTCCGGTAAAGGTGTTTATGAATTTGCTAAAGATATACAAGAAAGAGGAGACCATTTTGATGTACAGGGAACCAGAAACAATGTTCCACAGAGCAACAGACGGGAACCATGTGAAACTTCAGAAAAAACTGAGACTGAAGAACAAGAGGAAGAGGATCTGTACAAACTCCTTGGAAACCGGAAAATTACATATGAGCTTTTGAAAATGGTGACCGATGATTTTAACCCTAAAGTTTTAAAAGCTGGAGGGAGGGTTCTTGGAACTGGAGGTTTTGGGGATGTTTTTCTTGGACAAATGAACAATGGTTTCAAAATTGCTGTAAAACGGCTGAAAAATGTAGACGATGTTGATAAGCAGTTTGCAACTGAATTGAACTCTCTTGTAAAATACCGTCATAAAAATATTGTACGTCTGTATGGGTTTTCTGTTGACGGGCCAGGAAAGTGTCTGGTTTATGAGTACCTAAGTAACGGTTCACTGGAAGATCGATTGATGAGGAAAGACAACACCCCACCACTAACAGTTGAAGTTCGCTTGAATATTCTGAAAGGAACAGCTCAAGGTATTCATTTCCTCAATGCACAAGGCATTGTCCACAGGGACATTAAAAGTGCAAATGTTCTTCTTGATGATAACTTTGAACCAAAAGTTGGTGACTTTGCAACGGTAAGAGCAGGACCGCGCGGAAATGTGACAATGGCACAGTCCACTTCAGTTGTTATTGGAACAAAAGCCTATCTTGCACCGGAAGCCTTATATTTTGACGTCTCCACAAAGTTGGACTCGTACAGCTTTGGGATAATCATATTGGAGGTACTGACTGCATTACCTCCCTTAGATGATTCTCGAGAAGAGATAGATATTAAGAGTCACGTAGAGGAAAATCATATCACTCACATTCTCGACACCAGTGGCGGGAAATGGCTTGATGAGACTGTAGCTAAACTAGTCCAAATATCTGACAAATGCACACAAATAAAGAAAAAGTATAGAGCTAATGTGGAAGATATTTTGTCAGACTTGATGGTTTTGACGTAGTCGTTAAAAAAAGAACTGGGTCAAAAATATTACTTTCACATGTCTTGGTTTCAGTAATTGATAGAGGCTTCACCTTTTACTCTATGAAATATGGCTCATCAATTGTTGACCACTGTAGATCAACATCAGCCTGCAAATCTGTTCGCTTTATGGTCAGAAAAAATCAAAAAGAGAACAGTGCAGATCCTGATAATTTTAGTCAGCACAGATGTGCTGTCTGATCTGGATCTACACTGTTTGCACATGCAAACAAAATGTGTATATATGGAGCAGACGGTTAAATTGCTTAATACCAGATGTTGGTACTTTTTGTGTCGCCTGCAATAGCAGGTAGACACATAGGGATCCTATTGTCGGCCGGCGGCGTCATTGTTGTAGTCGGTGCCATCGTCCTGTAGTCCCATGACTTTAATCGGAAACTTAATGTTGCCTATAACTTTGAAAGTACTTGTCCTATTCACTTCATACTTGGAATATATCATCAGCATGAACAATGCCATCTGTGATGACAAGAATGATAACTCCAGTTTCAATATTTTTGGAGTTATGCCCCTTTCAAATGCAACTTTAACCTGAAACTTAATGTTGCCTATAACTTTGAAATTACTTGTCCTATTCAATACATACTTGGAATATATCATCAGGATGAACAATGCCATCTGTGACGATAATAATGATAACTCCAGTTTCAATATTTTGGAGTTATGCCCCTTTCTATAGCCTGGCACCAGCTAGATGATTTATTAAAGAAAACACTGAAATACTTATTAACTCCTTTTTTATTCATTTCATTTTCCTTTTTTTATTGATATGCTGATGGTTTATTAAAGAAAACACTGAAATACTTATTAGCTCCTTTTTTATTTATTTCATTTTCCTTTTTTTACTGATATGCTGAACCTATGTTCTGGGAGATAAGGGAAGTAAAATGCATATCAGTAAGGTACCTGCAGGAGTTGCTTTTCTTGGAGGTATTGATGAATATTGTATAAGTGACATGAGACTATATAACAGAACATAGGGACAGGAGCCAGTCTACCCTTTCAAATGCAACTTTAACCTGAAACTTATTGTTGCCTATAACTTTGAAAGTACTTGTCCTGTTCACTTCATTCTTGGAATACATTATCAGCATGAACAACAACATTTGTAACAAGAATGATTACTCCTGTTTCATTATATTTTGAGTTATGCCCCTTTGAAATGCAACTTTAACATAAAACTTAATGTTGACTTTAACTTTGAAAGTAATTGTCTTTTTCACTTAATATTCAAAATAAATCATATTCATGAACAGCGTCTTTATGAAGAACAAGAATGATAACTCCTGTTTGACTATTTTATGAGTTGTGTCCCTTTAATATACAACATTAACATGAAACTTTAAGTTAATGTTGCCTATAACTTTTAAAGTACTTATCCTATTCACTCTTCGAATTCATCATCTTCATGAACAACAACAACATCAGTTACAACAAAAATCATAACTCCTGTTTGACTATTTTTTTTCAAATGCAAATTTCACATGAACCTAATGTTGTGTATAATTTGAAAGTACTTGTCCTATTCATTTAATACTTGGATTTTATCATCAACATAAACAGTGTCATCGACAACAACAAAAATTATAACTCCTGTTTGAATATTTTATGAGTTATGTCATTTCAAATGCAAATTTAACATGAACCTTAGTGTTGCCTGTAAAATGGAAAGTACTTGTTCAATTCACTTTACACTTTGAATAACTCATCAATTTTGAAGATGATAACTCCAGTTACACCATTATTTTAGTTATTCTCTTTTTAAATGCAATTTAGATGACACATGTTTCTGTGGTGAAGTATTGAAATCAACTTTAATAAAATATTTTTATTATTAAACATAGACCCAAATTTCAACTTTTAGGATGCATGCGACACATGTGTTCCGCGGAACAGAACATTCTAGTTCAGTTCTTTTTGGTTTGTTCATATAATTCTGTTAGTGTCTGTGATAGTTTTTTGTAAGTATGAAAAAAGGAGGCAAGCTTAACTGAAATGTGATCAGCATTATTTTGAATTCTGCCACGATATCATATATGGATGCTAATGAATAGTAATTTTGACTTCTAATTTAATAAAAATTCATCTTAAAATCGAATATTTAAGCAAATAATTTAGAAATGTTCAATTTTTTATGTAATAAAAAGTAAAGAAATTTTCAAAATCTTGATGATATCTTTCACACATGATGGCTTGACTCTGTAACTGGTTTAGATCCTTAGCCTGCACATCCTTGCAGTCTGATCAGCATCTACCATGTATACTGTATATTGGTTTTATATTCAACAGGTCATTCAGGCTTGTCTGTCTCTTAAACCAAAAATTTTGTTTTAGGCAGATCTTGAAAACTATTGACCGATTTGTTCAAAACTTGGATTAAAGTTACATGGCAATGTAAAGTTGTGCACTTAGCAAAAATCATTGTTATTAATCTTTATATATCCCTTTATGGCATGGGCAAACAGTGAAGATCAGGTAGCACATCAGGATCTACACTGTTTGCTTTTTTATTTATTACATTCTGACAAAAAAGTGAACAGTTCAGATCCTTATCAGACAGGACAGAATGACTGATATGCTGGCTGATCAGGATCTACACTGTTAGCCCATGCCTAATAGCCATATACTGTATAAGTGGATAATTTCTCTGGCGTAAAAGTTTGTGTTTTCTGTTATGCCGGTGTTTCGCGTGCGAAAATGTTCGCGAAAAATTGATTTAATCAAATTCGTAAAAATTACACGTCGTTATATTCACTCTAAATTATTTGGTTGTCAAAAAATTCCATGGTAGAAACTGAAAATAGTCTTCCCAAAACTTGGATTGTTAAATGACAAACTGTGAACATCTTGATCCGACAGTCAATTAGCAACCATCAATGAATTGTTTGCCCTTTTAACAGATTACTCTATTTTTAACGATAACCCGGTGTGAAATCTGACCGCAGTTTTTACCTGTTTACGTTGAAGGTGTGATCAAACTGCGCTTGCTATTTTCGACGTGTTTAAACATAATGTGCTGGAGATATGACCTAATAACAATAAACATTAGGCCAATTCATGCACATTGGCTTATGAAGGCCCATTATTTAATTGCATATCTGCATTTCACCAATGCAGGATACAGTCCTTACTGATGTACATATATACAAATTATATAGCTAGTTTTCAAAGGAATTGTCGTTTAGTTTATCAAATTTAATTAGTACAATTGTGTATAAGTTTTGATATTTGGTATTAATTGTACGTTTACATGGCTTTTAATCTGTACAGGTATACTATGTAGTCTTGTAATAAGTTCAATGATCATAATGTTTTGTTTTACCATAGTCCGGTGTAAGGGTAAAATTTTGCTTGTACATAAGCTCTAATTTACGCTGGCTGATAATTTCGCGATTTTAATCAAATCGCCAAATACGCGAACATTACATCCTCGCGAACATTACCACTTATACAGTATATGGAGAAAAGGTTTAAAATAAGTTCTTGTTAAAGTTAAGGAAAGCATTTGTTTAACAGCCGCTTAAGGTTTTGAGCTTCAAAAGTTAACTGCTGTAAAATGTTACTATAAATTATTATGCTACTAATAATTGTTCACAGATTACATAATGTTTCATTATCCTTTTTTTCAAAATCTGGTGCTTTTAGAATCACATTATATTTATGTAGATTTTAGGGCAACTGATTAACAAATAAAACAAAAAACGGTATATAGTATATTTTATTATTCATGAAAGTATATAGTATATTTTATCATACAGTATATAGTATATTTTATTATTCATGAAATATTAAAAATACTTTAGTATAAGTATATTTTATTATTCATGAAATATTAAAAATACTTTAGCATTAGAGAGAGGTTTTTTAAGAAAATAATAACATGATAATCCAATTTCCAATAACTATAAAGAAAACTTGTTCATGGTTTTCACATTTGTGTTAACTCTTTCCTTCATACGCCTTTTTACGCATGTGCGACCAATGTAGATCCAGATCAGCCGGCACATCCATGCGGCCTGATCAGGATCTGCACTGTTCGCATTTTGGTTAGAGATAACCCTACAAATTAAAAAGCAAACAGTTTAGATCCTGATCAGGCAGCATGGATGTGCTGGCTGATCTGGATCTGCACTGTTTTTCCACACAATAAAGGTATGTCTATGGAATAAAAGGATAGCTTTGATGTATTTTTGTAATTGATCAAATTATGAACTTACACTGTCTTTTCCTTTCTTGTTTTAATGTGGTGTGGGGATCCTGTGTTTACTGAATGTTTATGATTATGATTTTTAATTTTTGTAGCCACAAATGTTATTGACCATTATTATTAATGACTATCATAAAGTGAAGAATGTTATTGATCAGTGCCCAAGGTTATAAAACTGAGCATGGAAACCAGTCTGGTCGCCATTTCAGCCAATCAGATGCTTGAGATTTGAGACTGGTTTCCATGCTCAGTTTTATAACCTCCAAACCAGTCTTGAAAAATGTGGGTTGGTCATGTGTTTTCAACCAGTCAGCTTTTCATTGTTGTTACCTGATGAATTGTTAAGTTTTACAGTTATTTTTTATAGTTAATAGTTTAATACTGTTTTGGGAATAAATAATCATTAATGAATTAATGACCAACTTCTTTCATATGTTACAAGTTTGTTGCCAACACAAGATCAGTGAAATAAATATATTGATTAGAGGCATTCTGTTTTCCTTCTATGTACAATTTTAGCCTAGGCCCAAGATCATAAAACAAAGACTGGAGACCAGTTGGACTTAGTGACTCAGTTGCCATTTTGGCCAATCAGATGCCTGAGATCTGAGACTGGTCTCATGATTTAGTTTTATGATCTTGGGCACTAGAGTCGAACTCTATGTCCTGGAAGATAAGGTTATCTTCAGATTGATACAGCATTACCTTTTACTCTATATAAAGCGGGATTAATGTAGATTTAGGTCAGCTGACACATCCATGCTATCTGATTTGGTTCTGCACTTGTCACATCTTGGTCAGATAGGCTAATGAATCTAAAGGCAAACAGTGCAGATTCTGATCAGATGGCACGGATGTGCGGGCTGATCTGGATCTACGTTGTTAACCCATGCAATAAAGATGTATCTAGGGAGTTAAGGGATAAGTTGCTTGCATAGAATAAACTTAAATTTGTAAGCCCTTAACTCCATGTTCCAACAGTATATTATCCAGATCAACCTGCACATGTTAAATATGATCAAAATCAACACTTTTCAAGTATTTGTCCGAAATAAGATAATTATTCTTAAAGAGTTCAGAGTAGATCATGTTTGGACTACTCAGATGCACAGGCTGGTCTGTTTTAACATTGGTCAGCTGTGGAATACAAGAGGTATATATGGAGTAGATAGATTAGATCTCCCAATCGACCTTCAGATAGACTTATTCAATAAAACTATAAAACCAATTCTTTTATTTGGAGTGGAAATTTGGGGATTTGGCAACATCCAATTACTAGAAAGAGTTCAACTTCGATTTCTAAAACACATTTTTAAAATGAAAAATTCTACACCGAATTATATGGTTTATGGTGAATCTGGTTGTCACCCCTTATGGGTGGATATTGAAGAACGCATGGTTAATTTTTGGTCAAGTATTTGTACAACAAACAACCTAACTAATTGTAAATTATCTTGTATTATTTATCAACATCTTCGGGTAATTATACGTAACCTCCCCGACAATTTACTTAAGAAACGATTTCCGTGGGTTTATTGTATCAAAAATGTATTAATGAAAACGGGTCTAATTAACATATGGGAAACACACGTATTTCCAAATACCGAGTGGCTTAAACTAACGGTCAAACAAAAACTAAAGGATTTATCTATAAACGAATGGTTTTCAAATGTAGAAAATTCAAGTAAAGGTCAAACATATAGAATCTTTAAGCATAACTTTCAAACTGAAAGATATTTAGCTAATACACCAAAACAATACGTTTATCATATTTTGAAATTTCGAACGCGAAATCATAGATTCCCAGTAGAAACCGGCAGCTGGTCAAGAGTACCAGTAAATCAACGTTTTTGTACGACATGTGTAGGACAATTAGGAGACGAATTCCATTATTTATTCCAATGCCGACTATTTGAACAAGGTAGAAAACTGTACCTTAAGCCTTACTACTATCAAAGACCCAATACTTACAAAATGGATCAACTTCTTAATACAAATAACCAACAGGAATATAGCAACCTGTGCAAATTTATTAAAATCATTATTAATTATCGCTTTTAAATGTACATTACTTTATACCCAGTCTTGTAAAACATGAGAACGCTGGCATTTTAGTTATATTTCGTCTAATGATAACATTCAGATGTAAATTATTGTGCTTATACCTGTATTGTGTTTGTTTCTAACTAGTTACATGTAATAGTATTTGACTCTCCGTTTACATGTATCTAATAACCTCATAAACATTTCTGTTTATGTTAATATACTTCTTTGTAAGCCTCGAAAATATCAGTCATGTATATCCTCATTTTGTCATAACTGGCATGAGAGAATAAAAGGTGTTTTGACTTGACTTGACTTGAGTATAGGGTAAAACAGGACAGGCTTATTCACAATTATTCTTTTATTCTTTATACAAATCTTGATTCAAGGAGGTTCATAATTGTGCTGGGGCATGCCCCTCAAAGAATATTCTAAAAACAATGATGCAATTCGGTGCATTCCGAGCGTTTTGAGGAGAATCATTTGGATTTAGCTGCTAACTCGCATATAGGCAGCTATGCACCTGTTCATGTGTGTTGTTGATCAGCTACCTCTACTAGAAAGACAGATAAAACTGTTTTTGAGGTGGAAGTGGGGGGCATGCATTAGATATGGCTAATGGGGCTTTTAAAATAAAAGAGACATGTTTAGTAATGGCATGCTTCTTCTTACTATTCTTGGACATGCAATTTATGAAAATATGCCCTGATTATAAGGGAGCATGAGTTCAACAGTTTTGAAGTTAACAAAGAAGTGAAAAAAACTGTTACCTGTTTTTAGCTGTTGTATCTTTGTTAACATATGTATGACCTATACTTTTCTTCCTGGAAATGGGCAATGTACAAAACTTAGTTTGTAAAAAAGTCTCCACATTCAACCAGTGATGTTAGCTATTGTGTCCTTTAAAAATACGTTATTATTAAAATTTCGACTAGTTTTTATTATAGAATTTTTAATATCCCATCCATGTTTTATCTATAGATTACATAGAGGTACCATTTATAGGTCTTACACCTTTGGGAGCTGTAATCCGGAACTTACCGGATATATAGGTTATATAGCATTCTTTAAAATCTTCGAGAGTTTCTTCCCTTCATTGAAAAACACCATTTCTACAGCGCTAAATATGAACGAAAGTGGCTGGCTTTCTACAAGGAATAAAACGAAGGCATTGAATTTAATTTTATATATTGAGTCTTTCATATGTCACTCGTGCATTTACATTCGAGTTTATATTTGCAGCATCAAGGATGATGTAGGCTGTGCAGATGGAATTTTCATGAACATTTCCGTGATTAAGAAACTAAATTTTAAAACATTCTTTGTTATTTTTAATGAATCTGAATAATAAGTGTGCCGCAAATTGGGAACACTATGAATATAGTATATTATAGACTACAATCTTGGTGGTCTACAGAAAATGGCCACAGACTCAATTATCATTAGATTCCCTGAGTAATGGGGTTCATCTGGGGTATTCAGATTGCAAGTTTCATATTTTGAATCCTACCAATGCCGTGACTCGTTGACCATTTTCTTTCTTAACTTCTTAAGGACCCATAAAAGTACATGTTGGTTGGATTTCAAAGCCCCTGGACTTATGCTTTTGTAATTTGGGTATTTTGTTGTCACATTTAAAAATGGACTCTGGCTATTTCTATTTTTGAATCTTACAAACACATGTAGTTAATTATTGGTGAAGAAATGCTTCAGTATATAACTATATATCATTTCAAAGTACATATAAATAAAACAATATTCAAACAGTTGATATATTACTGGTACTTGAAATAGTTATCTGGATCACGAAAGGTTGATGGACTTATAAAAGAGTTTTATTCACCTTTTCTCATTCTTTTTCATTGTTGTCAATTTATATTTATTCAATTGTTATTACGCTTTAAATTGAAATTGAAAAGCAGCAAAACATGACAACAGTTCTAATTGGCTTTTCTGTATATAAAACCTGTTAATTATTAAGGCCAGACCAAGGTAAACAATGCAATATTTCATTGGACAGAATAATCTTAAATTATTAAAATGTAATCAGTGTAATCAGTTTAGATGATGAATATTTCAGATTAATGGCTACCCAAACAATTTAATGAATATATAACAATGTTTTCTTCTTTTAACAGGTTACCCAGCCTTCTGGAAGGGGTATAAAAAAGAAAAGGTCATCCACTGTTAAACCATTGAGAAATGTCAAACTCAGTTTAGATGACTCCCCACCACCTAGACAACTCTTTACAGCAACTAAACAGTCTTCATTAAATGATTTCTTTACATCTAACAAAGGTAAGTTCTGAATGCATTGTACACTTCTATTATACATTGTAACCTAAAATATATACATATAAATCATACTATTACTAAATGTCTCCTGAATTGTTTCGTTTGATCATTATTAATTACAGTCAAACAAGGGCTAAAGACCACCTGTAATCAAAGACCACATTGGGATAAAGAACACATTTTATTTGTCCTACCAATTAACTGATAGCTCCTGTTTCTCTATTAATTGTGTTATGGCCCTTTTAAATGCAACTTTAGGCAACACATGTTCCATGGAACACCAAATTCTAGTTGTTGTGCTTCTTTTATATTTTAGATTACAGCTTGGAAAAAGAAGTGCATATGGACCTCTTGGATTTTAATGATAAAGATCATGCTTCAATATTGTCACAGGACACGGAATCAGATAATGATTCAACAGTACAAAAGGATAGCAAGGAAGAAAGCTGTAAAAGATCAGATTGCTCAACAGGCATAGAGCAGCACTTTAGTAGCAGAACTTCTAACACTGCTAAAAGGGCAGATACTGAGGTATATAGTTCTGATGATGCAGGCATGCAGAAAGGAGACTTAGATTTAAATTTTATTTCAAATAGTCATTTAAATGTCTTCAAACAATTAAAGAAGATGAGTTCAGAAAATGATCTAGATATAGCGGATATTAAAAATGAGGAAAGGTCAGAAGATAGAATAGAACTAGCGGATAAGTCAATAGTTTTAGTTGGTGAGGAGTCATCAGTTGTTGCAGACAAAATTACAGTTGATAAAAAACAAAAACGTGCATTGAAAAGACTTCATAGTTCTTCATCTGAATCAGATGGTGATTGTGAAACGTTTCCTAAAAGATTTAAAGACAATGCTTCTTGTGAGAACGAAGAAAGAATCAATAGTATGTCTGAAAGTAGAAATATTACTTTTGAGAAACATACTATTTGTAGATCAAAGTGTGGATTGAAAAGGGATAAAGTAAATATAGAAAATTCACCTGCCAATGCTGAAATTGAGAGTCAAATTGTGTTCAGTGTTGGAAAACAACAGGGAGTCCTAGATGATATTCATCTGTCTTACTTTGATAAACATAGTCTAGACTTGGGTACTCAGATATCATTATCACAAGACAATCTTCTGGGAAATGATCCTGAAATTGAATTAGTTTTGAATAGGAAGTTTGATCAGCAAAGAGAAGAGTTTAGTTCTGGTGAGGAAAACAAAACCAGAAAACAAGGCTCTTATTTATTAAAGGATTCTCCAAACTTTGTGAGTAACACACAAGTAAAAAACTTTCTATCGATGTTGGATAAGGAAAACATTACATTTAATAATACCGATGAAGATACTTCAGTGAGCAATACTCAACAAAATAATCTTAAGTTGGATGAAGAAAGCCCTACATGTAGGAATAATACAGTTTATACCCCACTTAATAACACACAAATTAAAAATTTTGTTAAACACTTAGATGGCAAAGACATAACATTCAGTGATTCGAGTGAAAATACTCCAGTTATACTTAGTGACACTCAGATAGCACTGTTACAAGATGCCTTAGAAACCAGTAGTCTAAGACTTAGCAGCCAAAGTCAAAAGGATGAAGAAAAGCTTTAACCCTTTCCTCTATATACAGTACAAGCCTTTATTGCACATTGAGTGAACAGTGTGAATCCAGATCACCTGGCACATCCTTGCAATCTTACGGTATTAGTTGGCCCACATGTACTTACATCAGTCACATCACATCACCTTTACCGTGTCGTTTTGTATGTATAACACACGGCAAAATGGGTCCTTAGGTTTAGGAAATTTAGGTGTAATGGAGGCTCATTATGTGAGATGATGTTGCCATTCTATAAGAAGTTTTTTTGTTTTGATACTACACTTAGCATTTGTCTACATTGTCATTTTGATTTATTCAATTTTTTCAGAATGTTACATATTACTTAGAAGTTAGTATGATGAGCATGTTTAATTAATATGTTTGGTTCTACTCAATGAATGCACATGGTCCTTTACTTTAAAACTACTTAACCCTTTCCTCCATAGACACACCTTTATTGTGTGTGCGAACAGTGTAGATCTAGATCAGCCGTCACATTCGTGCTGTCTGATCAGGATCTGCACTGTTCACTTTATGATTCATTATGTTATTTCTGACCAAAATTCAACCAGTGCAGATCATGATCAGACGGCACAGTGGTCACACATGCGTAAAAATGTGTATATCTGGAGGAAAATGTTAAATACGAACTTGAAACTTGGATTTACGATTGTTATTTACACCATTTTCCAAAACCAGAAATTTCTTGTCTAGACAATTACTTGAGGCCCATTTGAGCTCTCCTCACTTTGTGTAGATAGCATTTGTTGAGATCTTGTTTTGGATTAGTAAAATGGGATCAAGTTCATGGTAACAGTTTCTCAATATAGTAAAATATTATTTTATTGCCACATTAAACTCGATTTTTAGCTCACCTGTCACAAAGTGACAGGGTGAGCTTTTGTGACCGCCTGATGTCCGTCGTCCGTCGTCAACAATTGCTTCAATCGACTTCTTCTCTGAAACGGCTTGGCCAATTTTGATGAAACTTGCCACATATGTTCCTTGCATGAAGCTCTTCCAAAGTTGTTCAAAGAAATCAATTCCATGCAGAACTCTGGTTGCCATGGCAACCGAAAGGAAAAACTTAAAAAATCTTCTTATCTGAAACCACAAGGCCTAGAGCTTAGATATTTGGCATTTAGCATCCTCTAGTGGAGCTCTACAAAGATTGTTCAAATTATTTCCCTGGGGTCAAAATTGGCCCCGCCCCAGGGGTCACTTTATTTTACATAGACTTATATAGGAAAAACTTTTAAAATCTTCTTGTCTGAAACCACAAGGCCTAGAGCTTAGATATTTGGCATTTAGCATCCTCTAGTGAAACTCTACAAAGATTGTTCAAAGTATTTCCCTGGGGTCAAAATTGGCCCCGCCCCAGGGGTCACTTCATTTTACATAGACTTGTATAGGAAAAACTTTAAAAATCTTCTTGTCTGAAACCACAAGGCCTAGAGCTTAGATATTTGGCATTAAGCATCCTCTTGTGAAACTCTACAAAGATTGTTCAAATTATTTCCCTGGGGTCTAAATTTGCCCCGCCCCAGGGGTCACTTCATTTTATATAGACTTATATAGGAAAAACTTTAAAAATCTTCTTGTCTGAAACCACAAGGCCTAGAGCTTAGATATTTGGCATTTAGCATCCTCTAGTGAAACTCTACAAAGATTGTTCAAATTATTTCCCTAGGGTCAAAATTGGCCCCGCCCCAGGGGTCACTTCATTTTACATAGACTTATATAGGAAAAACTTTAAAAATCTTCTTGTCTGAAACCACAAGGCCTAGAGCTTAGATATTTGGCATTTAGCATCCTCAAGTGGAACTCTACAAAGATTGTTCAAATTATTTCCCTGGGGTCTAAATTGGCCCCGCCCCAGGGGTCACTTCATTTGACATAGACTTATATAGGAAACACTTTAAAAATCTTCTTGTCTGAAACCACAAGGCCTAGAGCTTAGATATTTGGCATTAAGCATCCTCTTGTGAAACTCTACAAAGATTGTTCAAATTATTTCCCTGGGGTCTAAATTGGCGCCGCCCCAGGGGTCACTTCATTTGATATAGACTTATATAGGAAAAACTTTTAAAATCTTCTTGTCTGAAACCACAAGGCCTAGAGCTTAGATATTTGGCATTAAGCATCCTCTTGTGAAACTCTACAAAGATTGTTCAAATTATTTCCCAGGGGTCTAAATTGGCCCCGCCCCAGGGGTCACTTCATTTTATATAGACTTGTATAGGAAAAACTTTAAAAATCTTCTTGTCTGAAACCACAAGGCCTAGAGCTTAGATATATGGCATTTAGCATCCTTTAGTGGAACTCTACAAAGATTGTTCAAATTATTTCCCAGGGGTCTAAATTGGCCCCACCCCAGGGGTCACTTCATTTTATATAGACTTGTATAGGAAAAACTTTTAAAATCTTCTTGTCTGAAACCACAAGGCCTAGAGCTTAGATATTTGGCATTAAGCATCCTCTTGTGAAACTCTACAAAGATTGTTCAAATTATTTCCCAGGGGTCTAAATTGGCCCCGCCCCAGGGGTCACTTCATTTTATATAGACTTGTATAGGAAAAACTTTAAAAATCTTCTTGTCTGAAACCACAAGGCCTAGAGCTTAGATATTTGGCATTTAGCACCCTCTAGTGGAAATCTTCAAAGATTGTTCAAATGATTTCCCTGGGATCAAAATTGGCCCTGCCCCAGGGTTCATGTTATTTTCTATAGACTGATATAGGAAAAACTTTAAAAATCTTCTTGTCTGAAACCACAAGCTGAGAGTACTTTTGTACTCAGGTGAGCGATATAAGGGCCATCATGGCCCTCTTGTTAATTCATACTACCATAGTAATTGTCAGACAAGAAAATATAAAACATGCTGGAATCTTTCTTGTTTATTTTGACAGTCATCATAGAAGAAGGAGGTGGGGGTTTAGGTTTTATCGGATAGTCCATGTTGGCTTTGTATTAAACGGCTAAAACTTGTGGATCTGTTAGTCTCCGGATACTTTTATCTAATGTACTATTACTAGTAGGTCATATCGTTAATAAACATTTCATATAAATCTTTATGGTATAATCAATATAAAAATTCTTTATTAATGAATGTTTTTCAGTATCCTTCTGCAATTTGGAGGTGACATGCTCCAAAAATATACCAGGAAAATAGAATGATAAATGACCGAGATAACAACACGCTCTAAGGTTATACAACTGAGAATGGAAACCAGTCTCAAATCTCGAGGATCTGATTGGCTGAATTGGCGGCTGATCACCATTTCAACCAATCAGATGCTTGAGATTTGAGACTGGTTTCCAATAGCACTTTTATAATCTTGAGACGAGTTCATAAATGGTAACCATATAGATAAATAGTCGGAACAAACCAATCTAACAATATTTATTCCTTGGAGAATAACATTTTGAATTGTTTATTACTGAAGGGATTGTGTACTCTAAAGTGTTCAACATGCATGGAAATATTCAAGTTAATTATTTTTATTTGAACTATTTAGCCTGTAAGTGTCCTACGGCTGAATTATATATGACGCAATGTCATTTTGAAGTAAACGAGGGTGAAACCTGTACAGTCCTTATGTTTAAGTTTTGACTTTTATGATTCAGTGAGTTGTTATTCGACACTCTGTACCAATTGAAAAATAAGAATCGGTTTTATTATGATGTTTAGGAGAGAAGTGTCTGTCCACAATTATAACTTGTATCTATGCTGTCTGTAAAGTCATTAATTTTCACGGGGCACTAATTTTCTTGGATTTCTTCGGCAGATCAGTGCCCAAGGTTATAAGACTGAGCATGGAAACCAGTCTCAAATCTCAAGCATCTGATTGGCTGAAATGGCGACTGATCGCGATTTCAGCCAATCAGATGCTTGAGATTTGAGACTGGTTTCCAATCTTATCTTTATAACCTTCAGGCCAGACTCAATCCACGAATTTAAAACCTATTCATTATTGAACATACATGTAAACGTCTTTCGGATTTTAATTTAAACCGAGACTTAGTGTAGTGTTGTGCACTGGCACATAAAATAACCTGTGACGATTCTGCAAGTGGAAAGTCCTCTGTATGATTTTGTAACGCAGAACGATGAACGGAAATCCGGTTTCAAAATATAAACAATGTCAAAGTTTTGTGCAGAGTAAAATTTACGTTCTGATATTGCCTCTGTCGATCAGCATTGACTGCTGAAAACATCACCTTCTCTTAACCTGCTTTGAGCTGTTTGGTCAGGGTGCCCCTCTCTCGATCTGTCGGTTGCTACGTCTACCTTAATCGCATCCATGATGATGACAGTTGTCTTTTTGGAATCTCTCGTTCTTTTTGCGGCGCACATGACCAAGCCAGCGCACCGTGCGTTGTTTGGGAATGGTGTACATGCTGTAAATGTCTGCCTTGCACTGGACTTCAGACTTATGGGATGCCCAGGAATAATTACCTTGTACATGTTTTGCATATATATTTTCCAAGCATTCCTTTAAAATGCATTAATGCATTGTTTCCGCAATATGAAAAGTCATTAAGACATATTAAGACTAACTTTTCTCCACATGAAATGGTATTTAACGGACATACACTTTTGTGCCATTATTCTTATCCGGTTTATTAAGGGTTTATGTTGTTTAAGGGGTGATTTTTTTAGTAAAATGTTGGAACCGGACGATTTTTCGTGTCTAAAGAGGTTACCGGTTAAAAGGGTTCCGGTTTGAAGGGGTTCTAGTTATCACTTATATGCACTAGGCCACGTTATTATACAGTCTAAATCCGTCTTATGAATCAATAGAAAAACACTGGTTAAAATCAAGGCCAATATTTGCTGTCTTTTTAAAGACATTCATTATCATTTGTAATTCATGAAAATGTCACATACTAGTAGTCAAAGCGTGGAAATAAAACCTGTCAAAAACAAAAGTACTAATAATTTCCGACTGAATAGATATTAAAGCCTTAAACAATATAAACGCATGATCTGTCTTTATGGAACTAAATAAATAATGATAGAACTTCAGCAAATTTAATGATTTATTTCTGAATGAATTAATAATGTACTGTTTAAAATATCTATTGAAGTTTGAAATTAATTCTGCGAAAGCAATAATAAATTAAGTTTTTTTTTCTGGATAGGGAAAGATAGTAATATACACAAACATTGTATAATATCAAATTACAATAAATATCAATTTCGTTCAGTTCGTTCAGTTCTAATCAAATTCGAATTCAAATGTATTTAAATTTAGTTCAGTTAATTTAATTTATTTAATTCTAAATACTAAAGATCATATTAATTAGCAATAGAGGCACATCATTGTTGGGGTCAGATATTATGAGTTTTTGAATGGATCTATGAAGGGTATGAGTACTAGCAGAAATTTCGTAAATACGGGGATGTAGGGGCGGTTGATGTCAGTCATAGACCAGTAGGAAGGAATGTCACATACCAGAGTTATAGCTAATGTTCTACAATATTTTGTTCACATTACACCGTTTTTGCTGATCAAGTGTCAAGTACGAAGTCACACCGTTCAACCCGATAAGGTGAATGCCGTGGGTAAGACGACGGCAGTTGCTTGTGTACATGAACGTTTTTCGGCGAAACTGAGTATTGGCCTGATAACGGCCGTTAACGTTATCCAATCCACTGACGAAACTGCATTCAACTGTACCAATATTTTAGTGTTAACGGCCGTTGTCATTACCAAAATCACTACGACGTACCAAATTTAAAAGTAAATATCTTTCTAGAGAAAGCGAATTGGAAGCTGTGGTTTCAAATAATTACAGGGAAATAATTGAACTTTATCATGGTATATTTCAAATATTTCAGATTTGGTAATGAAAAAGAATATTTGCGACCGATTCGTCAAATGACACTTTTGTCAAAAAAATTGCACACTTTTTCTGCAACTTCTTTGTAAATAATATCCTGTGTGCGTCAAGATTTCGTCAGTAGAGTCCTTAACAAACAGGGAATCAATATGTATATTTTTTTCCTGCTTAGATATTGCCGGAAAATGTAAAAATCAGGCCAATACTCAGTTTTGCCGAAAAACGTTCATGTACACAAGCAACTGCCGTCGTCTCACCCACGGCATTCACCTTATCGGGTTGAACGGTGTGGAAGTTAACTTCATTTAAATTAAGGCGGGAGGGGGCGGAGTTTGTATCAAGTTAGAAAAAAACATTGGTTGTCCAGTTGTAATCCATCGCCCATACCTTTATTGATCTCAATACAATTAGTCATGTTCTAGTTTCACAAACCGTAACAAGTCGTTAACTGGGAAACTGCACTGCTGATTTTTGAATGAAGGAATATGATTTCATATTCAATGATAGATTTCATGCAAACAGCTGTTATGTTTGTTTGGTGAATTTTTTTTGCGCGTAGGCAGATATATTTTACGCTATAATGCATAATGGAATAATAAATGACGAAGAACTCTTATGTTTGACTGTCATAATGATCTCGATGTATTTTGAACAATACAAATAATGAAATTATGAAATAAAAACAACATTTTAACCAACTTTAATAATCAATTCCGCAGACAGAGTTGGGACTAGCTTCTTGATGGAGGCTTTTCCCTACAATGTGTTTGTCACGCTTGTGTTATTTTCATTTATTATTGCTGTCGCGGTAAAAATACAAGACGATGCTGAAATGCACGAAAGACGCTATGCAAAAGATATTAGGATTAGGAAACGAGCGGCCGACTCTACGGGTACAGATACATGCACAACGTTAAATACGGTGAAAAAATTTCTAAACACGAAACTGATCGGACACGAACTTTTAAACAGATCAGCAGAGCACATAATAGAATGTGTACAATGGTGTTTGTCTTACTCGGCCTGTCAATCTTTTAGTTTCTACCAACCGAACAAACAATGCACACTTCATGATGTCAACTCAACTTTGGTTAACGCACAAGAAACTGAAAATTTCAACGGTTTCGTTTTCTCTGATATAAGTGTGTGGACTGCGGTAGGTATTTCTTTTGAATAAGTTGTCTTTTCAAGCTCTTAAAACACCTCTTGTTGCAACAATTTCAAGGCGAAATAGTGGAAGACGTTATCCGTGCATCGATTACGTTTAAATGCGAATGTACTACAGTTAGTTAGTGAGGGGGTTATGCTTTCCCCACCCCCTCCTGCCAAAAGACACCGTTTACTTTTCTGTTTCTGATTTGTTGGATAGCTAAGAAATGGACCAGCTGTCAACCTTTTCGTCTCGTTTTTATCAACTTCAAATTATAACAGCATATTGTGTGAGTAAGTATATCACACATGTTTCCAAATTAATAAAATAGATTAAAAGGGAAATTTGAAAACCATCGAACACGACAAATATGAAAGTTATTGCAGGCTCGGTTTAATTGAGCCTATTCATGGGCTGTAATGAAAATGCATTTTACTGCCCACTCCGCCTAGCCCTAGGTTGAGCGTAACTCAATATTTACAATAATAAACATGCGACTTCATGTAAGTAAATATCTTCGGAAAATCGTAGAGTTGAGCATCAGACTGCTTGTTATGCATTATGCGCAGAATATCCTTTAAAAGCCGTGACAAATATTTAATTAATGTGAATAAAGCTATTCCTAGTTTCTGCAAAAGTAAAATGACAAAACTATCACGGACGACAGGTTTTCTCATAACTTATAACTAGTTGCCTTTTCTCTCCGTTAAATCGGCTTCCAGAACATTTTACGAAGAAAAGTAACACTGACAGACGTCATTTTATTTTGTGTGTTTTTAACATGTCCTTTCTTTTGGGCTATCTCGACAAGGAATCTTAAACATTCTATATTCCTGGTACGACAGAAATAAGAATACAAACTTAAATGAAACAATATTAAACATGTTAAAAGAAACATTGTATAAAAGAATATGTAAAATATAACTATGTTACTGGGTGCCAAGATAGCTTACCCACGTGTATTTAGTTTTCAATGTGAAATAAATGTTATACCTCTATTTTGAAATAGTAGACTGTCACTTCTAGTTTCACAACGGACATTTCCTTCACTTTAATCAACAAAAGAAGTGTTATTTTTTCATGCCCGCGTGAAATGTTTTATCGACTCATTAAATAATTTCAATAAGAATTACATGATTGCACAGTTGCTCTAAAATTTGTTTCCTGTTTTTTAGAGCCATTCATATGTCCAGTCTCTGGTTGGAGGCTGCGCTTCAAGGCCTTGCTCTGTCAATCAACGATGCTTCCCCAACCTTCTGAATTATGTGTGCATAAATATAGGTAATACTTTAGCGTTCTTGCGTACGCTACGACATAAATATTATGAAATGGGTTCGCATTATTTTAAAATTATTGCATACCACACGAGAAAATTATTGAGAAATGCGTTCACGTGACGGTGTAGAAATATCAATTGCGTTCTTTCCAAAACCTCGGTCAATATTAGAGCGTCACATACAGATTACAAAATTACAAATTAAAATAAATATTGAACGGTGCTGTAGGCGCATATGTGTGTTTTTATTTGCGCCTTGATATTGTACTGTTGAACAATGCAGACAAGAATTGTTGTGTCTGTAAAAATGATGTAACGGTGCATCAAACGTGTATTCTAAAACGTTGCTTTATATAATAGAAGTGAGAATGCGGGTCATTTCTCTATTTCTACATACATGTAAAATACACGGTTAACTAAAAAATCAGCATGAAACATAATTTACTATACTGAATCGACGCATTCGTTTAATATTTATTGCTTAACATGACCATGCATTTATCACGTTTTATTTAAATCGTCGTGGAATGCCATTGAGAATTTGAGCTCAGATACCAGAAATAAGCCAAAACATATTAATCTGCCAAAGAAATGTTTTTACAACGCGTCCTTTTATTTGAACAACAATTAAAGAGACAATCCGTTTATTTATTCAGTTAATAAATTGTACCATCATTTCATATTCTTATTAATGCGCTTTTCAATTTTTTGTCTCTTTGGCTAAAACACGGAAGAATACCGTTCTATTCGTCTATCTTTGCCAACAAAATATTAAATAATGATACATTTTAAGAGATAGTTTTCATTTGTCCGATCTATAGTTGTAATTATTCTTTACTCGTCATTACTTGCTTACATCCCAAATTAGTTTAAATTTGTATAAAATCTTATTTTTTATATTTTTGATAAACAAACCATTATTAATGGTACACATGTAACTTTACAAATTAATAATACATGTAACAGTTAATAATCTGTACTATCATTTCATATTCTTATTAATGCTTTTTCAGTTTTTTGTCTCGTTGGCAAAACGACTCAAAATGTTCTTTTTTATTTTAAGAAACCAACCATTATTAATCGAACACATGTAACTTTTACAAATTATTAATCATTGTTATGTAACAGTTTTAAAATCGCCAAATTTTACAGATTGTGGCATAACAAAAGTTCGATATAGTACACAGAATTCAAGCAGTACACAGTACGGATCAGTCGTGGCGTACACATGTAACGAGGGTTACGTATTGGTCGGAACAGAAACGATAAGGTGTATGTTAAACGCGCAATGGACAACCATCCCCGAGTGTAAGAGAGGTAGGCGTTCTTACAAGACATCGTGTCAACAACAAGCTATTTCAAATTGTTTTATTATAAAAATAGGTGTTTCCATGAATAATAAAAATACGTTGTTGGAACGAGTTGACCCTTTCTGAAGTTGGGCAGTGAACATTTACCTGAATACTTGTTGCCTGTAACATTCAAAAGACCTTATCCTATTTAGTAAAGATAACTCCTGTTTTACTATATTTTGAGTTATGTCCCTTTAAATGGCTTTAATATGGAACTTAATATTGCCTATAACTTCAAAAGTACTTGTCCAATTAACAAGATACTTGGAATATATCATCTGCATGAACAAAGCCATCTGTGACGATAAGAATGATAACTTCTGTTCCAGTATTTTTTGAGTTATGTCCCTTTCAAATGACTTTATTAAGGAACTTAAATATGAAACTTAATGTTGCCTATAACTTTGAAAGTACTTGTCCTATTAACAAAATACTTGGAATATATCATCTGAATAAACAAAGCTTTCAGTGACAACAAGAATGATAATTCCTGTTTCATTATTGTTTGAGTTATGCCCCTTTCAAATGACTTTAATATGAAACTTAATGGGCCAAAAACTTTGAAAGTACTTGTCCTATTAACTTAATACTCATCTATATATCATCTGCATGAAAAAAGCCATTTGACAACAAGAATGATAACTCCTGTTTCATTATTTTTTAATTATGCCCCATTCAAATGACTTCATTATGGAACTTAATGTTGCCTATAACATTGAAAGTCCTTATCCTATTAAGTAAATAATTGGAATATAATATCTGCATGAACAAAGCCATCTCTGACAGCAAGATTGATAACTCCTGTTTTACTATATTTTGCGTTGTGCCCCTTTTAAATGACTTTAATATGGAACTGCATGTTGCCTAAAACTTTGAAAGTACTTGTCCTATTAACACAATACTTGGAATATATCATCTGCAAGAACAAAGCCATCTCTGGCAACAAGATTGATATCCCCTGTTTGACTATTTTTGGAGTTGTGTCCCTTTCAAATGACTAATATGGAACTTAATGATGCCTATAACTTTTAAGTCCTAATCCTATTAACTTTTAGAACAATTAGAATATATCATCTGCATGAGCTAATCCTTTTTGGTTAACGAGAATGACAACTCCTGTTTCACTTTTTTTCAACTAATACCCATTTAAATGACTTTAATGTGGTACTTAACGTTGCCTTTAACACGGGTACTTGTCATGTTTACTTAATAAAAATTATTTGAAATATGTCATCTGCAGTAGCAAAGCCATCTGTGACACTAACGTTTTTCAGTTATGCCCCTTTCAATTAACGTTTACCTGAAACTTAATTGCCTTTAACTTGGATTGTTCTTTTGACAAATACTTTATATGGCATCTGTTTTAAGGAAGTTATATCTGTTTTGAGTTGTGCTCCTTTGAATGATTTTTACCTGAAACTTATTTTTGTTTACAACTGGAATATACAATAAAGATAATAACTGGTCATTTGAAATTAGTTATTTTGTAGTATTGCAATGCAACTTGATTTACATCTTTTTATCATGTATGATAAAACATAAGCCCACATTCAAACTTCGCAAGGGGGGCGACACATGTGTTCGGCGGAACACCAAATTCTAGTTGTAAAAGACATTTATCCTTTATCAACACTCTTAGAGTAACATATTTTGTGATTTTTCAAGTGATAAATTGCATTGTATTTGCAAATTAATATTTCATGCCATTCCTTGCGCATGTTGTATGTTTTGATGTTATTCTAATTATATATTTAAGATGATGAGCGTGTATGCTTAAGTCCTGAAAATAAACTTTATGTTATGTTATGTTAATACAAGTGTTAAGTTCTGCACACTATCTGAATGCGGCAAACATGTGTGCCAAGTCATATCGGTATCGAATAACGGAATCTGGAGACAAGAAGCTGTCCACAAAGACCACCAACTCAATAGAGGAGAACTTTGTTCACAGTTGCATTTGTTCCTTAAATCAGTGAGTGGGGCTAAATTTATCCATTACATGTGTTTTTAGCACAGGTTTGACTGTACCTTCAACGTCATGAACATGAACCAAAATAATAATTATTAGCTTATTATACAGGTAAAGAATATTACTGTGGGAAAGAAGTGGACTACCCAAAGTTTGATCTAAACATCGACGGTTTCAAAATCGACACAAGAACATCTATTACTTTCCAGCTTAAAGGTATGTTGTTAATTATCCCCAATATTCAGACACATCTAGTATTTTGCCCGGATGAATTTATTTCCTCGTACCGTTATTATTTTCTATAGAAAGCATTTGTTTTCTGGCTTGGATACACTTAAATTCTGTTTACAAAGTACGGGACTGTCGCACATTCATTGACAAGTGACAACGACGAGAAAACTATTTGGATCTTATAACCACAAGTTGTTTTTAAAAGACACTCTCTGTGTTGCCAACAATGTTTATTCAACCACCGTTCAGAAAAGCCATGTTTTATCGAGAAAATAGAGGAATAAAAAATACAAATAAATATGAAATGGGTAGATCTAATTGATATAAAACAGGAAATCGGTAATTTATAACACCCAATAGGGGAAAAAACGAAGAAAAAGACTGTTTAAAGTAACCACAAGGATTAGAAAAGGTTTTCATATTTTGATGAACGCAATAAATAAATAAATGAATAAATAAATAAATAAAATAAATAAATAAACGATTCATTACTGATGTTACAGTAATGTTATTCTTCGTATCAGCGTTCAAGCAGTTTTCGTCATGAAATTCTCTTGACAATATTAGAACGCCGCTAAACTCCAGAAAAGGAAACAATCTTTTTTTTTAAATTGAAGACCCGAGAACAGTTTCTAAAGCCTTCATTTGGCATTATTGATCTGTTTTCATCGAGTGTTTTTCTTGGCTCCGATATGTCTTTTTGGACATGGTGGAATCGAAGTATCATGATTCTCTTCAGTTCTGCAATAACCCTTTTCTCATGGCAAAGGTGACCGCGTAACATGATATAATGGAATATCACTTAATGTACATCTAAATTTGATTTTATAATACTCAAATGCTTTCTCTCTCTCTCCCTCTCTCTCTTCTCTCTCTCTCTCTCTCTCTCTCTCTCTCTCTCTCTCTCTCTCTCTCTCTCTCTCGATACTTAAGAGGTCGCAAACATTGCAAATGGCGAAAACTGGCTAAAATTTCAATAGTGGAAATTCAAGGAAAACTCACTTCCGGGTTTTTACATTCGGTTTGAAGTCAAAACATTTTGATATACTTTTCAAAACTCGACATTAATTCCCACTTGCATATCAAAAAAGTGAAGATATATAGTGTCCCGTGGCTGTATTTTAGTTTGGATGCTCACATTGTTTGAAAAAAAAATTCTTTATTTACATAGAACAGACACACACAAAAAAAGAAATACCGTTTGCACAAGAAGTCTGGAACGGCTGTTTAAAGCGTCTAGAAAAATAATATAATTATCGCGTAAACATTTACAATATTTTGGGTTCATCTGTCAAAATAATGTCAGAAATTTAAAGAAGTATATTAAAATGTTTTGACTTCAAACCGAAAGTAAAAACCCGGAAGCAAGTTTTCCTTGATTTTCTTGAAAACCCTAACATTATTTTGACGAATTGGCACTTTACATTGTAGACACGCATATACTTATTTCAGGTATGGGTTTCTTTGGTATATTGCCAATGAATTTCAGAGTTCTCAGGCAAATGGTTTTTCTTTTGTTTTAGTATGTGCTTGGTAATTAGAAAATGAATACGACTAAATTGAACTTGCAAACATTAACTACATCCTTAGCTAAATACATTTCTTTACTAAAATCTAGGTGGCAATAAGTATTTCCCCCAAAATCCATTATTGAAATTTTAGCCAGTTTTCGCCATTTGTAGTGTTGGAGACCCCTTAAACCTGCTACATGTATCTCCAGATAGGTTAACTTGAGATTATGAACAATTAGTTAAAGCCATAACTGGAGCCTTGTGTTAAACACATACGCATTCGAATAATATCTTGGTAAATGAAGTTTGTCATATGAGAGTTTTACATGATGTAGATTTAATTTCATATTCATATTTCTGCGGTTGTTTTTATTGTAGGCTTTCAAAACGCTCGTATTTTGCTGCAGTACGATAAAACAAATTATGTTCAAGGCGTCGAAATTGCTTTGGGCGGATGGCGAAATACAAGGTCGTTGATACGAACCGCTGTAGGCAACTCAGCAACTGAAGCGGATTTTGCGGTTTGTTTTGGTTTTTTTTTCTGTTATAAACAATACGAATGAAGCACACATCTTACTTTTCTGAATTCTAATCGCAATTTCAAACCACTTGAGTATTTGAATGTATCTTATTCTCGTCACCAAAGCTAAAAGACGACGAATATAGGCCTTTTACCTTAACATTATTTGAAAGCCAAAACAATGAAATTTTTACTACATCAAATTTACATTGTATTTACTTCAGTTATGTCTTCATTGTTTATGATAATGTGTTAGGAGTTTCAGAAGAAATATAATTCAATTTCTAGGAACTATCAGACATTTTTGCCGAGTGGATTGAAAATGTTTATAATTGTTTTATTTATCCAGACATTATTTTTTAACGGTGTTATGGTATTAAAACAGGCAAACTCGATCTAAACCCAACTGACATAGCCAATTAAACATCTGCCTTACAATCGCTTGCCTTTTGGTTGTTAACCGACGTTACACTCTGACACAAGGGTTGATCAGAAAGTACGTAGAATGGTGCTATAACTTCTATATATGACGTTATATGCGCTTCAAATTTTAAACAAATATTTTTCAAGTTATTTTAAATATTTTAACCAGAAATTTTTAAAATCGAACAGTTAGTTTCATTTTTATGAATATTTATAATTACCACCCAACGTTACCCCGGAGCACGCCAAATTTTAAAGCAATGTAAGTATCACCTGGCACGACTTTGACCCTTGTTTTTTTGCGAAATTCCGCGAAATATTGTCTGCTATTGACGTGACGTCATCTAATTTTTTTCACGTTGATTCTGACGTCATGCGATGTATACAACCCATTCAATGTACATTTGAGTGACGCGCATCGTTCACACACAACGTCCATTATGGTACTTCCAGAAAATGAAGAATCGCGAGCGGCAGTAAAATTTTGCTTCAATTTAGGATATTCAGCCACAGAAACGTATAATAGGCCTACTATGCAGAGGGCTCAACACACCAAAGATATGAAGAAAGCTACTGTTTTCAAGTGGTTTAAACGCTTCAAGGATGGCAGATCAAACATAAGCGATGATTCACGCTCAGGGAGACCATCCGTTATTACGCCGACGTTAGTGGCGTCAGTGAAGACGCATTGAAGAAGACCGTCGGCGCACTATTAGAGATGTAGTTGATGGAACGGGAATCGCCTTCGGAACCGTGTGGAATATTCTTCATTACTATTATATGTTTCAGAAATGACAATACGTTTACTGCAAACTAAACACCACAGTTAAAATAAAAAAAATAAAAAAAACCATAAAATTTCAATACGAGATAATAGCAGAAATAATATTTTTGATTTAGATCTATTCTATAAAATTAATATAAAATTATGTATTTAAACTTTTCAAGCCAATCGTCAATATAAACTATTGATATCTCAGGTACGTGGTAAAATGACTGTTATGCAATTGTCTCTGCAGGTGAAGTCCAGATTGCGAGGTAACCGTTACAGCGGCCTACCGGAACTGCGACAGGCGTTGCACGAGATTATCGCCGACTTCAACGAGACTTGGTACCGGAATGTGTTTTCTGCGTGGATTCAGACATCAGAGATGTATACAGTTTCAGGGTGACTTTATTGAAAAAGTTGTAGTTAATCCTATGACATTTGCGCTTGTTGCGGTTGTGAGACGTCGACGCGACGTCTATTTCGACGTCGTTTATGTAACCCCGGGGTGCTCCGGGTCGAGTTTATTTTATTTGCTATTTCTTATATAGATTTTATATTTGTTATGATATTGTTATGATTTTTTCAGATTTTGTTCATGAGATATCGGGCTATATCATATTAAAATTTTAAATGTCTGCGCTTGTTAGTTGTCAAGTTATAGCACAATTCTACGAACTTTCTGATCAACCCTCATAAATATATACTTTACAAATTTTTTTATAAGGGCCACTTTTGTAGTGTGTAAAATTGCCTTATTAGATACATTTACTCTCCTGTTTCAGTTTAATTATTCAACTCATATGACTACTTTATCGGTTTTATCAAATAATCTATACTGTAACAAATAAAATTTTACACATAAACTGTTAAAAATGTTAACCTTAGTAATAATAATAATAAAACTAATAATAATAATAATAATAATAATAATAATATTCATAGTAATAATAATAATAATAATAATAATAATAATAATCAGATAAGAAAAATAATTATAATTATTATTATTGTTATTATTATTTTAATTATTATTATTATAAATCACAGAAATTGCCCTTATCATTATTAAAATGATAATAAATTGAGTTTTTTCAGCATAGCCCCATCTATGATACCATATCATTCAGGCCTTTTTGGATATCCTGGAATAATGGTTGTGTTCAGGTTAGTCATTTACTATTTACTTTTCTTTTGTACAATTTTAGAAAACTTCGACGAATTTATAATTTATGTTATAAATAACTCTTTTCTTAATGACTTTATATGACAGGTATTAATATTTCAAATACAAACAACAAAAGGTTTGAATACGTGTATATATTATGGTGTCCATCTGAGTATAAATAAGAGTTGGACTGTTTCAAGTAAGTCTGAAGCCCTTTAAACAATCAACTTTTTTCATTTGACTGACATTAAATATAAGTCTCTGTCATCGCAAATATAAAACTATTTGTAAACACAGGGTGAGTCATTTTGAAAATCTCTACTGAAAGACATTTGCGTTTTATATCATCCTATTCGTACCAAATATGTTATCAGCGCCGGCTATCGGAGGTTAGTTACGCGTGCAATAGAACACTTTTTTTCGTCGATATAAACAATTCCCTTTTTTCAGGTAGGAACAGGAAGTAGCGTCGGTGCGAATGTCATAATGAACTGGTGTAGTCTGACGCAAAAGATCGTTAATATGCGGATTTCCTATGGCTTTGGTACCGACGGTTACTTCAGGATCGGTAAGTATGTAATTCAGTGATCAGTCTTAAGTTTGAATGCAGCTATCGCAACCTTATTGTCTGAATATTATACTGCAATTGCATGGTTCTTTGTGGGTTTCATTTGACTTAGAATCAATGGCTATTTCCATTTTGGTAGGTATATTTATATGGTGATTAGGATCTGTCTGGAAGTCACTGGTTGACCCTCTTAAGGAAACAATAACAATATCTTTAAAATGTGCAATGCTGGTCTTTGTTTGGTACCTCCTCGGAAACAGGAATTAAATTTTGTATGAACGACTTGTGGATTGGTAGAAATTGCTATCAAAATTGAAATATGCTTATCAGGAATCGCCACACTCAGAAAACACAGCCTCTCCACGCAGCGAAAACGTAGAGAAGAAAAGAGAGCATGTGATTAAAAGAATATCAATTTCGAAAAGGTCACAACAAACAACGAAAAAGAGAATGTTAGGGGTTACCGCTTTGAAACGGTAAGTGGCAAAACAATTTGCCACTGCTGGTCTAAACCATGTGCACCAACCACACACTTGCCCCGACAGGTTCTCATATGAACAAACAAGTACAATTTGTCTCGGTGACAGAGCTCAACCCACCCATCAACTCGAAAATGTTGCATGCAAAAAGCACGCAAACATATGCACCATAAGAGTCTAATAGAATCGTAATGTAAAAGGGCGGGTACTCAATGACCTTACCGAGATCAGATCTCCTGGAGGTAAACCAGCAAGAACACGATGACAGGGATAAAAATTACAAATCGAGCTTCTAGGTTCTTTTTAAAGATTTCTTCATAGACCTTTATAAACTCTTAAACCCCTGCCACCGTCGTGCAACGAAAGAGGTAAGCAATGGAGGTAAACCAGCAAGAACACGATGACAGGGATAAAAATTACAAATCGAGCTTCTAGGTTCTTTTTAAAGATTTCTTCATAGACCTTTATAAACTCTTAAACCCCTGCCACCGTCGTGCAACGAAAGAGGTAAGCAATATTAATACGGTGATCAAAATGTTAACTGTCCTAAGCTTGGTTTCGCTGTGTCGCTGTTTTTAAATTCATTAACCTTTGCCTTGTATCAAAACATGATAGCGTATGTTATTTTGAAAAATCTCATGTATAAACATACTATGCTTGTCACGAGTCTTACACTTAATAACGTTTTCTAAATTGTTTGTCTTTTTCAGAAATGTAGAGTAACAGAAGAAAATACTAAGCAACAAAAGGCCAGGCATATATTTAACTGTTTTTACATATAAACTTAACAGACTGGCGATTGAATCCGAAAGAGCTACCGCCTCTGAATTCAGAATAGCTCTTTATTACTTGATTGTCATAGCTATTTGTATTGTTTGTAGAATGGAGTGTTGTAGGCTATTTGATCTGTTTAAGTCACTGTATTATTCTGTGTTTGCGTTTACCATTTCAATCTGGTTTTAGATTATGGGGATCAAAAATTGAATTGATCATAAAATTGTTTCCATCTTTTTTTATATATAGTGGATAGATCATACCACTCTTTTTCTTGTGTGGAGAGAATACCATTTTTACTAAAGCATTATTGTGCTACTTTTGCTATTCAGAATGTCTTGCCTGTTAAGGGGTTGCTAAAATTGCAAATGGCGAAAACTGGCTAAAAATGAATTTTGGGGAAAATACTATTGCCACCTAGATGTTAGTGAAGAAAGGTATTTATCTTAGGATGTACTAATGTTTGCAAGCTCAGTTAATTCTAATTCATGTTCTAAATACCAAGCTCATATTAAAACATAAGAAAAAAACCATTTGCATGAGAACTCTTAAATTCACGGAAAATATACCAAAACAACTCGTACTTGAACAAAGTACATGCTGACCTACAATAAATTGTGGCATTTCGTCAAAATTATGCTAGGATTTTCAAGAAATTCAAGAAAACTTACTTCCTTGTCTACTTCCGGTTTTAAGGTCAAACAGCCAAACAGTAGAGAGAAAAAGAGAGCATGGTATTACAATAATCAGTTTCAAAATGGACGCCACAAACAATTAACGAAAGTGAGAACCCTATACAATATATATACACTATTTTGCTGTCATCTGTCAAAATAATGTTAAGTAGTTCATCAAAATATACTTAAGATATAAAGCTGAGATTGGAAACCAGTCTCAAATCTCAAGCAACGGAATGCTTGACATTTGTGACTGGTTTTCCTACTCAGTTTTATAAACTTGGGCTGACGGAGTAACTCTGCTTATCGAGCCCTAAATTATTTTTTACAATTTTGCCATAGAAAGCTACTTAAACTATTTAAGTTATGTCAACATCGGAAACATTTCAATAAAGTTTTGATTTCAATCTAAACGATCTTCAGTAGCAGTCACTGTGGAAAAGATAAATATTTAGCTGATTTGGTGATCAATGGGGAATCGTGTTCATAAGTTTCTCAAACTATCCGTCGCAGTCACTGTTGAATGATATCGGCATATTGATTTTCGCTTGGCGGCCTTTCCGACAATTCCAAGTAGACACCTTGACTGACATGCAGTTGATCATACGCTGCAGAACTCTCCCGGTTGATGTTTTGAGATCTATCTAACAATTCTTGGTAGTCGCCCACAACATGTGAATTACCATTTGGTTGATTTAAGACTTCAGCATTGGATACTTCAGCAAAGTTCTCGTATGCTGACGGTTCTGAGTTGTTTGCTGTTTGGCCTGAAATTACATGAAAATAATACAAAAATGGTGAAATAAAATACTTTATCATATTTTAGAATTAAAGATGCATTTGAATTGGTTTTGAACAAAATCCCATCGAAATTGAAGTTATCTTCTTTTTTTTAAAAAGAAGGGGGGCATAAACAGGTATTTCGGCGAATTAACGAATATTCACAATGTGACATGATTTGCTTAATCTTAGTAATGCTCAGAAGTCATTTAGCAAACAAATTACCTAGTTTTCTTTTATTATTTTGCCTTCGAAACCTAGGAAAGAAAGAAAAGAAAACCACATTGAACATATTGTTGCAAACAACCTTATTATTGATTACGACATTTTCGAAACACAATATTTTAAGTTAAGTTTCCGCGACAATAATTTTACGTATAAGCAAATAATGGCTAAAGAAATAACAAGCAAATAAGCAAATACTCACTAACGAAATCACAAGTAAAATTTACATCAATATCATTTCTTGAAGTTAATAAATAATAAGTAGCAAATAAGCAAAACTGACTTTGTCTATAAGATAATATATTATCAAACAAATTCAAATAGGCATATCTGGAACAGCCACATTCAGAAACAAGCATCACTTCGACCATCAAGTGAAGGAAAAAGGCTGATAAGTTTAAAAGAGATCAAAATAAGCAATCATGGACCGAGTTACCGCCTTGTTATGGTTAGCGGCAAACCATGTTATAAAAATATGATCGTGTACAAGTAGGTTTACATATAATTATCAGTTCCAAGCTAATAGCCCTTTGTAAGAGCAAATTGTGACACATATCTACAATAAATTTTGCAAGCAGAGTAAACTGAACTTGGATTAAGATTAAAAAACATTATTAAGGTGTCGAATACAGGTATCTTGATCAATGAGGTTTAGTTGAAATATTTAACCAGTTACTACCATTTAAGTGTGTCCATTTTTTTTAGAAATGTAAACCGAAATTCAAAACGCAACCATAAAAGTAGAATTAGAACGATGCACTCCTATATGCAGATGTTTTCTATTATTTTTTTCCAGAATAAGGTAAATAATACACAATTCAAAGGAAGTAATATGCCATGCAAGTCAGTGACATATTTGAATTTGCATTACTTGCAGTGCCTTTTCGGCTCTAAGGTTATAAAGGTTATACATGGACTAAATTGAGACAATCCGTGACCCAGTTGATCAGCGACCCAGTTGATCAATTAACAAATAAATTAAGGAAGGTAGTTAAACTTTTAGATATTATTTGTTTCGATTTATATATATATATATATATATATATATATATATATATATATATATATATATATATATATATATATATATATATATATATATATATATATATACTCAACAAAAATAGAAACCTGACACTTTATATTTGGTGTATTTTCCTGGAATCAGATTTAAAGCTAATTGAATTGTGGTATGTAATAAAAATTGTGCATGTTTTGAACTTAATTATGCATTTTGATATTTTTGGTGCAGGAAACAAGTGATTCAGTGGTTATTTTCTTTTGGATGGTGCAAAAATATATAGATTTTGAATATGCACCTCATACTTATTCAAAGTTACAGTGTCAGGTATATATATATGGGTGAGATAAGTAACCAACGAACAAACCTTCAGACATTAAGGAACAGATCTAAGCACCAGACACGGCGACATCGCCTAGCTAAGAGTGCTGTACATGGTTATAGACGTGCCATCCAAGTTCTCAATAGAGAAATTTTCCGGCAACGCCTATAAACCATAACTAACCACAAATGACCCTCTGACTACCTAGACATTTACATACACTTATTTTTACACCTACAGACATATGAGACAATTTCATATACACATCTATTAGCATCGTGCTTCCTCCTTTTTATTTTTGGAGTTTTTATGCACACTAGTGTGCATCTGTGTGTGTCTCTGTCTATAGCAAAGAACATAGACAAAGGAACTGGTTTAAGACGATAAGAGAACCTCAACAGGGATACTTTTTGTTCAGAAGTTTTGCTCTATATAATAGAAAGAGATAGCAATTTTTCAAATGAATCAATAAAGTAAAAGAAATACATATACACTCCTTTAAGAAAATGATATAAAGTTTCGGTCTGTAATGCAATTCTACTACTACTTACAGAACATCATTGTTTCGTTAAGAGAATCAAAAGAGTACCATAAAATGATAAATATTATTCCAGCTGTTATCACAGATGAAAGCAACGCTGTGCCAACAACAATGCCCACCTGGACGGCGACTAAGGAACTGCTATCTGAAATTTTTATGGTAAACTATGTTGATGATTGAAAAGTAGAGAAAGATGTAAAAATATGTAAATGAAATAAATTAAGAAAGAACCTTTAGATTAGCATCAAAATCCCATAGAGGGGACTCCAACTTTTCAAGTATTATTTGTTCACTTCATCAAAACAGAAAAAATCTATGTAAGAATAATGTATTAAATGTATGTATTATGTCACGAAATAATATTCTTTTTACTGAAAAGGGTGATAATTTATAAAGTAACGAAGTTAGCAAGTAAATGGAATTCTATTTTTTAATATGTTTTCTTATAGTCGAATAAAAATATTTTTTGAGGAAACTTTTACGTGATACTGCCTACAAATATTTACTAAATACAAAACGTGTGTATTTTTACATCATTTGTTCATACACTGGCAATATTTAAGTATAGGACGAGTAAGACAAAAAATCTCAGTCCCATCGGAAATGTTGACTCCGAAGGACGACGGATAAACAAGTATGAAACGTTATATTATGCGACCTATTTTTACGGGATCTTATCTTAACTGACAATACAAGAAATTTGAAAATAAAATATTTTCTGTAAGCATATCTAGATACGTTGTTTTGAACATGAATTGTAAATATGATTTAAAAAAAAACATTTTTAAAAAAGATCAATTATGAACTATTAATTTATAAATATCGAAATTAAGTCACTAGAGAAACGGCAATCGTCATTAACTGCTAATAATCAAAACGAGCTATACTAAACGACTAAGTTCACCGCAAAGCTAACTCAAAATCAAACGCCGCCAACAAACATTCGCCTCAATTGACAAGCATTCCTATCAATCTGACAACAGTGTACAGCAATCGCATTATCTCCGTCAATTTATTAAAACATTTAGCTATTTTCCCGCCATCGACATCTTCTCTGCCACAATGTCAGATTGTATCTCTCGACTTTTTCATCGTATAATAAAAGTTTGCTGACACTAACATCGCACTAACCTCTACATGTATTTTAACAGGTCATTTCCACGTAAAATGAGGTAAACGTAAATCAAATAGAAATAGTCGATACGATTTCTTTGCTATAGGTACCAGGGTTGAAGGTTATAAAACTGAGATTGGAAACCAGTCTCAAATCTCAAGCATCTGACCAGTCGCCATTTCAACCAATCAGATGCTTAAGATTTGAGACTGGTTTCCATGCTCAGTTTTATAACCTTTGGCACAACTTTTGTTGATTGTGCAGTTCAATTTAAAGTTCGGTGCGGAAAGCAAAAGCAAGTATCTAGTAACAACAACCTATATGAAGCTGCGGTGTAATACCTGCTTGGTTTGACGCCTGCTGAGTAGGGGTTTTAGTTGTTGTTGATGTTGATAATGATATTGGTTCACTTGAAGTTGTTGAAGTTGGTCCTGTTATTGATGAAGTTTCGTACGTCTTGATAACTGATGTTGATGGTGCTGCTGTTGATCCTGTTATTGATGAAATCGACGTTGAATTATTCTTGACAACTGATGTAGTTGTTTTTGAAGTAACAACAGTCTCACTTGAATAAGTTAAATTCGGCGAAATTGATCCTGTTGTTGTTGAAGTCATCTGTACAACCGATGTCGCTTTTGTTGTGTAAAAAGTTCTAATCACCTCTTCGCAAGTTACGCGAATATTTCTATTTACTTCGGCTGGGAAAAAGTAAACCATCATTTTCTATTAATAAAGATGAACAACAAGTATATCAAGATATTTATGTAATCGTGAATGGCATATAGAATACAGCTTTTCCATAGCCAATACAGTTTCCCTACTTCAGAAGAGAGTGCAACTAAACAAGTAAAGAACGTCCCGCGAGAAAACTGCAAAAATGTAAAAAGGGAATACCTTAATTCATGCGTCTTCCATAAAAACTATTGATTCTTATTAAGTATCACAGTAAATTAAGTGTTTTAGTAACAGAGAACGTGACAACAGTAATCCTCAAAACATTTCTGTGCCTGAACCTCCGTACCAAGTTAAGTGAGATTAATTCATATCAGTCTTAAGTTTTTGCTCGGACAATGAATACCTGCTTTGGGTTTCGTCGACAGTAAGTCCATTAACTATGAAAATAATCACAGGAAGTGTCTTAACATAGGCTAACTTTATAATTAGTTTGTTGAGTATAGCTCAAACTATCCGAAGTTGTCGTCCGGTCGGGGACTTTCTGTTTTTAGTACTGGTGACCTAGATCTTAAACCCAAATAAAAACCCCATGCAAGGTCATGACATATCCAACCTACACTGCTAGAAAGGTCAGAATAGCTCAGATTTAAACAAGTATCAATTCAACATTACCTATATATCCTACATTACCATCACCATCATCTGCGTTAATGCTTTTGATGGCGTCACATTGTCGTAGTACTTATATTTAAATTGCTTGATATTTAAAACGTGCATGTACATGAAAGTCAAATGTCATTTTCATAACTCAAAATCAGAATGGCTATTAAAAGTGACAAGCAAACTTCCAGCACAATCAGATTATATTGAAAATCTTACCTTGAAGAGAAATCCAAACCATAGCAGGTGTATCATAAATACCATCTTTGTGAATGTTTGTTAGAATGATTTCAAAGGTC
Organism: Corbicula japonica; assembly: GCA_038501625.1. Lineage (NCBI taxonomy): Eukaryota > Metazoa > Mollusca > Bivalvia > Venerida > Cyrenidae > Corbicula > Corbicula japonica. The sequence goes on along the minus strand of JAZAYU010000002.1, from coordinate 14,077,726 downwards.
CCAGCGTCATATAGCCGCACAGTTTTCTGATTATTATTAATATAATTATTATAATAAAAGTTCACGTCATAGTGATGTGATGTTTCCACACACTGCAGACCTAAAACGTTGCCAATAGATAAAACTGCTGATGAACAAGCTGCAACGCTTTTATTTCCACTTTTAAAGTAACTTTCAAGACGTACATCGATTGTTCTGAAATCAACATATTGTTCTACTCCTATATTCTCCACTGTGCACTTACATTCTTTGGTGGCTTTTGCAGAATAAAATTTCTGGATATAACCGTCGAACACCATTTCCGCTGTGCTGTAGACACCACTCACTGATCCAGTTGCTCCTCCACAAAGGGGAATTTTTGACGAGACTGTTATATGATTGTTATTAATAACTTGTTTTTATATTATATTTATATTAAATATTTTCAATATCAAAATCTAGAGAAAAAAAAGGTTTTTAATGGTGCCTACTTAAAACAAATACCGGATTTACAAATTTAAACAACAATGACATTTTGTTCGGATTGAATTAAAGTGAAAACCTTCTTCTATCTGCTGTAGATTTCATGCATTTAAAATTTTAGGCAATGTTTTACAGCATTCGCAACTGGACTACTGAATGATTAAAACTTTCGCAAATATTTTAAACGATCTTTAGTCGACAAAATCTTTTATTAATACTTTTTCATAAATTCAATTTATTTCTTACAACAGAGTACGAGGGTTGTTCCAGTAAACCGTGGACTGGGTTTGCTGTATAAAAGGTATTTATTTCACACGTTTCCAATTTAATAGAATATTTTATACGCATATTATGGATGTAAATGCAAATTTCAGGATAATATAAAGAGAATCTATCATTGGTATTCGGCGAAGATCAAGGTATCTCAACCCGAGGGTAATGCTTTCCAGATGGAAACGAGGCTGTGCCGAAATCAAAAATCTCACACGGCTAAAAATAGAGATTTTTCTGTCTAGTAAGTGAGAAACCTAAGTATAGCATTTCAATACAAAATACAGAACTATATTTCTCACTTACTAGACAGAAAAATCTCTATTTTTAGCCGTGTGAGATTTCCTTATCTCGCATGGCCTTATCTAACACTCCGCGTGCTCGCGTACTTTCGTATTATTGCGCACCGTATTAATTGAGCACTTTCATTATTGATTTAGCCTACGTCATGATGCTTATTACTACGTCATTTAAGTTCATTATGTGACGTAATTAAACGAATGTTTACTTTTTCAAACAGAGCAAGCTGTTGATTTTGTTTTATCAGGATTTATTTCAAAAATCATTTGGAAAGTATCCACTCGGAGGTTGCTAAATTCTCAACGCTGGAACTTGGAAGTGTTTATCGTGGTATGAGTCTGAAAATGCTAATTTTTTAGAGTGTTTCATTCTTATACCGCTGTTGCGAGCTTCGTTAAACATCAGAATAGATCTATGAAGAAAGTGAATGGAGAATAAAATAGAAAATATACTGCTGTTTAATCGGGATATTTCAACTGGTATGTACAATTCAATTTAAATCACGAATAACCTTAAAAATCGCAGATCCGTTTTCAAAGGACAAACCAGCTGTTTTCATTCAATGAAAAAACGATTCTTTTCCTTTCTTTTATTTGTAACGATATTGTTGAAGGCCTACATGTTAGGGTTGATAAACTTTGACAGGACTTTGTATTCGTGGCTGATTTACCGTTCCTACTGGAAGTTACGCAAAAGAAATAGTTCTCTAAAAGTTTGCGTTTTTTTTAATTTTAAAGAACTTTGTTTAAATCTTCAAGAAGTAAGTGAGAAAAATAATCAATCATTGGTATTCGGCGAAGATCACGGTATCCCAACCCTCGGGCAATGCTTTCCAGACGGAAACTCGGCACAGCCTCGTTTCCGTCTGGAAAGCATTACCCTCGGGTTGAGATACCTTGATCTTCGCCGAATACCAATGATAGATTCTCTTTGGGTATGTAGACCCTGCGCACTCCGACGACGCCGTCTACTCTTACACGCCTATGTCATGCACAACGCTTCTTCTTTTTCTCCGTTGTGGGCGACACGTTTCCGATGTCCTTTCCTAATTTTGATACTACCAAATCATTCAATTTCCAATAAACGACTAAACTTAAAACTGTTTTAAGCAGACGATGTGTTTACGAGCTTAACGCTTACATGGCTGAAAAATATTATTTTATCGAACATGAATGTAATCATTTTAATGCGTTCATTTCGGTTGTATCAGTATTTTACGAACTTTAAAAATGTTACACCCCGGTCATTCGAATACAAAGAACGCGGACGGCTATTTGTAACGACAGGTATGCTGAATATATCCCGATATCTTTATTTTTGCTCGTTTCCGCCAAAATTTCGTATAAAGTAAACAGCAATATCATTATAATAAACAATTTTTCAATTGAAGTTGAATAGTGGCTTACGTAAGGTTACAGTTGCGGAAATAAGTCAAGTAATATTGTAGCTGCAAATGACATTTAAAGAAGCGTGTGTTCTCTTTGGAAGTACTTATAATGACAGATGGAACTTCTATGTAGTACTTGTAATCGCATACTGCCGATAGTCATACTAAAGTTATTTTGATGGTACAAGGTTGATAACTCTTGGCACCTGAACACCTACATATTACTTGTATAAACGTATTTTCTTAATAAAAAGCGGGAAAAAAAACATTTATATTATTTGCTTTTTGAGCGCATTTATTTATCGGCGCTGCCTGAAATCCTACCTGCAATCTGCTACCTGATCGACGCATTTGATACGTGTAAGTCATGCTGGGTTTTTGTAGAACAGTTCAAGATTCAAAGCACTTCCCGTGTGTACTCTGGTTATTTTGGGTGCCCGGTTTATAAAACACCGCTTCACTCCTGGGTTGAAGTGACACTCATTTTGCGACCGATATCATAGGTTTTACGTCCTGTCCCTCCTTCTAAGGATGTTTGAGAAACAGGAAGGGACTTTTCATCAAATCAGTTGTTGTGTGATAAAAATGATTATGAAGCAATTCTGAAATTCCGAGGTCAGGATTCGGACCCAAGTTCTACGGAATACTAAGCGAAGTGCGTAATCACTAAGTCAGCAGTAAAAACAGCGCACTCTTATGGTTCTGTTTTATTTGCCCATGTACTTAGCTTTATTTTAGGCCAGAGAAAATAAATTATTAGATTCTCATCCGGATTTTGGGGAAAAAAGGGGCGGGCGGGCACTTTTTAATTTCTATTTTTTATTTACGAAGAAGGTATTTCGGGATGGGCTAAAATCCGTTCTGTACGGAACAGAATATGTTTCGATTTTTTTACCAATACATTTTTTGGGGCGGGTGGTTTTGGACAGGGGCGGCCGGGGATGAGAATCTAAAATATTTTTTCTCTGGCCTTAGTGAGCGTTTGTCAATACATCTCAATGAGTTAGTCTATGATTTCAACCAAACATAATAGTAGATATAATAAAAAGATTTTAATATCAATTCAAGATCTGCCAGAAATCTTGATCTGCGAGATGCCTAAACATGACCACTATTTCAAATTATTTATTAATATTGCAATAATCAACCTAATAAACGGTATGATATAGCAAACGTGGACAATGCTGCTAAAGTGTATTGCTAATGTTTTAACATTTTCGTGGTTCGCCCAATGACGAAACAAAGATGATCCCGAAGGAACACCGTCTATCCCTATCGCAGGCGACACAACAAAATAGATAACTGGTGACGACTGGTTATCGGTGTACCGAAATTTATACACTTAACCAATGTTCTAACTACACCGATCATAAAATTTTAATTTATCCGCGTGGAATTGGAGTACACTGTTCAAATTTGAAACACATTAACAACCATCATGTTTACATCCTTTTATGGAATTGCCGTTAAAATCCCCCTGTGCATTCATAAACCAGGAATACATGTATTTTATCGAGGTGAGTCTAATACCAAAAGTCACAAAATTGACCTCAGCGTTTGTAAAGAGGATATACTAAAACCGACTAAAACTGCTTAAACATCTTCAAAGCTAAGCAATCGGGTTATTGAAGAATTGCATAGATTTGTTCAAAACTACGTAAATATCCATATTTAAATAAGGAGACACGAATTCCCGTTAACAGAGACTATACCCGCTACTGAAAATTTTGTGACTTTTGTTTTTACACCTACCTTTATCAATTGCCTGTAGTATCTGAACAGATGTAGGGAACTTTATTATTATTCTATTAAAAGAAGGGAAAATGATGTATCTTATTATGTTCCAAGTTTGAAGAGTATACTCCGAATACATGCTGAGAAATTTTTAAAATATGATCGGTATGATTAGAACATTGGTTATTGTATTTCGTAATAAACCCAATAACCCATTATCTGCCAATTGTGTCAGTATTCGTGAAAGATCCTTCAATTTTGATAACAACTTTTATATTGTATACAGTTAGTTTAAAACTTATATCCATGCTAATGCTTCCATGCTAGTTAAAATATTTATTTAGCCAGAATACATGTTCTTGCTTTTTCGTAGTAAGTACACACTTATTATCTTAATAATGCGTTTCTACGTATCTCAGTGGGTCGTCATACGTATCCATGTTCCTTTACCCAACTCTATATTTTTTCTCATATCACAGCGAAACCAAAATTTGCAGTCCAGGCTTCTTCGGCTCATTTCCTTATACATTTAAATGATCTTAAAATTGGCCAGTGATAAGACAAGTTTACTATAAACTAACACAAATTGTGTTTTCCAACATTACCGAATATTTTTCAACTTGTTGGGCGTCATACCTTCACTAAAAGATGTTGGTTGATCCTTAAACTCTATATATATTTAAATGAAGATACTTGTATCAAACGAAAAAATCTACGGGAAAGCGTAACAAAAACGAGATATCGGGATAATTCAAGCTTACCTGTCATGATGTTCATGTATATAGTTTTTACGTTATTACGTCTGTCGTCACAATAAGCCGTCTGTGTTCTTAGTATTCGAATAACCGGGGTGTATTAGAACATTAAACAAAAATAGCTAGATCTAAAAATTCCCTTAACTTCTATACATCCAAATACAGAACTAAACAACACAATAAACATGATTATAAATTTCCAATGAGTAATATTATACTGACAAGAATATGGTGTGTCCTTCTTTGTGACAAATGCACAAAATGTGAAATATTTGTAAAAGTGTATTTGACCTTGAATTTCCTGGTTCATAAAATATGTGACGAAGAAATAAAATTGTTGATTTCTTTTTTTTCGTAGAAGAAACTTCTTTTTAAAAGGACACAACATATTGTTGTTAGTATCATTAGTACTGAAGTGCGCGTTAAAAAATCAACGTTTAGTAAAACAGATGGTACACTTTTCAATACTATAAGTTTTGAAAAATACTATAATCGACACATACTTTAACATACTTTAAGCACATACTTTGACATAACAATCCTCTATTTAGTATTTATGTGAGGTTCGTGAAGTTAGCAGCATAGCAGCTTGAAGTAAGCAGCCTAGCAGCCTAAAGTAAGAAGCCTAGCAGCCCAGCAGTCCAGCAGCCTAAAGTTAGCAGCCTGAGGTTAGCAGCCTAGCAGCCTGAAGATAGCATCCTAGCAGCACCGCGTAACAGCCTAAACATACCGATAGATGTAAGAAATTCGGAAACGTCCTGAAATGCATTATAATTACTTTTAAGGACACTACAAGCTTATCTCATATGAAATCAAACCCCTTTTTCAAATTTCGAAGCTGGTGAAATGTGAAACAATTTTGAAACGGCCAGAAATTCTTCATAATCAATTTCTGACTGAAATACGAGCTATAATGATATGAAATGAACTTTAAAACCTTAAAAACTCACTTACTTCTAGGCTGCTGAAATGTGAACGTTTATGGGTTAGGTTAGTTTAAGAGACCTCCTGAGAACCTACCTGTTTCACAACCATATTCTATCTGAACATACGTCGAAATAATTGCTTCTGGGAGAAAACTTTGCATCAACTGCCATGGTGCTTCAACATTTTGGCAGAACTGTCTGCCGGAGCAATTCGTGTACGTGCTGTATATGTTCTCCAAAATAAACATTTCATATACGTCTCCTGATTGGTAGCGACAACAAAGAGAACTGTAGCTGCAGTGATTGTTCGAATTGGTACCACAAACCTAAAAAAAAATAAAAATGAATTTTAAGTTTATAACGGAATCGACCTACGTTTACTTAAACAGAATTGCGCAAGAGTAATAAACTAATACCTAGAGGAAAAACATAACATCTTCCGGTTTGTAAAATCAATTTAATTGATTACGTCGTGTAAGCGTTAAATGCATTCTGAATTGCGTAATTTCCTAATTACATATTTCACAGCTTTTTCAAACAAAAAAAAAACAACGTTATATGTTTCTAGATTGAACTTCTCAGAGGGTCGGTAAGGTAACAGTTTCTTCTCCATATAAATATCGTTATAGAGAAGTTTCAACAAAACTTCAAACCTTATTTTATCGCAGAGAGATAGCTTTATTCACGGGGGAGGGGGGGGGGGGGGGCGCGGTGTGGTTGGATCGTGCACAACCGTCACCGCTGGTGAAGCGAAAATTGTGCTGCAAACGTCTGGTGATGGTGCTGTCGATGTTTATTTTGACCCGGAAAGGTAGGTGGTCAGCTTTGATTCGTTTTTTATTAAAATATCAAACAATTCTTTGAAAAACGGGAAACGTGATTCGATGCGTTTTGGATTTATCTGCACGCTGGTATGATAAGAGACCAATATACGCAACCATCGTTGAGTTATGACGATCATTCTCCCTATGAAATAAGCGAAGTTCATTGTGAGGTGAAGTTGTTTTCGATTTTCGTGCAGTATTTAGTTGTTGTTTTGTCGTTCTGTACCACTTCATGAAAAAAGCATCCGTTCCGTTGTTTATTCCATGTGGCTTGTTTAAATCTGTATGCTTATTTAAGAGAAATTCTGCCCAAAATTTTGAGGTAGCGGTTGCGCTACTGGTGTGAAGGTTGTGCAAAAGAACATTGATTAGCGTTATTGACTGGAATCACAAGTTTAATGTACTTTTGCCGGTCCGTTAAAAAGCATTATTTTAAAGTGAAATCGCAAATCAGAAAGTTCAAAATGGATCTTGAATGTACTCGTATAGATGATAATACTGACTTGTTTACTTACCTTTTACATAATGTGAACAGTGTTATCAGTAACACAAATTGACATTTGCCTGCATTGCATTTTAGTGGACTTTTTTCTTAAATATGTCTTTATTAATACACATTTCTTAAATAATTAAACATCGACCCTGGGGGCGGAGGTCAGGGGGGAAAGTATCAACACACTTGAACCATCCCTTATTTGTTTCTATTTTCCCCTAACTTAGTCTGACAAGAACGATGTTCGGTAGTTTACTGTCCACCAATTCGTTCACCATCCATTATATTCAATATATTTTTCTTTTTGCAGACATGCCGTTCAGTAACAGTAAAAGGGTTGCGTCTGTCGTTGTGCAAGCGAGGTGCATGTCGAAGATAAACAATACGACATCCAGGCCTGCAAATATCCTAACTTATCCAGCCAAGTAACCATATAATTATAGTTAGTTTACATTTCCACATTTTTGTGCGATTGACGATGCATTTAAAATGAAATATTAAGAAGGTATCACCATTTCGACTTTCTGGTTTGTTAAACCTTGGCCAAATACGCCATAAAATACAGTTTTGTCCTATTCCCACCTAAGTTGAAAATGAAAGATTACATAGAGAAAATATTTATGTGTATATATATAATTTATGGTAATATAAAGTAATTATTATGTAATGACGTCATAAAGATTAGAATAACAACTAAAATGATATCATTGATTACCACTCTATCTATTAACGTTCTTTAGCACAACCTTCACACCAGTAGAGTCACCGCTACCTCAAAGCATGGCCAACATTTTCCTGAAAACAGAATACAAATTAAAACCAGTAACATAGAATAAACAACGGAACAAATACTTTGTTCTTGCGGTGAATCAGGACGAAAAAAACATCTAAATACTGCACGAAAATCGTAAAAAAGTTTACCTCACATCGAATTTCGCTTATTTCAGAGGCAGAATTATCGTCATAACTCAGCGATGGTTGGGAAAATTGGTCTTATATTATATCAGCGTGCAGATAAATCGCGATACCCCCACCCCGTGTTAATTGATAAAGTCAATTGAAGCGTATTACGTTACGCAATGTCAACATATTAAACCATATGTTTAACCATAAAAAAACATAATAATATCGGTGACACTCGTTCGTTTTGATCGATTGCTTCGGGCGAGGCGGTGGTGTGTTGCGGTGATGGTTGGTGGTGGTGGTGGTGGTGCTGGTGAAAATGAACATAGATTTAGAGTGTCCAGGACCCTGAATGATGGTCTTTCATATCATTTTGGTCTATAAATGCTAAATATAATAAATTTCAGGGCACGACAAATCCTGTAATTACTTGGTAGCCCATTGGGCTACCAGGATTTTTGCTTGGTAGCCCGGACTTTTCGGTTGCGTATTTATTACCCATAGATATATACACATTACAGCAATGATGGGATGGTTTGGATTACTAGTCAATATTAAAACACCTCTCATATTATTTACTTTTATTTATTTACTTTATCACATAAGTATTGAGAACTGTAATAGTAATATGATCATTAGAATATATTATCAATGTCTAATATCAATATACCAAAGCAACTGATACCTGAAATAAGTATATGCTGGTCTACAATGTTTAGTGCCAATTCGTCAAAATAATGTTAGGGTTTTCAAGAAGCTCATGGAAAACTTACTTACGGGTTCTACTTTCTGTTCAGATTTTTAATTTATCTAGCCTATTCTGTTTATCTATAATTAAACATCATGCTTGAATATGATCTAATTTAAATCAATTTCATTAAAAAAAGTAAAATTAGAAACAGAAACTCAACTGGTCTATGGAGAAATACTTCGTTAAAATTAATTTTTATCATATCTTATATTTTATGTAAAAATCCCAAGACCGGTATTTGGCAAGAAAATTTAAAATATAATTTGCCTTTTGATGACAAAACGATCCATTTTCCATTAACAAAATACTAATCCAACAAAAATAACATCTATAACACGTTATCTTTATGATATTATATAGAACTTTCTATTATGAAACGTTTTGCGAACTGTCACCTGTAAAAGATTTTATTTTCTCGCCGACCATTGCTTTTCTCACCTACGTAATTATTAACCCAATCATCCTCAATCAACTGACATACTTAACAATTACACCTTTGATCTGTCGTAAATTAGGTAGCCGAAACTGTGAAAGTTGCAATCAACAGGTTTTAATTGACAGAGTGATGATCTAATCAAAACACATTAATATCGCCGTGTGCCCATTTAGCATGTATAATCAGCACAATTGCAAAACAGGTAGTGCATATCGTACCATCCCGTTTCCTAATGTGGGAGTCCGAATTTACCACATATTATGTCAGTTTTGAGGTAATATTTTCGTGGTCAGGACTCAAATCTTAGATTGAGATTTCGAACTTAAATCCTCTTTCTTATATGAAAAATGTATGGAACAAATATTGAATAAGTTATAAAAACTATACAAACTCTTACCAAAAACAGAACTTATATCCAACACGAAGTTTTACATTAATAAAAATGTCACAGGCGATACAAAGTACAACGAAGCAAACCAGGTACCTACTAAAATAACAAGAGACAGTCGAAGACGGGTGATGCTCCCCGAATGGATACTTTGTCACAAACACTGTTAGTTGTATAACCATTGAGGTGAATTTTGAAAACAGTGTTGCTCTATAAAATCAGACAATTTTTAAATCCAACTATAAATAACAAAGTTATGGACCAGACATGATTTAGCTTCAAGGTCATGCTGTGGCCGTGACCTTCAATGAAGCGACCCAAATGTTAAGTGACATGTCGCCTGATTTTGGTGATCATTTCTGTGAAATAATTTTAAATCAAACTATAAATACCATGTAATAGGCCGGACACGATTTTGCTACAAGGTCATGCTGTGACCTTGACCTTCAAGGTAGAGACCCAAATGTTGCAAGCGACACATTGTCTAATTATGGTGATCATTTCTGGGAAATAATTTTGAAATCTGACATCACATACAAAGTTATGGGCCGGACACAATTTTGCTGCAAGGTCACGCTGTGACCTTGACCTTCAAGGTAGCGACCCAATTGTTGCGTGCGACACGTCGTCTCATTATGGTGATCATTTCTGTGAAAAAAAAAATTAAAATCCGACTTCAAATAAATAAAAAAAAAGTTATGGGCCGGACACGATTTTGCTGCAAGGTCACGCTGTGACCTTGACCTTCAAGGTAGCGACCCAAATGTAGCGCGAGACTCGTAGTCTCATTATGGTTATCATTGCTGTAAAATAATTTTAAATTGCGACTTCAAATTAAAAAGTTATGGGCCGGACACAATTTTGCTGCAAGGTCATGCTATGCTCAGACCTTCAAGGTAGCGACCCAAATGTTGTGCGCGACACGTCGTCTCATTATGGTGATCGTTTCTGTGAAATAATTTTAAAATCAAATAAAAAATTTATGGGCAGGACACGAATTGGGACGTACTGACGGACGGACTGACGGACGGACAACCCGGCAAATTTCTTCGGGGAGCATCATAAATCAGATTTGAATTACTAGAAAAATATATAAAGCGTATGGCGTTAACACATAACTGTTACAATATAACAAACTAAGACTCAGAATGTTTACTCAAATTCAGGAGGAAAAAAGATGTGAATTCATGTATGAAAGCTGCAAGAATGTGAAAATGAGACTAATGATCTAACACTGGAGCTTGGAAAATGTGTAACTTTTTTTTATTGTACACATACACTTATCTTAGAATGTCTCAACACAGATTTTTGAAGATAATTAAATTAACATATATTAATATAACAATAGTCTTCTAAGTGGGAATTCAAGCATCCCAACTGGGTTTTTTTCTGAAAAAAAAAAAACAGGCCTGATATTGGCCAGAATTAGCGTAAAAAATAAGGTTTCAAAATTTTAAGTCAATGGAAATCTCCCATGGAATACAGTGCATGTGCAAGAATTATGTGTTAGGAATGCCTCTCATAAGCCAATCACTACACCTTTCCTCTCTTTAACCTTTTAGAGCCGGACATCAACCGTCAGTTTCAGTGTCCGCTCACTCCCGCTCATGTTCCTTTTGTGTTTTTAATCGTTAACATTCTACGAATTGCGCATGCTTCACCGGAAGGCGATGGTACGATGGAAAAACAACGGTGGTACGATGATAAAACAACGATGGTTCGATGGTGAAACATCGATGCCACGGTGGTGAAACAACGATGGCACGATGATGAAACAAAGATGGCAAGATGGTGCATCAACGATGGAACGATGGTGAAACAACGATGGCACAATGGTGAAACAACGATCGTACGATTGTAAAACAACGATGGCACGATGGTGAAACCACGATGGTAAGATGATGAAACCATCATGCCTTCGTTTTTTCACCATCGTGGTTTCACCATCGTGCCTTCGGGTTTTCATCATCGTTTCATCGTACCATCGTGATTTCACCATCGTACCATCGTGCATCGCGGTATAGGGATAAAAAAATGTCCATACAGAACACCGTATTAAACATTATCTTTACAATTTTATTTGTATTAAAAAATACAAAAAATATGCATAAAATGTTCAACGAGTACCTCACTGATAAACGCGCTGCATGGAGAGAATTTGTTTTCTGAGCATAGCGATTTCCGACATACTTCGCTTTTTTTCATTTAATGAAAATTCTGAAAGAAATAATGTAAAATAAATCAACTTGAACAAACGAAAAACGAAATACATACTGATTCGCTCTTGTATAGTGCGTAAAGGTTATACAGTCTGATAACCTGAGATGAAGGACACTGCAGAGAATAATTGTCACATGCAGGATCTGTACCGTAACAAGCTGATGATGCCTGCCCTTGACACAATGTAAGCACTGAAATATGATGTATGTGTTTATTTGCAATTCAGACATTAATTCTGTTTATTAAATAACTATACGTTAATAGCCCTATACAAAGCATCTGCCACGTTCAATAACACGACGGCCTGATTTATAACAGGGCCCCGGGCCGAAAAGTGTTATAGATATAAAGCCCGCATTTCAGGCATTTTGATAGGCTAATAAGACAGGGCCGAAAAAGTGATAAAGATTTCAGCAAGAAACTCTAGGAAATGGCAGCCATTTTGTTTTAACTCGGTCTATTTGTCGACACAGAGATTTTGCGCAATAAAATATACCTAGTTTTCAAACAGGAATTGGTTGACCTTTATTTACTCATAACGACTGAGTAAGAGTCGAACGTGTTATAAATTTACAACGTGATGATTTCACAAAAACTCGAGCATTTTCTGAGTTGGATCAAATACTTGTGGTTATTTAATAAAATGGCCTCGGACAAATAACAGGGTCAATATCAAATCACTTATTCATATAATAAGGAGGGCTTCACAGAAAAAGGTATATTCGAACAGCTGATGTCAATTCTTTAAATTACGTCAAAAAGTAAGCTTTAAGTAGACGATATTTTAGGTATAAAGAACATTATAATGTTTAAATTCATAACAATAAATGCTTTCTAACAGAGATACCAACTAAAATGTCAAACACTGTCACTGGACAGTTTTCCCCAATTCAATAATTGCAATACCACTGGATTTGACGTTAAAAAATAAGACGCGCTTATGCCACCGCGGTGCTTTGACGAAAATAACACAAACAAAAACTAAAACATATATTGACCTTACTTATAAAAACTTTGTTTGTAAAAATTATTTCTGAATTCTTTCTAAAATACTGAGGCATGAGCACCTTGAGTCAAATCAACTAGATCATTAAAACAGGAGTAAAAGAAACAGATCGAGCTTCTATGTTCTGCGTTCAGGAATTCGCGTTAATGGCTGATAATGCAACGTGAAAAAATAAGTATTTCTAATACTAGGCTTAAGCAGTTGAGTGGTTTTCAAAGTTCCTTGTTTATCTATTTTAGCAATTAAGGTTGAAAACTGCGATAGTAATCAAAATGATAAAGCATTTTAAACACTGTAATTTCCAACTCAGAACCTATTAAGAAAACCGCTGGTATAAAACAAAGTGATTTTTAAATTATTTTTTTTATAATAGAACAATTTTGTACCTATTAAAACTAAATAAAAACACAAATGAGTTTTTCTAAACTAAGCGGATATATTCGAATACATTACACGAAACAACGAAAGAAATGATGCTACAGTAGATAATTCCTTCGATAATTGCAAATGAAATAGAAGTTTCAGACTATACAAAATTAATCACTTATAAAGCTGTGAACAAACGTTTTGTGAGTGATAAATTGCTAAGAGAAACTTGAGAATCTATCATCAAACAGTTGTGCATGCTGTTGAATAAGTAGAATGAAAGCGTTTTTCTTCCCGATATTTAGAAACCTGCTATTGTAGTTCCTTTACTTACCTATTTCTCTTTTTAGCTTGGTAATTTAATAGAGATAATAATGTGCGATCAAAATTATAATCACGTATCTTTTTTTACTCACAACAATCCGGATTCTTAAAACAGTCATTTACTGTTGGTCAGCTTTTGGACATGTACATCAAATTGTTCAGTCGGTAGAACACGTAAAATTTTGTTTAGCAAAACACGTTAAAATACCATAAATAACAAATGAGAATAAAAGTCTCGGACAATTTTGCAATTTAAAAATTTTTAATCTGACATAATATGTGTTTCATATTTTGTTTACAACAAAAGTAGGCAAATAATTGCTTATGGCGAAGAAATCTATTTGTCTTAATTACCAAATTACGAATTATAACCGTTTTTCAAAATTAAAAATCTAAAACCGTTACAAGTGAATTGTTTTTTGAAACTGTCATGTTTTAGAATAAATGACAGACATTTTTAGCAGTCAAAAATTGTTGCCAAAGAAAATTGTTTCATCATATTTCTGTGTAGAATTCGACCGAGTCGTTTACACATTCTTAATATGAAAGAACAATCACAGTTAAATGGCAATTGAAAATGGTATTTTAAGTTGTTTTTTTTTTAGGAAATTACTACAATGTATAGACTACTATAATAACTATATCAATAACAGTTATACTTACAGAAGATTATGCAGAAACATCCTTTCAAAAGTATTGTCTTTATCATCATTATTATTATTTCTTTTGTAAATACTATGCACACTTTGAATTCTCAATATTAACAATATTGTGAAGTAAAATCATTAAATGAACGGAAAATTTTACTTCCGTAGTGTAGCGAAGCGATCTTATTTATACAATGGTTCTAATTTTAGGATATAATAACACGCTTCTATTAAATTTACAGAATATATTGCAGTAATAACTTTAATACCGCATGAACGATTTTTGTAAGTTGTATTGGTATTGACAATGACAATGACAAATATTTTATTCGGCATTAAAGTATACAATTATATATGAAAATAATCTCAAGTACGGAAGCCTATTAGGGCCATTTTGTCTTAGTTCTTTGGTATAAGGAATTAGGTCTTACGTGTTTTTTCTTATTTGTTAGCTATTATGTGTTAGGAAAGAAATTGGCGGAAAAGGAACGTTTACGAGCAACATGGTCGAAAGTTTCTTCTGATGAAAATACATTTCCCCAATGATTATTTGGTACAGTACTGAAAATCACGAAATTGACAACCGGATCGGAAGCGGATCGGAAGCGGACCGCAAACCGATCCCGTTAGGAGCGCAATGGAAGCGCAATCGAATTGGAAACGGAATGGAATCGAAGCGAATCGCTTTGAGCGTTTGGATCGCTTGAAGTGAAAAGACCGGGGCATTTTGACCGGATCGGAATCGCTTTGAACGTTTGGATCGCTTGGAGTGAAAAGACCGGAGCGTTTTGACCGGATCGGAATCGCTTTGAGCGTTTGGATCGCTTGGAGTGAAAAGACCGGAGCGTTTTGATCGGATCGGATCGGATCGTTTCTATTTATAGTTTTTCAGTTATATATAGAAGCGATCCGAATCGCTTCTTCCGATTCTTTTAACGACTTTAAACAAAGCAATTTTTGACAATAATTTAATTGAGTTTTCTGCTATCAAACACTAGTAATAAAAAACTAATTTAACGATAATTTTGTAAATAAAACTGAAAACATATAATAGTAAATGGTGTGTTTGTTCACACGCATGATATTATTGAAATTAAGTTCGGAACCTTTTTGTATAAAGTGCTCTTTAAGCGAAAATACGTAATATTTTTTCTTACACAAGGGAAGAAATAAGGAACATTTACATTCACCCGTGCTTCATTATGGAATTAATGCGTTTTTTTTATTTAGTAAGGAGATTCACAACTGAAATGTATTTAATGCTAATAAACATTTTTGAATGTAAACATTTATTAAGTTCAGTATGAAATATTAACCATAAACGCTGTCCGAAACTAAAAGAAAAACTAATTTTCCCTAATGATTTCAGCGCGAGATGCGTTATAAGTAATAACCAATGAAAAGCGGGAGCGAAAAGATCGGAATCGGAAGAATCGGTTTGAGCGTAAAGATCGTTTGGAGCGCATTGTTAATGACCAATGAAAATCGGGAGCGAAAAGATCGGAATTGGAAGAATCGGTTTGAGCATAAAGATCGTTTGGAGCGCATTGTCTGAAGTGAAAAAATTGGAGTGCAATCGAATTGGAATTGGACCGCAATGGGAATGGAATCGGATCGGTTATAGATGACATTAGGATCGGAAGCGGACCGGATCGGAATCGGAAAAATTGTCAATTTCATAATTTTCAGTACTGTAAGTATAATCAAATCTAACTTTCAACATCTCATGAATAAACCACCAACGATCATTGTAGATAATATATTTTATGAATAACCATTGTTTTTCACGATAATAATAATTGCCTTGTTAGTGATATCGAATCCCGATCGGGATAGTTTTTCCTTCGATGGACAAACTTTGGTAGGATCACAGTATGGTGTCCAGTACTGGTAACACCAAGAAACGACACAGTGTTAAGTACAGGGTGTGATCTCTGAACCCAGGAATGACGGTGAACGCTAACGAGTACCTGACTCGAAAACTAGTCAACACTGGCTGTCTAAAAAGGGCATTAAACCTGATATGATATATATGAATTATATATAATTGTTTCCTTCTCTTTTTCAGAAGCCGTATATAATGAATGTGTCCGTGCTGATTGTATGAATTCGCAGATTTCCGGTGTTCCCGGTAACATCTGTTATACCAGCCAACATACATGTAAAAGGTATAAGTACAAGATTAGAGTTGATTGAAATATATATTTTACTGTGGATTTTCATATACCGGAATAGTATTACTTTTTTATGGTGAATAACATCAGAATATCATTGCGGCAGCTGAAAAGAGTCCTGAAAAGATACAACTTAAGACGTCGATTGGCATACACACCTGATGAGACTGTAATGAAGTTGAAAATAGTGGGCAGTGTTTAGGTTACTGTTCCATGTGGAAACGTTTGATTAATGACCACAAACTAAAAGTACCGAGAGACACAGTACTGTCACTTATGAAACAATTGACCCTGATGGAATAAAACTTCGAAAGGCGCAGAGACTGAGGAGACGGAAGAACAGATAAAGTGCCCAAATTATGTATGGCTAGTCGATGGTTATGATAAACTCAAACCTTTCGAGTTTTGTTTTAATGGCGCAATTGATGGTTACAGCAGACGAATATTTTTGTTAGAAGTTTCGCAGAGTAATAACAACATTGCTCTTGCTATGTATTATCTTGAAGCATTGAAAGAACTAAAATTTGTTCAACGAATCCTTCGTTGTGACAATGGAACAGAAAATTCAACGTTGGCAATACTTCATCCGTTTTTGCGATACCATGATACAGACAGAATGGCTGGTCTTAATAGTTTTAGGTACGGGAGAAGTGTTTCTAACCAAAGAATCGAGGCTTTGTGGGGATCAGTAAGATGCCAGGGAATTCAGTGGTGAATTAGTTTTTTTAAAGATCTGAGAGATAGTAATGAATATGACGAATTATATCCGTTACGTGCTGAAAGTTTAAAATTCTGTTTTACACGAATAATCCAAGCTGAACTTGACAAAATAGCTGCACATTAGAATCTACGTTCAATATGTGTACAAAGAAACACCGAGATTCCAAATGGAAACACCGACTTAATGTACTTTATTCCGCAAGTATCTGGAGGTCACAATTTTGGGAAGAAAATCAAACAGAAGGATGTGAAATATGCTGTAAAGATTTTGAAGATCTAGCAAATATACTCAAACCTGATCTTCAAGTTCCCATAAATGTACAAAGTGCATGGCGATTATACAATGAGCTGTTGGCACCTATCGAGGAAAACTTGGAATAAATGCGTGTGTATACAAATACATATAATTGAAATACATATTTTTGAATATATGATATTCTCTTTTCGTTGTGTCATTGTTACACGTTGTAATTTCTGTAGCAAGTCATTTTAAACATGCAAACAAGACAGTAATACTACTCGTAGTAAAGCTGCTTTTTAAAACAGAATTCATAGGTTAAAATGTAATTTGTTATAGCATGCAAAGTCAGGTTGAGGAGCCTCACAATTGGTTCACAATTAAAGTTTTTGTTTATGGTCAACTTTAAAGTTATTGCCTTATAACTTGACTTATTGAATGGTGTGGTCGTCATGCCAAGGGCAGGTAACGCTTGTCAATTTATTCCAGTTAGGTCCCTTGTCCGACCAAGAATTCATCTGTTACTTTATTCCCAGGTATACGCACAGGAATTTCTTTCTGTTTTTAAATAAAATACTTTTTTCATCATTTTGTCTTAGCTCTTTTGAATTAGTTATTAACTATTATTTCTTATTTTTTGCGTCATATGTATGATGTCATAGGTCTTATGTGTTAGCAATTTCACAGTCATACAAAATATGTGATAGTTGCTGTCGATTCTGTTTTCATGCCATCATAAAATAAGCGACACGATAGACGTGTCAATAGTTACGCGTCCTATATCAAGTGACGGTTAGAGTGATAGGGATTATATAAAGTGGTCTCCAGAGTAATAACGCCCATAAGGTTTTCCAGCAAGGTTCCTATGACATCGACCTGAAAATTAGTAGGGATCCCACACTTCTGTAGACAAACATGCATATAATGTCTGTCTGAGAATTCCCTTTCAAGTTAAGTTGGCCAAAAAGTGATAATAGTAAGAATTCCGCGTGACCTTAACTTTTAGATCCCAAAACTACTGTAAACAAACATGTATATGAAGTTTCATATCTGTAGGAAAAGTTCTTGTATACAGACGGATGGACAAGCTGATTCAAGCATAGCCACTGATTACACTATATCCCCTGCAAATATTGTTTGCAAGGGGTATAAAAACTCTGATATACTTCATAAAGTATGTAAGATACTTTCCACATTTTCTATAAAATAAGCGTTTTCCAAGTCACCAGGCCGTGACCTAGAGTTTGACCCCTTATGGCCCATTTTTGTAATTGGCCTAGATCTTTGTAATACATGGTGATCCAAAATATCTAATACTGTTTTGAACTTTAAAAGAGTTAATATTATCAAACATCACAAACAATATTCACATAGTAATTATCTAGAGGCTTTAAAGATTTGTTTGATATATAACATAGCATACTTGAAATAGGAATTTAGTTCGTAAATCCAAAATAATATTAATAACAAATGTTAAATGTGACGTCCAATTTGGTAAATTTTACGTCAGGTCTTTTCTTAAAATAGTCTATTTGGCCGATGCGCACATCTTTGGATTAATCTTTCTCATTTCTTGTTGAATTGATGATTTTAGCTCTTGCACTGATGGTTTAGGTATGTACACCTTATCTTTAATGCCCCAAAGAAAAAGTCTAATCGGCCATAGACAATTTAAATAAAAAGACTTTACCTCATAATCATCAAAATGGACGTCACATTGAACATAACTTATAAATATGTCTGGATATACAGACAGCATCTCTTATTCAAGTCTGGTATGTTATATATGAAACAAAACTTTAAAGAATCTTGATTATTACTGTGTGAAATTTCTATGCCTATGTTTGAAGTTATTAATGCTTTTAAATTTCAAAAGGGTATCAGATATTTTGGATCACCCTGTACAAGTTCTGACAAAGTTCTACAGTTTTCACATGGAAAGTGTAACAGAAGACAGACGAAGTGACAAATATAGATAGAGTCCTTAATACCGGTCGGTGACTGACAACAAACGGTAGTTATGAAACTGATTTAATCAACAGTAATACAAATTAAACATAATATAAAAGCCAGTCGGAAACGACTGCACGCTAGACCATTTGAATAGTCGGACATATTTAAGCACATTTTAAACTGGGCTTCGTTTAAACTGGGGAGTGATTCAGGAGTTTATGACACCCCCATCACACACACATGAACAAAAGTTTCTTGCATTCACAGCAGTCATTTTGTAGCCACAATCCAATGGGTTGAAGTTCTCTTTATCTATTTCTCTATCCTTGTTACTAGTAAGCATGTAACAGTCATCCATTGAAAAATTATTTAGAAATGATTCTTCTTCTGTAAAACTTGACTTTATACATTTTGTTTACCGCACATATATTTCCCCAGGGCTGTCACCGTTCATTTTGTATTTTGTAACATTTTCGAAGTTCTTTCCAACAATACCGGAGGCCCCACTTGTTTTGTCACACTTATTCTGATCTCCATTTCCCTCATTACTGAATTCATCAACAGTCTGAAATTATTGTTCTGGATTTTCTTGTTGCATTTATCAGTAGCTTTGAGTGAATTTTCTGGGGTTTGCTTATGTTCCCCATCATTGCCATCACTTGTAATTTCTGACAGATCTCAAGTCCACAAATATAAAAAAACTGTGATGAGTATATACCCATACATTTCAAGTATTCTTGCAGTGAACATTCTGTTCCATTATTATTAACAAGGTGTTTAATTACATCCCGTTGTGTTTACTCAACTTAACTTCCATTTCCGAGACATTCCCCTGCTCATAAGTTTTTTCCATACTATATCAAATGTTCAACAATTTGAGGCTCATCCTTAGTATAATGGAATGTTCTTACACCACCACCATTCTTGCTGTGACTTGCATATACTTTTCTTTACTCTTTCCTTTTATTTCCTTTTCATTCCTGTAATGGAGCCAGCCAAACTGAATCTTGTATTCTGTATACCTGCCTTGACCTCGTTTTTCTGTAAAGATACAAAAGTAAAGATAAAATACAAAGATGAGTTATTACCAATATCCAATTCAATATTTTGCTGCATGAGACAAGACGATCAAGATCCCTATTTTTTCTCACCAGCAATTCAGCAATGATATAATTAATAAGAATTAATCAGAAAGCTAATGTTTCGAGTTAGAAATATTAATAATGAAATTATTAGAGGGATGACAAGCCCAAAATGATCAAGTCGGCTATTTCCGAAATTGCCGTGTATTGGTTGATGCAAAATTACCAATTTTCGAATTTGATCTGATGTTTATTTAAATTTTATGCCAGTTTTGTGTTAAAACATTAAAACGCTTTTCAATTTTAGGCCATTTTGCACCAGTTAAAAAGATTTGTGGTAAAACGGTGTAAGATACTGACCAGAAAGTTAATTTAATGCAATAATTACATAGCTAGTGTGATGACAAGCTCAAGTTGATTACCATTGATGAAAAAAAAATCAAATTGCTATACTGATGACAATCCCAAAATTGCAATTTTAGCTATTTCCAAGCCCTTGACACAACATAAATATGACAAAATAGACACGGTATCAATGACAAAATTCTTAATGATACGACAGACTACTCTTCCGATAGAAATCTTTGGTTTAAACAGTATTTTATTCAGTCAAAATGCACATATAATGATATAATTCAATGAAAAAAATGTCATGCTATCGATTAAAGAACAAGAGAAAACGCTTATAAACGCCCTTCTCCATAGAAATCTTTGTTTAATGGTCACCTACTTCTTATGTCTCATCTCTTATGTGTACCTTCTTATGTCTTATCTCTTATGTGTAACCTCTTATGTGTAACTTCTTAGGTCTTATCTCTTATGTGTAACTTCTTATTTCTTATCTCGTATGTGTAACCTCTTACGTGAAACTTCTTAGGTCTTATCTCTTATGTGTAACTTCTTAGGTCTTATCTCTTATGTGAAACTTCTTAGGTCTTATCGCTTATGTGTAACTTCTTAGGTCTTATCTCTTATGTGTTACTTCTTAGGTCTTATCTCTTATGTGTAACATCTTAGGTCTTATCTCTTATGTGTAATCTCTTATGTCATCACTTTTGGGGGCTGGTGGGAAGGGGGGTGATCATGCTATTTTTAACAAATTTGAATTACTGATTTATCATCTGGTTAACTCTGGCAATATCTAGAACAACAAAAGTTTGTCTATAATCATGTTTAAATTGAAACAATGTATCCTTATTACTGTTTGTCTAATATTCACATTTACTGACAAAAACAAAGATTTGGATGACTAACTATGGTCTGATGCATGGTTTGCAGAAAGGGGGTTCGCTTGGGGCAGACTTGAAGTTGTTTTGAATTTTGCAATTTTCTAGCCAAAATCCTCATGAAAATTAAATATTGCTGACCCAAAAAGGGTTCCAGCTATCCCACTTAATTCCCTCTGGATCAGCCCCTCACTAAAGTTCATGAGCTGACATGTACATTTTTATATCCCCCACGATATATTTGCCACGGCAACACGAACACTGTAAACAGTTTAGCAAGTCCAACACACATATTATTGCTTAATTAAAACTGAAATCCGGCTTATTTTTATAAGAAACAAAGAAAGTTTTCCGATTAATATAATTCAGAATTAAATAAGGAATTTCTTTATAAACTAAGTGGCTGACCTGCAAACCAGAGTAACAAATCTAAATATAACTATGATTCGGAACTGCTTGAACGGTATCAAACCCCCCTCACTCATGTCAAACCTGTGTATACACCATTTATAGAACCTCCGAGATCTAACCACTCTCAAAATTCTCCTTAAGTTCAATATCAATCACAACACAAATATTAAAGCCACGAATGTCACAATACACCCTATAGCAAGTGGTTCTTATCTTTACAATTGAAAGTTAATTTAACATCAATTCGCCCTTTTTTTAAATTTTTAATATGTACATTATTTATTAAAGTTATTATACAGCAATACTTACTTCATCACTATTTTTTATCCGAAGTAGTTTCACTTGAAGACACACCACTTTCGGCCATTTTGCTTCGCTTACCGCCAATTTCTTTCCTAATACATAATAGCTAACACATAAGAAAAAACACGTAAGACCTAATTCCTCATACCAAAGTACTAAGACAAAATGGCCCTAATAGGCTTCCGTATACAAATAAGTAACTCAACACTAAGTAAACAATTGGTTTTAAAATTAAGGCGTCGCAAACATTGCAAATGGCGAAAACAGGATTAAATTTCAAAAATGAATTTTGAGGAAAATACTTATTGCCACCTAGATTTTAGTAAAGAAATGTATTTAGCTATGGATGTAGTTAATGTTTGCAAGCTCAATTTAGTCTAATTCATGTTCTAATTACCAAGCACATACTAAAACAAAAGAAAAACCGTTTGCATGAGAACTCTGAAATTCATGGACAATATACCGAACCAACTCATATCTGAAATAAGTATATGCTGGTCTACAATGTTTAGTGCCAATTCGTCAAAATAATGTTAGGGTTTTCAAGAAATTCAAGGAAAACTTACTCCCTGGTTCAAACTAGTAGTTTTCGCCATTTGCAATGTTTGCGACCTCTTAACATCGTAAGCCATCGTTAGCAGATACTGATTGCAGTCAATATGCTGGACATAATGAAAGGGAGTAGCGGAATTCTATTCTTATTATACAAAAGGTCAAAACCAAAGACGAGGCTGGCTGACATGGGCAGCGCCATCCATAGAATTGTAGAACGTACAAATTTTGGTCCATTCTTAACCAAATAAATCTAATCAGTATTGCGGTTCGATAAGGAACTACGTGCAAATTATATTTGTTCTGTTCATTTTATTGCGTTGTGTTGTCGTTGTTTTAATTGTTTCGAGGAAAGATAAGTAGCTTTACAAGAAAAAAAAGAAACTAAGCAGTCAAAGTCAAGACTCATAAAGCAACATTAAGCCTAATCATAAAGATGGATGTGACTTATTTTATGATTCTGTTGTTATTCTTGGAAAAGGACACGGGTTAGAAAATTTGCATTTACGAAGGCAAATGTACATCGAGTTATACTTCCCTTTTGGAAAAAATCAAACTTTCAATGCCTATTTCTTAGAATTTAAACGGTTTTAGACAGCGTTTAATGCTTTGTAATAGACAAACTCTTTTTTTTTCTTTCCACGACGACCAGTAAGTATTTAATAGGGGAAAATTGCGGCGTGAATCATCATAAGTTGGTAGGAAAACAAACATAAAAACACAAAACGTGAAGTTTTTGCACATATTTTGGCGGAAGTTCGTGAGTTGATATATTATTTTCAACATGAAAAAAGTTACTAGAAACAGTTAAGTCCCTTGTTAAACTATTCGAAAACTTTGAAGCAAATTCCAATACACAAGATGAACGTATTTGTGCCTGGAAACATGAATGCTTCAAACAATGTTGCCAAATATATAAAGATTCCTGTGTTTCGAGGAAGGTAACAATGTTTCAAAAAGGCACGATATTTTTTCAATAACTAGAATTTGCAATATAACATGTTTGGTTTATCAGCAACTGCGCAACCGATTTAATTTGTCCACCAAAAAAACATCAACGATGTAATTATTTTAAATTGTGTATAGCTTGGTGCTCATTAACGCGCATTTACAAAATTAAAATACGTGTACGTTTGTGTTTATTGGTGAGCATTTACAAATTTAAATCGGTCTTGCGACGCACATTTAAAACGAATTTCTCAACAATTTAGAAATGCTGCAATTCCATTGGACAAAATATAATTTCAACCTATAATCTCTTTTATTTTATAAAAAAAAAATTAGGATGCTTGTAAGAAACGCTCATTAACTTAAAATAACATTTGATTTATTATCATCATAAATATCATTTATTCCAATTTTGTATTATGACAGTGTCAGATTGAGTCAATCATATGATTCTAGTTAAGACTGGATTATAAAATTTCAGAAAATTCCCTCAGCATGAATTAGTTTTCATGCAATACGAAACGTACTCAATATCTATATACTCTAGCGGTGGTGAAGTGTTTTTGAATGATCCGGCGATCAATTCTCGTTTACATGGAAACGCCTTGCCGTTTCTTAAACAAAAAAGACCGTCCGATGTCCTCCTTAAGATAGCAGCGAGGATCCCGGACGGAGTGTCCGACGTTACCAAAATGTCGCAAAACTTCAACATATGAACTTCCAATATATTTTCGACATGATTTTTGCTGTTCGAATCTGGGAACAGTGAATTAGTTGTGTTTTTGACATCGAATCGAAGAATTCTTACTGCAGCTTCGGAGGTAGGTGTACGAATCGCCTCTATACTCGTGCTGTTGAACTCGTGACCGAAATAAAACACTCTATTACTCCTTCCAGCAATAAAGTTCTCATGTAGATAACTTGAATTTATATCACCCAAACTAATACCTTTAAAACAAACAAGTTTACGTTCTCCCACTTCTTTCGTAAGCTGAGCCTTTATTTCATCTTGCACGTTTTGTTTTAATTCAAACAAGCCGTTATGAACGAGACGTATCAAATCACTCCCGTGTACTCTGTACAACCACGGCATTTTTGCTGAAGTACTCGGGTGGCGTCTTAGATCCTGTATCCAGTTGTGCTCTCCTTGCAAACAAACATTTCCAGACGTTAACTTTGCCTGAATGTCCATGGTTTGTAAATCTAATTCCATGCGATACTTCTTTGCACGATAAAGTGGTCTGTTTTTTGAAATGGGCAGAAACGAACCGAGTACTTCCGGTTGTTTTAAAAAAATTCGTTTCCAGTTATATTTCCTGGTATCATAAATATCATAGAGAGCGGCGCTGTTTTGCGGATGAATCGAAAATTTCCTATCTGATAGCACTGCAATCAAAAATGACGAGGCTACGCCATACATGTATCGGTTTTCAGTCAAACAACTTTGATCACATAGAAATGTGAATATCTTATTGTGTTCCGTGTGATTTGATATATAACTGTCAAAAAGGTTGTCGAATGATTGCCATAAGTTGAATTCCATCTTCTCTACCAAAGATATGGTCATCTTAATGCCTGTTTCCTCTTTCGAATCTTTAGCATAAAGGAAGTGAATCGGCAACATTATTACTATGGCAACTAGTACACATATGAACTTTTTCTGAAAGGAAAAATAAATTCTCTTTTAAAATATGAAGATTTAAATTATTTAAATTTTCCTATCCGAAATATCTTTTCAAATTAACAACACAGAGAGAGGGTGATCTTAAACCGAAATTCAAAGCCACTTTACTTATTAAAAAATTTTAGAAAAATATTAACTGTCAAATAAAATAGAATAAATATTCCATTACCTTGAATAACAAACACATAGTTTTTTTGTTGTTTTTTTTTTTCAAATAAATCCGGTGAATTTCTCCTTCAATTTTATTTAAAACTTGCATTAATGATATATCTATGACATGTTGACATGAACAAGTAGTTTCCCTGAACCCTGAGGATATGTACACATAGAAACTGGTAATATTGACGATTATGATGAACAAAAATGAAATGCTATGAAAATGATGAAAATAGAATGACAGCCGATATAATATGGTTATATTATTTCTTTAAAAACAACACTTTGTCATTAGACCTAAACACGGACTTTAAATAATAACTTATAATTACTTACTATAAGTTGTATTACATAACTGATTTACAGGGTCAACTTCATTGCCGAAATCCCTATGAAAATTAAATATTGCTACCCCAAAAAAGAGGCTCGGGCAAACTCACTGAACCACCTTATCCGCCCCTGCTGAAGTACGGTAATTGTAAATTAAGTAAACATATTGTATAATTTAGAAAACAAATAAATGTAGAAACAACTTAGAATAAAAATATAAAGTTAAACCGCGAAGAAAAAAGACTCAGTTTCTGTATTAAATGAAGTGCATGGCTAAACGGTTATGCTTTACATCCGTGAATAAAGAAATAGAAGGTGGACGTTCAATCGACATAGTTTAAGACCCGTTCTTCGTGTTAATGTACCGATTTAAAATGTGGTAACTGCAATTAATTATGCTACTGTTCATCTAGAAAATAAGACACAATCTTATTTCTCCTTGCAAAAGACCAATATCAAACTCACTCTAGTTTTATGAGAATTCAATTTGAAATAAAATCTTTAAAATGTTATGTCCGTTCAATTAGGATTACTTCAGTATACAAAGTATGCCACTTCTATAATTGGAAATCTGAAACATGCATGGTAAGTAGAGAAGGGCCAACTGAGCTCATGTCCGTAATTTCAGGCACTTCGACCTGATGGAAACAAAGAATCCTGAGGTCGGTCAGTAAGCGAATAAAATCGAAAAAAGTTAAAGTCCGAAAACATAAAAGACGGTTGTTGGTGCTCGTTCTTTCAGCCAAGATACAAGCGCCGCTTTATTGCAGTGAGCCGTAGAAACGCACAGGTTGTGTTCGTCTGACGTTCGGCGAGTTCTAACCGTTGTTGGTAAGAGCCACTGTAAATCCCCTTCAAAAACGATAATTCCTGTAACGAATATTTTGTATTTAATTTATTTTTCTTTAAACGTGAGAAATAAGACAAAATGATTCTAAAATATTGTTGTAATAATTTTATTTTTAATGTCTTTCGGTTAATTTGTTCTCACGAAAATAACGAATTTGAACACAAAGTCCATTAAGCAATCGCATTCGACATATAAGTACACTTTATTATTGTATAGCTATCACGTTTGTATTGTATATGTCTTTTAGTTAAAGTGCCGTTTCCTTACTTAAGTGGTGCTGTTAAGAGTGCAATGTATGCAAGTAATGTATGCAAGTAAACTTGTAAGCAGAAGAGAAAATTTAAGAGAAAATGAAACCAAATAAATTACAATATTTAATGATAATCATATGACTGTTCGCCATTTCAGAAAATCAGATGCTTGAGATTTGAGACTGGTCTCCAATCTCACATTTATTATCTTGGTCCCATATGTCATTAGGAATATTCCGACAGTTACGTTTCTTCATCTATGAGAGAGAAGCTTTAACAGAAAAAAGACTGAAAGTTCAATTATTATAACCAGCGCATAATAATACGACTTTCTTAGATCTGGATATTGACCGAGATATTCAAAGGTTTGTACGATTTAGTTCGCTTCTGAAAATAATTTTGTTTCAACTCTTTCTGATGAAGAATTTAAGTTCAAATAAGTTCTCTTATTCGAAATTATTCGTGCATCATGTTTATGGATAAACAAGCCAAAAATTGTTTTTTTCCAGCTTTAAATTGATCACAAAACGAATAAAAACATTAATTAAGTTAACAAAAGTATATGCACGATGGTGAACAACATCAATATTATTAATTATGATGCTAAATTTAATTGCTGTCCCTCTTGTTTTCTGAAAAAATATCATGGACACATGATGTACGAAAAATATAGAATCACTGATCCAAGACCCCAAGTTCTCCATCAGATAAATATTTAATAATTATATATTTTTAATTTGAATTATTACATTTTATTGCAATTAATGATTTAAAGTTTTAAGACTGTAGTTGGAAAAGTTGTCAAGTATACCTGCTGTTGTTAGTTTTCAGGTTAATGCCCATCCCGCCTCTGATTATGAAAAGTGAACTTGGAAAGAGAAGATTATGGTTTGGGGTATTCGTAAAATGTTTACGGGATCCAAATTTTATATAATTTAAATGCTTTTTAGCTTGACTAGAGATTGTTGTGCGGGAAGATGAATTTGAAATAACAACAGAAAATATACATGACGGTAAAAATATCTGGTGTAATAAAGTCAATTTATATCTTTAATTATTGAGCCATATTCGGAAAAAAGCTAAAGAATGAATCTTAATGATATTTTATAACATCTTTAATTTATATTTCCAGGACCGTTCATGCAAGCAACAATGAAAACTGAATTGGCTGCAACAGGACAACTAACATCGTTCATGTTCTTTGCTCTCTCCCTTAGTATGGCAAGCAGTTTCTTCACAACAATCAATGGAACCGTACGCAAGGAACCATGTTTGTGTAAGATCGATATAAAAAGTAAAATTGCCGATTGCTCAGGACTGGATATTGAACAAGTATCTGCTATTTTGCATTGTTTACCTGTTAGTATAAAGAAACTGTATCTAAATAACAATAAGATAAACGACCTTCTTCCTGGCAAACTAAGCAAATTTAAATTGTTGCAAACACTTGATTTGGGAAACAATAAATTGCATCATCTTGCTAGAGGTGTATTTGAGGGACTAACGAGTCTAACGGAGCTATATTTACACCGAAACGATCTGCAATACAACAATTCGTACCCAGCAGACGTGTTTGTACCACTGCTAGACCTTCAGCTTCTCTGGATTAACAGAAACTGTCGTGTTGCGGAGATCTCGTGCTGGTATCCTGATGAAGCTCTGTCAGTACTCTCGTCGCTTCGACATCTAAGAATGGATGGTATTCCGAATACAGACTTTGGTGAAGGATTTTCCCAGTTGAAAAATCTTACATCCTTGCATTTTGATAACAATGACGGATATTGCAATTTTCAAAGCCTGACATCGACATCGTTTGCATCGTTAAGGGCTACACCATTATCAGATCTACACATCGAAGAGTGTATCATTTTGTCAATTACGCCAAATGTGTTTCGTGGTTTGAGGAACCTGACCAAGTTATTTGTCGGAGATAACCGGAAACTTTGTGCAAACGGAATCGAAAATGCGACTCTGGGTTTAAATGAAACTAATATTCAGACCCTTATTATTAACAAATGGTGTCGTGACCCACCTAGCACAATGATATTAACTGAGGGAATGCTGTCAGCTCTTACAAATACTTCTCTTAAAAACCTTGTCCTCACAGAAAGTAACATAGAGTACATTGATCCAAGCGTGGTTGAAAACCTCCCCCTGTCGCTTGAATATCTATCTTTGAAAGAAAACAGTCTTCACCGTGGAGAGTTTCTCAAATCTCTAAAACGCCTGGACAAGCTAAAGACATTAGATGCTAGTTTTCAAGACCATTTTCACAGTAAAAGTTCTGTGTTTACCTCTCAGAATTTTTCGACAGATGAAACAATTAATTTCCCTAATAATGAAATATATGTAGTGTTTCTACCGAAAAATCTCCAAACCGTGTATATGAACAATATCCATTTGGGTTATCCGATTCCTGGAGGATTATTCGGACCAAACAGTTTACGATATTTGGATGCATCTAACTGCTTACTGAAAGGTGCTTTAGGTCCTGTGTACGGTTTAAATCACATCGAGGTGCTGAATTTGTCAGATAATCCATTTAAGATATTTCTTCCGATTGTTCTAGTTGGTATGGCAAATCTCAAGAAACTTCTTTTAAAAAACTGTGAATTAGGGAACTCTCTTTCAAATGACAGAGCCGGGTTAACATTTTCAAAGCAATTAAAATTAGAGTTTCTTGATCTAAGTGAAAACAAAATTAAAGTGTTACCTTTTTCAATATTCAAAAGTCAGTTTCAACTCAGAACTTTATTATTAGCAGGAAATTCTCTGAAAAAATGTCAATTTTTCCCTGACTTCCATGCAGAAGCTAGAATATATAGATTTATCCAACAATCAGATAGAATATTTTTCAAATGACAATATGGACGTTCTGAACAATATCGCATCCTCTACTGTTTTAAAAATTAATCTTTCTAATAATGCTTTGTCTTGCAAATGCGATCATGAGAGATTCGCAAACTGGTTAGCGGACACTCCCGTTAATATCCTCAGCAAGAACCAACTTGAATGTGTTTATATCAACGGCTCGGTTATCAGCTTATCCAAAATCTCGGATATCCGACAACAGCTCAAGTATGATTGCAGCGTGTGGATTGTGATGACGTCATGTGCTGTAGGGTTTGTCGGACTGCTTCTGTTGTTGTCGCTTATTGCACTCTTTTATCACAAAAGGTGGCAATTGAGATATTTATATTACACAGGAAAAAGACCCTAAATCCTTATCACCACCCTCTTGAAGACGAGCATGTCCTTATTAATGTAGACGCATATATTTCATATGACCAACATTATGAAGTCACGAGCGAACTGTCGTTGCACCAACTTGTATCTGAACATCTCCACCCTATGCTTTCAGAAAAGGGTTTTAATGTGAAGATTCGAGAGGATTTACAAGGAGGTAAAATGTTGCATGATGTAATCTCAGAAGTTATTCGGAGAACCCGAAAGGTAGTTGTGCTTATAACACCGATGTACTGCAAAGACTTCTGGAATACATTTGAATTCAACATGGGAGCCTATGAAGGCATCTACACCAAGCGTAATGTCATTGTTCCAGTTGTCGTTGGTGAAGACACCGATATTTATTTCACTCCAGAAATCAAAAGCTTCATTCTCTCAAAATTCAAATCAAATGAAGTTTTTCATATGCGATTGTCAGACGATCTCGAACACGGAGTTAGAACGCTTGTTGGTGAACTACAACACAGTCTGATGCACTGAACAATAATACGTTCAGTCAAGTTGGCAATCAAATAGGATTACCTACCAAGCAGTGGTATGATCACTTGCGTAATTGGTTTAGTAAGTTTTCTCTAATAATTTCTGAATATAGTCTAGATTCTGAAGCTGAAAATTTTGTCGAGGTAGGGCCGACAAGATATACTTTTTATTTTACGATTTTATTGAAGTTTATGGTATGTCTCAATGAAATTAGGTGGCCTGCAAAAATTATTTTATTGCGAACTCTGAAAAAATAAGGGAGATAACTCTGATATAGAATTATAAGTTAACTTTAAAATATTTAGATATAATGACGAGTTGCATTGATATCAGTCCAAATTTTAGTATCAACATTAGTTTTTATATGATCTAGCAACCATTATTTATTTAAGATGTACTATTAGCACATAATATTGGACTAATATGTAATTTAAGACATTTTTGTTGGTAAAATATACAAAGAAAACAGAACTATTTACGATTTTACCTATTTTATGAGTTAAGAAAATTATCTCTTCATATCACTTGTAAATCTTTATACAGATATTTCACATGACTCTTCTAAACATTAATTTATATGTTTTAGAAGACAATTTTTATTGAAGAATATGCTTTATTGTTGATATAACCTTAAAATTGTGTATACAATTACCCCACCCACACTATTATAGCAAGTATCCTTTTAATAAAACCTTAAATGGATAATCAACACATTTTATGTTAGTTTATTTTGTTATTTACAATGTATATAGAGTAAGATCTGCTTCAGTTGAAGAAGCAAACCGGAAAGGAAATGCTTTGTAAAACACCAAATAAAAAGAGTTAATTCAAGAAAATATAATAATATTTTCTAGATATGAAAATTTGGTGACACATTTTGTCAAAGTTTAGATGTCTCCAATAGATCTGTTTTATTCTTAATCCCCCATACTCTTAAAAAGGCAATAATTCTTAAATTACAGCATCAACACATTTGTATTCTTATATGATTTGAACATCCTCACAAGTTATGCAAATGAGAGTGCCTGTTGTATTTTTTGTAAAGTCACATAATGATGTATAACAGCATAATGGTAAATTAGCCAGTTAATTAACTGAATACAGATGGTAACTAATTTCTTGAAAAAAAGTGAAGTAATTTAACATTAGATAAATATTACTGTTATTTTGAAACACATGTTTAATGAAGATTTTTCAGAAATTTTGTCTTATGTTAAGTTAACTTTTACTAAATTGCAGGAAAATTGCGGGTATATATCTTTAAATAATGAAATACAATGAGATCTGGCAAACTTAACTTCTTTTCTATCAGGAAACAGTTTTCAACTTCATTACATATGGTTACATTGACAAATGATAAGTTCCCATATTGAGGTTTGCACTAACCTTAGAATAAGTCTGGGTAATTTTGTTTCATATTGAAAGGTGCCGCAACATTTAAGCAGCTAGGCATAGCTTTATAAAAGTCTATACATTGTTCTCACTTCATCATGTGAAAACGGAAGTAAAATTACAATCTTGTGGTTGTAAGTAAAACATAATATTGTATTGCCTGTAAATGTTTTCATTTTTACATATTTCTAGCTTAAACTAGTAAAGGAAATAGTAAAATCCCAAATATCGCAAGTCTTTTAAGGATAGTAAGTAAAGTAGTTTTCCTGTATATGTCAAAATATACATGTATGTATTGTTCGAGCTTAGAGAAATAGGACTGCTTATGTAAAATGGAGAAACAGTCACTTCTGGATGCTAGCGTTACCCCAGTATAGAACAAGGGAATCTTATAAACGCTAGCAGAGTCATTAAAATATGACACGGTCTTGCTTCCTACACCACAGAATAGTGTAAGCACCTTCTTGATGCCAGTGTATTTGCCATGAGACGTATGGTAACACTATCCAGAGGTTTTAGAATGGTTACTTCCCAGTTCTATGTTATAGCAACCGTTTTTTAAGAAAGGTAAACAAATATTCAAATGTTGTTCTTAGTCTAGACTTATAGAAAAGAAAACAAAACTATTTAATTAATTAGGCAATTATACTCTTTCTTAAGTCTAACTAAAGATATGTCCATATGACAGAGATGCCCCCCCCCCCTCAGTTGTCATTGTGAAACACGCCAATATTGTGCTCAAAGTACATATAATGGTGAAAACTTTCAGGGAAAAAACAGATGAATTTGCAGTTCACAATATTAAATATGAGTGCAGTTTGATGGTCAACATGCCTGTAAAGTTTCACGACTGTCACTGATACTTTTGGACTTACCTATGACACAAGATTACACACTGAATGCATTATATTGAAATGCATAAGGGGTCATAACTATGGTCTTAACAGGTGTGGCCCAAAAGCAAAACCCCAGGGGCACAACTACACATGATTGTCAACATGCCAGTAAAGTTTCATGACTGCGACTCTCATACTTTGGAATTACATACAACAAGATTACTTGCTGAATGCATTATATTGAAATGCATAACATCACTCTGGTCTTAACAGGCGTGGCCCAAAGCAAAATCCCAGGTGCACAATGAAACATGATGGTCAACATACCTGTTAAGTTTCATTTTTGTGGCTCTCATACTTTTTGAGTTACGTGCGACACAGGTTTCGTAAGTACGGAGGGACGGATGGACAAGGGCATCCTGTAAGGCCCCTCCTCGTTCAGAGTGGTGGCATAAAAAGGATGCAGGATCCAATAATTAGAACAAGGTAACCCTATGAAGGAATCTGGACCCTTTGTTCTGATGACAATGCTTTCCCTACTAGGATCCTCAACCTTATTATTAGAGTTAATAGGCTACTTGTATTGTTAAAGAATAATATCTTTCAGACCCAGGCCCTCACTCCATTACAAGGGTAGTGCTAGTATTCAGAAGGGACTGCAACAGTTTGACAGGAGCTGGAATAAGTTTAAAATACTGTTATTAACTACAAGCTGATAGTATAACCCATAGGACCTATTATTTTCATATCTAGGTTCTTGGTCCCTGGCCAGTGTTAGGTTTATGAATACTTTTTTGTTTGGTCTACGATGCTTTTCTAGATGCAGTCCTACCCAAAGAAGGGAGTACATGTACTACCATGAATGGCTTCAGATTGCCTTTCAGTCAAGTTTAAAGAATATTTAAAACCAACTTGCTACTACAACGTTTCTATTCAGGCTCAGCATTTTTTTTCTAGGGCTGACACTTCCTTTTCACGAAGACTAAGGCCATATTTAAAGCAAAGTGACTGTTGAGACAATAACTGGTTAAAGAAACACATAGTCTCCATGAGGTTCCACAGTTTCAAGCTTAGCATTATTAAAAC
Organism: Corbicula japonica; assembly: GCA_038501625.1. Lineage (NCBI taxonomy): Eukaryota > Metazoa > Mollusca > Bivalvia > Venerida > Cyrenidae > Corbicula > Corbicula japonica. Next base: position 14,043,616 of record JAZAYU010000002.1, on the reverse strand, counting down.
CAGTTCCATGTGAATGAAAATGGATTCATTGTTTCAAGCAAAAAAAAAAGAATGATCAAGATGAAGCTGTAATAATTAAACATAACAAACCATAGATATGAAGGTATTTTTGGTTTTCCACTTATTGTAATACTCTTGAGACTTCTGTCCAAATGGAACCATCCTTATTTATTGGAAGTTCTACCCGTAGATGGACCCAGACCTTACTCTTAGACTGTCGTTCAGAAACTTGAAAATTTTGTCAAGGACAAGTGCGAGTATGTCTGACAATAGTTTAAGTGTAGCACTAGCCACAAGCATATTTATCAATAGCCATAACAAACATGTATTAAAGACTCCCATGTGCTATTTCAAATGAGCTCTAAAGCAGAAGCAGTCAATGGAACACTTTAAAAATATTATTTAGGTAATTTCCAAAATAATCTTTCAACCAAATGTTAACTAAAAAAAATTTAGTTTGATGTCGTCATATTATCACTGCTCATTTACTTGTATTTGTTTTTGATTTACATTGTTTTTAATTTCGTGTGCATTGACTGCACTTAGAAAGTAGAAAAAATAAATGAGTTTTAACACACATATTGTTTAACTCAACATGTACGAATGATTTAATAGAATGATTAATACAACTAATAAAGAACAATATTTCAAACTGCCACAAAACCGTCAGAGAGCAGAAATTGTTTATTTGTATAAGTTTTGGAAATAAAAGAAGACCCATAACTCCTCAGTGACTTGACTAATGTAATCTTGCTTGTAACCATACATAGCTGAGATCTTATTGTCCCCTTAAACAGTCGGACGAATTTTAGTGATAGTAAATATAGAATTGTTTGGTATAGATGTAACTTGTTAAATATTTCCAGTTGAAGGGCATAACTCAACAGTGACAAGAGCAATCTGACTGGCTATCAAACTTGTCTAAGATATTATGTACATACATGTTCTTACTAAGTTTGATGAAGATTGTCATTTTAATTAAGAAAGCATCCATTACTTCAAAAAAGGCAATGAAACATCAATGAATCCAACGCCATTGCTGCAATCTAGAATATCTTGTTTAGATATTAGCAGACATAATATGCCCACAGCATTCTGACAAACTGGGGCCTTGGGCAGTCCTAATTTGGTTAAAACAGCCATTAGAGGACACTATCTATCAAAGCTATCTGCAAGTTACTGAACTGGATATGTTTACCTTTAACATTCTAAGCAAGTTTGTTGAAGATTGTCGAGTTAAAATGTGGAGGAGTTAACCCGTCAGATTGCTTCAGTCACTATAGAGTTATTGCCGTTTAATTACTAATTTGGTCAAAATTAGTAATTAAAGGGCAATAACTCAAGTCTGACTGAAGTAATCTGACGGGTTATTAAATATCTTAGTGTCGTAATCACTTAAACCAAGTTTGGAAAATACCTTGAATAAGTATTATTGCCATAAGAGAGTCGATAACATTTTGTGAACGTTTCCTGCCACCGATGAGTCTGTTATACGTCCTGTTTGTCAAACTGGCTTGTAATAAATGGCTTGCTCTTAAGTATGAAATTAAATGTATATAATCTGACCTGGATGGTTATTGGTGTTTAACAAGCTTTTTCAGAGAATTTGTGCTATAATTCCTTTCTCTAAGTAAAAAATCACTAAAAATATCACTTTCTAGCAAAAGAAAATGGGACATAAGTGATTTACATTATCTTTCAATAAAATAAAGGGGAATAACTCTTGTTTTTCACACATTATATACATAAGTTGTTCACCTTGGACTTTAAATTGCATCTTGCAACTTATTTGACAAAGTTTTAATGAAGACAGAAAAAAGTCTTTATAAATATATGTCATATCATTGAGTTTATCAGTTTTTTGTTGATTTTTTGTATGATTTGGTATGAGTTATCTCCCCTTATTTTCCGACGATTCGCAATAAAATTTTCTTTGCAGGCCAGTCCAGATTGTTTGGCCATATAATAGGCTTTAATTTGGTACCAAAATAAAAAGTATATCTTGTCGGCCCTACCTCAACTCATTTTTGAGCCCTTTTGGACTCTCAGAATCTAGTCTAATAGCTAAAATAATAATTTGAAAATTGACAACTGTCCAAGAAAATAAAGCTGCCAATTTCATTTTTGCATACTTTATTAAAATATATACTGAGATGTTCACTACTGTGAGTACAGTAAAGGCTTATAAGCATTCTGTAACTGGCGATCAAAGACGCTGATAATTGAAGTCAACATAAATTTCTGCCGATTTTTGCAAGACAAAAATGTTTAAAGACGACAGCCGTACAACGGGCAATGATTATCATACCAACGACCACCACCATCAAAATATTGCTAAAAATCAATTTAAATGGACATTAACTATTATACAATTATTTAATTATTAGCTGGGAAATATGCTGTGATATTGACCTAAACAATCGTTATTGACCGAGGCTATCGCCTAGGTCAATAACGATTTTTGCGGTCAATATCAACAGCATATTTCCCAGCTAATAAGTAAATAACTGTTTTATTACATGAACTATAAATAGTAATAAACTATATTATATATAAAAGCCATTACTAAGAAGACAAACACAAGTTACTAGTTTGCGAGGAAATATTCGGTTAAATAACTTCCCGAAAACAGGAAATATTCCGTTAAACAACTTTCCAATAACCGGAAAAAATCGGTTAACAACTTCCCAACAACCGGTAATATTCGGTTAAACAACTTCCCAACAACCGGAAATATTCTGTAAAACAACTTCCCAACAACCGGAAATATTCGGTCAAACAACTTCCCAACAACCGGAAATATTCGGTTAAACAACTTCCCAACAACCGGAAATATTCGGTCAAACAACTTCCCAACAACCGGAAATATTCGTTAAACAACTTCCCAACAACCGGAAATATTCGGTCAAACAACTTCCCAACAACCGGAAATATTCGATTAAACAACTTCCCAACAACCGGAAATATTCGGTCAAACAACTTCCCAACAACCGGAAATATTCGGTCAAACAACTTCCCAACAACCGGAAATGTTCGGTCAAACAACTTCCCAACAACCGGAAATATCCGGTCAAACAACTTCCCAACAACCGGAAATATTCGGTCAAACAACTTCCCAACAACCGGAAATGTTCGGTCAAACAACTTCCCAACAACCGGAAATATTCGGTCAAACAACTTCCCAACAACCAATCGTCCAATTTGACAATTAAATATTCGGTAAATCGACCGTACAAGCACCCAGACTGACGGTAAAATACTCAGTCATACAACCTTACCTAGCAATCAGTCTTGAAGAGAAATATTCGATAAAACAGTCTTCCATTTTATTTTTAATTTCGGTAAACATTATGTCTATAGTCTCGCAGTGAAAGAATGTAACAGATGAGCTACAAATTACTTATATAATTTAAAACAGTAACCTGTTATTTACCAGTTTATTTTAATTGTTCACCCTGATTTATTTGTTTTCTGATCTTTATGCAAGGACCATGGCCAGGAACTCCAGTCCCGTAAATGTTATCCAGTTATTACTTTTCTTGTAGACGTCTTCAGACCTACTCTTTTTGTTTAATTTTATTATTTAATTATATGTGTAGTTATATTAACCCTCTACTTCATGGGATATGGCAATTATCCTTGGGCAAGCAGTGTAGATCCGGATCAGCCGGCAGATCTTTGTCATATGTTCAGGGTCTACGTACACGGTTAGTCTTTTTATTATATACCCATGAATGATTTTAGCATAGTGCAGCGTTAATACGCAAAATTGATACAACTCGTCAGATTACAATTTCCGTATCGCACATTGTCCTATTTTCCGATTCTGTATTTTGCAGCTTCCGGTAGTTTCTACGTTTCAAAATGGCCGATTTCAAACGGCGATATTTTCACAAATTTAGAATTGTTGACTCCAAAGACACACTTTCTTTAAAAATAATCAACGATTTCACGGCCTTTACAAATAAAAATAAAATGAAATCGTCAAAATGTGAAAGAAAGTTTCATAAATAGGTAGTCATTGCGGATATAAATGGAAAAAGGAAAAGACTGTTTTAGGAGCGATAAGTGTACATACCGTCTATCCTAATTTAAATATCCATTTGCAACAATCCTTCCTATTTTCTTTTTAAAGCCTGACCCTATGATTTGATGTAAACAAAGCTCGTTGCTGTGGTATAAGAATGAAACACTTTCAAATCCTAGTCGTTACATATCGAATACCACGGTTAAACACTTCCAGCATCTTCGGGTCTTGTCCAAATTTTGCTGTTATTGTTTTTATTCCTTCAAAGATTTGAAAGTTTTATAAGTCTTACTCTGTCAGAATCCATCATGGCGCTTGAAAATGTAAACATTTGTTAGAATAGAATAGAATAGAATAGAATAGATTTATTTCCAATCAAGGGTCATATACATGACATATTAATCACAATATAAATATGTACATGAGCAATAGCATCAAACTAAGGATATTAACATAACAAAAGCTTGATTCGAATTGGTTTAAACACAATGAACACAGGATATGCAGATAGTAATAGTAGAGGTAAGTGTACTTTTAATGTTGCAAAGATAAATTGCATTTGTCGAAATAAGTATTTTCCTTAAAATTATGGACGGTCGTGTTAATTCAATTTTCAGTAACACACTATTAACACATAATGGTTATAGCAAAAATAAATTTAACATAGTATATATGTAATCTGCTTATTACATTAGTAATAGCAAAAGTAAATTTAACATAGTATATATGTAATCTGCTTGTTGTGTTATTTATTGGTAGTTGGGAGGCATCGGATTTATTATGTTGGAGATATTTACCTTTTAAATTTTTCCATTATAATAGATACAAATTTCGAGACTTTACTGAGGTGCGGAGCTGAGGAAGACGATAGAGTAGATTTCAGTGACAATTCCTGTGGAGTATTTAAATATTGTGTTCTTTCATTATGAAAATAGTGACATTGTAATAAGTAATGTTGTTCTGATCCTATTTGGTCATTTTCACAGAGTGTACATTTCCTGTCGATAAAAGGGGTTCCGTCATAGCGTCCAGTCTCCACGGGGAGGTGGTGATTTGCTGTTCTAAATTTAAAAAGGTTAGTATACTCTTTTTTTGTTAAAAGTTTGAAATAGGGTTCAAGTTCAATGCTTTCTTTAAAGCTGAGATATATCTGACCTTTGTTTGATGTTAGAAGGTCATCGTGCCATGATTGCTTGAATTTATTAATAAGCGCTTCCTTGATAATTTTATGAGTATTTCTCTGAGTTATTTCGTCTTGATTTTCAAAAAGGTCATATCTGGCAACGGAAATTAAAATTTCTTTTATTTTGTTTATCCATTTATAGTTATTATCAGGAAGATTTGTCATATAAGTATAAATCTGGCGAGAGAATTTCTGTTCTTTTCCAAGAAGTAACCGGTTCCAAAATGAAATCATTCTACTTTTGATTGTTATTGATATAGGATATCTACCGAGTTCGCCGTACAAAAAAGATATTGGAGTAGATTTTCTGGCATAAGTGATTTTCCTTAAAAAATTATTATGCACTCGTTCTAAAATGTCTAAGTTCTCATAGCCAAATATTTCGGATCCGTATGTTAATATGGGCAAAACGGTATGGTCGAAGAGTTTTATCATTAAATCAACTGGCAAATCGGCATTGTTAGCTCTGGTAAAAAGTAGATGCATAGCTTTATTGGCTTGTTCTGCGATGTGTTTCCTAGCACTTAGAAAGGATCCATTGCTTGAGAGAGTTAATCCTAGGTAGTGGTACTTATCTGTAATTTCAATCTGGGTTTCACCAAGTTTAAAGTTATAGTTTCTAAGTTGTCTTGCCCCAAAGATAATAATTTTAGTTTTTGAATAATTTATAGTTAGGTGCCAATTATTACAATATTCGTTGAAGGTATCTAAACATGTTTGGAAATCTGAAGGGGAGTCAGACAGTAATACGGTGTCGTCAGCGTAGAGTAAGATTAATAGTTTAAGCCAAAGGGTGAGATCCAAGGGATCTTTTAGCTCTACTCCGACAGAACCATTTAGATGTAATGTTGACTGTAAGTCGTTTAAAAACATAGAAAAGAGTATTGGGGAAAGATTCTCACCTTGTCTGACTCCGATTTTTGAGACAAAAGTGTTGGATGAAGTACCATTATGAGAAATACGAGACTTAATATTTTTGTACATGTTATTGATAACCGTAAAGAATTTACCATTTATCGAGTTTTTCAAGAGTTTGTGCCAGAGGCCTACCCTCCAGACTTTGTCAAAGGCTTGGGAAAAATCTATAAAAGCACAGTACAGTTTTTGTTTTCGTTTCTTTAAAATTTCAATTAAGGCATGAAGGGTAAAGATGTGGTCACTGCACGAGTATCCTTTTCTAAAACCTGCTTGATTTTCATCAAGAATATTATTTTCTTCTAGAAAGTGAGTTAACCTTCGATTTAGTACAGAAGTGAACAGTTTACCCAGACAACTTACGATAGTTATTGGCCTATAGTTATTAGGGTCTGCTGGGTCACCTTTATTTTTATATATTGGTATTATTACTCCTTCTAACCATGACTCTGGGATAAAACCAGTATCTAAGACACTGTTAAAAAGCTTACAATAAAAAGGAGTAAACATTTCTTTTGTTGCTTTAATATATTCATTAAGTATATTATCATTAGGGCTACATGATTTTGAATTTTTTAAACTTAAGATACATTTATTAATTTCAGTTTCGGTAATAAATGAGTTTAAATATTCGTTTGAATTACGCGTTATTGAGATATCATTAATATCATTAAGAAACCTGTTATCGTTGACTGATTCGGCGTTTATAGTTTTAAAATGATCATAAAAGTCTTCAACTGATGGAGAAGGGGCTTCTTTCCTTTTTGGTTTAAGGTTGTTTAAAAATTTCCAGTACTGTTTTGGATTTTTTCACTCATTGACCTAAGTTTAATAGAAGTAGTTTCTTTATGCTTTTTGATGTAAAAATTCATAGTACGTTTGTATTGTTTACTGGCATTACGTAACGTTAATTTATTGTCGTAATTCTTATCTTTTGAATATTCATATTTGGCCTTGTGATATGTTTTCCTTGCCAGTTTACATTTTGGTCCAAACCATGGTTTGTCATTAGACTTAGTATATGAAAAAAAGTTTTCAAATTTTTCAGGGAAGGTATGACGAGCTGCATCATGAAAGATAACTTGTAATTCTTCGACGACGTATTCAATTGCTTCTTTACTCTGTGGGTAGGTATCTAAATGCGATTCTAAAGTTTCTAGGGAAGTACTATTAATATTATTACAAAAGGACGATTCCAAGCCTGTTTTCCATGCATATTTCTTTTTTAAATTTTGTGGTTTTTGTGAGTTTACATTTTCCTTTAATTTTTTAAACGACCATGCTAAAGCGTTATGCCCGTCGGAAAAAATTGAATCCGTTTCTATAATTTCAAAAGACCTTAAGTTATTAAAGCATTCGGCGGTTGCTACTACATAATCGATAACCGATTTATCACGGAATGTATAATAGCCTATGTTTTGGTCAGATGAAAATCTTCCATTTAGAATAAATAAATTATTATTTTTACATATATCTATAAAGCGAAAACCATGAGAGTTAGATCTTGTATCCATTGAGGCTCTTTCCAGAGGTATAGATAGATTCTCAAGGATAGTGACTTTGTCAAGTTGTTGTTGTAGTTCTTCCTCAATGTCAAAAAAATCATTAAAATGCGAGTCCGTACGAACAAAGTCGCGCAATGTACCTATTCTTGAATTCATATCACCTGTTAAATAAACGTATTTGTGATCACTACATTTTTGTATAACTTCGTTCTCAAATTCATTGAACAAATCATTTGTAAAAAATCTAGAGTTTTCAGGGGGCAAATAAATAGCACCTAAAATGACATCTTCGTCATAGTGAGTAAAACCTTTTGAGATAGATACCCATAGTACATATTCCGATTCATTTGAAATTAGTGTGACGTAAGGCGCAATAGTATCTTTCACATAAATTCCGATGCCTCCCGATTTACGACGATAGAGTTGTGACCTGTGTTTAGAAATAAAAGTATAACCTTTAATATCAACAGTATCAGAAGAATCTAGATGTGTCTCTGTTACACACAAAATATCAAATGTATTTACAAAATCCAGAAAATCTGGATAGTTTAAACGTTTTTTCAACCCACTTACATTCAGTGAACCTAATTTTACATTGTTCTCTTTCAGAATAGGAGAGTCATCTTTCCCCCAGGATCCCTAGCAGGCAGCGTTCAAGGGTCTCACTTGTGGAGAATCGTTATTTAACGGGATCGAACATGAATTCAGTGAATTGTCAGTGCTGGGATTAATACACGACGGGGAGTTGAACGTTTGATTCGTGGTAGCTGTGTTTGAAGTCCATGGACGTTGAAATACTGGATGTTGACCAGGAAAAGGAACTCTGCGTGTTATAGGCGCATGACTTCGGCCCCTACCTGGACTTGGGGCTGGGGACGGTGATTCGATTCTTCTCGATTTGTGAGATTGATTTGGTTGCCTAGCCGTACCCTCGCTACGCACCGTGAAATTGTCTGCACTATTAGCTTGCGCACGAGAATCACGGGACTGCTCACTCGAGTGATCAGAACTTATGCTAAATAAAAACATCTTGATTATTTCTCGGGTGCAAATGAAGGAGGTTATAAACTGCAATATTATTAATCTATCACAATTTGTTAGAGGTTGCATTAACTCAATGTAAATGTTGTCACCTAATGTGATTTGTGATTCTGCTCAAGATGCATGATGTTAACTAGAAATTATTGTAAAAAAGGTAATAAAAATATTCCTATCATAAATAATATCACTTTTGCCAAAATAATTATTTGAATACAAGTTTAATTTTAAGTTTTCAGTTCTGGGTTTACTTGAATGAAGTTTATCTCTGTAGTAGGCAGTACTGGTAGTAGGTTCATATGACCTTGCATATTTAGAGAGTTTATTTAAAAATCAAATTTAATCAATTGACATTCAATATAAATTTGCCTGTCACTATGCTAACAGTCATCACTTTTAGGTAATACTTGTAAGTCTAGTGTATATGACAATTTTCTGTACACAGTTAGTTTTTTTACATAAATTTTTACAAAATTTACATAAGATTTGTTTAATTTTTTTAAATTGATTATTGTAATTCCCATTGTCATTCTGAAACTCTAGAACAAATCTAAACATCATCTGATTGTTATTTTTGCTTTACAAACTTGACTGCCATCAAAAAGTAAATTGATTTGTGTAATTGTCATAATCTGTTCCCTACACTGTCATTATCCAAAGGTGTTGATTAAATCAGTTTTGTCAGGGTGTCACATTGTTATAAAAGAATTTCAATTTACAACACTTGCAGTAACAGTCGGAGGTGTTAATGCAATAAAAGGCGTCATATTAAATAAACAATTAAATTTATTTCTAATCCAAGAAACATGCCCAGGGCATTTTTCACTGTTTGGGAAATATGACCCTTATCCCTAGAATTGAGAAATTTTGTGTCATTTTGCCAGAAATTGGGAATTGTTTTGCATCATATGGTAATAAAAAGTTTTACATATATTTAATATTATCAATATTTTTTGGATTAACGAACCAAATGATGCATCAATTAATTAACTAGCAATAATATTTTATGAATGAATGACACAGATAACGCAGGTTTTTGTATTTCAGACATTTTTGTATTGATTCAGTTGGGATTTTGATTTTACTAAATGGGAAAAAATATATGTTTTGCCATTGGGAAAATGACTGAATATCGGCTATAAAATCGACCAAAAAAGCCCTGATGTTGGACCATGCAAAATACACAGCTTATGTTGCAACTGCATTGATATAAGATTCTCTGTGATTTCTTTATGTTTATATTTTTTGTTTAAATTACTATCACACAAAAAGAAATAATTATGTTCTTTTCTTTTGTTGCAAAATTTTGTCAATTGTTTTCCCATTTGTTCGGTCATGACGTATTTGGACCAAAATCCGAAAAAGCACCTGTTGCCTTGAACAAAATGCCTAATCAATGAAGCAACTTGTTAAAAAATATTTTATAAAGCATCATAAACTGACTTAGATCATACTTACACAATGATAATAATGTCTATATAAATACAATAAAAATGTGGCCTATTTTTGTGGCCTATTTGACTTGTTTCAAAATCGAGTGTGGCCCATTTGACTTTTTTGTGGCCTATTTGACTTGTGGCCTAGATGACTTGTGGCCTATTTGACTGTAATCCCATCTGGGGTATTCAGATTGCAAGTTTCATATTTGAATCCTACCAATGCTGTGACTCGTTGACCATTTTCTTTCTTAACTTCAATTAAGGACCCATAAAAGTATATGTTGGTTGGATTTCAAAGCCCCTAGACTTATGCTTTGTAATTTGGGTAAAATATCTTGTTGTCACATAAAAATGAACTCTGGATATTTCTATTTTTAAATCTTACTAATACATGTAGTTAATTATTGGTGAAGAAAATGATTGCTTCTGTATATAACTATATATCATTTCAAAGTACATATAAATAAAACAATATTCAAACTGTTGATATATTACTGGTACTCTAAATAATTAAATAATTATCTGGATCATGAAAGGTTGATGGACTTATGAAAGAGTTTTCTTCACCTTTTCTCATTCTTTTTCATTGTTGTCAAATTATATTTATTCAACTGTTATTACACATTAAATTGAAATTGAAAAGCAGCAAAACATGACATCAATTCTGATTGGCTTTTCTGTACATAAAACCTGTTAATTATTAATTATGATAAGGCCAGACCAAGGTAAACAATGCAATATTTCATACAACGAATTAAGCTTAAATGTAAACAGTATCATAAGTTCAGATGATGAATATTTCAGATTATGGCTACCCAAACAATTTAATGAATATATAACAATGTCTTCTTCTTTTAACAGGTTACCCAGCCTTCTGGAAGGGGTATAAAAAAGAAAAGATCATCCACTGTTAAACCATTGAGAAATGTCAAACTCAGCTTGGATGACTCCCCACCCCCTAGACAACTCTTTACAGCAACTAAACAGTCTTCATTAAATGATTTCTTTACATCTAACAAAGGTAAAGTCCTGAATGCTTCTATTATACATTGTAACCTAAAATATATACATATAAATCATACTTAATGTCTGCTGAATTGTTTCGTCTGATCATTATTAATTACAGTCAAACCAGGTCTAAAGACCACCTGTAATCAAAGACAACCTTGGGATAAAGAACAAATTTTATTTGTCCTACCAATTAATTGAAAGAACAAATAATCAAAGTATGATTGTAAAACTTGTTTAGATGGCCACTGTTGATTTTGGGGACACAAGGTCAAAGGAACAGGGCCTTCAAGGTCAAATCATTTCTGCCCAAATGGTATAGAGCCCTTAATTGTCTGCTTGAGCAGATGACCCAAATTCTTTTTTGGGTCGCTGAGCCAAAGGCCAAGGTAACTGGGGGCATTTGAGGTCAAATTGACTTTTGGTCATTAACTCGAGAACCAGTCTTCAAACTTAATAGGATGATTGAACCCCATGAGTAAAAGACCCCTCTTGTTTACAGGAACATGTGGTTTACAGTAAGGTCAGACTGGTTGTAAATGTCAAAATAGTTTTCACTCTTAGTCTTAGAGTCTTCGAACTTCAAAGGATGTCTTTCTTTAGTAGATCACCCCAGGTGCTAAAGGGGTCAAGGAGTCAATGGTCAAGGTCATTGGTGTCATCAAGATATGAACTATTCAGACTTCATAATTATGATGACTCGACTCCTTCTTTCAGAAGACCCCTATTGTTTATTGGGACTAGGTCAAAATTCAAGGTCACAGTGCTGTATTTAATAATCAGTGTCTGATCAGTATATCAAAAAGCTTTTGACATAAAGTCTTAAAACTTCCCAGGACGAAAGACCTTTGTCACAAATTGTGAGAAAATGACCTATTGTTTTGGGGGATTACTGGGTCATAGGTTGAATAAGATGAAAAATAAGTTGTAGTCCCCCAACTTATATAAAACTTAATGTTGCATATGAAAGTTATTCTCCTATTCAGTTCAAACTTGGAATATATCATCTGCATGAACAAAGCCATTAGTTACATCAAAAATGATAACTCCTGTTTCTCTATTAATAGTGTTATGGCCGTTTTAAATGCAGCTTTAGGCAACTCATGTTCCGTGGAACACCAAATTCTACTTGTTGTGCTTCTTTTTTATTTTAGATTACAGCTTGGAAAATGAAGTGCATATGGACCTCTTGGATTTTAATGATAACGATCATGCTTCAAAATTGTCACAGGACACGGAATCAGATGATGATTCAACAGTACAAAAGGATAACAACGAAGAAAGCTGTAAAAGATCAGATTGCTCAACAAGCATAGAGCAGCACTTAAGTGGCAGAACTTCAACAAGCATAGAGCAGCACTTAAGTGGCAGAACTTCAACAAGCATAGAGAAGCAAATAAGTGGCAGAACTTCAACAAGTATAGAGCAGCACGTAAGTGGCAGAACTTCAACAAGCAAAGAGCAGCACTTAAGTGGCAGAACTTCAACAAGCATAGAGCAGCACTTAAGTGGCAGAACTTCTAACACTGCTGAAAGTGCAGATACTGAGGTATATAGTTCTGATGATGCAGGCATGCAGAAAGGAGACTTAGATTTTCATTTCATTTCAAATAGGCATTCAAATGTCTTCAAACAATTAAAGAAGGCAAGTTCAGAAAATGATCTAGATATTGCGGGTATTAAAAATGAGGAAAGGTCAGAAGATAGAACAGAACTAGCGGATAAGTCAACAGTTTTAGTTGGTGAGGAGTCATCAGTTGTTGCAGACAAAATTACAGTTGATAAAAAACAAAAACATGCATTGAAAAGACCTCATAGTTCTTCATTTGAATCAGATGGTGATTGTGGAATATTTTCTAAAAGATTTAAAGACAATGCTTCTTGTGAGAACGAAGAAAGAAACAATAGTATGTCTGAAAGTAGAAATATTAATTATGAGAAACATACTATTTGTAGATCAAAGTGTGAATTGAAAAGGGATAAAGTCAATATAGTAAATTCACCTGCCAATGCTGAAATTGAGAGTCAAATTGTGTTTAGTGTTGGAAAACAACAGGGAGTCCTAGATGATATTCATATGTCTTACTTTGATAAGCATTGTCTCGACTTGGGTAGTCAGATGTCACAACACAATCTTCTGGGAAATGAACCTGAAATTGAATTAGTTTTGAATAGGAAGTTTGATCAGCAAAGAGACAAGTTTATTTCTGGTGAGGAAAACAAAACCAGAAAACAAGGCTCTTATTTATTTAAGGATTCTCCCAGCTTTGTGAGTAACACACAAGTAAAAAACTTTCTATCAGCGTTAGATAAGGAAAACATTACATTTAATAATACTGATGAAGATACTTCAGTGAGCAATACTCATCAAAATAATCTTAAGTTGGATGAGGAAATCCCTACATGTAGGAATAATACAGTTTATACCCCAGTTAATAACACACAAATTAAAAATTTTGTGAATAATACAGTTTATACCCCAGTTAATAACACACAAATTAAAAATTTTGTTAAATACTTAGATGGCAAAGACATAACATTCAGTGATTCGAGTGAAAATACTCCAGTTATACTTGGTGACACTCAGATAGCACTGTTACAAGATGCCTTAGAAACCAGTAGTCTAAGACTAAGCAGCCAAAGTCAAAAGGATGAAGAACAGCTTTAACCCTTTCCTCCATATACAGTACAAGCCTATATTGCATGAGTGAACAGTGTGGATCCAGATCAGCTGGCAAACCCTTGCCATTTTAGCAGGATCTGCACTGTTCGCTTTTTGATTTGATAGGTTATTTCTGACACAAATCCGATCAGTTCAGATCCTGATCAGATGGCATGGATGTGCCAGCTGATCTGGATCTACACTGGTCGCACATGCGTAAAATGCGTATATATCAAGGAAAGGGATAATGTCTGTTTCGTTATTGGCTGTATGAAAAATGTTCCTGATATTTGAATTTCATATTTTCTGAAGATTTATCCATATGTCCAGCACAAACTCAGTCTTTAACAAGTTTTTATATTAGATTTTCTTGAAACCGATTCATTTTTGTTGGAATCAATGGGAAGTAGGAAATATTAAAACGTTCTTATGAAAGATATTTGTGTAGTGTTTCTTGTAATATGCTGTCTGAAGAATTTTCCAAAATTCCTTCAGATATTAGAATACGGTATTAGTTGGCCCACATGTACTTACATCAGTCACATCACATCACCTTTACCGTGTCGTTTTGTATGTATAACAAATGGCAAAATGGGTCCTTAGGTTTAGGAAATTTAGGTGTAACGGAGGCTCATTACGTGAGATGATGTTGCCATTCTATAAGAAGTTTTTTTTTGTTTTGATACTACACTGAGCATTTGTCTACATTGTCATTTTGATTTATTCATTTTTTTTCAGAATGTTACATATTACTTAGAAGTTAGTATGATGAGCATGTTTAATACGTTCGGTACTACTCAATGAATGCACATGGTCCTTTACTTTAAAACTACTTAACCCTTTCCTCCATAGACACACCTTTATTGCGTTGGCGGACAGTGCAGATCATGATCAGACGGCACGGATGTGCCGGCTAATCTGTATCAACATTGGTCGCACATGCATAAAAATGCAGGAAATATTGTGGCACCTTAAATAGTTGAATAACATACTGATTCTTCAAGCGTCAGTCACAAATATTTATTATTAATACTAAACATGTTAAATATGTGAATAACGTAGTGAAAACGAATCTTCTATTCTTAAAGTCAAAAATATTTATTAATTCTAATTTAATAGTTTTTGCATCGACAAAACTGAGTTGTGAATTAAAACTTGTGCATTTAAGAAAAATGAATTGCGAATATAGATTCAGAATGATAATTAGGACTAGTTGATAATTTATTAAGAATAAGAAACAAGAATGCACTATTTGATGATAAGTGTTAATACTAAGAAAACGCATAAACTATTTGGTGATATTAACAATTAGAATAAAATCATTACATTTTTAGAAGGTGGGGTATCTAGTACACACTTCCGTTATTTAAAACTAAGAAACCATTTCATAAATTTAACGGGTAACAGTAAATAAAGCTCACTTCAATGAGCTTTTGTAATACTCACTTCGATGAGTTTTTGTTCCAAATAAATTTGAATCCTTTTATTGTTATGGCATATATCTGCTAAAATAATAATAATAAAAAGATAAGCTGATCCGAATGTTTGCGTCTGCTCTGGGTCTACACACAGTTCAGGATTCAGTAAATAAATTTCTGCAAAACACCCCTGTGCACAATAGATAAACTGGATTAAATCGATATAAAGGAGAAACCATTTCATAAATTAAAAGTGTGGAAGAGTGAATAAAGCTCACTTCAATGAGTATTTTTGTAAAACTCACTTCCATGGGTTTTTGTTGTAAATGAATGTGAATCCTTTTATTGTTATCGCATATATCTGCTAAAATAATATTAGTATAATAATAATAATAATAATAATAATAATAATAATACATTTTCAAATAAGTTTTATTTAATTTAATATAAAATTATTTTAAATGATTCCATTTAAACTATTGTTAACCCGCGGTAAAGTCGTTAAATATAAAATGGCTGTGTTAATCCTCTTATCGTCCGTCAGCGAGCTGTGCTATTGTCCTGATTTGCTGTGCTATTGTCCAATTTGTGCTGTGCTATTGTTAAAAAATGCCCTCAGGGTGGCCTGGAACTCTCATTTTCTATCTACTAGAAATGGAAATGGAGGAAAATGTTAAATACTAACTTGAAACTTGGATTTACCATTGTTATTTACACCATTTTCCAAAACCAGAAATTTCTTGTCTAGACAATTACTTGAGGCCCATTTGAGCTCTCCTCACTAAATTTGTGTAGATAGCATTTGTTGAGATCTTGTTTTGGATTATATTTGGGTAAAATGGGATCAAGTTCATGGTCACAGTTTCTCAATATAGTAAAATATTATTTTATTGCCATGTTAAACTCGATTTTTAATTCATACTACCATAGTAATTGTCAGACAAGAAAATATGCCCAGATCTTTATAAAACATGCTGGAATCTTTCTTGTTTATTTTGACAGTCATCATAGAAGAAGGAGGTGGGGGTTTAGGTTTTATCTGATAGTCCATGTTGGCTTTGTTTTAAAGGGCTAAAACTTGTGGATCTGTTAGTCTCCGGATACTTTTATCTAATGTACTATTACTAGTAGGTCATATTGTTAATAAACATTTCATATAAATCTTTATGGTATAATCAATATGAAAATTCTTTATTAATGAATGCTTTTCAGTATCCTTCTGCGATTTAGAGGTGACATGCTCCAAAACTATACCAGGAAAATAGAATGATAAATGACAGAGATAACAACAAGCTCCAAGGTTATACAACTGAGAATGGAAACCAGTCTCAAATCTCAAGGATCTGATTGGCTGAAATGGCGACTGGTCACCATTTCAACCAATCAGATGCTTGAGATTTGAGACTGGTTTCCAATAGCACTTTTATAATCTTGAGACGAGTTCATAAGTGGTAACCATATAGATAAATAGTCGGAACAAACCAATCTAACAATATTTATTCCTTGGAGAATAACATTTTGAATTGTTTATTACTGAAGGGATCGTGTACTCTAAAGTGTTTATCATGCATGGAAATATTCAAGTTAATTTTTTTATTTGAACTTATTTAGCCTGTAAGTGTCCTACGACTGAATTATATATGATGCAATATCATTTTGAAGTAAACGAGGGTGTATCCTGTACAGTCCCTATGTTTAAGTTTTGACTTTTATGATTAATTATGTTGTTATTCGACACACTGTACCGATTGAAAAAATAAGAATCTGTTTTATTATGATGTTTAGGAGAGAAGTGTCTGACCACAATTATAACTTGTATCTATGCTGTCTGTAAAGTCATTAATTTTCCTGGGGTAGTAATTTTCTTGGATTTTCGGGACAGAACGATGAATGGAATTCCGGTTTCAAAATATAAACAATGTCAAAGATTTGTGCAGAGTAAAATTTACGTTCTGATATTGCCTCTGTCGATCAGCTTTGACCATGGATGACGTATCCTAGTTATTCTTTTCTGTTATGCAGGAGCGGCATCGTTTGTGGCTGAGGTGACCTATCCGAAAGTGGCATACTTTGTCAAAGGTGTTGCATCTGTGTTAAATCCCGGGTCTGTCGCAGTTTTGGCGCTCTATCTCGCGAGCACGTCTGTCTGCTGCAGACATCAACTTCTCTTAAACTGCTTTGAGCTGTTTGGTCAGGGTGCCCCTCACTCGATCTGTCGGTTGCTACGTCTTCCTTAAGTCCTTGTATCCGTGTCGAGAGCCTTCATGTCGCCACGTCATTGTATCGCAGCATTGGACGCCCAGAGCATCGCTTCCAAGATGATGACAGTTGTCTTTTTTGGATTCTCCCGTTCTTCTTGCGGCGCACATGACCAGCCAGCGCACCCTGCGTTGTCTGGAAATGGTGTACATGCTGTGAATGTCTGCCTGGGACAGGACTTCAGACTTTGTCACTTTGTTCTGCCAGGACATGCCCAGGAATAATTACCTTGTACATGTTTTGCAAATATATTTTCCAAGCAATCCTTTAAAGCCCCAGCCCTAAACTTAAGTAAGAATATACTATTGAAAAATCATATTTGGCCATATAGACTCCAATATATAAACTCTCTAACAGAACACATAATGTCCGATCGAATTCTTTCTTATAGACGGGATTTTCAATGATATTGTTAAATTATCGTTAACGAACTTTTAAGAAGCTAAATATAACGGAGCTATATTTAGCACCGACGAAGAGACCACTTCATGCGCGATCTCGATTTCTGTGACGTTTCGGAAATCCTAAATTCGCTTTTAGTCGCGCGGACCAAATTTATTTTGGTAAATTAAAATTTTATTAGCTTGAACTAATGCGGCAAATTTGTGACTATAGTTCCAAATACATGTAATATTTCATACAAGAGCGGGTTAAATTGAAGTAATGCCGCTTTAAAATGCATTAATGCATTGTTTCTTCTAAAACTAAGTGGTCTAGGTCATCCATTTCCACGTCTTCCGCAATATGTAAAGTCATTAAGACATATTTAGACTTACTCTTCTCCACATTAAATGGTATTTAACGGACATACACTTTTGTGCCATTATTCTCATCCGGTTTATTAAGGGTTTATGTTGTTTAAGGGGTGATTTTTATAGTAAAATGTTGGAACCGAACGATTGTTCGTGTCTAAAGAGATTTCCGGTTAAAAGGGTTCTGGTTTGAAGGGATTCTAGTTATCACTTATATGCACTATGCCACATTATTATACAGTCTAATTTCGCATTGTCATGCTTATGAATCGATAGAAAAATCAACTGGTTAAAATCAAGGCCAATATTTATTGTCTTTTTAAAGACATTTATTATCATTTGTAATTCATGGAAATGACACATACTAGTAGTCAAAGCTTGAAAATAAAACCTGTCAAAAACAAAAGTACTAATCATTTCTGACTGAATAGATATTAAAGCCTTAAACAATATAAACGCATGATCTGTCTTTATGGAACTAAATAAATATTAATAGACTTCGGCAAATTTAATGTTTATTTCTGTTCTCGGTTCAATAACACATTAGACGAAGTATCCATTGAATGAATTAATAATGTTACTGTTTTAAAATATCTTTTGAAGTTTCAAATTAATTCTGCGAAAGCAATAATGAATCAAATTATTTTTTATGGATAGGGATAGATTAATGAATACATTCAGTGGTTGCAAACATGCACATTGCGTTGGGCAATACACACACTATAAAGTTTTTTCTTAAGAAGTTGAGTTAGTTTTTCAAAACAAACATTAGACCATAATTATTATTACCAACAACTGGATAATATGTTGCATATTTTGTGAATAGCACACAACTCAAAAGATAAACACAGGAGAACTTTATATGTAAAATCATTTTCAACCATCCACAATACTAAAGATCATATTAATTAGCAAAAGTAACACATGTAGAGGCACATCTTTGTTGGGGTTAGATATTAGGAGGTTTGGAATGGATCTATGAAGGGTATGAGTACAAGCAGAAATTTCTTTATTACGGGGATGTAGGGGCAGTTGGTGGCGAGGTTTAATGTCATTCATAGACCATTCTTGAAGATATTTAATTAGAAGTAGGAAGGATTGCCACAGACCAGAGTTATTGCTCATGTTCTTCCTAAATTAACTGTGTTTTAAATTATAACCTATACTTAAATTAAGGCGGGAGGGGGCGGAGTTTGTCTGGAGTGGTGTCAAGATAAAAAACATTGGTTGTCCAGCTGTAATCCGCCGCCCATGCCTTTATTGAGCTCAATACAATAAGGCATGTTCTAGTTTCACAAACCGTAACAAATCGTAAACTGGGAAAAAGCAGTACTGATTTTGATGAACGATTGATTTCATATTCAGTTACTGTATAGGTTTCATGGAAACTGTTGTTATGTTTGTTTTGTGCAGATCTGTGCAAGCAGACATTATAGTCTTACGGTATATTACGTAATGGAATAATAAACGACGAAGAACTCTTATGTTTGAATTTAATAATTATAATAATGCATATTTAAAAATTAAAAAAAATAATTTAACACTGAAATAAAAACAATATTTTACCTAATTTCATAATCTTTATTGCGGACAGATTTGAGGCTGGCTGGCTGCATGATGGAGGCTTTGTCCTGCGATGTGTTTGTCACGCTTGTGCTATTTACATTTATTATTGCTGTCGCGGTAAAAATACAAGACGTTCCTGGAATTCACGAAAGCCATTATGCAGAAGGAAAAAGGATAAGGAAAAGAGCGGCCGACACTACGGGTACAGATAAATGCACATCGTTAAATACGGGAAAAAAATTTCTAAACACGAAACTGATCGGACACGAACTTTTAAACAGATCAGCAGAGCACATAATAGAATGTGTACAATGGTGTTTGTCTTACTCGGCCTGTCAATCGTTCAGTTTCTACCAACCAAATAAACAGTGCACACTTCATGATGTCAACTCAACTTCGGTTAACGCACAAGAAACTGAAGATTTCAACGGTTTCGTTTTCTCTGACATAAGTGTATGGACTTCGGTAGGTATTTCTTTTGAATAAGCTGTCTTTTAGAGCTCTTAAAACACCTCTTGTTGCAACAAATTCAAGGCATAATAGCGGAAGACGTTATCCGTGCATCTATATTCATTATGTTTGATTGCGAATTAGTGAATGAGAGGTTATGCTCCCCTCATCATCTCCTGCTAAAAGACAACGTTTAGTTTTCTGATTTGTTGGATAGCTAAGAAATGGTCCAGCTTTAAACCTTTTCGTCTCGTTTTTTATAAACTTCAAATTATAACAGCATATTGTGTGAGTCAGTATATCACACATGTTACTAAATTAAAAAAAATATATATGAAAAGGGAAATTTGAAAGCCATCGAACACGATGCCTAGTTTCTGCAAAAGTAAAATGACAAAACTATCACGGACGACAGGTTTTCTCATAACTTGTGTTGTCTTTTCTCTCGGCTTCCGGAACATTTTACCAAGAAAATTAACACTGACAGACACTTTATTTTGTGTGTTTTTAACATGTCCTTTCTTTTGGGCTATCTCGATAAGGATTCTTAAACATTCTATATTCCTGGTTCGACAGAAATAAGAATACAAACTTAAATGAAACAATATTTAAAAAAATATTGTATAAAAGAATATGTAAAATATAACCATCTTGCTGGTTGCCAAGCTAGCTCTCCGTTGAGTTATATAGTTTTCAATGTGAAATAAGTGTTAATCCTCTATTTTGAAAAAGTAGACTGTCACTTCTAGTTCCACAACGGACATTTCCTTCACTCCCGGCTTTATAAACTTTAAACAACAAAAGTGTTCTTTTTCATGCCCGCGTGAAAGGTTTTATCGAATCATTAAATAATTTCAATTAGAATCAGATGATTGCACAATACTTTAAAATTTGTTTCCTTTTTTAGAGCCAGTCATATGTCCAGTCTCTGGTTGGAGGCTGTGCTTCAAGGCCTTGCTCTGTCAATCAACGATGCTTCCCCAACCTTATGAATTATGTGTGCATAAATATAGGTAATACTTTATCGTTTGTTACGGCACCATATGTAAAACGGCACCATTTGTAAAATGGTGCACCATATGTCAAAAAATCGGAACCAAATACGAAATTTTTTGCCGTTTTGCCCTGCACCAAATGTCAGTATTTTCGGTACCATATGTAAAATATTTTTTGATATGCACCATAAGTAAGAAAAGATGCACCATTCTTAAAATGCAAACAAAATTTCTTGGAGTAATATATAGGGGTAATATTTTCTGTACTATAACATAGTCTTATCATTATTATCACCATCGTCGTCGTCGCCAGCACCAACAAGATCATAATAATAATAATAATAATAATAATAATAATCTTCATCATCATCATCATCATCATCATCATCATCATCATCACCACCACCACCAGTAGCAATTGTACGTACGTCTTGTTGTTGTAAAAGTAGCAGTATTACCTTTAGCAGTAGAACTAGTACAATATAGTAGTAGTGGTGGTGGTGGTGATTGTGGTGATGGTAATGGTTGCGGTGGTTTTGTTAATGGCGGTTTGGTGGCGGCGGTAGCAGCAGCAACAGCAGATTTCCATCAAATGTTTTTATTGAAAACCAAAACAATAGTTTCTTTCTTCTAAATTTATTGCAATAACTAGCAAAACTGTGACTCAAAACATTAACATAAATAAATTCAGATAAACTCGTGAAACAAAACTTTAGAAACGCAGTTGCAGCGAAGTAAAGTAACATTTATGTACATGTAACAACCTAAAAAAACGTCTTTAACAACTAAGATAACATTGTTGTTGCGAGACCAGTGTCCAAATGCACCTTTTCTTAACGGTGCTTAAGTAATAAACGATTTAATTTTATATCAACAGTAAAATAAAGAATACTCTCGGACAATGCTGTACCATCAGTTTTAGTGAGGTAATAAAGTAAGACGTGTGTACATGTAACGACATAAAAACATAAAAAATGTTTTTAACAACTAATAAAATAACATTGTTGTTGCGAGACCAGTGTCCTAATGCACCTTTTCTGAAGGTGCTTAATTATTAAATGATTCGAATGTTCAAGTAACAGTAAACTAAACAATAAGAGACCCATAAGAGTCCATAGCCGCTGGCCAGAGTCTCTAAGCGGTCATCTGCGTTGTTTGAAGATTTCTCTTCATACAGAGAACAGAAACATTCAACGACTTCATGTTGAAATTAATGTTTGGTTGCTTGGTTGAGGATTCAATTTAGTCTAGATTTCTAAAAATATGAAAACTTTATACGTTCCTTTTTCTGTACCAAACTCGGACAATGATGTACCATCCATGTATTGCTACCATCTTTAAAAACAACCAAGCATTAGCCCAATAAGAATTGTTCAAAAGTTGTTTAACTTCCGTAACTAGACCGCTGCCACTTCCAGATACTTTTATCATACGTCTCACACTAATTGGGAATGTGATGAGGTTACCATACAGATCTGGATTTAGGTAAAGCCTTGGTGGTTCAACCTTTTCTACGACATGCTTCAAGAACTGATTTACTTGTTGAAGCCGAAGTCTACTCAATGGATCCTGTTGCAAAGCAATGCGAATTATAACCTCAAACATTTCATTTGGTAGAACTTGAACATCTTGGTTATTATTTAATGCCATATCAACAATTTCCTGGTCAACTTGGTGATCAGAATAGTTCTGTTCATTATTATTATGATTATTATTATTGATCATTGCCCGAGACTCTAATGTTTGCTCTTCGATCCACATAATTTGAGGAGAATTTTGTATAACATCACGCACTAGTCCTTGGTCATGCTGTAAGGACACATAATGTTCACCATTATTTTCAGGGTAATGACCGATGAGTAATGTCGGTAGATGTTCAGAGAACCGCGGTTCACCTGACGGAGTAACTAAAGTGTTTTGATTAACACCTAACGAAGACACAACCAGAATCTGAATATTAAAAATTTCAGCTATACATTGCAGGGTTATGTGATCACCATATTCTCCATTCTCAGACATTGCTCTTAAATACTCAGCGCGGGTTTGCAGGATATGATTGTCCCAAGGGGTTGAACTGCCGTGTTCTTGTTGACCTAAATACGAATGTGTACGGAGATATGCTACAACTTCAGATCTAAGGGTCAAATGGGATCTATAGAGTCCCAGGTTTGCTAAATGGTGTACAATTGCTTCAAACTGACAATTACCATTCCCAGGGGGATTATACCCGACTTTAAAACCAAAATCTGATTCCAGGACGTTTAGGTGGTCCTTTACAGTTTTCACTATATAGTATTTTTTCCTATGAATATTCGCTTCATTCCCTTTACCTGCGGTTAGGTTTGATACGTGTATCCAGTTTGTTAGTTTTGCTTTGTTTTCTTGAAAATATTTGACTTTGTATATGTTTTGTTTGACATTTCTCATTGCGATTTTCCCAAAATTAACTCGTTGTTTTGATAGTTTTCCTCTACGATTACATCGAAAGTACACAGTGTCATGTATTTCAAAAACTGGTGTTTTTAAATGTCTTTTTTGTCTCTTATCAGTATATGAGTTTAGTTTTCTGGTTGCAGCAATTGCACCGTCACGAATTTTCTGAACTGTTTCGGTGTTGTTTGCACATCGCCCAAAATAAACTTGCATAGGAGTTTTCCATGCCAGGCATTGTCGAGGTGTAGTGTTCAGGATATGCTGGTACTTCGATAGTTGTTTGGCCCAATTTATGCCCTTCTTAAAAGATCTAGTTAAATCAAACAGAATTTTTCCTTTTAATGTTCGGTGTATTCTCTCTATTTTGCCTTGGGATTGTGGGTGGTATGGTCTACTTTTTATGCACCTTATTTGATTCTTCTTTAGCAAACTGTTAAATGCACCTTCAAATTCTTTTCCTCTGTCATGCTGAATAATTCTAGGAACACCATATTCTTCTAAAATTTTCTTTAAAACCGTTGACACTGTATTTGCACTTTTGTTCTTTAGTGGACGTAGCCAAACATGTCTACTGAATACATCAAGTACACTTAAAACATATTTATAAACCTTATTATTCAACAGTACTTTTTGTCTACTAAAATCGACCAAATCAACTTGCAAAGTTTCATGCACAACTCTGCTAGTTACATGTTTCATTGGTGCTTTATTGTTAAATTTAATGTTCTTTTGTCTGTAGTGTGGAATTTTATCTAATGTTGATCTGACAAACTTTTTCGACACGCCTGCGTATGACTGCTGTAGTCGATAATAAAGTGTTCGATAGCCAACACCCTTCAGGTCATGGTAAAATTTAACTATCATTCTTCTAAGATCAGATTGTTTCAGAACTTCCTTATTTTGATAAAAGAGTTTTGGCGTTGGTTGATCTTTTTCTATTCGAAAAGTGTTCTTTATTTCGGTAGAATCTTGATACTGCATTTCGTTCAGAGACTGTCATCTTCTTCCAGTCTAGACACTTGTGTTTCATACACATATCAGCCATTATTCTGTAGTCCTCATCAGTCACTAATCCGAGCTGCCTCGGCCTTGTCCCAGCAGATACACTCAAAAGGGAAACCCATCTGTAAGCATAATACAAATTTATCAGATACGATACAATGTAGTGCTCTTACAAATGGCTATAACTTGAAAAACTAGAGTTATCACTGAAGTTGATAAATACCCCCTCACACCGCTTTGTCAGAAACGAGAATTTAGTTTGAAAACTGGCTAAGGGCACATAACTCTGCAACCCCTGGACAACACGAGATGAAAATTATATCTTGCACATCTACGCTTCATAGTTATGACATAATCTAATTTCATAGTTATGACATAATAAAAAAAGTTGGTTAAAATCCATCCATCAAGAGATGGCCGATTTAGAGTAGTTTTCCTGCATGCATTCCTTTATAATGACTGAATCTGCATTTATATTTATTTTTATATTTGTGGAAGGTATCTTTTTGTAAATTATTGTTTTGAACACATTGCTTCTTAAATTTGCAATAAATAAAAAATCCCCAATGTTGATGTTTTGATGTAATCCGAAGGGCCCCGGTCCTATTCCCAAAGTATTGAAAAAAACACTGCAAGGAATTGTGAAATACCATCAGACACACAGACACACTGGCGGACGAACGAACGGACACACAGAAAGATGGACAGGCGAAGGTCGGAACGACAGACGGGCAAACATACAGAAAGATAGGTAGACAGTAGACGGGCGGACAGACAAGCGGATGGAAAGACGGGCGGACGGATAGACAGACGAACAGACGGGAAGACAGACGAGTGGAATGAAGGCGGACGGTCGGATAGACGAGCGGATGGAAAGACCGGCGGGCGGGAGGACAGACGAACAGACCGGTGAACAGACAGACGGACGGACGGATAGACGGGCGGACAATCAGGCGGGCAGATAGACGAACGGGTGGAAAAGCCGGCGGACGGAGAGACAGACGAACATATGGGCAGACGAGCAGACGGGCGGACAGAAGAGCGGATGGACAGTTGGATGCACGAACAGACAGGCGGACGGACGGATAAACGATCGGATGGAAGGACGGGCGGACGGGAGGACAGACGAACAGACGGATGAACAGACAGACGGACGGACGGACAGGCGGGCAGCCAAAAAGATACCGAGCAGGCATGAGATTAGCAGGATGAAATTTGAAAACTTTTTAAATATTTCTTTTTTTTTGTTACATAATAAAGCTCTACATAAAAAGCATGTAACAGTTACACACATCTATAATACAATAGGCCTTCTCAAAACATTCAAAGTCCTTTTTGTTAAAAGGTTAAAATTATGCTAAGCCGTCAAATTGATGTTTCCAACGAAAATATATGATATTTCGATACTGTTGTGTGTTCTTATGACAATTAAAATGTACATGGCAATTTACTGACACCAATTGACTTACAAAATTAACTGTAGCGACACCATGACATTCATATAGTCTATATTCGAAATAACAAGGAAACTTGTGTTTCTTCAGAGTAAGAATGTTGCATGTGTAAACGGCAATATCATATACCCTATGAATTTAAAGCATTCTGATTGGTCGAGAGCTCCGTACTCGTGAGTCCGAAAAAAGTGATAACTACCCCGGGAATTAATAACTACCTTTGCTATCATCATCATCATCATCATCATCATCATCGTCATCAGAATGCTTTAAATTCATAGGGTATATGATATAACAAGTAAATACTAATGTTGAGGTCGATATGTAGTTTTGCGGACCTGGGTAGTGTGATATCGACCTCGGACTTCGTCCTCGGTCGATATCACACTACCCAGGTCCGCAAAACTACATATCGACCTCAACATTAGTATTTATTTGTATAATAATATACGTAAGGGAGGAAACCGTGTACTAATTACGGCAATAATATACGTAAGGGAGGAAACCGTGTACTTATTACAGTGCTGCAGGCGCGTAGCCAGGCATACGCCGGTACGCTCGGACGTACGCTCTATTTAGACAAATAAAAAGGCATAAAACGCTGACGCCATAGTCATGGCATACTAAATTACATTTTCTGTGAGTAAACTATCCATCTCTTAAAACGGAAACTCTAGCAAAAAGTGCTTGTTTCTATTCCATTACAAAACACAAATATACAACTTTCGAATTTTTACTTTCACATTAACAAATGTCATGCTATTCAGTGCCTTTTTACTGAGCAAAAACAATTTTATTTTTTATTGTAAAAGATACTTTGTAGATAGAGTAATTGTCTTCCAACCGTTTTTTCTCAAAGAAGTGTGATTAATTCAAGCGCTCCGCTCGCGCACAGATCTATATCGTTTGTGTATCGAAGTATGAGTGTGCTATGTTACAACTGTACATACATGGTGCAATAAAACTCCTTTTTTCAACAACGAAAACCGCATATTCACATTATTTTTATCTCGTTGTTATATCTTCTTTTCATAATATACTTGATAAATGCTTATAAACGACGATTTAACTAATTTATAAGCAATCTCTCACCAAAATAAAATATTTAATAATTTATAATCTATTCATTAAAAAACAAAAAAAAGTCTTATTTACTTTTGCAAAAAATATTTTGAAATCATTTATAATTATTATTGCAAAATAATTAAAATATTGTTGTGCATGTCACTGCACCATTATTAAACATCAATAGTTAAAAAAGATAATTGCCTCTAATTTAATATTCAAGACTAATGAGGATTTTACCGTACATATAGCAACTTACATGTACTTACTGGCGTTTGTTGTGTATGACTGCACATATATTGTGTATAGCAACGATAAGCTTAAGGACCTGCAAACGTCACAAATTAGAACGTGCAAACAGAAAACATCCATGTATAAGACATGGAAAAGCAGGGCCCGCCCTAAAAACAGAAAAACTAATTATTTTTACTTGATAAGTATTAGCACATATGAAATTTGAATGCTTTGTTAACAATATCTTATTGAGAAATTGAAATAAAAACTTCACTTTATGATAAAAATTCAATGTCTAAACTGTCAATAATTTCAAAAACGAAAGTATGTTCAACACAATGGAGACGATATGATTTTGTTTGCATTTTACGAATGGTGCATCTTTTCTTACTTATGGTGCATATCAAAAAATATTTTACATATGGTACCGAAAATACTGACATTTGGTGCAGGGCAAAACGGCAAAAAATTTCGTATTTGGTTCCGATTTTTTGACATATGGTGCACCATTTTACAAATGGTGCCGTTTTACATATGGTGCCGTAACAAACGTTCTTGCATACGCTACGAGAAAAGTATAGTGAAATGCGTTCGCATTATTTTAAAATTCTTGAATACCACACGAGAAAAATATTGAGAAATGCATTCCTATTCTTAAAACAGGGCTTACTACGCCTTCATCTATCATGTTTAAACATTTAAGCAGGCTGCCAATCCGAAGTCGTATCAAATACCATATTCTTTTACTAACCTACAAAGCATTACATAATTTAGCTCCATTGTATATAACTTCGATGTTTAAAGAACTAACATATAGCAATGACAGGCAATTAAGATCTATTTCAAATGGGAATCTATTAGTTCCAAAATTTAACACTCTATTATACAGTAAATCATTTTCAGTTGTTGGTCAAAATTTATGGAACTCTCTTCCCTTGAGCGTAAAATCATGCAAAACAGTTAAATGATTTAAAAAACATGTTAAACAATTCTTATTTGATAATATGTAGTGCATTGTCAAGACAATTACAGTGTAATTATGTATAAATGTTTAAGATGTTTGGGACATGAATCTTTTGTTATAATTGCTATTGATATAATTTTTCATTTAAATATGTCTGTTTTAAGCATTTTCATATTGTTTTTGAAATTTTATTGTAACTTTATATACTTTTTTCTTTCAATTATATTATGATAATGTATGTATGTATGAATGTAAATTTGTAATCATTTGTACTTGTTTTTAAGAGGACCATATGTAAGAATGGCCATGCCAAATATGTTATCCTCTCAAAATAAAGAATTTATTATTATTATTATTATTATTATTATTATTATTATTATTATTATTATTCCCGTGACGGTGTAGAAATATAAATTGCGTTCTTTCCAAAAACCTCGGTCAATATTAGAGCGTCACATACAGATTACAAAATTACAAATTAAAATAAATATTGAACGGTGCTGTAGGCGCATATGTGTGTTTTTATTTGCGCCTTGATATTGTACTGTTGAACAATGCAGACAAGAATTTTTGTGTCTGTAAAAATGATGTAACGGTGCATCAAACGTGTATTCTAAAACGTTGCTTTATATAATAGAAGTGAGAATGCGGGTCATTTCTCTATTTCTACATACATGTAATATACACGGTTAACTAAAAAATCAGCATGAAACATAATTTACTATACTGAATCGACGCATTCGTTTAATATTTATTGCTTAACATGACCATGCATTTATCACGTTTTATTTAAATCGTCGTGGAATGCCATTGAGAATTTGAGCTCAGATACCAGAAATAAGCCAAAACATATTAATCTGCCAAAGAAATGTTTTTACAACGCGTCCTTTTATTTGAACAACAATTAAAGAGACAATCCGTTAATTTATTCAGTTAATAAATTGTACCATCATTTCATATTCTTATTAATGCGCTTTTCAATTTTTTGTCTCTTTGGCTAAAACACGGAAGAATACCGTTCTATTCGTCTATCTTTGCCAACAAAATATTAAATATTGATACGTTTCAAGAGGGTTTCATTTGTCCGATCTATAGTTGTAATTATTCTTTACTCGTCATTACTTGCTTACATCCCAAATTAGTTTAAATTTGGATAAAATCATAATTTTTATATTTTTGATAAACAAACCATTATTAATGGTACACATGTAACTTTACAAATTAATAATACATGTAACTTTTACAAATTATTAATCATTGTTATGTAACAGTTTTAAAATCGCCAAATTTTACAGATTGTGGCATAACAAAAGTTCGATATAGTACACAGAATTCAAGCAGTACACAGTACGGATCAGTCGTGGCGTACACATGTAACGAGGGTTACGTATTGGTCGGAACAGAAACGATAAGGTGTATGTTAAACGCGCAATGGACAACCATCCCCGAGTGTAAGAGAGGTAGGTGTTCTTACAAGACATCGTGTCAACAACAAGCTATTTCAAATTGTTTTATTATAAAAATAGGTGTTTCCATGAATAATAAAAATACGTTGTTGGAACGAGTTGACCCTTTCTGAAGTTGGGCAGTGAACATTTACCTGAATACTTGTTGCCTGTAACATTCAAAAGACCTTATCCTATTTAGTAAAGATAACTCCTGTTTTACTATATTTTGAGTTATGTCCCTTTAAATGGCTTTAATATGGAACTTAATATTGCCTATAACTTCAAAAGTACTTGTCCAATTAACAAGATACTTGGAATATATCATCTGCATGAACAAAGCCATCTGTGACGATAAGAATGATAACTTCTGTTCCAGTATTTTTTGAGTTATGTCCCTTTCAAATGACTTTATTAAGGAACTTAAATATGAAACTTAATGTTGCCTATAACTTTGAAAGTACTTGTCCTATTAACAAAATACTTGGAATATATCATCTGAATAAACAAAGCTTTCAGTGACAACAAGAATGATAATTCCTGTTTCATTATTGTTTGAGTTATGCCCCTTTCAAATGACTTTAATATGAAACTTAATGTGGCCAAAAACTTTGGAAGTACTTGTCCTATTAACTTAATACTCGGAATATATCATCTGCATGAAAAAAGCCATTTGACAACAAGAATGATAACTCCTGTTTCATTATTTTTTAATTATGCCCCATTCAAATGACTTCATTATGGAACTTAATGTTGCCTATAACATTGAAAGTCCTTATCCTATTAAGTAAATAATTGGAATATAATATCTGCATGAACAAAGCCATCTCTGACAGCAAGATTGATAACTCCTGTTTTACTATATTTTGCGTTGTGCCCCTTTTAAATGACTTTAATATGGAACTGCATGTTGCCTAAAACTTTGAAAGTACTTGTCCTATTAACACAATACTTGGAATATATCATCTGCAAGAACAAAGCCATCTCTGGCAACAAGATTGATATCCCCTGTTTGACTATTTTTGGAGTTGTGTCCCTTTCAAATGACTAATATGGAACTTAATGATGCCTATAACTTTTAAGTCCTAATCCTATTAACTTTTAGAACAATTAGAATATATCATCTGCATGAGCTAATCCTTTTTGGTTAACGAGAATGATAACTCCTGTTTCACTTTTTTTCAACTAATACCCATTTAAATGACTTTAATGTGGTACTTAACGTTGCCTTTAACACGAGTACTTGTCATGTTTACTTAATAAAAATTATTTGAAATATGTCATCTGCAGTAGCAAAGCCATCTGTGACACTAACGTTTTTCAGTTATGCCCCTTTCAATTAACGTTTACCTGAAACTTAATTGCCTTTAACTTGGATTGTTCTTTTGACACAATACTTTATATGGCATCTGTTTTAAAGAAGTTATATCTGTTTTGAGTTGTGCTCCTTTGAATGATTTTTACCTGAAACTTATTTTTGTTTACAACTGGAATATACAATAAAGATAATAACTGGTCATTTGAAATTAGTTATTTTGTAGTATTGCAATGCAACTTGAATTACATCTTTTTATCATGTATGATAAAACATAAGCCCACATTCAAACTTCGCAAGGGGGCGACACATGTGTTCGGCGGAACACCAAATTCTAGTTTTAAAAGACATTTATCCTTTATCAACACTCTTAGAGTAACATATTTTGTGATTTTTCAAGTGATAAATTGCATTGTATTTGCAAATTAATATTTCATGCCATTCCTTGCGCATGTTGTATGTTTTGATGTTATTCTAATTATGTATTTAAGATGATGAGCGTGTATGCTTAAGTCAAGAAAATAAACTTTATGTTATGTTATGTTAATACAAGTGTTAAGTTCTGCACACTATCTGAATGCGGCAAACATGTGTGCCAAGTCATATCGGTATCGAATAACGGAATCTGGAGACAAGAAGCTGTCCACAAAGACCACCAACTCAATAGAGGAGAACTTTGTTCACAGTTGCATTTGTTCCTTAAATCAGTGAGTGGGGCTAAATTTATCCATTACATGTGTTTTTAGCACAGGTTTGACTGTACCTTCAACATCATGAACATGAACCAAAATAATAATTATTAGCTTATTATACAGGTAAAGAATATTACTGTGGGAAAGAAGTGGACTACCCAAAGTTTGATCTAAACATCGACGGTTTCAAAATCGACACAAGAACATCTATCACTTTCCAGCTTAAAGGTATGTTGTTAATTATCCCCAATATTCAGACACATCTAGTATTTTGCCCGGATGAATTTATTTCCTCGTACCGTTATTATTTTCTATAGAAAGCATTTGTTTTCTGGCTTGGATACACTTAAATTCTGTTTACAAAGTACGGGACTGTCGCACATTCATTGACAAGTGACAACGACGAGAAAACTATTTGGATCTTATAACCACAAGTTGTTTTTAAAAGACACTCTCTGTGTTGCCAACAATGTTTATTCAACCACCGTTCAGAAAAGCCATGTTTTATCGAGAAAATAGAGGAATAAAAAATACAAATAAATATGAAATGGGTAGATCTAATTGATATAAAACAGGAAATCGGTAATTTATAACACCCAATAGGGGAAAAAACGAAGAAAAAGACTGTTTAAAGTAACCACAAGGATTAGAAAAGGTTTTCATATTTTGATGAACGCAATAAATAAATAAATGAATAAATAAATAAATAAATAAATAAATAAATAAATAAATAAATAAACGATTCATTACTGATGTTACAGTAATGTTATTCTTCGTATCAGCGTTCAAGCAGTTTTCGTCATGAAATTCTCTTGACAATATTAGAACGCCGCTAAACTCCAGAAAAGGAAACAATCTTTTTTTTTTAAATTGAAGACCCGAGAACAGTTTCTAAAGCCTTCATTTGGCATTATTGATCTGTTTTCATCGAGTGTTTTTCTTGGCTCCGATATGTCTTTTTGGACATGGTGGAATCGAAGTATCATGATTCTCTTCAGTTCTGCAATAACCCTTTTCTCATGGCAAAGGTGACCGCGTAACATGATATAATGGAATATCACTTAATGTACATCTAAATTTGATTTTATAATACTCAAATGCTTTCTCTCTCTCTCCCTCTCTCTTCTCTCTCTCTCTCTCTCTCTCTCTCTCTCTCTCTCTCTCTCTCTCTCTCTCTCTCTCTCTCTCTCTCTCTCGATACTTAAGAGGTCGCAAACATTGCAAATGGCGAAAACTGGCTAAAATTTCAATAGTGGAAATTCAAGGAAAACTCACTTCCGGGTTTTTACATTCGGTTTGAAGTCAAAACATTTTGATATACTTTTCAAAACTCGACATTAATTCCCACTTGCATATCAAAAAAAGTGAAGATATATAGTGTCCCGTGGCTGTATTTTAGTTTGGATGCTCACATTGTTTGAAAAAAAATTCTTTATTTACATAGAACAGACACACACAAAAAAAGAAATACCGTTTGCACAAGAAGTCTGGAACGGCTGTTTAAAGCGTCTAGAAAAATAATATAATTATCGCGTAAACATTTACAATATTTTGGGTTCATCTGTCAAAATAATGTCAGAAATTTAAAGAAGTATATTAAAATGTTTTGACTTCAAACCGAAAGTAAAAACCCGGAAGTAAGTTTTCCTTGATTTTCTTGAAAACCCTAACATTATTTTGACGAATTGGCACTTTACATTGTAGACACGCATATACTTATTTCAGGTATGGGTTTCTTTGGTATATTGCCAATGAATTTCAGAGTTCTCAGGCAAATGGTTTTTCTTTTGTTTTAGTATGTGCTTGGTAATTAGAAAATGAATACGACTAAATTGAACTTGCAAACATTAACTACATCCTTAGCTAAATACATTTCTTTACTAAAATCTAGGTGGCAATAAGTATTTCCCCCAAAATCCATTATTGAAATTTTAGCCAGTTTTCGCCATTTGTAGTGTTGGAGACCCCTTAAACCTGCTACATGTATCTCCAGATAGGTTAACTTGAGATTATGAACAATTAGTTAAAGCCATAACAGGAGCCTTGTGTTAAACACATACGCATTCGAATAATATCTTGGTAAATGAAGTTTGTCATATGAGAGTTTTACATGATGTAGATTTAATTTCATATTCATATTTCTGCGGTTGTTTTTATTGTAGGCTTTCAAAACGCTCGTATTTTGCTGCAGTACGATAAAACAAATTATGTTCAAGGCGTCGAAATTGCTTTGGGCGGATGGCGAAATACAAGGTCGTTGATACGAACCGCTGTAGGCAACTCAGCAACTGAAGCGGATATTGCGGTTTGTTTTGGTTTTTTTTTCTGTTATAAACAATACGAATGAAGCACACATCTTACTTTTCTGAATTCTAATCGCAATTTCAAACCACTTGAGTATTTGAATGTATCTTATTCTCGTCACCAAAGCTAAAAGACGACGAATATAGGCCTTTTACCTTAACATTATTTGAAAGCCAAAACAATGAAATTTTTACTACATCAAATTTACATTGTATTTACTTCAGTTATGTCTTCATTGTTTATGATAATGTGTTAGGAGTTTCAGAAGAAATATAATTCAATTTCTAGGAACTATCAGACATTTTTGCCGAGTGGATTGAAAATGTTTATAATTTTTTTATTTATCCAGACATTATTTTTTAACGGTGTTATGGTATTAAAACAGGCAAACTCGATCTAAACCCAACTGACATAGCCAATTAAACATCTGCCTTACACTCGCTTGCCTTTTGGTTGTTAACCGACGTTACACTCTGACACAAGGGTTGATCAGAAAGTTCGTAGAATGGTGCTATAACTTCTATATATGACGTTATATGCGCTTCAAATTTTAAACAAATATTTTTCAAGTTATTTTAAATATTTTAACCAGAAATTTTTAAAATCGAACAGTTAGTTTCATTTTTATGAATATTTATAATCACCACCCAACGTTACCCCGGAGCACGCCAAATTTTAAAGCAATGTAAGTATCACCTGGCACGACTTTGACCCTTGTTTTTTTGCGAAATTCCGCGAAATATTGTCTGCTATTGACGTGACGTCAACTAATTTTTTCACGTTGATTCTGACGTCATGCGATGTATACAACCCATTCAATGTACATTTGAGTGACGCGCATCGTTCACACACAACGTCCATTATGGTACTTCCAGAAAATGAAGAATCGCGAGCGGCAGTAAAATTTTGCTTCAATTTAGGATATTCAGCCACAGAAACGTATAATACTATGCAGAGGGCTCAACACACCAAAGATATGAAGAAAGCTACTGTTTTCAAGTGGTTTAAACGCTTCAAGGATGGCAGATCAAACATAAGCGATGATTCACGCTCAGGGAGACCATCCGTTATTACGCCGACGTTAGTGGCGTCAGTGAAGACGCATTGAAGAAGACCGTCGGCGCACTATTAGAGATGTAGTTGATGGAACGGGAATCGCCTTCGGAACCGTGTGGAATATTCTTCATTACTATTATATGTTTCAGAAATGACAATACGTTTACTGCAAACTAAACACCACAGTTAAAATAAAAAAATAAAAAAACCCATAAAATTTCAATACGAGATAATAGCAGAAATAATATTTTTGATTTAGATCTATTCTATAAAATTAATATAAAATTATGTATTTAAACTTTTCAAGCCAATCGTCAATATAAACTATTGATATCTCAGGTACGTGGTAAAATGACTGTTATGCAATTGTCTCTGCAGGTGAAGTTCAGATTGCGAGGTAACCGTTACAGCGGCCTACAGGAACTGCGACAGGCGTTGCACGAGATTATCGCCGACTTCAACGAGACTTGGTACCGGAACGTGTTCTCTGCGTGGATTCAGACATCAGAGATGTATACAGTTTCAGGGTGACTTTATTGAAAAAGTTGTAGTAAATCCTATGACATTTGCGCTTGTTGCGGTTGTGAGACGTCGACGCGACGTCTATTTCGACGTCGTTTATGTAACCCCGGGGTGCTCCGGGTCGAGTTTATTTTATTTGCTATTTCTTATATAGATTTTATATTTGTTATGATATTGTTATGATTTTTTTCAGATTTTGTTCATGAGATATCGGGCTATATCATATTAAAATTTTAAATGTCTGCGCTTGTTAGTTGTCAAGTTATAGCACAATTCTACGAACTTTCTGATCAACCCTCGTAAATATATACTTTACAAATTTTTTTATAAGGGCCACTTTTGTAGTGTGTAAAATTGCCTTATTAGATACATTTACTCTCCTGTTTCAGTTTAATTATTCAACTCATATGACTACTTTATCGGTTTTGTCAAATAAACAATACTGTAACAAACAAAATTTTACACATAAACTGTTAAAAATGTTAACCTAAGTAATAATAATAATAAAACTAATAATAATAATAATAATAATAATATTCATAGTAATAATAATAATAATAATAATAATAATAATCAGATAAGAAAAATAATTATAATTATTATTATTGTTATTATTATTTTAATTATTATTATTATAAATCACAGAAGTGGCCCTTATCATTATTAAAATGATAATAAATTGACTTTTTTCAGCATAGCCCCATCTATGATACCATATCATTCAGGCCTTTTTGGATATCCTGGAATAGTGGTTGTGTTCAGGTTAGTCATTTACTATTTACTTTTCTTTTGTACAATTTTAGACAACTTCGACGAATTTATATGTTATAGATAACTCTTTTCTTAATGACTGTATATGACAGGTATTAATATTTCAAATACAAACAACAAAAGGTTTGAATACGTATATATACTGAACAAAAATAAAAAGTATCCACTTTTTATGCTTATACTCTCATTAACGTATTTTCATTTAATCAGGTACGCTTTGAATGGTGTTTTGTTAGTTAATCTAAGTTGTTTTTAAGTTAAATTGTTCATGCATAAAAACTTCCACACCAAGACCTGAGGAACTGCCAATCGAATAACAATTAATCATGGATTACAAAACACTACATATTCAATTTAAATGGAGGTAATTTGAAATGGTTGGAATTTCTAGCGTTGTTTATCGAGGACCACTTGTGGTATTGATGAATATTTTGTGATTTTATTTATCCACAAGAGGTAGAGAAAGTGATTTAATTCAAATAAATGTGAATATATCAAAGAATCGCTGACATTTTACTGAAACCATTATTAAAACAAAGGGAAAGATAACTAAGTTGTGGCTGCAGATTTTTTAAGAATACTTTATCTCCTTGCAATGATAACAGAAAAGCAAACGTGTACACATATAGAATTAAGAGTTTTCGTTTCCAGATTTTACAAAATTTAAAATAGGAAAAGTGGATACTTTTTATTTTTGTTGAGTATATATTATGGTGTCCATCTGAGTATAAAAAAGAGTAAGACTGTTTCAAGTAAAGCCCTTAAAACAATCAACTTTTTTCATTCGACTGACATTAAATATAGATAGATAGATAGATAGATTTTATTGAATCCAAATAGGCTGTAAAGCCCATGATGGCATATGACAAATGATTACATGGCGAACAGTATACAATTAAATACAAAAGTGCATTACCAATTACATATTACATAATACATGCATACATTAACAAAATGTGTAAAGAAAATGATATTTAACGTTGGAGGAGGTTGTTTTTGCTCAATACAATACTATTGATGTCATAAAATTTTGAATAATTACTTTTGTAATTTAGAAATTCTATTATTCAAAAATAGCATAATGAAGGTACGGTTAGCCAAAATTTGGACGTACATGTAAATTACATAGCGTCATAGAATATTATAATAACCGCAAACGAAAATTAATGAGAGGATAAAACACCAAAGAAAAAAAAAGCGAGATAATCAATTCGAAACTAATTAAAATAGTTTAGAACATATGACTTTACCGAAAACGAAATTTTGAAAAATACGTTATACCAGTTATGATATTAAACAGAATTATAATGATTGAAATTGAACAAAACTAACAAAACATAAGAAACAAAACAGACAAGTCCACTAGATACAACTACATTCAACATAACTTTGTGAAGTTTTTATTATAAATTATGAAATTTAAAATAATGGTAAAAGTTTTGATGATAATTTTGTAAAGATAACCTTCCGCGAAAGCGAAAATCGGAAGGTTAGCATTTTACAGATATGCAACTGCTTAAACATATTTTGATGTTGCTTTTTGATAAATAATAGTGATACTAGTACTTCACCGGATAAAGTTACATTAAAGTAAGCTGATAATAAAAAACAAAACATTTGAAAGGACGATAACCTTCCATGAAGTTGGGATTGGAAGATAACCGTTCTTTGCTTATAAGTTTCGTTAAAAAATACCAGACTGATTAAGTGATGTAAAGAGTTTGGTTTCTAAGACAAAATGCTTTGAAGATGTAAGTACCTAACTTCTGTATGACTGACTTTTGCTCTGAGTTTATTAATTCTAAAAATTTAAACATGCTAGGCCTAACTCTGTATTTATTTGGTATATATTTCTTTCTTAATGTGTCATACAGAGGGAATTCTAGTACTAAGTGATATTCATCTTCAATAATGTTGTAAAGAGTACAAAATCGCTCATTTACTGGAGTACTTGCAGGTCTGGACAACCTGCCGGTTTCAATACATAATCTATGTGATGAAAGGCGTAATTTACACATTGAAAGGCAATACTTATTAATTGTGAACATTTCTAGATAAGGCTGGAATTTGAAAGAAGCTATGTTCTTATAAAATAGCGCTCTTGACGATGAATTCAAACGGTCATGCCAATTTTGTACAAAATTATCTCTTAATTTCTGTTTGACAGAGGCCAAAAATAAATCATTATTTTGAACGTTTTGGTGCAGCCACACTTCATAAAAACCCAATGATGACAGCAAATTCTTTACCTGAGAGCACCAATTTGTTTTTGTTGGATAATTGTCAAGATCGTTTTTCATAGTTCTATAGATAATATAGGCATATTTCTTTCTGTCCATTGTTAAAATTTTACACCAATACTTGATTATGTTAAAACTATGTGTCGTCTTAAAAGAAATTCTTCCCAATTCACCATACCGTATATAAAATCATTCTGAGTAGTCTTCTTTACCCAAGTAATTTTTTGCAAAACTGTAAATGAACCTTTTCTATTGACATTCCATTAGCAAAACCACATACTTCACTACAATAATTCAAAATAGGAGACACTAATTTATCAAATAAGTCCAATTTGTGTTTTGGTTTAATATATGTAAATTTGTACAAATATTTATTTAATTTGAAAATTGCTTTCTGTGCTTGACCTGACAACGTGTTTTGAGCTGTATTCAAGGAACCACCAGAAGTAAAGACAACACCCAAATATGTGAATTTGCCTACTATTTCTAATATTTGACCATCGTAGAAGAATTCTAAATTTCTTGGTAAAACCCCGCCCCTACGAAATACCATTACTTTTGTTTTTGATGTATTAACCTTAAGTTTACAGGTGTTGCAATAGTCATTCAAGATATATAAACTTCTTTGCAATTCATCGGCTGAGTTAGCAAAAATTACGATATCATCTGCATATAGTAATAGGAACATTTTAAACATATAAACATCTATTCCTGTTATACCATTCTGAATTAGGATATCTTCTAAGTCATTGATGAAAAGTGAAAAAAAGGGAGATAAACATTCCCTCTGACGAACTCCAAGCATACATGTGTATTCATCACTAAGTGTATTGCAATACTTTACTCTTGCCTTAACAGAATCATACTTGGATTTAATGATATCTAATATATTTCCCCTTAAACCTAGCTTTATTAATTTAAACCACAAATTATCTCTGACAACATAATCAAAGGCCTTCGTAAAATCTACAAATACCGCAAAGAGTTGTTTCCCTTGGATTAAAGTATGTGTTATTAAACTATGTAATACAAAATGTTATCAGTTGTGCTCATATTTTGTCTGAACCCCGCCTGTGCTTCGACATAAACACTATACTTCTCTGACCAGTCATTAAGTCTATTATTCAAAATTCGTGTGAAAAGTTTTCCTAAACAACTTAAAAGAGTAATATCACGATAATTATCTACATTGCTAGTGCTTCCTTTTTATGTAGGGGAATCAAATAACCTTCTGACCATCTTTCAGGAAAATAGCCTTTGGCGAAAATCATGTTAAAAAGTTGATGTAAGATTGGCAAAAATATTTCTCCGCCGGTTATAAAAAATTCATTTAAGAACAAGTCAGGGCCCCCAGATTTTAATTGTTTTATTGCATTTTTGATTTCATCAAACGATATAAGCTCATTTAGTTCATTAAACATGACTTTAAACTCATGTTTTCCATATCTTTCAATAAAATGTAATACATCTTCATCTACATTAAAAAAGTTGTCGTGTGGATTGTTTACAGCTTTAAAATATCGTTTAAAAGTATTAAGTGGTATGTTTGTGTTCTTTACACCAGAGCTTTCCTTCAGTAAATTCCAATATAAACGGGCATTATTAAGTCTCGCATTTACTAATTTATTAGTTTTATCCTTATCAAAATTATATCTACATTTTCTCAAAGTTTTCTTGTATTCAGACATAGCTATTGATAAATTCATCCTATTGGTATCATTTTTATTTGTTCTGTATCTGTTAAGCATGTTATTAAAAATAAGCTTCTTTCCATAACATTCTCCGTTATACCATGGCTCATTGCATTCAGTTTTTACAGTATTCATAGGCTTATTTGTATCTTTTAGTTTTTTCTCAAATAATGGTGAAGCAACATTCGTTACAATTTTTTCAAACACTTTTAAGCAATCATCTATATCACGATTCACAGTGGCATTTGATATCATCTCAGACAAACCAGTTAAATTTTCGGTGAAAGAATTTTCCTTCAATTTATTAAGAAATGTTTCCCTATGTTCTGTTTTCCATACAAACTTTGATTTAATATGTTCAACATTTTCAAAAATGGCCTCATCAGCTGACAAAGTTTCGTTTCGACACTTGTTAAATTCAAAAATGCATTTAATAAGACAATGATCAGAGATGATATTTGGTTCAAAAACTTCAAAATCAAGAATAGTTGAAAAAGCATCGTGTTTACATTACACATAATCAATAACACAACAGCCTCTACTGTTCACAAATGTATATTTACCCAAATTAAAATCTTTACCGACTCTACCATTTATTATTCTGAAAGATGTTTGTTTACAGAAATCTAACAATAAATTGCCATTGTTGTTAACATGACCTTGATCTTGAGAAAAACGCAATAGCTCATCATCAATCAAATAATCACTAGGTAAAATTTCGTTTTGAAAATTTTTATCATCAGTAACGTAATCTGGCAGTATGGAAGTTCGAGCGTTTTAATCGCCGAATAAATAATAGTAAGCATCATTATTGCTGCTATTTTCGACCCGAACGAGGGAATCTATCAACCTGTCAAAAATATTATTCTCTACCATAGACTGTCGGCTACTGTCATCTGGTAATACGTAACATAGACCAATATAAACGTCTTTATTTGTTCCTATTTTATTTGCAGATAACTTAATCCACAACATATCATCTTGATCAGTGAAAAACAATGTATCATCTGAGACAAATTGTTCGCGTACATAAACAGCAATATCACCAGAGTTACGTTTAGATGTTGACTTAATATGTTTCCTGTGCAAAACAAAATGTTCAAAACCATCAACGTTTAAAACGGACAGTTCATCCCGTCCATCTTTCAGTAAATAAGACAATATCATTTTGGGAAAACATATTAAGCAAATACTCAGATTTCAACTTGTTTGTTCTTTTTGAGAACAACCCCTGAGTATTTAACAAGGCACAACGAATATTAACCTTCTCCGTGAAGTTCTAATGTTTCTTTGTGTCTGTCTCAACATTCAACGAATTTCTATCCCGGCTTCTTGACATACTTCTCGCATACGGATTACAGGAAGATGACCTTCGTGCACTCCGTTCACGAGCACGTGAATCATGTATATAACTCTCTATCATCGCAAATATAAAACTATTTGTAAACACAGGGTGATTCATTTTGGAAATCTCTACTGAAAGACATTTGCGTTTTATATCATCCTATTCGTACCGAATACGATATCAGCGCCGGCTGTAGTGGTTAGTTACGCGTGCAATAGAACACTTCTTTTTCGCCGATATAAACAATTCCCTTTTTTCAGGTAGGAACAGGAAGTAGCGTCGGTGCGAATGTCATAATGAACTGGTGTAATCTGACGACAAAGATCGTTAATATGCGGATTTCCTATGGCATTGGTACTGATGGCTACTTCAGGATCGGTCAGTATAATTCAGTGATCAGTCTTAAGTTTGAATGCAGCTTTCGCAACCTCATTGTCTAAATATTATAATGAAATCGATTGGTTCTCTGTGGGTATCAATGGCTATTTCCAGTTTGGTCAGTATATTTATATGTTGATTAGGCTCTGTCTGGAAGTCACTGCCTTGCCTTCGTGAAGAAACACTTACAATATTAATATAATTTGAATTAATGATCCATATTTGATACCTCCTCGGTAACAGAAATGAAATATGACCTACTTGTGGATTGACAGATATTTCTAGTAAAATTTAAACCACGGTGATAAAAATATTACATGGGCTCAAGATCATAAAACTAAGATTGGATTTCACTCTCAAATCCCAAGCATCTGATTGGCTGAAATGGCGACCAGTCGCCTTTTCAGCCAATCAGACGCTTGAGATTTGATTTAGTTTTATAA
Organism: Corbicula japonica; assembly: GCA_038501625.1. Classification (NCBI taxonomy): domain Eukaryota; kingdom Metazoa; phylum Mollusca; class Bivalvia; order Venerida; family Cyrenidae; genus Corbicula; species Corbicula japonica. Next base: position 14,001,045 of record JAZAYU010000002.1, on the reverse strand, counting down.
TCTGGGGCACTGTTCTATTCTTGGGTTCGCTGTAATTTATTAGTAAAAGCAAAATGTTCATTGTTGAGCTACTATTCCATTCTGAATGTTACATGTAATGTAGTGGATGTTAGTCAGTATATTGAATGCCTGGCTTATCAGATAGGTAACAGGTGAGGTAATAGAAGTTAAGGTCTGTGCAACATACTGTTTATAAATCAATTAACTGTTTTGCCTTAAATCAAAACTGAGTCTACACTAAACATTGATAAAGTTTCCTAAATTGTTTCTTTTTTTTCAGAAATGTAGAGTAACAGAAGAAAATACTAAGCAACAGAGCCAGGAGCACATCTAACACTTTTTACATTTAAGATACAAATAATTATGGCTTAACAGTCGAAATCGACTGAGATACCATACCGATTTCAGAATCGCTCTTTATTACTAGGTTATCAGAACTGAGTTAATTGTACTTCGTATACGCCTTTCCGATTATTTGATGAATTGTTTGGTTATCTCGCCTGTCCGGTCACGTGACTACTCTACGGGAAAAATGTTTGCTCGCTGTATTGACGTAATAGGGAATATGTATCCACAACTTTCCTTTTATCATGAAATTCTTTTTTGAAAAATATATTTTCTCGTTGAATAAGTAATACTACATCAGCGTCATGATATATTTGATAATAATTTATAAAACAACCAAGTTTCTTTGACTTAAAGTGTCAAGTCATTATTCCACGCGTTGAACACTAAACGACTTTAACAAACAGCCAGTGTTCTCTCCACGGCTAAATTGAGTCTCTTTTCCGGATTAGCGTGTCTAATCGACTACTGACATCATGTTATGAATATGTCGGCGGCGATTGGTTTGAAGGCGGCATGCCATAATAATGCCATATTGTCGCGCAACAGGGGTCACCCTGTCAATTACTTAAAGTTTCTTCTTTTCTATATTTATAAAAACATACATATGACCGATTTGTTACGTTTGGTATTTTGTATATACATCTTGATCAAACTAAAAATTACATGATTCATCTTTTCTTGATGATATCTAAATCAGGTTTCAAAATTCTTCATGTAGAGTCTAGAACTGACCCAACAATTACCAAACAGCATCTATAGAGAATAGGTAACCTCCGTTAATACCCTGTTAGATCGGGTTATAATCGGGATTATTTCACTTAGTCAGTATTTCACAGAAAATTGATTAATAATTACACAGACCCCCTATGTAGACCAACAGGTAAGCAAATGATTACACATACCCCTTACGCAGACCAACAGGGTGACAAAAAACTGCACAGACCGTCTACATAGACAAGCAGAGAGGCAAATTATTACACATACCCCTCTACGTAGAACAGCACGTAGGTGGAAAATTACACCACACCTTTACACAGAAAAACGGGCGATAAATAATTACACAGACCCCACTACGTAGACAAGCAGGCAAATAGTAGGCAAATAATTAAAAATACCGCTCTACGTAGACCAACAGGTAGGTAAATAAATAACAATAACCATCGACACATACAAGTAGTTAGTCAAACAATTACACAAACCCCTCTACGTAGATTATCGGGGGGGGGGGGCGGGGCAAATTATTACACAGACCCTCTACATAGACCAATAACACGTAACTCTCTACGAAGAACAGCAGATGGGCAAAACATTACACAAACCCCTCAATATAGACCAGCAGGTGGGCAAATAATTACGCATACCCCTCTACGTAGACTAGCAGGTAGGTATATAATTACACATACCCCTCTACGTAAATCAACAAGTAGGCAATAAATTACACATACCCTCTACGTAAACCAATAGGAAGGGGAATTATAACTGTTCCATACCCCTCTACGTAGATCAGCATGAATGTGAATAATAACATATACCATGTACAGACAAGCAGGTATGCAACGAATAACACATACCCCTCTACGTTGACCAGAATGTCCGCAAATAATTACACATACCCCTCTACAAAAAACAGCACGTTGGCAAATAATAAAAAAAAACCCTCTACGTTGACCAGCAAGAAGGTGAATAATTACACATGTCCCTCTACACAGACAGGCATTTAGCCAAATAATTACACAAACCCCACTATGTTGACCAGCAGGTAGGCAAATAATTATACAGACCCTCTACATAGACCAACAGGGAGGAAAATAATTACAATTACATTGCTTCGTAAACCAACAGGGGAACAAATAATTACACAGACCCTCTACATAGACCAATAGGGAGTAAATAATTACAGATACACCTATACGTATTCCAACTGGGAGACTTATAGTTACACATTCATCTCTACGTAGACCAGGGTGTAGGCAAATATTTATACCAACCCCTCAACAAGTTAGTAAGTAATTACACATACCCTATATGTAGACCAGCAGGTAGGCAAATAATTAAAGATGCCCCTCTACGTTGACCAACAGGAAGGCGAAAAAACATACCCCTCTAAAGAGACAAGCAAGTAGGCAAATAATTACACATAACCCTCTAAATAGACCAGCAGGTAGGCAAAACATTACACATATCATTCTACGTAGACCAATAGGGAGGCAACAATTACTCGTACCCCTCTAAATAGTCAAGCAGGAAGGCAAATAATCAGACATACCCAAATACGTAGACCAGCAAGTAGGGAAATAATTACACATACCCCTCTACGACGACCAGCAGGTAGGCAAATAATTTAACATACCCCTCTACTTAGACGAACAGGGAGGCAAAAAATCACATATACCCCTCTTGATAGACCAGAAGGTAGGCAAATAATTACACATACCCCTCAACATAGACAACCATAATAACTAGAGGGAGACCTCTGGACCAGCAGGTAGGAAAATAATTACACATACCCCTCTAAGAAGACCAGCAAGTAGGTAAATAATTACACACAACCATTTCTGTTGATTAGCATGTGAGCAAATAATTACACATACCATTATGTAGACCAGCAAGTAGGTGAATAATTACACATAGCCCTCTACACAGAAAAACAGGTAAGTAAATAATTACACATAGCCCTCTTGGAGACCAGCAGGTGAGCAAATAATTACAAATACCCCTCTACGTAGACACGCGGTTGGCAAAGAAATAAACAAACCCCTCTAGGTAGACCACAAGGTTGGAAAATAATTACACATACCGCTCTACGGAGACCAGCAGGTAGGTAAATAATTACACAAACCATCTGCAACGGCCAGCAGGTAGGCAAATAATTACGTATACCCCCCCACGTAGACCAGCAGGTAAGAAAATAATTACACATACCCTTCAACGTAGACCAGCAGGTAAATAAATAATTACACATACCCTTCTACGTAGACCAACAAGTAAATATACCCTCTACGTAGACCAACATGAAGGTGAATAATAACAATAACCCTCTACACAGACAAGTAAATAGTCATAATAATTACACATACCCCACTACGTAGATCATCAGGTGGGCAAATAATTACACAGACCCTATACATAGACCAATAACACGTAACTCTCTACGAAGAACATCAGATAGACAAAACACTATACATTTCCCTGAACGTAGACCAGTAGGTAGGTAAATAAATAACAATAACCATCGACACATACAAGTAGGTAGTCAAACAATTACACAAACCCCTCTACGTAGATTATCGGGGGGGGGGGGGGCGGGGCAAATTATTACACAGACCCTCTACATAGACCAATAACACGTAACTCTCTACGAAGAACAGCAGATGGGCAAAACATTACACAAACCCCTCAATATAGACTAGCAGGTAGGCAAATAATTACGAAAACCCCTCTACGTAGACTAGCAGGTAGGTATATAATTACACATACCCCTCTACGTAAATCAACAAGTAGGCAATAAATTACACATACCCTCTACGTAAACCAATAGGAAGGGGAATTATAACTGTTCCATACCCCTCTACGTAGATCAGCATGAATGTGAATAATAACATATACCCCTATGTACAGACAAGCAGGTATGCAACGAATAACACATACCCCTCTACGTTGACCAGAATGTCCGCAAATAATTACACATACCCCTCTACAAAAACCAGCATGTTGGCAAATAATAAAAAAAACCCTCTACGTTGACCAGCAAGAAGGTGAATAATTACACATGTCCCTCTACACAGACAGGCACTTAGCCAAATAATTACACAAACCCCACTATGTTGACCAGCAGGTAGACAAATAATTATACAGACCCTCTACATAGACCAACAGGGAGGAAAATAATTACACAGACCCTCTTCATAGACCAATAGGGAGTACATAATTACAGATACACCTATACGTATTCCAACTGGGAGACTTATAGTTACACATTCATCTCTACGTAGACCAGGGTGTAGGCAAATATTTACACCAACCCCTCAACAAGTTAGTAAGTAATTACACATACCCTATATGTAGACCAGCAGGTAGGCAAATAATTAAAGATGCCCCTCTACGTTGACCAACAGGAAGGCGAAAAAACATACCGCTCTAAAGAGACAAGCAAGTAGGCAAATAATTACACATAACCCTCTAAATAGACCAGCAGGTAGGCAAAACATTACACATATCATTCTACGTAGACCAAAAGGGAGGCAACAATTACTCATACCCCTCTAAAAAGTCAAGCAGGAAGGCAAATAATCAGACATACCCAAATACGTAGACCAGCAAGTAGGGAAATAATTACACATACCCCTCTACGATGACCAGCAGGTAGGCAAATAATTTAACATACCCCTCTACTTAGACGAACAGGGAGGCAAAAAATCACATATACCCCTCTTGATAGACCAGAAGGTAGGCAAATAATTACACATACCCCTCAACATAGACAACCCTAATAACTAGAGGGAGACCTCTGGACCAGCAGGTAGGAAAATAATTACACATACCCCTCTAAGAAGACCAGCAAGTAGGTAAATAATTACACACAACCCTTTCTGTTGATTAGCAGGTGAGCAAATAATTACACATACCCCTCTATGTAGACCTGCAGGTAGGTGAATAATTACACATAGCCCTCTACACAGAAAAACAGGTAAGTAAATAATTACACATAGCCCTCTTGGAGACCAGCAGGTGAGCAAATAATTACAAATACCCCTCTACGTAGACACGCGGTTGGCAAAGAAATAAACAAACCCCTCTAGGTAGACCACAAGGTTGGAAAATAATTACACATACCGCTCTACGGAGACCAGCAGGTAGGTAAATAATTACACAAACCATCTGCAACGGCCAGCAGGTAGGCAAATAATTATGTATACCCCTCCACGTAGACCAGCAGGTAAGAAAATAATTACACATACCCTTCAACGTAGACCAGCAGGTAAATAAATAATTACACATACCCTTCTACGTAGACCAACAAGTAAATATACCCTCTACGTAGACCAACATGAAGGTGAATAATAACAATAACCCTCTACACAGACAAGTAAATAGTCATAATAATTACACATACCCCACTACGTAGATCATCAGGTGGGCAAATAATTACACAGACCCTATACATACACCAATAACACGTAACTCTCTACGAAGAACATCAAATAGACAAAACACTATACATTTCCCTGAACGTAGACCAGCAGGTAGGCAAATAATTACGCATACCCCTCTACGTAGATAAGCAGGTAGGTATATAACAACACTTATTTCTCTACGTAAACCAACATGTAGGCAATAAATTACACATACCCTCTACGTAAACCAGCAGGAATGTGAAATATAACTGTTCCATTCCATCTACGTAGATTAGCAATAATGTGAATAATAACATATACCCCTATACACAGACAAGCAGGTATGCAACAAAATACTCATACCCCTCTACGTTCACAAGAGTGTAGGCAAATAATTTCACATACCCCTCTACGAAGACCAGCATGATGGCAAATAATTTCAAATAACCTTATACGTTGACCGGCAGTAGGTGAATAATTACACATATCCCTCTACACAGACAAGCAGGTAGTCAAATAATTACACATACCTCACTACGTTGACCAGCACTTAGGCAAATAATTATACAGACCCTCTACATAGACCAAGAGGGAGGACAATAATTAAAAATACACTTCTACGTAGACCAAATGGGATAAAAATAGTTAGTTGCCCGTCTACGTAGACCAGCAGGTAGGCAAATAATTATACAAACCCCTCAACAAAGACCAACAGGTTGGCAAATAATTACACATACCCTATATGTAGACCAGCAGGTAGGCAAATAATTACAGATACCCCTCTACGTTGACCAACATGAAGGCAAAAAATATTAAACATACCCCTCTAAATAGACCAGCAGGTAGGCAAATAATTACACATACCCCTCTACGAAGTTAAACAGGGAGGCAAAATATTACTCATACCATTCTAAAAACTCCAGCAGGTAGGCAAATAATCACACATACCCCATTACTTAGAGCAGCAGGTAGGGAAATAATTACACATACCCCTCTTCGAAGACCAGCAGGTAGGCAAATCATTAAACATACCTCTGTACTTAGACGAACAGGGAGGCAAATAATTACACATACCCCTCTTGATATACCAGCATGGAAGCAAATTATTACACAAAACCCTTTACCTAGACCAACAGGAGGCAAATAATTACGCATACCCCTCTATATAGACCAGCAGGTAGGCAAATAATTACACATACCCCTCTTCACAAACCAGCAGGGAGGCAAATCCTAGATTTCTTATATCGGGCTGGTTTTGAACAAATAGTGAACTTAATCGGAAATACGCTTACATCAATCTATCTTTTTATCAATAATGCTTTTTGAAGGCCGTTAAGCAAAATTTTTGAATTTGTTAAAGTTGCGCTCCCGGGGTTAGGCGTCGAGGACAGTAATATGCATTTTTATTACCGCTCATGAATAGGCTGTCAAATTGAGCCAGGAATATTTTGATATTTGTCGTGTTTGGTGGCCTTCAAAGTTGTTTTTTATCTGCATTATACATTTTTTTCAACAATATTTCAAGGCGGTATTCATTATGATAAATATCGCCTATCTTATATTACTACTTACTTAAATTCCAACTTCGTATTGACCAGTAAGCATTACTTTCTACAGAAACAGACGTTTCAGAAACAAAGGTGAAATATAACAAACACCTTTACAATTTACTGCTCTTGATTTGGCTAGTATAAATGTATTATGAGAATATGTTAGAAAGCGAATTCGTTAATTTCTTTAACTGAAATCAACATGGGAACATACCTGACTCTCAATGGAAGACCTTTGTGATAGTCAATCCTTGGGCGGAAAACAAGACATTGATTCCTTTGCTAAAGTTAAAGTGCTGACCTATATAAGAGCTACTGGAAACATGGAATAAAAGACAAGTTTGAGTTATAAAAATTTCATTTATTTAATATATGTACTGGAATATTCAGAATCAGTTTTTAATTTAATAATGATATGACATATGAACAATTTAGAACGCACATGTCCCTTAAACGATAAGTAGTCTAAACGAACATGTGTCTTTTACCTAAATATTCTAAAACATACATTAAACATTAACTTAATATACAAATATGAATATTCAACAGTTGTTATATTCATATTTAATATTAAAATAAATTAAATATTTAGACATATTGAAATATTTATAGAATTAAACAAATTTAATTCACAGCAAACACATAATAAGATAATAAGATAAATGTACTCAAGTTGAAAAACTGAAAAGTATTTTAAGTACATTTACCTCGAATAAGGCATAAGACAAGTTTTAATTATAAACTTTAATTATGTGTTCTCTATATCCATTACCAGTTTATGAGTTGTTAATACAGGTTAAACAACTATTATAGTAAAGCCCCATTACCCGATGACATTTACCCTTGAAGCAGCATTCTTTATTTTCAATTTAAGGGCAGGAAATAAATGTCACTTTATGATATTGTTTCACCATAACATGCTTATCTTGATAGCCTGGGCAATTAAATTATGAAGTTGTCTTGACGAAAATCGAACAAATGAACAATGAAAAAACGTATTTGAAAAATATTCCAGAAAATAGGAATTCCTAATTATTGATTAAATATAAAATCTACATCAGAACATTTCTTATTTCTGTGAATAACTTATTTTAAGCATCTCTTTATTACTAAATTTTATGTGAATTTACAAAATATGAACTTTTTGGATAAAATGTGATAAAACTGTGCAAAATATTTTAAAAAAAAACAGGTTCATCACAGTTTTAAAAGAAAATGGATTTTTCTAAAAGGTACATACAATTTCGGAAGATCTTGTTGGATATGAAGCAAGTAATGACTAGGAACATATATTTCCATATTAACTCATGGACAAACTGAATTAAAAGTTCTTACACAAACTTTAAGTTAAGCGGAGCCGAAACTTTAAAAGTAATTATAATAGATCTATGTAAAAGTGATGGTTAATATGTTTTTCTAGTTTGAAGTTCAAATTTTTCTAGTATTAATGTTAGGGGCCAAGTGAATAAAAACTTAAACCAAACAGAGGAATTTTTTGAAATGATATTTGTATTTTAATTATGGATTTTGTTGCTAATAATGCAAAATTATAAATATATTTTCCAGATTTCAAGTTGATATTTCAATGTGTAAAACCGGTAAATTATGTAAACACATTAATGATTTAGAATAAATAAATGGTTTGAGATTTTTGCATTTATTAACTTTTTTCCAATTAATTTATCGACGCCGTGTATTAAAGATGTGATGAAATGTAACCAATTCAAATTGGTCGGAGACATTGAAATAATACAATATTATTCGCACAGATAAAATGCTACTAAAGTCAAAAGCTATTAAAGTTATGTGTACATTATGTAAACTGCTTATACATATAGATCAGTATTAACAAAATAAACATGTGTGGATATTAGAGATAAATAAATCGATCTGCATTGTTGATAAGAAAAATGCAGAGACAGAGATGATTTTTCAATCTTAATTGCACATTCGTAGACATGTTATAGTAAGTGCATATTAAGTGATATTTTAACAATTAAGAAACACTAAGGCATTGGAGCGAACAATGTGACCGTGTTTTTTAATGTTTTAACTCCACTTATTATACAAACTAAATAACTTGTAAATCGCAACATTTCAGCTATCAGACAGTATATATATAATCTAGAGCAATATTATTGCAATAACTTTATGAATTGGTTACAATATGTTTTATGCAGGTTTTAAGGGATTTATTTATTGTATACTGGACAAAAATAAAAAGTATCCCCTTTTTATGCTTATATTCTCATTTACATATTTTCATTTAATCAGGTACGCTTTAAATGGTGTTTTGTTAGTTAATCTCAGTTGTTTTCAAGTTAAGTTGTTCATAAACATAATTTTCCACACCAAGACCTGAGCAACTGTCAGTCGAATAACAATTAATAATGGATTACAAAACACTACCTATTCAATTTAAAGGGAGGTAATTGGAAATTGATGGAATTTTCAGCGTTGTTTATCGAGGAATAGTTGTTTTATTTAATAATGTTATGTGATTTTATTAATCACAAGCGGTAGAGAAAATTGATAAATAAATCAAATAAATGCGAATACTTTTAAAAGTCACTGACTTTTTCCTAAAACCCTAATTGTTACAAATGGAAAGATAACTAAGTTGTGGCTGTATATTTTCAAAAACACTTTATCTTTTTGCAATGATAACATATAGAATTTTTAGTTTTCATTTTCATTTTTTTTTAATTTAAGAAATGAAAGTGGATACTTTTTATTTTTGTTGCATATTTTAGCTTCAAACATGAATTCGTAATTTTCGTGATTAAGTTTTCATATAAAAGACTTGAAAACTGACAACTTTTCCATCAGTTGAGAAACTATGTGATTGCTTAAAACATGTCTATAATGTGATTTGTTGAAAAAATCATTTAAATCATCATTTAATGTTATAAATATTCATACAAAAATGTAATCACACCTTCTTTTTTTCCACAAACATATATTTTTCAGGATTACACAATCATGTCATCGTAAAACAATACAAAAAACAAATGTCCATTTTCACACATCAGGACACAATGAATTTCCTCAGTATTTGTTCAATGAATAACCCTGACTGGCTTTCATACAATGACTGTCCATGTTATCAATGTCTGCGAATATACCTAATCCATTATAGAAATGATATAAATGAAAAGAAGTAAAGTTTTCACTAAACCCCTCTAATAAGACCACCTCTGAGACCAGACAAAAGTTTGTCTTAATAGTGGGGTGGTATTAATTCTGACTTGGCGATGAGTCCAAAACTGTTAAAAAGTTCATTGAAATAGTAGTTTTATACTTAATTTTAGGGTGTTGTTATGAGTGGTTTCATAATATGTAATATGTTAAAATGGGCAATCAAATTGTCTGAATAATCTGAATTTTATAAAATATAAAATGCATTTTAAATCTATTTGCTTTCAATACATCGCTTTCATGTATTCCATTTAATTGCGTATCCAATCGAAATTCCAGTCAAGCTTATTATAATTAAAAATGTCTTTTATTGATGTATACATATTTCATATAATAGTTTTGTACATACAAATGAAATTATCAATCACTCACATGATCATAAAACAAAACAAAAGTCGCAAGGCTAAATATATATTTAAAAAAAAGTTGAAGAAATGTATCAAACCTTATTATATATCATGTAAAATTTTATACAAACTGTATCAATATTTACATAATGAGAATGCTATTTCCATGTTGGATAAAAATTGGATACATTGACTTAAAAAGCTTAGTAAATGGCTAAATTAAATTTGATAAAACACGAAAAATATCAAATATAATTCGATGTATTCAAATTCCAGAGTCTTTTTGTGCTCTGAAACATGTATTTATACATAAATACTGGCAACACATGAGCTAAGCTGAAAAGCATACAAGCAAACTTAAGAAATAACTTTCAGCTGAAGAAAGTAAGCAAAAGAGCAACCTATACAAATAAGAACAATTTATGAAAATGAAAAAGTATATCTAAACACATGATGTCAATTAAAATAAATGTTGCAACACAATTTGAACATTTTTTTTAGCATATTTAGTATATTGACAATTTATTTATACATAAAAACAATGTACGTATAGCAATAACATATCAGTAATCATGGCAATTTTAAGCGTCGTCGCGAAATATATAAAAAATTAATCGTATATATGTATAAAAACGCAGTTATGTCCTGTAAATTTTCACTTTCATCGAGATAATTGCCCAGCTACGTAGAGGTAATTATATGCAACCATATTCGCCTAAGACCGACGAAAGTTGATTCAAATGTATTTTTACCAAAAACAATATTGATAATCAGCAATATACTTTCACCAAAGCAAAACCCCTGACGCTTAATATATGTTGGCAAAAGTATATTATTATGTATTATATGTAGTTATCTAGGCACAGGTGTTTTACAATACCTTTTAGATATGCGATTTCTGCGAAACAAATTTTTGATAAGAAGCAATAGAATGTAAACAAATAAACTAAACGCTCTCTCGATTTTTAATACGTGAAAGCTAGAGTTTAAAATAATAATCAACCTTAATCTATCAAAAAAGCATATTTATCAAAGTAAGAATACATCAAACATAAAATGAATAAAATTATTTACACAATATCAACATCCACTATATCAGAGTGGCTATACCACGTGACTTTTTGGATGTCGTGCACAAACAAAAACACTCGCTTCGGGTATGTTTTTGCTTATTTCTCAGTAATTTCTATACCGATTTTGATGAGATAAAGAGCTTTTTTCCTGTAAAAAGCATTTTTCATCGACATTAAACTTTCATTATTAATCGGCTGTCGTTTTCTTTTAAAAACATTCAAAGATAAATTTTGTTTGAAAGAGTGAAATTATCTTTGAATGTTTGAGAAAACGGCAGCCGATGGAGGTTAAATGTCGATGAAAATGTTTTTTAACAAGAGTTCGGTGCTCTTATCTCATCGAAATCGGTCCAGAAATTACTGAGAAATAAGCAAAACCCTACCTGTACCTGAAGCGGGTGATTTTGTGTGTGCACGACATCCAAAATACAACAACAAGCGGTATAGCCACCTTGTATATGCTAATAATATGACGTAACGAGATTTAATGGTACACAATAAATTATGCTGAAAATAACGCTAAGATCAAATACGCCTAACACGTTTATATTGACCTGAAAGTAAAACAGCTGGAGAAAATAAAATGTACACACGCGTTTACAAAATATACATGCATTAATTTATTAATGTGTTCTGTGATTTTATTGACCAACACATGACCAAAAGAACACAAGAACTTGAGAAACTGTTTTCTTAATAATAAATGTGAAGATGTTTGAGAACCACTCACTTCTTCCTGGGACCCTAATTATAACAAAGGGAAAGAAAACTAATTGTGAAATGTTCATATCTTTGCATTGATATAAATTCGAATAGTTTAAAAAATTGAATATTCGTTTTCTGATATCGAAAACAATCAGGTAGGAAAGTGGAAACTTTGCTGAGTATATATTTACATTCAATTAAATATATATATATACATAATAAAAAGCATGAAGTTAGGAAAATGAATATAAAACATGCATTGTAAAGTTCAGCGAACAAACATACATTCACGATTACTTCACAATTAATCATTCGGAACAAAATGACAGTGTTTTCGCGAAGACATCTATATTCCATTCAATAGTATGAAAAAATATTTTTTAAAAATCTTTTATATTTATTCTATTAATACTTCGTATATAAATACATGTATGAGCAAATTATGGAGTTCTATGCTACAGAAAGCAAGAAAGCTATACAATATGCGAAAACAAATATGTAATTTTAATATTATCAAGTATTTCTTAAATGATTGACAAAATCAATAAAATTATTCGATCTTATATACAGAATATAAAAATTGATAAACATATAAATTGATAATATTTAATTATATGCCTTCATTTGCCACGAACGTTACGGTGTTCTGTTGAAGCGATCATTGTTTCGCCCTGTCGACCACTTGGGCGATACCATGAACACGCGAGAATACTACATGAGAACGCGAAACCATGATTAGAGATCGCAAAAATCACGATGTGAGGTAGCGAAAAGTACGATGAAAGGAAATCCTCGCATCGTACTTTCGCGACCTCGTATCGTGTGTTTTCGCGATTTGGCATCGTGTCTTCACGTGTTAATTGCTTTTCCATATTTGATCTATATAGAGTCTTGGGATTCTCCCTTATTTTTTCACTCTTAAATCACTATCAGCAATGGTCTTTTGATGGAGTTCATATAGACACACACGCCTTGTCACCAGCTTCGTATTTTTGAGTTTTTCTGGTCTCGCTGTCCCGATGGCGAGACCACTAAAAGGCGAAAATACGATGCGAGAACGTGAAGCGACGATGCCTTGTCACGAAAGTACGTTGCGAAAGCGCGATATTAATTTTGCGTCATTTTGCGCGACTTCTCTTCGTTTTTTTCGAGCTTTTTGAGTGGCTTCGCGATCTCACATCGTATGTTCGCGTATTCGTGGCATCACTCAAGAGGTCGAAACGACGATGGCCCCCTGGAAACACCGTGGTATGTTGATACATGAAGAGGTATATGTAATTTTCTTTTTCTCTCAAATTATATATGGTTATTATTTACGAGTATGTCATATTCCAAACTAAGTTATATTATATTTATGATATAGCAAGCTGTTTGTTACAGTGCAATATATACTCGGCATAATAAGTACTGCACCCGCGGACATTTTATAAAATATCTTTTTAATTTCACTAAACTCAACAAAATGATACATATTAAATAAAACAGCAAATCAAACTTAACACTGTAAAAAAGTCAGAAATAAAATACAATCACTACTTTTTTAGCAACCATTGTTTAAGTCACCTGGGGTAACTACACAAAAGTTGCAAAAATCACTAAACTTGTGAGTAGTAAGTAAATCCACCACGATGAATCCGGCACTCTTCTAAGTGCTCTCTCATGGAGTTCTTAAGTCAAGGCATTTTTAATTTTGGAATAAGTTTCCATTCGTGAACAAGAATACCAGATAGATCAACTATCAGACCAACTGCACGTGCTCTGTCTATTTTTAGGTTAGGTTACCGGTGTGGTCCGACATAAGCCATGGCGGTCAAATTAATAATGAAAACCGTACATGTTGACAGTAAGAAATAAATTAATTTGAATTCCAAACATGCAGTTGTGTTTTGATACAAAAAGTATGGGTGTTGATTGCATTTATTGGTTGTTTTATACACTTAATTAATAAGATGCTAAGACTCAACAATACTGATTGGAAACTGTGTTCGAATCATCTTTAAACTGTTTTGAAATATCTTTACCCTTTAGGTCAATGAGTGAGACAATATGATATTTTAATTAATAAAAACTTAAATTTAAGTGTTATTCTGGAAATGGCTTGGTATAAACTATTGATTACTTGCTGATGTGATCATCACAGTGCCTGCTTATAATTGCTATAAAACAGATGATTGCACAGATTTAACACCTCTTCCTTGATAGAGCAAATTTTGCAACTTTTGACTGTTGACGCATGTCATACTGATATTTCTTGGTTATTTACCAACCAATTTTTTTATTCCGTTTTCGTCTTTAACTTTTCAAACAATTAGTCTTGAAACAAATGTAAATATCAATACCAGTGACTTGCTACATTATAAAATTTTCTCAAAAGAACACTTGTGTGCAGAACTTTTTTTGTTCGGTATATATTACGCAGAATATAATTTCGATTTTTAAGAAGAAAGTTGTATTTCAGTTAAACATAAACACAGGACTTTTGGTCAGAGAACTGTTTTAACAGCAATAAAAACAAGGAAATACATATAAAATGAACTCATTTTGAAAAAAAATCTAAACTTTGTTCAGTTAGAAATAAAGTAAGTCATAACGTCGGACTTTATTTTATGTTCCATTAATAATGCATACTATTTTGAGGTATATATTTCGGATAACTGCGTAAATACTTTAAAGAAATCGTTCAGTGCTATAATGTGCTTTCGTACTTATAATTTTTTTTTGGAAAAGATCAGGATGTAGTCGGAAACGTGGAAACGAAGTAGGTAGGTCATGGCTCGGGACTATGGACTAACTGAAATGAAAACTTGTACACGAAATTTAAATAAAAAAGAGGCATATTTACCTTAAAAATAATGGATCTTGGTAAAAGTGGTGTAGATTATAATGGTGAAAATGCACTTCAAGTTTGAAGTTATGTTTAGAAATTTCAAAGATATGGGCGAAGTGCATAAAATCTTTAATCAAACATCTAAATAAAAAGGGGCATAACTTGAAAATTATTTCAAGTAAATGTATGGATCGTGTTGGTAATGATGTAGACCTTTGTAGTGAAATAAATAATTCAAGTTTCAAGCTGATATCTCAGGAAGATTCAAGGTTATGAACTAAGTGCATATTTTTAATTAACGGATGCGGACGCAGACGCGGGGGTTGAGTAGGATAACACAACTCTTCTACAAAAAGTTCAGCCACTTAACCAATGTTCTAACTACACCAATTATAATTTTTAAATTTCTCAGCGAGGATTCGGGATATTCACTGCAAACTTGAAGTATAATAAGATACACTATTTTCACTTCTTTGTATGAAAAAAAATTCTCTTCACGCATTTAGAAACCACTGACATTTAATCAAGATAGGTGTAAAACCAAAAGTCACACAATTAGCGCATCATATTATTTTTCAAATTTGAAGGCTGTACTCCAATTTTAAGCGGAGAATTAAAATTGATCGCTGTGGTTAAAACATTGGTTAAGTGTAAAATCAACAATAATAATAAACTAAACTCAACTGTATGAAAACAGTCAATCTTTAAACAAAGTTATAAACATTCGGAAGAAAATTATTGTAAATACAAAAATCTAGCGGTTTTAAATGGCTACAGTAAAGCGTGTACGTTCACATTCTATACCTTGCAGTTTAAATTACACCTCAGTAAAAATAATATTATGTAACAAATTACAATTAGACATTTATAAAAAAAAAGTCAGCATCATAATAAATACCAAAATATTCATAAATGTAATAAAAATAATGTGATTCTTCCATTGAAACGTATTAAACGTATATGCATATAATATACCATGTCTACTAAACTTAATATTAAATATTTTCATTATGAACATGTTTTTAGATTAATCTGACTGTATCGATCTGTACTATTAATAAGAAAAATGCAGAATGACTATTCAGGCTAAATCGATAAAAGAATACGCAACAAAACACATTAAAAACCTAGTTTGCGAGTGTTCATTCATTTACAAGCTAACTATATGGGTTGAAGGTTATATTCTGAATTTAGAAACCAGTTTCAAATCTCAAGCATCTGATTGGCTGAAATGGCGACTGGTTTCCATGCTCAGTTTTATAACCTTGGGCAATGATTGCATATGATAGCTCTGATGAGTATGGGTTATGGATAAGCACATATATGACTGTTTTAATATTATGATAAAACATTCTCAGAGCAAACAATACGTTAAATATAAAAAACAATACATTTGTCATGAAGAAATATATTTTTACGTTTAATAACAGACAGCTTATGATTAAAACACAGAATGTTTTGATACAGGTACAAAGGAAAGGTGTATACTTCATATTCGTTGTACTTCCATTTAATAGGTGTATGTTTCTGGATATAGTCATACTAACTAAATACTAATTCCACCACTAGAAAAATCTTTAAATGCATAACAAAAAAAAAACAAACAAAACATGTGAATTCATGTATGATTTGTTTACAATAACATAAAAACATCATTTAATATATTCACATAGAAGTAATCACATCTATTATGTTGTTTTTTTTTACAAGAAATATTTTGCCTAATTTACAACATCATGTCATTGTCATTGATTCTGAAAACACATGTTTATGTTCGCTAAATAGGTATTTTCAACCCCTGGTGGGATTCGAATATGCAATTTTCGAATCTGGAGTCAAACGCTCTACCTTGGCTCTACCGGCTTTTCGTACCGTCAAGGGAAATCAAAGTAAGGTTTTCCTCATTATACCTGTAACCTTTTTTGCCACTCTGGCGAAAACTAAAATACACTTGTCAAAAGTTCTAAGTGCACACTTGATAAATGTTGATTTTTCAAATTATTTGATTGAATCTTTCAAAATAGTGTAAATTACAATGAAGAAGAGTCAATATTCTATTAAATCACACCAAAAAATTTAAGTCTGCTTATCCAGAATAAAAAAATAATAACATTTTAGCTCATTGGTACTCAGAGAGCAATTCTCAAATTAATTATCATTGCATCGGCTATCATTTGTGATCGTTTTCTCATCTCTGTATAATTTAAATTTCATGCAAATTTAAAGGAAATACTGTAGTTTGCCATTCTATTGCACAGAATTAGCTTCCTGTAGCGTTTTAATGGTCTGCTGGGCACGATGAGCCAACGCACTCTTCTCTATTTTATTCATAACGTTTTTACAGGATTTCAAGGAGAAAATTCCTTTTTTTCACAATGTTTTGTGCCAAAAGTTTTTGAATTGTCTAGCAGTTTGGGATGATGCAATTCTCTACGATAGATGTGTAACAGCCTTTCCAAACGAAAAAATGTATTCATTTCGATATAATTGACCAGTTTTCGGACACGCTCTTTGTCCAAATAAACGTCATTTTCGAATAATCGATTTTAAAAGTTTTTTAATTTCTATAAATTTTAGTTTTAAATTTTTATTTATTGGACACTTATCCAACAAATGTTACACTTATATTTTCGATTTTACGTTGTTTTACGTAAATATTTATTGACGTAATTTAGTAACGTCAGCGTTCAACGTAAGCAACGTAATCAATCTAGAAAATAATATCGTTTGATTTTCTTCTTAAATTTATAAAATATGCAAAAATAAGGTATTTCTTTTGCATTTACGAAAACCGTCAAGATTTTTTTTAGAACAAATTTGAAGTTGTGCCAGTGAAAAGAATTTTGACGACAATGTCGTTGTCTTCTGACGTCAACCGTTCCATGTTCCATGGTTACAATTTGTTGGTGTGTTTTCCTGTTTGTCTGGAGTCGGTGAACATGTGAAAAAACAAAAAAGATTGTAAAACAATATATTTCGATTGCCGCACGGGGATTACGCATCAATAGCGTAATTCGACGTGGATGACGTAATACGTAAAACATATTCATTGTTTTCAAAAAAATATTATTGTTTGATCATAATTAACATGATGTCAAACTTTCATTCAATTAGAATATTAAGTTTACTTTGAGATATTCAAAATTGAAAAGTGTGCACTTAGAACTTTTGACAAGTGTATAACCGAATGAATTCATGTCTTCTCTTCAATGGTTTGCACAAATCAGATTGCGTGATTTGAATAACGATATTTCAGTTTTATATTTGAACTACGTACTGGGAGAGTGGGTGGTAATGTACTATTTCCATTACTGCCAGTGAAGCTTGTCTGAAATGTTTGCTTGAAATTGGCGACATACATATCGTTTATTGAAGCCGGAAGGTGTCATCAGCCTTCTTTTTTCAACTACTGATGACCACTACTAAATTTCAATAGACGAAATTATTTTATACTCTATGAGCTGTATCACGTGCAATTTGATTAACAAGCCTAGTATTGGCATTTTTTATCAAAAAACTTGCAAATTGTTCGTTTTTAGACGTAACACGGAGGCGTAAACGAAGATAACAAATATAAGATAATGTCCTATTGATTTAGTTCAAGCGGGAGCAACCTATATAAATATACGACATGAAATAAATACATAAGACAGGTGCGTATAAATATATACATAAATGATGCAAAAGTAAAATAAAACAGGTTTCAAGAAAAAGTTTGCACAGACCCGCAGAGACAAGTATTTTGTCACAAATATTAATTAAATTTAAAGTTTATATATCAATACAAGAATAAACAAATACGGAAACAAATATATACATTTGTACAAACATAATATATACATATAAACAATTTTACCACACTACTTCACTACTGTCAAACTCTAGTAAAGATACGTATAAGGCAAAATCAATAGTAATAAAAACAAGTATGACAGCTTTCTGGGTTAAATACTGCCCCCCCCCCCCGCTTAATGGTATAAAGAATCGTTTTAACAAGCTTATAATTCTGACATTAGCAAACTAAACTTTTAAATTATTTTCAGGTTTTTACATATTGTATGAAAGTTGTCTACTTTGCAACTGTTTGAAAAGGTAAAAAGCTGTTTTTCTCACCTAAACGTTGTGGGCTGTTGTGGATTATTGTTTCAATTTCTTGCTGCTTATGAATTAATATTACATGTATTTAAATATTATTAATAGTATATTTTTCTCACAACTTCATTATTTTTTACATTCCGACCATTTAACATTCTAAAGATATTAATTCAAAATTCTTGTGTAAAGGACGAAAATGTTTAAAGATTAAACCATCAACATATTTAAGACTTCTGCAAATTTCCGTGTAGAAACAAGAAGATAATGTATTTCATTTTGACGGTTTTTCTCAAAGATGACTGACAAAGCTTCCACTGTTTTCCAGAGCTTCTTTGCAAGCCTCTTCAAATTTTTGCATCCATGTGACTGCAATTGCACTTGATGTTGCCTTGAAGATATATTCTCGTTCAAAAGTCTTCGTGCATATATACACCATCCCTGTAATTATTAAGAACAAGCTTAATGTCTAATAGATTTATGGCTTTTAAACAAAATTTCAATTTTTATAACAGTCGTTACAGTTTAATTTAATCTATAATTGTGTTACTGTAGAATCTCTGAATTTTTGACGCTTTTATGCGCTTATATTTCGATATGCGCTTATATTTAGGCCGTCGAATATGCGCTTATATTTGATATGCGCTTATATTTAAGCTGCAGAATATGCGCTTATATTTGATATGCGCTTATAGCTTAGACTCACTGAATATACGATTATTTTTGAAACAAAATTACACTAAAAGACAGGCATGCATCAAACATTATCAAACGTTTTAGTGTTTAGACCAAACTCTTTACAAGTCTTATACTGGTTTTGAAATTCTTTGTAAAATTGTAGAAATTTATTTTATAACACACAACTGCGTATGCATAAAATATTACTTCAAGCAACATAAATATTACCAAACAAATATTGAAAACTATAATACTTTATTTTATTGTACTCGAACAACAGAATAAATGGTTCAATATGAAAATAGCAATGCGAGTTGTTCACACCTTTCTGGCTATTAATCATTGTAAACGATACAGATATACTGTAATTATCTTTAATTGAAAGGCGGATTTAGCTTCCAGTTTAATGAAACTTAAACAACTGGGCAAGTAAGGTATGCATATATGCGCTTATTTTGGGGATATATACTGAACAAAAATAAAAAGTATCCACTTTTTATGCGTGTTTTCCGATTACCATATTTTCATTTTATCAGGATCGCTTTGAATGGTGTTTATTTAGTAAATCTCAGTTGTTTTTGAGTTAAATATTTCATGAATAAAAACTTCCACACCACGACCTGAGGAACTGCCGATCGAATAACAATTAATCATGACTTACAAAACACTATATATTGAACTTAAAGGGAGGTAATTGGAAATTGTTGGAATTTCTAGCGTTGTTTATCGAGGACCAGTTGTGTTATTGATGAATATTTTGTGATTTTATTTATCCACAAGAGGTAGAGAAATTGATTTAATTCCAATAAATGTGAATATTTCAAAGAATCGCTGACATTTTACTGAAACCCATATTATCACAAAGGGAAAGATAACTAAGTTGTGGCTGCAGATTTTCAAGAATACTTTATCCCTTTGCAGTGATAACAGAAAAGCAAATGTGTACACTTATAGAATTTTTAGTTTTCTTTTTCGTATTTTACAAAATCTAATATAGGAAAGTGGATACTTTTTATTTTTGTTGAGTATATTTTAACTGTAAGGGACGGGTATGCGCTTATATTTGGGAAAGATTTTAATTTAAGGGACGGGTATGTGCTTATTTTTAGGTATTAGTTTTCTGTAAGAGACATATGCGCTTATATTCAGTATGCGTTTACTTTCGATCAAGTGCTTGTTTTCGAGATTCTACAGTATATATACCATCAGAAATCTGCACAAATACACATATTTGCATAAAAACTTATTAAAATTATATAGTGATAATTAATTTTGCTTTCAAAAAATACACTCACCCAAAGTGCTAATTGGTCATCAATTGTATATGTTAACAATAAATGCAACTTTTGTTCAGTCTTGAAATCAATTAGTAAATGTCGTTTTATTCTTTATTGATTGTTTCTGAAATGCATCCAATACCATTTATTTACACCGCGGTGTCAAAATTAGAGCAGTCTTTTATTAAAAGGAGCTTAATTTTAAAATTAAATTTTTATACTTTGAAGGAGACGCATTATAAATATAAATGCTGCTGACTAATAATTGTAAATATTCTACTAACGAGCGGTTCTTAAAAAACAACAACAAAGCCCCCCCCCCCCCCCAAAAAAAAAAAAAAACAAGCAATTTAGCGCAATTTTCTAATTGCTTGACCTTCAATTCCATGAAACGCAAAATTTAGGATTACTCTTGTCAACCTGTTCCAAAGCTCATTATTATAAAATAAAAGCTTAAAGTAAAGACTGTTGTTGGCAAATTATCACAAATAAAGAGTTAAGTTGTCGTCTTTCTACTAAAAAGCTACGGACACAAAGTGACAAAGTAGAACAAAGGTCGCATAACATTTATATTAGAATATGACAATTCGGTTTGACGGTCAAATCATTTTGTTATGCTATTTAAAATTTGACAGATGACCGCAAAATATTGTAAATATCAAATGTTTATGCGATATCTGTATAATTTTTCTAGACGTTTTAAACAGCCATTACAGAGTTTTTATGCAAACGGCATTTTCTTTTTGTGAGTGTCTGTTCTATGTAAATAAAGCATATTTTTCAAACAACTTGGGCATCCAAACTAAAATACAACACATGGCACTATATTTCTTTATTTTCATTAGTCTGCCGATAGGAATTAATGAGTTTTGAAAAGGTATATGAAAATGATTTGCAATTGATACCGCAATTAGACCCTGAAGTACGTTTTTCGTGAATTTCTTGAAAACTCTAACATTATTTTGACGAATTGGCATTAATGATTGTAGACCAGCATATACTTATTTCATGTATGATTTGTTTTGGTATATTGTACATGAATTCTCATGCAATGGATTTTCTTTTGTTTTAAGTATGTGCGTTTTAATTAGAATATGATTTAGACTAAACTAAGCTTGCAAACATACGTACATCCTAAGATAAATACATTTCATCACTAAAATCTAGCTGGCAATAAGAATTTTCCAAAAATTCATTTTAATTTGAAATTTTACCAAGTTTTCGCTATTTGCAATGTTAGTGACCCCTTAATGTTTTGTATGCTCAGACAGCCATAACATAAGAAATAATTAACATCTGGTGACCTGTTCGTAACTACCGTTAACAATAACCCCAAAATAAATTAATCATTTACCTTTAAGTTTCTTTAATGAAACTTCGGAGATAGAATCAATGTAAATTCTTCGCAACTTCTTCCCATTTCCCCACTTTATCATTATCTTGGTTTTGTCGTCGTACTGTCTGTAGCTTTCTTTTGCTATCTGTAAATGTACCTCATGTTCCCAACCTTGAGAAGTTTGCTTGGTGAATTTGCCTGAAATGAAATCCTAATTTAATCATTGTTTATTATCCAAAATCCGATTGTTCTGAGTTATTAAACTATTGCCTTAATATAAATAAGAATTAACAATATGATCAAGTTTATCAGGGTTATTCGCACATCCTTTTAGTGTTTCGGTTAGCTCTGTGGCTGAATTCGTACGATAGCGACTCCACGTGTTGGTCTATATCATTTATATCACTTGGTTAATGGTTAACAATATTTTGGTTCATAAAGCCTATGTTGTATTTTCGGCGACAATTTAAATGTTTTGGCCTAAAATGCAGTATCTATTTCCTTCTTAAAAGAAATAAGTCAATGAAATTTAAAATCATGAAAACAAACCATTAGATCTTTGTACAATACAAATTCATTGTTTATAACATTAAAGATAATGCTATGGGTATTTAATAACAAAACAAATATTTTGTAAGAATTAATATTTAAACTCGTATATTATGCTAATTGAAGTCTAAATACACAACCGGATTTGTAAAAATAATGTTTGTATCTCAAACAAAGCAATATTAATTCATGAGAAAATAATATAAATTAAACAAAGAAATATACCTTGCCACACAACGTGTACTGTCAACTCTGAGCAATTATCCAAAGGATGTATGCTTATCTGGGTACTAGACCTCTCCTTAAGTGCGCCTGAATTTATGATGGGTGTTGTTTGTGACAAAGTCCCCATCGTTTTATTTCCGGAAGTCATAGGCTCTGCTATGACGTTAATTTCCAAAATGTCATGCATGTTCTCCCTTGGACTCTCTGTAAACTGCTGCATTAATTCTAGAAGTCTCGGAAGCATTAACGTAGGTTTGGTACTCTTAAGGGCTCGTTCGTTATATCCGAACTGCAAAGTGACGCTGTTTAATTTCGTATCGTGCATAATGTAAAGCGATGTCTCATACACATAGCGTTTATGGAAAAATTTTCCAAGTTTGACACTAACACTTCCGTCTCTTATGACTTCGTTTATACCTGTCATATCGTCCAGAACAACTCTATGCCGACCTATATGTTTCTTTAAAGATTGCCACTTCATCTCTTTTTCAATTAATTCATATGGGTACGCACTTTTTTCTGTCATCGAATTCAATTTGATAGAACTTTTTTTCAAATATTCTGAAACATGTCCAATGTTGTGCATATCTCCGACAATTGGTATGTCCTTAATGCTTCGTGTAATATATGGTTTAAGTTGTGGTATATGACTAACCATATCGACTGTAGTCACAAGTGGAATTAACTTTTTCCTTGTTTTCTCGTGCAGTAACACCATGTAGCTACACACAATAAACTGATACATGGTCAGCCCTTCTGTGTGAAGCATTTTAATAATCTTGCCAATAAGATCTTTTGGTATAGGAAGAGAAATCTCTCGATAAAACGTTTCATCAAGTTTTTCATCAATATTATCAGAAAATGTGAAAGGTGTTATCTCAGATGACAATTGTACATGCCAAAATGCTTTCAGTGGCACCATTTGTTGGGACAGGACTCTACGAACGGCTGATGCGGGGTCGACATTGATATCCTTCGTTGGTAAGGGCTCATTCCGAGCTAAAGCCTTTGCAGTGTTAGCGAATTCTCCAAACAACATCTTGATTCCAGAAAGCTCTAAAACAACAGAATGAACAAACATCCGAACTCGCGTTACGTCATTCTTTATGGCTATTAGAACACAAAGCGGTATTTCTTCTCTGATATCCAATTTTATTGTATCTCGCAAGTCAGTTGCATTGTCTCCACACAGACTATCAAACGATGTTTCTGTAATTTGAAGGTTTACGTCTTTACTATCTAACAGTATAGATGTAAATTCTCCTGTTCTTTTATCATGGCGATAAATGCGACGTAGTTCTGGATTAATATGTATTAAATGATGCAACACAACCGACCAGTCATTTTTACACATTGTCATACCAGCTATTTCGAAATCAATCTGTCGGGTGTGATATCGACTGAATGGATTTTGTATAAATTCTTCAAGTAGCTCTTTTTGCATAAAGGTAATGCTACCTTTTAAATACTCTGTTAAAACATGATCTTCTGCTACTTCTTGGCCGTGATGATCAGAAACGGTAGTCTGTATATGTGCAAGAATGAAAGTTGTTACAGACGCAACTGTAGTTTCATCCAAAAACAGAGTCGCCATTGGAATTTTTACATTTGTCGAATCCGAGATTTCGTTCACAAAACTCATGGCTCTCAACGATTCTATTCCTAATTGGAGAATTTTTGTGTTCATATTGAGTGTTTTCTCATCAACCAAAAAGTTATCACTTAGCTTTTGTTTAACGATTTCAGATATCATCTTTCGCTTCTCATCAGCGTCCATTATTTCAAAATGTTCAAAATCTATGGCTACATTGCCATGTGAGGATTTTGCCGGGGCTCTATGTTTTTTGAAAAAAACGGCAAACTTCCGCTGACCTATTTTCATGGAAGGATTTCTAAAGTTCTTCCAATCCACTCTACATAGCATAAGCTGGGGAGACGACATCATGAGAGAATGCCGGAAACTAATTTTAATTTCACGAGTACTCAGAAAGTGAAACCCTTTACCCTTCAAAACCTTCTCCACGTGACTATTTTTGGCAGCCATTCCAACAGCTAAGGGACCCCAATTTATGCTCTGTCCACATAATCCGAGACTTCTGCGATAATGTGCAAAAGCATCCTGAAAAGCATTGCCGGCAGCGTAATTACATTGGCCTTCATTTCCAAAAACAGAAACAACGGACGAATGCATGGTAAAAAAGTCTAAGTGAATGTTCAGAGTCGCTTTGTGTAGGTTCAACGTTCCTTGTACCTTAGGTAGGAGAACTTCGTCAAGATCAGTTTCTGTCATGTCTTTTAACAACTTATCACGCGTAAGTGCTCCTCCGTGAAAAATTCCTCGAATTTGACATCTCTGCGTTGTCAAAAGTATGTCTATTGCTGTCTTTACTTGTTGGAAATCAGTTATGTCGACTTCTAGCGATATTATTTTACATGCATAGTCATTTTGAAGTTGCAAGATTTCCTTTTCCTTGTTCTCATCCGGCTTCCGTCGCGACATTGTAGCTAAGATAGGAGCACCTTGTTCCACCATCATTTTCAATATTTCCCAACCCAGACCGGTGAGACCGCCTACAAGGATATAGCAGCTGTTTTTCCTAAAAGCACTTCCTAAGGATAACCGTAGTGGTATAAAGTTTACCGATTTGGAGCTGCATGGCATATCAAAAACGGGGTATGGTAAGGCAAGGAAATTTACCCCTTTTGCTTCAAGAGAACGATGCTCGTTGTCATGTTTGATTGCATCAGTTCCTATATGTTTTAGAATTCCAAAAACTTTCGGGACTGCTTTCAGTAGTACATATGATGTAAACAAGTCACTTGTTCTCAAAATGCTAACAATGACACCGTTATAATTATGCTCTATCCAAAGTTTCATTTTCGTAGATAAGACAGACGTAACGCTTACAACTCTCGCCATTGCAGGAAACGCCTGTCTCAAAGTAACAAAATCATCCCGACAAAAATGTTCCAATATTACAACTGTGTCTATGTCCAGTATTTCCTTCTTTATATTAGTTATATCTTCTTTCCGAGATATAGTTAAATGTATCCCGCTGTGGTTTGTAAATATGGCTTTTATGATTGTTTCTTGTACAAGTGATGTTCGTCCTGCTAATACAAGTAAACGAGAAGAATGTTTACATAAATTGTAAATGTTCATCATAATAATTCCCACACAGATAAGGCCCGGTGTATACAAAGGAAACTGGTTGATGGAAATCACACATTGTTTTGGCACTTGCACTTTCGATGTCACTTGAACAGGAAAACAAAAGACAACTTCAGTTTTCTTTTCTTTCGAAGAGGCATGATGGATATCATGATCTTGTATAAGCCCTCTCCCTTCAACGCACATCATTTTAAAATCATCATGTTCCTTTTTTAGTGCAATATCTTCGTCAAAGTCTATTGAGCATGGAAACAAAGATGTATCTTGTAGACAAATCTGTTCTAAATTAATGCTGCACATATGTTTTTCTGGATGGTGTATCTTGTTCTTTTTTGCTATAATGAAGACCGGATGCTTCAATTCACACGGTGAAGTTGAAACAAGTTCAACTTCGTCTTCTGCAGATGGATTAACTTCTTTTACCTCATGCTTTCTTTCGTCAAATGTTTCCACAAGTTCAGAAGCAAATATCCTTCCACAATGAAAAACACATTCATCAAATTCATCGAAAGAGTCTTGGCAGTTTTCTATTGCGGTTTTCAGTAACAATAAATTTTCTTTCGTCATTTTCATATCAATCAACCGGATGTCGTTGTGTGCACCTTCATGTAAAGCGGAACGGACCATTCCCCAAAGTTCAGCTCCAATGACGTTAGATGAACTAACTCCCAACGATGGTATTGCGACCACATTTTCAGTAACAACAAACAGAGGAACGTTGACTCTGAGTTGAGCAAGAAAGGATAACAAATTCTGTAACTGCAGGAAGTTCTGTTTTACTTTGAGATAAATACAACGACTGTCATTCTCAACTTCGTCTATGTGAAAGACAGGTGCAAAGACAATACACAATGTTTTAGCTAATTCTGACATATGAAGGTTACTAGCTAAGCTTTCTCTGAGACCAATGTACTTTACATTTGCGTCACATATTTTTCGGTATTCATTTATAAATCTTTCGGAACCGATAATAGTAACTATTTTAGTGAAATCCTTCAACACTTGTGAACTTACAGATTTCTCTTGCCAGGTTAATTCATAGAATACGTCACTGATCCTGTCTGTTGAAGACGTAATAGATTTTGTGCAAAAGTTTCGGACTTCAGCAATTGTTTGACCATCTGGTGTCAGAAGCACTGAATTGTAATAATTTCCATCAATAGATGTGTTTTTTAAATGGGAATAAACAAACATGTGGGTTTGTGGTGGTCTGTTCAAAATGAATGAATCAACTCCATACGGCAGTGTTGGTTCGCCTGAAAATGACTCACTCGAGCTTAGTATACCAAAAGTCTGGAATATGGCATCGACTATTGCAGGGTGAATATTCGTTGACTTTCTTTGCATTTGAACAATTTCCGGCAACTTTATTTCTGCCATGCATTCGGTCTGTGAAGACCAGGACTGTTGAATTAACCTGAGAGAATTTTCGTATCGGAAGTTGAGACGATGTAGGCATTCGTAACTTTCTTGCTGGTTTTTGTGAACGTGCATCCTGTTTCGTAATCTTTGAATATCGATTTTAGAGGTTTCAAGTTTTCCACGCGGAACGATTTTTCCCTGACAAATGACCTTTTCTTCCATACTTATTTTGAAGGAGTGACCTGTTTGCTGTAATTTTTCTAGTTTTACCTGCAGCAAATAGCTTGTTTCACTTTTCGGCAATAGCGTATTTACAAACACCGTAGAAACGTCGATCTCTGATGCGTTCAATAAATTAATTCTTTGGCCAACTTCAAAGGCTGCTTCTACCCAAGTAGCTCCAGGCACTAATGTTGAATTAAACATAAAATGATCATAAACAAACGGCGTGGTTTCCTGGTCAATTTGAATCAAGAAATGTGCATTTCCTCCTACGGATTCCTTAACGTACATATGTGTATTATCATGTTTGATTTTGCCTTTGAACAACATCAATTGCTTTTCTTGGGGTAGATAGAGCTGTTGTTTCCTGTCGAATACATATCTTGGCACAGGAACCCGTTTGCCCTCATGTGGCATAATATTCGACCAGTTTAACTCTGTTCCGTATTCAAATAATGAGCAAAGGGATGAATACAGACAGGAAGACTCTTGTTGTAAGTTCATAGACATTAAACTACTAGTTTGAACGTTACTACTGAAAATGGATTTCAAGTGTGCACGGAGAACAGGCCTTGGTCCAATTTCAACGAACACATTAATGGCATCTTCTCTTGTTGCCTGGCGAACGGCATCACTGAGTCGAACTTCTTTTCGAATATTATCTGCCCAATACTTGCCAGACTGAAAATCTCGTTCGCTGGCAGGTTTTCCAGTTACTGTTGATATATGCCTTATTAAGCGTTTCCTTTCAGGAAGATCCCCTATTTGGATTTTAATTGTTTCAACACAGCTATCCATGTGGTGACTGTGATAAGCGCACTGTACTGTCAGGGGTGTTATAATTATATCTTCGTCGAGTTTCCTTTTATTTTCAAGTTGTTCTTTTAGTTCATCTATGGCGTCAGCATCTCCGGACAGGGTAAACGACGAATCGCTGTTGTATACAGCTACTGTCACACGATTGCCCACTGATTTACATAGAGAATCAATAATGTCAAGGGAGATATTGCGTACTACCATCATCTTTCCACCGGTTTGTTTCAACAGAACAAAAGACCTGACGTAAATCACCTTTACTGCGTCTTCTAAACTGAGTGCTCCTGAGGCATATGCTGATGCAACTTCTCCTACTGACTGTCCAATAATTACATCCGGTTGAACTCCAAAATATTTCCAGGTCTCAAACAAAGCAATCTGGATGCAGAATATGGCGATGTGTTGTAATAGCGGATCACTGTAGTCTGAATCATTTGACAATTTTTCAGCGATGCTCCATTGTGTGTAAGGATAAAGTATTTTATCAATGGTAAATATCGTCGTTTTAAAGATAATTTCTTTTTTCATCATCTCTTGGCCCATCCCTTTCCATGTTGTCCCGACGCCGCAAAATATAAAGACTACATTCCGTTCTTTCTTTTGTGCAATATCCTTCACATGCTGTATTTTTACCGGAATGTTCTGTTGCAATTCAGACAATGTGTTTCCAAACACAAATGTTCTTGTGAAAAAACGATCTCGGTGGAAGACAGAGGTAAAACAGATATCATTCAAATCATACTTGTCAGTTCTTAATTCTGTACTCAGGTTGTCAAGAGTAGAATATAAGGAGGCTTGAGTCGGTGCAGAAACGCATATAATATAGATTGGGCTTTCCTTCAAAGACGAAGAGCGTGATACAGGCGCGTTTTGAACATCAGTCATTTTTTGAATCACTATTGCATGCGAGTTTGAGCCACCAAATCCAAAGCAATTAACACATGCAGTTCTGTGTCCGCTTATATTTGGATTCCACTGCTTGATACATACAGGAATATCAAAATTGTATTTGTTAAGATTTAGAGCCTTGTTAACATTTGACTTGTCTGGCTTGATATGCAAACTTGGTACTATTTTCTCATTTGAAATCATAAGAAGAACTTTTATCAACGAAGCAACACCAGCAGCCGATTCCAAATGGCCAATGTTAGTTTTAACAGACCCAATCATAATCGGTGACTTTTCCATTTGTTTTGAGCACATTTCTGCAAAATCTGTACTATTATTGTATTTTGTTTTAACACCAGAAGTGGTTTCAGGTTCTTTTGTTATATAGGATTGAATGAATTTACCAAGTGCGTTTGTTTCCGTTGGATCGCCAATGTTAGTACCTGTACCTAGTAAAAGAAAAAAAAAACGCCTCAACTACCAAAAGTTTTTAATCTGTAACATTTTTAAAAAGGTGAAATATGCATATCAGGAATCGCCACATTCAGAAAAAACAGCCTCCCCACACACTCAAGAATAAGAGAGGGAGAGAGCATGGTTAATAAAATGATCAGTTTCAAAAGAGACACCACTAACAATTAACAAAAATGAGAACCCGAGGTGTTACCGCCTTGGAACGGTCAGTGGCAAATCAAATTGCCACTGGGGACTTAAACAAGGTTCTAGGGTGCACCAACCTCACACTTGCCCCAACAGGTTCTCATATCACAAAACAAATACAAGCTGTCTAGGTGAAACACTCCAACCCACTTATCGGTTGAACAATGTTGCATGCAAAAGCACACAAACCTATAAAACATAAGAATCTAATAGCATTGCAAAGCCAAAGGGCGGGTACTCGATGATCTTACCACGACCAGAGCTCCTGGAGTAAAATAAGCAAGAACACAATGACAGGGATAAAAGAAACAACTCGAGCTTCTAGGTTCTTTTAAGAAAATATTTTCCCATAAACCTTCATAAACTCTTAAACCCCTGTCACCGTCGTACAACAAAGAGGTTAGCATGATGATCAACTGTAGAAGGGTTAATCACCAGGCATGCAGAGCGCTGTAAAATATCATGTTGGTAACCTTTCTTTTAAATTTAGAGGTTTTTACGAATAACCGGGAGAAATTAACATTGCCCTCTATCTTCTTAAGTTTGTAAATTAAATCTTCATAAAAAACTGGCTGTGAAATACCTTCAAGTTGTTTCTAAACACTAAATTTAAAATATTGTTTCAGTCTTGATAACGTTATTTATCGCCATTTGGAGATACCGACTCATTTTCTCGATTTCTTTAAATAACGTAAAGCGTGGCACACTCTCCTTTTCTGCACACCATACTCCTTTTGAAAGATGCTACCATCAATCAAAATTTTAGTAGACTTTGAACGATTTTAGGAAATGTTATTTTAAAGCGATAACAGTTTCTAATTTACTTGATTTTTTGAAAAGGAAGCAATGATGCACAAACCATTTGGTACAAGTATTACATGTATGTGGTTTTTAATTTCATGAAAGGATTGACAGAGTTAAACAATTTTGGTACACATGTGTACAATCATATGATACGGTCCTGTTGGGGCTGGTTGGGTCAATGTCAAGGTCCCTGTCAATTTTGTTACTCTAGTATAACATCACTAGATACATGTCAATTTCGACTTTGAGGCCGGTGAGTTAAAGTAAAGGTAACTGTTTCCTATAAAATCATTTCAGTTCATTACCTCTGTAAGCGAGGGGTCCCGGTTTCGAGTCCCCATCTGGCTGCAAATTTTATCTCACCCTGTGACAAATTTTTCGAACCAGCACGGCGACTGCGTCTAGCCATGCAATTCCGACGACGTAACCAATTGACCTAACCGGAGCACCCCCCCCCCCCCCCCCAAAAAAAAAAGAAAGATCGGATAGCCCTGATATACGTTAATCGCTGCACGACATCGGTAACGGGTTATTTTACTGATAACAGTACTGGCTATATGTACGGGTAGACATTTTACGGACGCCACACTGTACAAATAGCGCTACTGTGAATTACCAATGATACTGCTGGGAGCGAACCCGCAACGTCAGCACCTAGCCCTGCAATTTCGACCACGCAACCAATTGAGCTAACCGGGAAAACCCCAAAAAAGGTTGATCGGATAGCCCTGATATACGCTTTCATCACTGCACGACATCGGTAACGGGTTATTTTACTGATAACAGGACTGACTAATTAAGACAACGCAAACATTTATGAACATGAGAGCCTGAGGTGTTACTGCCTTAGATAACTATTGTCACTGGGTGGTTTAAACAACCTCACTATTGCCCTAACGTTCTCATATACACAGACAAGTTGTATATGAAGCAGGTAATGGATGTATTAAATGAATGAGGCGAGTCGACTCCATAATGCAAGTCACTGTGACCTATTTCATTTAAGCGCATATAAAAGTGTTTCTGATTGAGTTGAAGGCCTCGTCATTGAAAAATATTTTTCTTGAGCGAATTTGACGAGTAATTATTTATCATTTGATCATTATACAGTTATTTCATATGTGAATTGGGAACATTCAAAATGTTGGCCAGAGGTGGAGGGGATAATGTTTTGAACTGTTGCCCGAGGCCGTCGGCAACAGTTCAAAACACTATCCCCGACACCGAGGGACAACTGTTTGACTGTTCCCAAATCAAATATGAAACAACTGTCTTATTACCTGATCTATTACTGTTTTAGCAGTACTTACAGATAAAAAAAGGAACAAGAAAATAATTTTGCAAGTATGTTTTTAATTAAACGTTTTTTAATTTAACAATCTTGTAACTATGTCACTGTCACACTGCCAACATTTTGTATGTCAGTAGGTTTTTATGTTGTTTTTCTCTGTTATTTCATAAAAAAAACTTAAGGAAACTGTCATTTCGCTGACAAAATTTTAAATTGTTTAAATACTTCACTAGATTTTAGTTATGGAGAAATAATCATTGGAGTCAATTTGTTTCTTTACTGTTCCAAATGACGTCATGACGTCAGAGCACAAGAGGGAAACAGTCGAAATAATTGACCGGTCAACAATTCGCAAACATGGACTTTTTAGAATTTCAGAAAACAGTCAAAACTACCAAATTACATTTATATAAGGTATCAGATAACAATACAAAATAAAATGTGTTAAAATATTATGCCTATTATTTTCAGTTTAATTTACCTGTCTGTCACGTGTCTGTTTAGTTATCGATAACGCAATATATATGTGTTAATAAGTGTGTGATATTAGATCCCAGAAGGATCATTCTGCATTGTATTATCTTCCTTTTCATTTCTCGTTTAACTCTTTAGTTTTTTCCTATTACTCGATTTTGAGTTTCAATCATTACAATCATATATATTTTATACTGCACCACTAGTCCCGAGCTGGCAACTCCATTTACAATCAAATTTTGATAGAAAATATCCTTGCGAAACTAATATCACACCGTGAACATGGTTTTATTACTTATATTTATCTTTTGTTCTATAAGATCTGAGGAAAAATGTCAAATTGGAGACAAACACACGATTTCTGTTGGTCAACCTGTCATATCTCACTTCAGTTTCAATGGTTCATAATAAAATTTAAATTGCGATTTACAGATTGCTGAGAAAACAAATCAGTAATTATAGTGTGACATAATCGCTAAATTAATGTTCAAACTCAAGAGCTTGATAGCACTAATGCTTATAAACTGATTTCTTAATCTGAGAGTGATATTGTTACTGTACACACTCTACGAATTACAAAAATTAGAATCAGTGTTGAGCTGGAACAAGACAAAGTACCTACTATGTATTGATTGCCTAAAATGCACAAAACACCGTACAAAGCAAAATTTATTGCAAAGTCTAGTTCTTGTACAAAAACTAAAATTATCCGTGCCCCCAACATCTTGTCTTTCAGATTTAAAAGAACATGTTATTAGGTTTTTCGAAAAAGTTTTTGAAACC
Organism: Corbicula japonica; assembly: GCA_038501625.1. NCBI lineage: Eukaryota > Metazoa > Mollusca > Bivalvia > Venerida > Cyrenidae > Corbicula > Corbicula japonica. The sequence goes on along the minus strand of JAZAYU010000002.1, from coordinate 13,967,254 downwards.
ACTGGCAAAAATCTATTTTGGTCTATAAAAAATTCAAATGACTTTTTTTAAAGAAGATCAAATCAAATAATATTCAGATATTCTGTTAGTCTACTAAAAAAGTAATATATGCATATCAGGAATCGCCACACTCACAAAACACAGCCTCCCCACGTAGCAAAAAAGAAGAGAGGAAGAGAGAGAGCATGTTTTTTTTATAAGTATGTCAATTCAAACAATTAATGAAGAAGAGAACCTTTGGGGATACCGCCTTGGAACGGTCAGTGGCAAAACAAATTGCCACCGGGGTTAAAACCAAGTTCTAGGGTGCACCAACCTCACACTTGCCCCAACAGGTTCTCATATCACAAAACAAGTACAAGTTGTCTTGTTGAAATAACTCCAACCCACCCATCGGCTCAACAATGTTGCATGCAAAAGCACATACATATATAAAACTTAAGAAGCTAATAGCTTTGCAAAGCCAAAGGGCGGGTACTAAATGATCTTACCGAGACCAGAGCACCTGGAGTAAAATCATGATTTCGCTACTTCTCTCCCTAATAATTAAATAAGAGATAAACTTACCAGTCTCATTGAAAAAAAAAACACAACTTAAGCGACAGAAAATGAAACATTTATCGCTTGTAATTAACCTATGGCAGTTTACAGATGGTTCTTATGATTATTATACTTCATTGACCTGTCAAGACCTTATCCAGGCGCTCACATTTTTATTGGATAATATTTATGTAAGATGTGGTACCTCTATTTATAAACAAGTAATAGTCATTCTAATGAGTAAACATTGTGCACCCCGTGTTGCTATACTGTTATGAAAAAGATTTTATGTTATCTCTTACTACCGAAGATATAATGACATTATTACAACCTTAAACAACACCTCGAGGTACTTTGATGATTTGTTGAATATAGATAATTTAAACATTTTCCATCTCTGGTTAACAAAATTTATCCTAATGAACTACCACCATATAAAACAAATACTTCAGACAAGCAAACAAACTTTCTTGATCTTAATCTTTCTATTCAAAAGGGATACGTCACTTCGAAAAAGTATGATAAAGGAGATTTTTTTCATTTCTATATAGTTATTTTCCGTTTTTAGACGATTACGTTCCTCGTGCTTTTAAAATAAGTTTATCGGTATCACAAATTAAGGAAAACCTTTTGCAAGTTTTATTGCCGATGCCCAGATTAAATTTAAAAAATGCAGGTGCAGTTTAAGATCACTTTTGCAACAAGGTATTTCCAGTCAGTTTTTTATGGAGGTTAAATTTATAAACACAAGAAAATAAAAGGCAATGTTAATTTCTCCCGGTTATTCGTAAAACCATCTGTAAATTCAAAAAGAAAGGTTTTCAACATGATATTCTGCAGCGCTCTGCAGGCCTGAAATTTAAACCATCTACAGTTGATCATTACGCTTATCTCTGGTTGCACGATGGCAGGGGTTTAAGAGCTTATGAAGTTTATGGGGACATCTTTTTTTTTTAAATAAGAACCTAGAAGCTCGATTTGTTTCCTTTATCGCTATCATATTAAATAGAAATGTTGAAAATAATTTTACAAAGAAATAATAATATTCGAGATCATTTTTGTTGACAATGTCGCCATTTCAGCTAAATAGAAAGATACGTAAAAGGCTCACGGTAATGTTTGATGTTTAGATAATAGAATTTATTATAACAATATTTTCTTTCTTGTTTCTTAAAAATAACATTAAAGTCGATGTAATATGGTATTTCTTTGTCAATTTTATTTTTAGGAATACGTATCGATATATCTTTTACATCATGAGAATTAAATAATGGTGTAAAACACTAAATACGCGAAAATCGGGAGTTATCGGTATTCTGTTTTCATTGCTTCTTAGAAACTTTATACGGACGATTATCAGGTGTCATCTTGTCATAGGCACTTCTTCACATGGGAAAGTTATCGGCGTTGTAGCAACAAGTAAACCAAATATGTTACTGGGTCGTCTGAGTAGGGATAAAAATTCAATTAAATACCAACTGATTTGTGCAAAATGCCTTTTTTAAGTTTAAAATCTTCTAAGTTGTGTTTAAAATTTAAATAAGCTAACGGAGATAATTGAAGGATACGGAAATTGTTTGTGCATCACAGTCAGAATCTTCCCTAAGACACAAATCGAACAATTTAGGTAAATCCTGGCAAATTTTGTTTCCTTTTTTATCTTTTTCTTCTGCTTAAATCGATTTGATATTTCAAAACGGATACTCTGTAACAGAATCAAGCCCGTGCGGATGATCGTCACAGAAGAAACATTATTCAATTTTGGGACCAGAATCCTAAAATGTTTCATTTCTTAAAACTGTATTAGAAAAAATGTTTTAAATTAACCCTTAATCTGATTTTTATGTATTCACACTTTCCATTCAGATAACCGTTATAATATATTTTGTTTGCAGAATGATTCAAATGTTAAGAAAAGGTTGAAAACAAATTGCTCGCGGAAATGAAAGGCATTACACTTTTAGAGGTCTTTGGAAAATTAAACTTTCTTAACTGAATGCCAGTTAACAGTTTGGTGACCAAAATATGTAACCTTAAAAAGATGCATACCTTAACGTTTAATTCGAAAAATCATTCACTTTATTAAGTATTATTTTATCTAATGTACATTTCAATGGCAAACACAATGCATTTGTTTGAACCACACACCGTGAAATTGCAAATTTCTTTGTATCTCTTTATTGCTGTTGTTGTTGTTGATGATGATGATGTTGTTGTTGTTGTTGTTAAAATGTTTAAGATAAATTGCTTTGACTATCCAACTTATTGATTTATAAAGCTGTTGATCAGTAATTATTAAATATTAATTAAACAGTTGTGAACATTTAAAATGTACCCAACAAAAATAGTTCTGCACACAAGTGTTCTTTTGCGTAAATTTTATAATATAGCAAATAACTGGTATAAATTCTTACATATATTTCAAGATTAATTGCTTGCGGAGTTAAAAACAAAAACCAAAAACGAAATTAAAATTGGTTGGTAAATAAGCGAGAAACATTATTTTCATTATGATAGGGGTCAACAGTCAAAAGTTGCAAAATTTGCCGTATCAAGGTAGAGGTGTGAAATCTGTGAAACCACTCAACATTTCACCAGTGTCTGTTTCAAGCAATTATGAATATGCACTGTGATGCTAGTAACAGTTGGTAATCAAACTTTGATACCAAGCCATTTCCAGAATTACGCTCAAACTTAAGTTTTTTAATTAAAGTATCACGTTGTCTCACTCATTGACCTAAAGGTATGAAAAAACAGTTTAGTGATGATTCGAACAGTTTCCATTCTGTATTAATGAATCAAAGCATCCAGTTTATAAAGTTTATAAAGTCAACCATCCAGTGAAATAGACACCTAATATTATTTGAGAAAAACACATCTGCATTGTTTTTCAAATTAATTTATTTCTCATGGTCAACAAGGAAGGTTTTTCGTTAATTTGACCGTCATGGCAAATGTCGGACCACAGCAGCCACCTAGACGTCATTCTAAACAAGACAGAACACGTGAAGTTGGTCAAGCTAGTTGATCTACCCGGTTCTCTTGTTCACGAATGGAACCTAATACCACAATTGAAATTTCGTCGGCTGTTAAAGTACGTGCGAAGCCGCTTGAAAGAATGCCGAATTCATCGTGGTGTATAAGTCTGTATAAGTCTAGCGATTTTTGCAACTTTTGTGTAGTAACCCCAGTGGCTTCAACAATGAATTACTTATAAAGTATTATTCGGATTTTGTTTCTGACTTTTTTACATTGTTTACTTTGAATTGCTGATTTATTTGGTATGTATTATTTTGTTGTGTATGGTGAAATTAAAAAGATATTTTATAAAATGTCCAAGTGTGCAGAACTTTTTTTGCCGAGTGTTTATGTCCTCTTCAAATACACTTTCACGTTTTTATTAAATACTATTTGGAATTCAATATAAAGCTATAATAAATCAGTTTTGTCAACAAAGTTGTAAGTTTGATAAACTAATGTGCAATAAACAAATACGTTCTTTACCATGTGCCTCTATGTATTGCAATTCTCCTGGATCAATGTTGTGTTGACGATACAGTTTCGTTAGAAGTAACTCTTGTTGCATGCTTGAAGGTGCAGTGATTGGCTGAGCAGTATGGCCGTCTTGGTTTGTTCCAGTCTTTATAATCCCCCATATTTTGTTGCGATCTTCAACTGCCTATAAGCAAAGCAAACATATTTTATGATATCACTTATGGATAACTTAGCTAAATCTTTAATATAGAAAAAGTCAATTACATAAGAAGACCATCGACTGAACGATCGTAACGTCATTAGTATACATTGTTTATATATACTGCACTTGCATGCTTTTGATTATTATTTTAGATCACAGAAAATGAGTATTCTGAGTTTCAGTTCATTTGACTATTGGTGTATTCATGCAAATAAAGGTTTGTAATGTTCCCTTCTTGCAACATCTGACTAGCTTTATATTTCACAGCTTACTAGCTATTCTAGAGCTTACTTCCTACCAACAGACTCCAACAAACTAGGCTCTCAGTATTTCTTATTTGTCATGTTTTCTAGATTCACACTTAAATCAACATAACAAAGTTACAAATTGTAATAAACGCTATCAATGCATAACAGTTAAACGATTGGAACCAGGGTTTGGTAACACCTATTAGGAAAAACGACTGGAAGTCTGTTTGCCGGTACTTAGCTTTATCTGAAATTACTAAAATCGCATTAAAAATAACAACTTGTATTATGCATTAAAAAAATCTCAAACGGTGTTTTGCCTATTTTTGTTTTTATGAAAACAGGAGAAGTAGATTTCATCATAAGATTTTGTTAAATAATGCTCCCCTACAAAAAATGATGGACTGATCCACACAAAAATCTGACACTTACATGCGCACTTCATGCAGAACATGTGCTTTCAGTTTGAAGTTGATATCTTGAAAACTGTAGAAGTTTGCATAACACGATTTTGTTAAATCATCTCTTTTGCAAAAATAATGGACTGATCCAGACGAAAAATATGTCACGCACATCTACACTTCATGCTGAACATATGTTTAAAGTTTCAAGTCAATATCTTGAAAACTGTTAAAGAAGATCGCGTCACAAGATTTTGTTGAATCGTGCTTCCCTCCAAAAAAAATATGGACTGATGCACATGAGAAAAAACAGTTCGCGCATATCTACTCACTAACATATGCTAAAAGTTTCAGGTTGATATCTTTGAAACTGTTGACGTAGTAAGTGCCACATACCAACCACATAACCGGATGATGGCTCCTATATATCTCCAAAAACAAGATATTGTTGAATCGTGCTCCACTCCAAAAATAATGGACACATCCACATGAGAAAAAACAGACTCACTAACATATGCTTAAAGTTTCAAGTTGATATCTTTAAAACTGTTGACGTTATAAGTGCCACATACCAACCACATAACCGGATCTTGAGACCTTACGCCGCTAACAATGAAATGGTATTAATCTGAAAATACCATCGTTTGGAGTGGATCAAAATTGTATTGTTTACTAGTGTTAATATTGTTAATATTGAGTTGTGCTCAATCCGGGGCTAGGCGGCGTGAGCAATAATTTGCAGTTACATTATTGCCCATGAACAGGCTCAATCAAACCGAGCCTGCAATATTTTCATATTTGTCGTGTTTAGTTGCTTTCCAAGTTCCATTGTCATCTATTTCTAATCTGTTTTTAATACACTTAAAGAGACAATATGCTTTCTACCTTTACAGAACACCAAGACAGCATTATTACAGCCTATTACAACACCTCGAGGTATCTAAATGATTTTTTTAATATAAAATTAACCAATCATTTGGAAAAGCAAGAAAAGTTATCGATCTTTCCAATTTATATTATTTTCGTTACCAATAAAATATATGACACCAAAGGGATTTTCGATATTAAACTATATTAATCTTGTAAATGCTCCCTTTTTAATGGTGATGTCCCATTTGCAACATCTTAGAGCTTGAAACAGTGTTAAATAATTAAATGACCGTAACATTTGCACAAAAGATTAACTTTTAAAATTAAAACAGGGTTATCTGAATCATAAACTTATAACTACCTTTTGGAAATTTTATCGCCGATACGAAGATTTAGATTTAAAAATACAACCTCAATTAAAGATAACTACCGAAACAAGGTATTTCTTTTGCTTTTGGCAATTTTTAAAAATGAGTATAATTTTTTATTTGAGTTTATTTTTTTTTAGATATTTTTAGATGTTATCTATCTATTATCTATCTAATTGTGTGTGATAATGATGCGCCAGGTGTTGGCTGCATTGATGCATGCTTTGAAATTTTCTTTTATTCAACGAAAACCAGTGCTGCTAGAATTTTGGATTTTAAATACGGCTATCTATAAAGTTGTGGACAATATGCTGTTGTGTTTATTTTGTGGCGTCTGCTTTGGATTTTTGAATAATCTTAATGGAAAACAATTGTATATAAACACATATTCTATTTACATTCCAGTGACTTTCTTAGTTGTAGTTAACACCATCTCACTCAGAGTTATGGCATAAAAATTTACAGTTAAATTGCAATACAGTAGAGAACAATTACTACATTAAAGATTATTGCCTTGAAAGCTAATAATACCATCTCATGAAACATTGACAGTGTTGAAAGCATTTGGCCTAATAGTATATAGAGGCAAACGAGCTGGCTGCTTGGGGGTTGAAAGCAAATTGAAAGCTGGTATACCTATGGACAATTTGACTCAGAATAAGTTAGATCATTCATTGTAAATAAATGCCCACAGAGTGGAAACTAGAAATGTGTCCATAGGACACGGATGCCCCCGCTATGCATCGTTTCCAGATACTAAAGTGCAATGATGGGAATAATAGCATTTCAAAGACAGTGATGTTCGAGTAATTATAAGAATATGCATAAACTTGATGATCAAGTAAATTATTTGTATTTGTGGCACTGTTGTCTTCTCATTACGGAAATGTCTGTGAAGAAGTTGGTGGTAATGCAATGCAATGTCATAGTGAACATTTGTGCCAAGTTATTTTGAAATCCCTTCATTCATAAAGAAGTTATAGCCCGAACAAGTAAATTCAAGTTTTAGTAACTGTGACCTTGACCTAGGACTTACAGGCATGGGTAATGTACGAAACACACCGCCTTGTCATGGTGAACATTTGTGCCAAGTTATTTTGAAAACCCTTCATTCAAAACAAAGTTATAGCCCGGACAAGGAAATTCTATTTTTAGTAACAGTGACCTTGACCTTTGACCTACAGGCATGGACATGGTACACAACTCACCACCTTGTCATGGTGAACATTTCTGCCAAGTTATTTTGAAATTACTATATTCCTAATGTAGTTACAACCCTGACAAGAAAATTCTATTTTAGTAACAGTGACCTTGACCTTGGACCTAGGCATGGGCATGGTACGGGACACACCATCTTGTCATGATGAACATTTGTGTCAAGTTATTTTGAAATCAATCTATTCCTAACAAAGTTACAGCCCGGACAAGAGAATTCTATTGTTAGTAACAGTGACCTTGACCTACAGGCATGGGCATGGTACGCGATACACCGCCCTGTCATGGTGAACATTTGTGTCAAGTTATTTTGAAATCCCTCCATTTATAATGAAGTTACAGCCTGGACAAGAAAATTATATGTTTAGTCACAGTGACCTTGACCTTGGACCTTCAGGCTTGGGTATTGTGCGGACACACTGCCTTGTCATAGTGAACATTTGTGCAAAGTTATTTTGAAATCCCTCCATTCATAACAAAGTAACAGCCCGGACAAGAGAATTCTATTTTAAGTAACACTGACCTTGACCTTTGACCTACAGGCATGGGCATGGTAAGTGACACATCGCCCTGTCATGGTGAACATTTGTGCCAAGTTATTTTGAAATCCCTCCATTCATAACAAAGTAACAGCCCGGACAAGAAAATTCTATTTTTAGTAACAGTGACCTTAACCTTGGGCCTAAAGGCTTGGGCATGTATGTGACATACCGTCTTGATATGGTGAACAATTATACCAAGTTATTTAAAAATCCAATAAGAAATAACAAAGTTACAGAGCGGACAAGATTTTGCAAGAAAATTCTATTTTTAGTAACAGTGACCTTGACCTTGGACCTACAGTCACGACACACCGCCTTGTTATGGTGAACATTTGTGCCAAGTTATTTTGAAATCCCTCCATTCCAAACAAAGTTTAGGGCAAAGTGTATATTTTTCTTAACACTAAATGTAAGTGAAAAAGGGGCATAATTTGAAAATATTGGAAGCATGGTTATGGGTCTTGTTGGTTATGATGTAGATTTTGATGGTGAAGATATATTTCAAGTTTCAAGGCAGTATCTCAAGTAGTTTTTAAGTAATGGGCAAAATGCACAAAATATAAGAAACAAGATATATTCCTATTAAAACTAATGTAAATGGAAGTATCAAAGGGCCATAACTTCTGAACAGAACATGTAAGAGCAAAACCCCACCTTTTTGCACAACAACATATCAGGCCAAGCATTGTGGTAAAGTTTCATCAAATTCCCAGCAGAGGTGTAGGAGGAGTTGCGTTCACAAGATATATTCCTATTAAAACTAATGTAAATGGAATTATTAAAGGGCCATAACTTCTGAACGGAACATGTAAGAGCAAAACCCCACCTTTATGCACAACAACATATCAGGCCAAGCATTGTTATCAAGTTTCATTAAATTCCCACCAGTAGTGTAGGAGGAGTTGCGTTCACGAGATATACTCCTATTAAAACTAATGTAAATGGAAGTATCAAAGGGCAATAACTTCTGAACGGAACATGTAAGAGCGAAACCCCACCTTCATGCACAACTACATATCAGGCCAAGCATTGTGGTCAAGTTTCATTAAATTCCGACCAGTAGTGTAGGAGGAGTTGCGTTCACGAGAATATCGGACGGACGGACGGACGGACGGAAGGACGGACGGACGGACGGAAGGACGGACGGACGGACGGACGGAAGGACGGACGGACGGACGGACGGATAGGAGCAACTCTTAATGCCCGTCGCCATTTCATGGCGGGGGCATAAAAAAACAATGTTAGGTGTTTTCGTGGAAAAACTGCAGACCTTCTACAGCACATCATGGAGGAGGGTATTGACCTTTATTTAATTAGCTCTACTGAGACCAGGCTGCATTTAGATAGTGATGCTGTTGTATGAGGTAATTTGAAGATGGATTCTGTTTTGATTATGTCCCCAAACCTGACCATAAGGGCGGGGATATAGGTCTTCTTCATTGGAACAATCTCAGAATTTCCAAATGTTCAGACAAAATATATCAGTCTTTTGAATGTGCGGAGTGGTAAATAAATGTATGTAGAAAATCTCTACGTTTTTGCAATATTTAGACCACTCATAGTGTACAACATCCAGTGTAGCTAGCCGTATTTACGGAAGAATTTTCTGAATTCCTGGACAACATTTACTTGAGGTCTGAGTCGTTTCTCCTTTTTGGGCGATTTCAACTTTCATATTGACAATAAATCAGATTGCTACATTAAACAGTTCCAGAAAGTTTGAAATCATATGGTTTAATTAAACATGTTGATACTCCCACTCATACTGATGGACATATCCTTGAGCTAGTTATTACAAAACAAGAGCATAGACATGTGAAAGTCATGAAACCAGTGTCGGATTACTACATCTCCGACTACTGTTTTGTTTCATGTGACATTGAGCAATTTTCGTTCCCATTAGTAAAAAAGTCATTTCACAAAGTCTGTTTCATCAAACGACGTATTGCATAGAAATCTTCAAGATATCACTTCAATAACATTATTAAAAAATCATCTGATGTTGACAAACTTGTATCTGAATTCACAAAGTTCACCTCAGAAAAAGTCAACAAACATGTCCATGTGAAAGAAAAATCAAAAGCAACGGTTATCTGGCATAAAATTGAAACACGTTATTTGAATGACTATTGCGGTGTTCTTAAAACGATTACAGCAGTGTCAGAAACATCTATAACACAGAACTTTCAAAAGCAAAGGATTGTTATTATCATAATAAGTTTGATGAAGCACAAGGAAACATCAAGAAATTATATAACCTGACTTGAAATCTACTGGGTAGGTCTAAGGACAATCCGCTCCCTGATCACACTAGTGCTGATGTTTTGGCAAAATATTTTCTGAGATTCTTCTCTGATAAAATCATTAACTTGAGAAATAATCTTGATAGAAGTATTTGTACAACTGAACACTTGAGTGAAAACCTTTTTGGTTGTGAACTCGTGTTTGTTTACGGAATTCAAACAACTATCTAAAAACGATGATTTGAAACACGTTCGTGCTTCTAAATCCACAACATTTGAGTTTGACGTGCTTCATACTTCGAAACTAAAATACTCATTCTACAATTTATTCCAGTCGGTACAGTTGTTTGCTTGCGAAATGTTTGTTCCTTTGAAATATCTGGGTGATTAATGTTCGGGAATATCCGCGACTTTGCGTTTAAAAAAACGGGCTTCCGGAAAACAACCTACCACAAATTGTTGGAGAGATAACACTGGAAAACTAAAAAAAGCCAAATCATTATTTATGCTCATGCAGTGCTGATGCAAGTTCATTCATTTTTAACATCCGCACAAGCTTTAAAATGTCACACATTTTTGTCCGTAATGGCGTCAATTCCGCTAGGTGTTATAACTTTAAGTTACACCATTTAGATTTATTTCAGCGTTATTAACACTAAAAAGTTATTTGGTTAAACAAATAAAGGTATAATTATGTATCAAACTATTATGACAAAATAGGTATTTGACGCCACAAAACAGTTTAAACTACGGCCTTTTGCACTTGCGGACAGGGGAAGATAATTCACTTCCGGGATTTTATTTTTTTTTGTTTTGTTACTTTGCTATATATTTTATCTGCTATTTTCAATCCGCTCAACTGTTACAAAATCCTTGAAATCGGATTTCAAGGAAAAGAACTTGACGTAATAATGACCGAAAATGGACGTCAAATTGAACATTTGTTATAAATATTACTTTTGATTTACGGACTATATTCCTTAATAAAGTAGGCTATGTTATATATCAAACAAAACTTTAAAACCTCTAGATTATTTTTATGTGAAAATTGTATGCCTAAGTTTAGTGATATTAAAGATATTTAATTTCTAAAGTGTATCAGATATAATAAATCACCCGGTATGTTCCAAATTACGATCGCTACAGTTTTTGTTAGAACAATAGATCTTCCTGTAACTAGTGTACGTATTTTCCTTATTTAGAGAGGTTTTGAACAATATAAAACTAGCTACGCACCTGCAATGTAAAAGGTGTATTTGTGGCTGAGAGCGGGCATGTTAAAGCTTCATTTTGACACCAACAAATCGATGTTCACCAACAAACTTTATGCACCTGTGTGATTTTCTCGCCGTAAAAGAAAACGTGTAAATATAATATATTTTCCTTATTTTTTATTTTTATAATTGTTTGCTAGTAACGTTCCGTTGATGTCGTGCGGAAAAATAAAGACGTCTTGGTGCTGTTATTTTGAGAAACTTCAAAAAGAATGTAGTCATCTCATTGCAAAATAAGGCAAATTCTGAAGTGCTCCGTATTATGGTTGTGGACATGCTAAATGTGAAAAAATAAATTCAAATACTTGTTCAAACCTACCTTTTCATAGCTGTAGCTTTTAGATTTAAATAGAAATACATGCATGCTAAATTTTATGAGGATCCGACGTCAATAATTTGTTTAAAAGGACCAGTCCGGGAACTTTCTGACTGTACCTCGTATAAGAATAGCTACGCACTGGAAGTATAAATTTCACTTGTGTTATTAAAAGCGCACATTGGCACTTTTTTCAACTAAATAAAAGAATAGCTACGCACTTGTGGTATGAGTTTTACTTATATCATTTAAAGCGGACATGTGTAAGCCTCAATTTTACACCAACATATCGAATTTCGATACAAACTGAATGTACAAGTGTGATTCTAGCGCGGTGTGTAAACCGTGTGAATATTACGGCACCAGCGTAATAATCACACGCTTGGTAATATTTAAACTCGTGTAGCGTAATAATCACACGCTTGGTAATATTTAAACTCATGTTGCTTAATAATCACACGCTTGGTTATATTTAAACGCATGTAGCGTTATAATCACACGCTTGGTAATATTTAAACGCGTGTAGCGTAATAATCACACGCTTGGTAATATTTAAACGCATGTAGCGTAATAATCACATGCGTGGTAATATTACCACGCGTGTGAAAACTACGCGACACCGGTTGCTGCAGTCAGGAGAGATTGGAAAGGAGCAGTGATTATACGCTGTTTGATTAAGAAAGGTTTCGCCTTGGAACTGCAAAATTATCGTCCTGTATCAAATTGAACGTTCTTGTCAAATATACTAGAAAAGGCTGTTTTGATTCAAATAACCCATCAAATTGAATCTAACAATCTATTGCCGTCATATCAAAGTGCATACAGAAAGTTCCATTGTGTTGAAACAGCACTGATATTCTACTGTGATCTTTTGAAACTATTGATAATAACCAGGTCTCTAATAAAGTAATGGTCGATCTTAGTGCAGTGTTTGATTTCTTCAAATTGATTTTGAGATAACTGGTACTTTTTTAAAGTGAGTTGAATCATACCTCACCAATCGAACAATGAAAGTACTGATCGAAAACTCAGCACCCGATACTGAACAGCTGAAATTTGGGGTTCCTCAGGGCTCATTTGCTGGACCGGTGTTATTTACAATGTAGCGCTGAATCGCGTGGTTAACAACTATCCTGCCAGTTTGTATGGATATGCTGATGATAAAATATTCCTTTCATATTTAAGCAGGAAATCTTTATAATGAGTCAATGGTAATGCAACAACATGAGAGCTGCCTTGATGATATTATTTCATGGATGGCAACATTCAAACTAAAAATGAACAACTCGAAAAAGGAAATACAAAATGTAATTAAGTAAGGCATTAGACAAAAATTATTAAAGTTAAACAGTGTTAGTGTCAGAGTTCATGGGTGCGAAGTGGAATGTGTGGACCATGTCAGAGACCCGGGTGTTTATACGACAAATACTTCAAACGTTGACCATCACATTCAGAAAAAGGTCAAATTGCCCATGTAAAACTACGACATATGAAACAAATTCGTCACCATCTGACTAAGAAGTCAACAGAATCATTAGTGCATGGATAAGTGCACTCCCATATTGATTTCTGCAATGGTCTATTTGCTGACATTCCTTCCTACCAGATTGACAAGTTTTTACGAGTCCAAAACCACGCTGCCTGACTTATTACAAATGCCTCATCTGAACCAGAATTTAGAAAAAATACATAAAACGCATTTGTTTTCATAGTTTTACAACCAATAGCAAACTTAAAGTGTTATTTTCTTTTTGCGAACTAATAGAGATTGAACATTGTATATAGTGAAACTAGCATACATCTTTTTGTTTTAATGTAAAGCGCAATAGAAACGTTATTATTTGTGCGCTATATAATTGCATTGTGTTTGTATTTATATTTGTATCCGTATACAGTTATAAAAGAGATTTTATGTTATCACTTTCTACCGAACATCAAGCTGGCATTATTAAAGCCTTTATGAACACATTTTACCTTGATGATTTGTTAAATATGAAAATAACCATTTTCCATCTCCGTTTTACAAAATTTATCCTTATGAACTACAACTTAATAAGGAAAACACTTCAGATAAGCAAGCTAATTTGTTGATCTTAATCTTTCTATTGAAAATGGTTACATCAGTACTTTAATATATGATAAAAGAGATGATTTAAATTTTAATATTGTTAATTTTCCGTTTTAAGACGGCGATGTTCCACGTGCAACATCTTACGGGGTATATATCTCACTCGCTTTTCAAGAGCTTGCAATTAAATGATTTCAATGAACGTAATCTCTGCATATCAGAAAAACTTGAAACAAGGTTATCGGTTTCACAAATAAATGAAACATTTTTTAAAGTTTTATCGCCAATACCCAGGTTTAATTAGGCAATTTAAAATCACTATTGCAACAAGTTTTTTTCACAGCCATTTGTACGGAGATAGAATTTATAAACTTAAGAAAATAAAAGGAAATGTTAATTTCTCCCGGTTATTCGTAAAAGACAACTGTAAATTCAAACAAGAAAAAACGTCGCCACGCGCCGAAAACCAGATTTTCATTTAATACTTGTATTTGATATCAATAGATCACAGCTAACTCAAGTTATTATGCAGAAATTTCCATGACCATGACCTTGATCAAAGAGATCTGAGGAGCAATTCTGAGTTGCGTCTTGGTATAAGCTATCCACACACCAAGTTTGGTGTCAATGGGTCAAAGAAAACTGAAGTTATTACATGGAAACTGATTTTCTATTTTAAGCAACATTGACCTTGACCTTGATCAAAGCACATGCGAAGCAATTCCAAGTTGTATCCCATATAAGCTTCCCACACACTAAGTTTGGTGTCAATAGGTCAAAGCAAACTCAAGTCATTGAGCAGAAACTGAATTTCTTTTTAAAGCAACAGTGACCTTGACCTTGATCACAGACATGAAGGTAGCAATCTCAAGTTGTGTCTTGATATAAGCTACTCACATACCAAGTTTGGTGTTAATAGGTCACACCTTACTCAAATAATTATGTGGAACCTGAATTTCTATTTTTGGAACAGTGACCTTGACCTTGATCACAGACACCAGGTAGCAATCCTGAGTAGCATCTTGATATATAAGCTACCGACACACCAAACTTTGGCGTAAATAGGCCAAATTAAATTCAAGTTATTGAGCAGAAACTGAATTTCTATTTTTAGCAACAGTGACATTGACCTTAACCAGAGACACCTGGGTGGTAATCCCAAGCTGCCTCTTGATATAAGAAATCCAAATACCAAGTTTGGCGACAATAGGCTATTTGGCGTCAATAGACAACTTTCACAAAAAAAACTTTAAAATTCTAAGTGAAAATGGGGCATTACTTTGGCAAAATACAATCAGGGGTTATGAAACTTGCCCTGGTTATTGATATTGTGATGTCCGACAACTATGTTAAGTTTCAAAGCTGTACCTTGAACAGTTACTGAGAAAAAGACAACTTTAACAAAAAACTTAACCAAAATTCTAAGTGAAAAAGGGGCATAACTTTGGCAAAATACAGTCAGGGGTTATGAAACTTGTCCCGATAATTAGTATTGTGATGTCAGATAACTATGTTAAGTTTCAAAGCTCTACTTTGAATGGTAACTTAGACAAAGACAACTTTAACAAAAATCTTAACCAAAAATACTAAGTAAAAAGGGGGCATAACTTTGGCAAAATACAGTCAGGGGTAATGAAACTTGTCCTGATAATTAGTATTGTGATGTCAGACAACAGTGTTAAGTTTTAAAGCTGTATCTTGAACAGTTACTGAGAAAAAGACAACTTTAACAAAAGACTTAACCAAAATTCTAAGTGAAAAAGGGGCATAACTTTGGCAAAATACAGTCAGGGGTTATGAAACTTGTCCTGATAATTAGTATAGTATTTCAGATAACTATGTTAAGTTTCAAAGCTCTACCTTGAACGGTTACTGAGAAAAAGACAACTTTAACAAAATTCTTAACCAAATGTTGACGCCCGCCCGCCCAACGACATATCTCAATTTAATAACCAGGATTTTTCTAAAGAAAACCTGGTTAAAAAGAAAGGTTACCAACATTATATTATACAGCGCTCTGCAGGCCTGGTGATTTATCCATCTACAGACTTACCTCTTTGATTGCACGACGGTGGCAGAGTTTTAAGTGCTTACGAAGGTTTATGGGGAAATCTATAACCTATAAGCTCGAGTTGTTTCTTTTATCCCTGTCACCGCAATCTTGCTAATTTAACTCCAGATGCTCTCGTCTCGGTAAGATCATTGTGTACCCGCTCCTTTGGCTTTGCAAGGCTATTAGCTTCTTATGTTCGTGTGCTTTTGCATGCGACGTTGTTGAGCTGATAAGTGGTTTGAAGTTATTTCACCAAGAAAACCTGTACTTGTTTGTTGATATGAGAACCTGTTGGGGGCATTTGTGAGGTTGGTGCACCCTAGAACTTGGTTTCAACTCCCAGTGTTTTGCCACTGACCGTTCTAAGGCGGTAACTCAAAGGGTTTTTCTTATTAACACATACTTTTTTTCGTCTGTACTTGGTCGCTGCGTAGAAAGGATGTGTTTTCAGAGTGCGGCGATTCCTGATATGTACATTTCACTTTTATATCATTATGCAAACAAATAAAAAATAAGCAAATACGGATAAGTCACATCTAGATAACAGATCCTTTCACCACAACCAAAACATCAGTGGTAAAGATGACATAATTACCTGTATATAATTCTATTCAATTATCATTTAAACAAAAGACACACTCGACAATTAATTATAAAAAGCACGTGTTAGGAACCGTCAGATGCAAACTGTTTAAGCCAAGGGGGATTGACTCATATATTAAGGTCCACCAACCTAACACATCCCAGCAGATCCTCATAGATGAAAATGGAATTTTGAAAGCAACCCAACGACAAATCTTAAAATATTACAGCCTCGATTTGATTGAGCTTGTTCATAGACGAAAATGGAAATGCATATTACTGCCCACGTCGCCTAGCCATGGGTTGAGTGCAATTCAATACCTACACCACTAAACAGATAAATTTTGATTCATCCTTAACAATGATATGCATATGGCGGTGAACATAGGACCTTCAGTGCGTCAATATCAGATTAACACCATTCATTGGTCAACGGCGCATTGTGGCCGGATAAAAGAACAATTTTCCCGAAAAAAAAAACAATGGCGGAACTTAATAGAAAAGATCAAACAAGAACGAGCTGGTCAACTTGACACTGTTGCTTGCAAAATAAGACAAACATACAAAACATATGGCAAAAAGAGTATACTCAATAACATTTCTTTATACTAAAGCACCTAGAGCTTAATCGAGTTTTTACATTCTATAAAAAACGATTTCGTTAACCCATGCCACCGTCGCGGAGATAAAAAAGGAAAGGAAAGGGATGGCTTTGAACAATATCGTGTTGGTAACCTTTCTTTTTTAATTGAGATGCTTTTTCAAAACGGAAAAATATTGCTTTATTCTCTTAAATTTAAAAGTCACCTCTTTATAAATCACTGGTTGAAAAGAGAACCCTTGTTGCAGTAGTGGCTTTATTCATTTCCGTTACAGCTCTTGAAGAGGCTCACTCAAATCATGTCTGTCATATTAAGATTTGTTTTCCTTTTTTGTTTTTAAATTGATGTTATACATTTTAAATAAAATCTAGGTACCTGGGACAAAATGTTTTTTTCTTAATACGTTTTACTGTTTCGGATTTTACCAGTTATATAATAATTTTTTTCATTAAAATCTTAATCATTGATCTAAACTCTGAAATGCCCTCTGAAATTCAAAACCAGTTAGATATTGCGTGTGAATCATTACCATCAAAACTTAAATACACATATTAAAATCAAAAGCATCGATACATTATATCTGTGGTTACGAAACCGTTTTATGATTAATATTTAGATCTAGAAAGTTAGTTTGCCTATCTTCTGTGTTTTCTACTATAAGCTTTAGCTCATAAGGATGTATTTAATTGACCCAAGATCATCCTGACTTACCTGGTTTGCTTCGCAAACGACACGACGCCGCAATTAGGACACATGCAACGCTCGTAACGATGTTTATGAAGGACATTTTGTCAAGTAAGGTAAGAAAATTCCAGAGTTTTGCTGGATTTCTAATAAATACCCCGACCATTAGGCCAACACGGAGTGACTGTCATGAGACTTTAAGATTCTTGTCTTCTCTGTGTCCATAATATAGTAGTTGCACAATCATTCGTGAAAACCAACTGGTCAGCGTTACAAATGTAATTCCTGTTTTCAAGCACTTTTTCTTAGCTAAGGTGAGGTTTAGTAAAGAATTATTTCTTCATTAAAACTGCACCATAGAACAACACAGTGTAAAATGTGAGTGTGTCTTATCTGTAGTTTGATTGCTTCTTGCAAAAAAGTGAGAAGCCACGCACCGTACACGGCCACTTAAAGTTTAATACACTGCGTTTCACGGCATTTTATGCGATGCTGGGATTACATGTAATTTTGTTAGTTGACGGAATATTTTTATAAAGCTGCAGTTGAACATTGTTCTTATCAAACAGAGTTTGATATGCTCTGGTTGATATGCTTAAAACTTTCACCAAAAGCAGTAGCGGATCCAAAAGGGGCTCGCTCAAATACATTTTTGGCACAACAACTTATATTTGTTTTGGCCAGAATGTTGAAAATTATCATATAACAGGCGCGTAGGAGCGATTTGAAAATTGGGGGCCGCGGAAAAGATGATTTTGACACTCCGTCACAAAGTTAAAGAATGCGGGTATACTGTTACCCACAATTTGCATGATATGCTATCAGCATAATACCATTAAGAGTGATAATTGAAACTGATAACTATATTGAAGTAAAGTACAACGCTTGACATGCATGTAAATGTACAATGGAATAAGGAGCTACAAGAATTTCTCATTCTCGGTTACCCTGGTTTGAGCATTACGCCATACCCATCAAATTTATTATGCATATTTATCTGGTCACAAGCGAGGTAAAATATGTTATATTTTCCATGGCAGATAAATAGAAAGTAAACGTATTAAGAGCTATGGGATTTAATGTGGGTGCAAGTATATAGGCATTCGTAAACTTTTGAGGGTACCGATGGAATGGCCTTCATGTGATCTGTACATGTAATCTCTTCAGTGCTTTCATCAGTTCAATTCCCACCCTCGATGGTAAAATACTAATTTTAAACCGTGATAATGGCACCTATTGAATTTTGACTGTGATTCGTAGGAGTGTTATTCTTTCATCTGCTATTTTCTTTAATTATTGCCTATTTTCCAGTTTATGGCCTAATAATTTACTTTATCCTGCCACTACCCATTTATTTCGCGAAAATCGGCCTGCCATGTAAACTTGACGTTTATACGGCACCCAAGCTTTACAAGGCAGGTCCGGAACTACTTTTTACCTAGTTTTCCGATACAAAATACTTGCTAAAACTTGACCTGGAACTAATGCTACTCTTTTTGCAAGTTCCCAAACAGAGAAGGAACCATTTGCCCTACGAGAGAGTCCCATTTGTACTACGAGAGAGTCTAGTATTATAATCCGCTTGAAACAGGAGCCGCTCTAATTAAAACTGACGTCATTTTCGAGATCAATATTCCTTCCGGCATGACAAGTGTGTAATCAATTCCGGACATATTTTTTGGATTGGATTAGACTAAAATGTGTTTAAATTGTTGCTTTTGCTGTGCTGATGGATTTATATGCTTGAAGATAAGAAATCCCGATTCAATGCCTGCGTCTAGGCCATTTCGGTTTCGAAATAAAAACTGAAAATGGCTTTGTTGCTGGTGTTAAATTTCAGCTGACTGAACAGCTGAAGAAAGGAAAAAATAAAGACTATTCTTTTGGACAAGGAAATACAGAGACTAGCTTTTTTCAAGTGGGCTAGTCAGCTGGAAAAAGTAGAAACTGGATGTTGCACATTGGACATGTTGGAAGCCTACGACCCGTAAACCCGCTGTTTATGATGACAGGTTTGTCGACTGTTCCCAATTTTTTTTGCAAAATTATTTTTGTTTCAAATTCTTAAAGACACCCCTCATTTCTTTGATATTTCAGTATTCTCTACACATTATAAAAGTGAAAACAATTTAAACAAAATGGCCGAATTCGTACAGAATTGTCTCCAGGACAGATGTATTCAAACGCCAACAACAGATGTTCATTCTTTTTAAAATCAAGGAAAAATCTCTTTCAAGTGAAAAAAAAGAGAAAAATAGGTAGTGGTGGTAGGATAAATATAATATTAAGTTACTGTCTTACCAAGCTTGAATTTATTAGGCTCGTCTCCGAAAAATATACAGGGCTCGGCAGAGCCTCGCCCTGTATATTTTTCTCCAACTCGCCTAATAAATTCAAGCTTGGTAAGACAGTAACTTAATATTCTATATTAGGAAAACACATCTCTAACAATTAAATGGTACTCACTTGAAATAATACCATAAAACGTGACATTATCAAAGTCATGTGCGATCGAAATTCTTAATGTTTTCTTGTGTAAAGTTGCGCTCAAGCAAAGACTTAATCGCGTTGAGGGTATTTTAGAATTGTCATTATTTTGATGAAGAGATTTGATCAAACTGTACAGTTTTCAACATTTATATAGTTCTTTTTCCTTTAAAAAACATCACGAGTTTATGGCATACGTTTTAATTGCATTTGATGTGCTTGTCCTTTTTTAAATTTCGATACTAGTATATCGCAAAATTATCAATGTATTGTGCATACTGCTTAATTTTAGATTTTGCTTTACCTTTTTGTAGGACTTGAGAATAACTATTCCACAACCTTCTCCACGGGCGTATCCGTCTGCTGTATCACAGAATGTCTGACACTGTCCAGATGGCGATAGCATTCCCGCTTTACACAGAGTTATAAACGTGTCAGGTGACAAAATGGAGCTTACTCCACCCGCTATAGCCATATCGCAGTCACCTAGGAAAAAGTGTTTTGATTGGTATTTATTTTAAAACTGTGAATAAAAACATACCATTAACAGAAAAAGCAACAACCTTTACTTATAACGTTTTGACGATCTGTAAGAAATACAGTCTGTTTTATAAACGATTGGTATTGAACATCAGAGCGGACATTAATCTAATTTAAACTGCTTCGGTTACCGTTACCATATTATTGATCACGTTTAATAAGGTTAGCCGCGTAACCCTTTATGGTAATGTCCCGGCTAGCTCAGTAGGTAGTGAGCTTAGAGTTACATTGCATGGCTGTCGCCGTAGAGTAAGGACTTCAAATCCAAGTAAAACATTCATTGTATTGCTATGTTTGCGGTTTGGCGACCGCAGAAGTCCCACTTTAAATATGGTCAGTACTGTTATGAGTAAATAAACGGTTAACGTTGTCATATAATGATTCACGTTTATCAGTGTGAGCTGCACAACCTGTTTTGTGGTTGTCCCGGCTAGCTCAAGAAGCGCGTGTCATGGCTAGAAGCTGTCGACCCTACGGAACGGATTTGATTCTCATGATGTAGTATTATTGGAAATAGTATCAGTAAAAACCTTACTCACACGTTCTATATAAAAGTCCGTACGACGACCACGAGGCTTTGCATTTGTCAGCTCTGGGGTAAATTGATCGAATATAACTTTTTGTAAGTACAAAAAACTGAATTATATGTTCATAAACTTAGTCAAAACAAATCATAACAGGTTTCTATTGTGAGCATTGATCGCCTTTTCGTAGAACAAAGTGGAACGGATGTCGATTTAATTAGGGTTTGCTTTCTCCGGAGGGAATACTCTCAGCATATTCAGTTTTGGTCCGATATCACAGAAATGTCAATAACAGACTGAAAATCATGAGGAGCACACCGGTTACCGTGGAACGTTTTTATATAAGTCTTATGATGCTGACATAACGATTGTTCGAAAATTATTTTACAGAAATTAGGAAAA
The DNA here is from genome assembly GCA_038501625.1 of Corbicula japonica. Taxonomy (NCBI): domain Eukaryota; kingdom Metazoa; phylum Mollusca; class Bivalvia; order Venerida; family Cyrenidae; genus Corbicula; species Corbicula japonica. The sequence goes on along the minus strand of JAZAYU010000002.1, from coordinate 13,945,598 downwards.
CGCGAAAAAGAATATTCGCAAAATATTCACAAATATCGCCGACTGTCGATTACTTACCTGATTTGATAGCTTGGCAACCAAGATGTATGCATACCATTGATGACGAACAGGCAGTATCGATGACCATACATGGTCCTCTCAGGTCGTAGGTGTATGAAACACGTGAAGAAATGATGGTTGTACTCATTCCAGTGGCGCTGTAGTTGGTGTCACCTTCGTGGTCGAAACTAGACAGACCTTTGTAATCGTCGTTCATAACACCTAAAAGGAAAGATATACTTAAAATAACGTAATTATCATGTTTTCGTTTGTTTGTGCTTCATACTGATGTATGAATAAAAACGTCAACAATTAAATGTTACAAACCTAACAGTTACATGAGCTAAGGCGCTGCCACACACAAGCTCTAGTTTTGAAATTATTCATATCATAAAATTACATGTAATTAACAAATGATACTTCCATCGGTGCCGCGGGCTGTCACTATTATTTTACCTGAAATAAATTGTATCACTGATACAAAAAACATCAGTAAAAGAAAACGAATACGAATATGAAAACAGAAACGGAGGGCCATTATTATAAAAATGTCTATGATCGACAAGTGGCATTGCTTACATGTTTCTGTATCCGTCTATAAAGGGTATTTGTTTCAGTGTTACATTTAAAAGGTTTTATCACTTATAATTATTTAGAATTTAAATAGTTGTTTACACATTTTCTGCTTCACACAAGGGCTCGCTTAAGTCGTTAATTAAGTCCAGACGTTTATAATACACACCTTACATTAAGTATTAGTATATGGGATAAATGTTTTGACTTACTGATAGAAAATGATTACTGCAAACACCACGTTCGCGCTTTGTTTTGTTGAAAAACATCTCTCATAGATCGAAATTTAAATGAAACTGTCGAATTCAAAAACAAAATCTGAATCGAGAAACTAACTACATTAGCAGTAAACACAACATAAAAATAGCAAATCCAAGTCTTTCTTAGCCGATATGAACTCATGCGTGTTTTTAAACCATAAAAAATACTAAATCTCTACGTTGCTTATATGTGTAGGTAGCAGTGTAATTGCTGCAGATACGAAGGTAAGAGCCCAGCAGCCTGACGTTGGCAGCCTAGCAGCCCAGCAGCCTAGTAGCCTGTAGCAGCCCAGCAGCGCAATCCCTTATTGAACACAATAGGAGCTTACAATTATTAAAATAAACTTTAAACCATATAAATTAACCTAATCTCCAGCTTGCTGAAATGTGAAGATAACAACATAGCAGCCAAATAACCAAGCAGCCTGAAGTTGGCAGCCTAGCAGCCAAGCAGCCTGAAGTTGGCAGCCTAGCAGCCAAGCAGCCTGAAGTTGGCAGCCTAGCAGCCAAGCAGCCTGAAGTTGGCAGCCTAGCAGCCAAGCAGCCTGAAGTTGGCAGCCTAGCAGCCAAGCAGCCTGAAGTTGGCAGCCTAGCAGCCAAGCAGCCTTAACCTACCGATTGATGTAAGAATTTTGGAGACGGCCTAAAGTGCATTTTAATTACCTTTAAAGGACTCTACAAGCTCATCTCATTTGAGATCAACCTGATTTTTTTTCAAATTTCCAAGCTGATTAAATGTGAAGAAATTCTCCAACAGTTTGAACTGCATCATAAACTCTTTCTGACGACAAAAGGAGCTTAAAATTATTGTAACGGTCTGAAATACATCGTTATCATTTTATGGCGGCCATACGAGCTGTAATGATATGAAATGAACTTTAAAACCTTAAAAAATCATTTTAACTAGGCTGCTTAAATGTGTAATGAGCAGCCCAGCAGCCTAGCAGCCTAAAGTTGCCAGCCTAGATGCCAAAACTTACCGATTGCTAGTGGAATGTGATAAAACCTGAAACGGCCTGATATGCATCATAATCTCTTTCTTAAATCAATACGATCTATAGTGAAATGAAATGAAGAATATAACTTTTAACAAATCACTGATATCTAGGCTTGCTGCTGAATTATGAAGATAGGAGCCTAACAGCCTCAAGATTGCGTCCTAACAGCACATCAGCCTAGCTGCCTAAACTTAAAGATAGATGTAAGAAATGAAAGTCCGTAAATGCATTATAATCACTTTTACAGGACACAACACGCTTATCTCATATGAAATCAGCCTACATTTTTATTTCTAACCATATGAAATGTGAAGAAATTCAGGAATGGCTTGAGCTGCATCAAAATCACTTTCTGTTGACAGTAGGAGCTTACAATTATAAAAATTAACTTTGAAACTTTAAAATTCACTTAATATCTAGGCTGTTGGAATGTAAAGTTACATTTGTAGCAGCCTAGAAGCCCAGCAGCATAGCCTGAATGATAACTGATTGAATTAAGAAATAGAAACAGCATGGAATGCATTAAAATCAAGGGCACAGCAAACTTATCCGAAATTAAATCAACCTTAATTTGTTTTCCTATTTCTTAAATCAACCCTAATTTGTTTTCCAATTTCTAAGCTGTGTAAAATTTTGAAACGCCCTAAAATGCATCATTATCACGGCAATACGAGCTATAAAGATATGGCATGAACATCTTAAGCCGTTGGATAAATCTGGAGAAAATCAGTTTTATTTCAAATGAGATTAGCTTGAAGTGTCATTGAAAAGTGAAAATAATGCATTTCAGTACGTTTCCGAATTTCTTACATCTATCGGTAAGTTAAGGCTGCTAGGATGCTGATGTAATAGACTGCCAGCTCTAAGCTGCTAGGCTGATGGGCTACTAAGCTGCTAACTTCAGGCTGCTGGGCTATCAGGCTGTTAACCTCAGGCTGATAGGCTGATTGGCTGCTGATCTGCTACCTTCACATTTCAGCAGCTTGAAAATTAAGTTTATTTCTATGGTTTTAAAGTTTCGATAATTTTAAGCTCCTATTTTATACAGAAAAAGAGATTGTCTTTCAGTTTAAGCCGTTGCACAATTCACATTTAACCAGCTTAAAAATTTGATAATAAATCAGATTTATTTTATACGAGATAAGATTGAAACATTATTTAAAGTGAATATAATGTATTTCAAGGCGTTTCCGAATTTCTTACATCGATAGGTAACTTAAGACCGCTGGGCTGCTCATTTCAGGCTGCTAGGTTACTGAGCTGCTTACTTAAGGCTGCTGGGCTGCTACTCTTCCAACTTCAGACTATTATTTCAATTTTTGTAACCACCAAACGTGTTCAGAAAGTATTATGGTCTGATCAAGCCTTTACAGAATTTCTTCACATTTCACCAGCTTAGAACTTTGTAGAAAAATAGGATTGATTTCAAATGAGATGATAGTGTCCTTAAAAATTGAAAATAATGCTAATAAGGGCCGTTTTCGAATCTCTTACATCTATCTGTTACTTAAGGCTGCTAGGCTGATGGGCAGGTAGGCTGCTAACATCCAGGCTGCTAGGCTGGTACCTACACATTTTAGAAGCCTAGAGATTAAGTAAATTCTTATGGTTTTAAAGTTTATTTCATTACTCGAAACTCTTATGGTGTTCAGAAAGGGATTATGAAATTTCTTCACATTTCATCAGCTTAGAAATTTGGAAAAAAATGAGGTTTATTTTAATTCAGATATGCATGTAAAGTCTTTGAAAAGTGATAATGCCTTTCAGGCCATTTCCAAATTTCTTTCCTCTATCGGTAAGTTTCGGCTGCTAGGCTGCTGGGCTGCTAGGCTGCTTACTTCAGGCTACTAGGCTGCAAGGCTGCTGGGCTGTTTATTTCACATTTAAGCAGCCAAAAAAGTGAATTTTGTGTTTTTAAAAGTTCATTTCAAATCATTATACGAGCTCCTACTACCGCCATAAAATGATTTTACATCTTTCTGTTAGTTAGGTTGCAGGCTGCTAGGCTTTTAACTTCAGGTTGCTAGGCTATCAGCCTCCTGGGTTGGTAGGCTTCTACCATCATATTTCAGCAGCCTAGAGATTAAGTCAATTCTTATAGTTTAAAAGTTAATTTCAATTATTTTAAGCTCTTATACTGTTAAGAAATGGATAATGATGTAGTTAAAGCAGTGCAGTTTAAGCCGCTGCAGAATTTCACTTTTAAATTAAGTTTCAGGTTAAAGTTATTTTTAAAAAGAGCATAACTAAAATTGGTTATCGGGAGTTATTATTCTCGGTGTCACAGATGGTTTTGTTAACACAGATGACATAGTTCAAATATTAAACAAAAATACAAGAACTTTATAACTTTCAAAGTTTAATGTAACACTCAGTTTCATATAAAAGCCATTTCAAATGGGCAAAAAAGTATTGAAACAGGAATAATTACTCTTGTTAATCGGCGACCTTAATCGAACGTTAATCCGACGTTGAAATAGACGTTGGTTTTTGGTAAGATATTTGGCTTCTTAACCCTCTAGGAAAATTTATTTTCGAAAAACTAGTATTTTTTCCATAAAAAAACTATACATATGCATAATTTCAAGTTTTTAAAAATTACGAAATTCAATTCTTAAATTGAATGGTTCGATGTGCAAAGAAAGGGATATTATCGAAGCCTTTTCAATCGAATTTAAATGTAAACAATCCGTGCTTTTTGAACAAAGAACAAAGAAAAATTCGCCAAACAAACACAGAAGTGGAAAATATCATTTTATATTTGCCAGAGAAGAAGGATTAAGCAAGTATGTTGTTTTCGAAGTAATATTTTGTTTTTAATTCTAGTTTTTGTTTTAATCTTGTTTAGATTCATGCCCATAAAATTTGTAAAAAACCTGGAGTAGTTTTCATGAAATACGTTTCGTCCCAAAATCGTCTCGCTACTGGGCTGTTATGATAAAGAGCTCATAGAACACATATCTTTCAGAGGAGAGATAAGAGATGAATTCATAAAACACCTTGAAGGTATTTTTTGAAATAGTGTAATTATACTGATAGTAACAAAGAAAGAGGGAAGATATATTTTTGGTCGGATTGCGATCGGATTCTGATCGGAATAAGGTTGTATTTTGGTCGGAACCCGACGTCAATACGACATCGGGAAATGACGTCTAAAAGCGATGCAAAAACGCGAAACGACGATGCGAGATTGCGTAAAGACGATGTGTGATTGCTAAAGAACGATGCGAGGTCGCAATATTAATATCGCATCTTCGCGTCGTACCTTCGCTGAAATGGAACTGTAATAGGACTCTGATAACATCTGCCTCAAATATCGTCTGAATTTGCTGTCTGTCCTCCTCATCCATTCCAGGAGGTATCCGACTATTAAACTGTTTTAAATGTCTAGAATCCTCCAACAAGGAAATGTTTTGTTTCCGAAGGTACATACACCCATTGCCGAAAGGACCAGTGAAAACACAAGTTTGGAATTATCAGACTAGATAGACCCTAAGACGTTGTCTAGGAGTAAGGTTTTAGGGTTTCAATCTTGATATCTAAATCACTGCTGAATGGCATAATATCAGTCAGTTTCTCTGACTAGAATCATCCTGTGTTTTAAATGCAAGATTATCAATTACCTCAACCTCAGAAATTCGACAAACTTTTTATTTGAGCTGAATGATAAATGATTTTTGCATCATGTTGAGACTCTGACTGAAATTGTTTAAATGTTGCACATTTGCTGCAATTTTAGAATTTTGGGACAAACAGAATAGTATGTCTATAGCAGAACTGCACATGTTCTCAGAAACAACATAAGAAAAAGCATAAGTATGACTATAGCAGTGATATTTAAAGACATACTTTCATAGGGGCCTAACTTAACTGGTATTTTGCTGAAAAGTTCGGCTACAAAAGAAGTCCTGTCTAAACTGGAAATTGCAGTGTTCCATTACCAAGGATGACTATTGCCATCCTTTAGAGGAAAAGTATCATGAAATAGGCGAATAACATTTGCGCATACAACAACTGGGCACTCCCTGTAACTAGTGAAATCTATATAAAAACAATCTTCTGACCCATGTTGCCACCACTTCTGAAAGCAATACACCTGATAAGGAGTGGTTTCCACACAAGGGGGAGCACTTCGTAAGAAACTATAAGAGGTCAAGCAAAACCTTCGCGAGTTGAAATGCTAGCACCTCAAAGATGATATACTTTCCGAACCATTTCTCTTGATTGCCAACCTGAAGGACAGTGTGTCCTTCCCAATTTCAACAGGGATCAAACCTGGAAGGTTATTAATGATGAAGTTGGTCATCCAGGCAAGGAAAACTGCGGCTCGTCAAACTGCAGTGTTACTGGCCAAGTTTAGGGAAAGAAGCCAAGGTTCAGAACTGTGGCAGGTGTATTCTGCGAAAAAGATATGCAACAAACTGCAGAGCTTGTAAACTTCAAAACCACGAAATCCCAGAGTGAGTCTGTACATACTTGTTCTCCCTCGAGCAGTCCATTTTTTTTAGTATATATTTATTATAACTGACCATTTTATCAGTATGCTCAAGCTGTCCCTTGTCGCAACCAGACTGTCCATGCCACTACAAAGGCTCGCTTTGAAAATTTTATCAGGTATTATTAATATTTACAGAAAGACTACATTTTGACAAGGGTCGCAATTTGGAGGAATAGGTTATGAAGGAGTTTTTTTTAAAATTGCAGTTGTTACCAAGTGCCGTACCACTCCGTACCAACCAATGGATAATCCAGGAATCGGATTAGAAGTCCTTAATAGGTCCCATTGTCAAATCAAAAAGTGCCTATAAAAGTGTCGCCACGTGCTTTTCGCCCGATTATTTAATGTTTTGGTGGCACCATTCGCTTGCATTTGATGACTTTTGGGGAACCGACTCCGAAAATGAGGCCCAGAAGACCCCACTGGTTACGTACAAATACGATTGAAGCTTGCTGTCGAGGCCTCAGGGAAGCAGGGAGCATGAAAAAAGGCTACATATTGAAGCAAGGTCAATGCCTACAGTTTTGAGGTAAGTGATAGGTACTGGTCCGTCTAGTCTATTTTGAGAGTAAGCACAAGCTTGCAGATCATTGGGAATATAAGCATTATATTTGTCTAGGATATCCCAGATCCCGAGATCCGGTGTACACGGTTAGGCGTTAAGATGTTAAAGGACAAGGCAGCCTTCATAGGAATCGTTCCATCTATCTTCTGATTATCAATTCTCCACAAGATAAAAATGCACCATTCCAATTATGTAAATTTTCCAATAAGGCAATAAACCCTGTATCAGACTTCTTTTTTTTTATTTTTCTTCATTGTTTTTTCAGGTTTATAGAAATAATTCATTAATTTCATTTTGTTGAAGATTGCTATTTTAATTATGAAAGTCATTGCAGACTTAATTAATTTTACTTTTCGAAATTATGAGTTTTACCGTTCAATTTCAGTACGAAACAGCTGATTTTGTGAACACAGTTGACCTTAGTCAAGATCTTCTAGACGTTTTGTTTTTAATCATTTTCACACTGCTCTGACGAACATCTAGAGACATCTATAAAAAGTCTGACAGCAGATAGTTATTTGCAAGATGATACAAGAACATAACAACCGCGATATGGAAAGTGAAAGTAGACTTTATTTCACTGTTTTGTTTCTTAATTGTAAAATGGATATGTTTTGTTTTATAAGTGCCCGTGAATTTGAATGCATTTTTATATTGGATCACTAACATTCAGAGAGATACCGGTTAATTTGGCAAACGAAAGAATGTCATTTTTCAAATGTTGATGATAATCTGCTTTGAAGAAATACGTTAAATGTGCCTCAATCGTATTTTTACACATAGGACACTACAAAATTTAGAGAATGTTATATCTAAGCTTCAAAATCAATTATAATGTTTAAAAAATAAAAGTGTTTTATGTTAATTGCCCCCTTTTTCTAATGGCATTTTACATAAATGAATGAAATTATTTACGTTTCGAATAATACATACTTTACGGTAACTGTTAGTGTGGAGGGAAAAGGTGCGTGTATCCAGTGCGATTAGGCTATTTAAGTGTTGGGTTTATCTGTGTACACCATTCGAGCCGTTTCTATTCAGCGGTAAACAAGTCGGCAAGGAGAAGAACAAATTTATGTAGCAGTTTACTCGTAGAGTTGACAACGTTTTTTGAAACTAAATTCAGTGAACTGAAGGATTGGAAGTTCGAGACAGAATAGGCAGCAGAGAGTGCCAGAATAAAGCCCTTTCGACGCATTAAAGTATCACGTGGCAGTAACCAGTAGCCTATGGCAACAGGGAGCTTTCTCCAATGGAAAGAAGTCATTTGTTACAAGTGCGGATAAGTAAGGCACTTCGCCAGTGGTAGTGCCTCTGATTAACCAGGAACATAATGTAATTTAACAAAATCGTGTTATGCAAACTTCTACAGTCCAGATTACGACTTGAAACTGAAATCATATGTTCTCCATAGCGTGAGCATGTAAGGGACATATTTTTGTGGATTAGTCCATTATTTTTGGAGGGGAGCATTTTTTAACAAAATCTTTTATTTAACAATATCTTATCACGCAAACTACTTCTCCAGTTTTTAAACTTTAAACATACGTTCGTGAGTAGATTTGCATGACAAACTTTTTATGTGGATCAGTCCATTATTTATTAGAAGGGGAGCACGATTGAACAAAATCTTGTGACGTTTGAACTACTTCTTCATTTTTTAACATATTTACTTGAAACTTTAAGCATATGTTTGGCATGAAGTGTAGATATGCGTGAGATATTTTTCGTGTGGATCAGTCTATTACTTTTTTGCAGGGGACATGATTAAACAACATCGTATTGTGCAAACTTCTACAGTTTCCAAGATAACGACTTGAAACTAACATCATATGTTCTGCATGAAATGTGCATGTAAGTTACAAATATTTGGTGGATTTGTCAATTATTTTTCGTAGGAGAGCATTATTTAACAAAATCTTATGCCGCAAAATACTTCTCCTGTTTTCAAAAGTTGACTTGAAACCTTTAATATAATTATAATTGGCATAAACTGTACATGTGCAAGGCATTTTATTCTTTCTGGATCAGTCCATTTTTTGAAGGGGGCACAATTTAAATAAATCTTGTGATGCGAACTACTGGTACAGTTTTCACGTCAAATTTAAAACATATGTTGGGCTTGAAGTGTAGTTGTGTGTTACATATTTTTCATGAAGGTCAGTCCATTATTTTTTGTAGGGGAATGATTTGATAAAGTCATGTGATGCGAAGTAATATATTTTCAAGATATTGACTTGAAACTGAAATGAAGTGTTCAGCATGAAGCTGTCGAAGACATATTTTTCTTCTGGATCAGTGCATTATTTTTTTGAGAGGAGCACTATTGAATATTTCATTTATTGTTAGGTAAAAGGATGCAAACATTATTTCTGTAAACTCTGACAAAAGCAGCATTGCGGGGGTATTAATCGCCTCCATATCAGTGATAGCTCTAGTTATTTAGGTCCGGAGAAGCTACGGTGAGTGCATATAATAAGACTAGTGAGAGACTCTCAGTGACAAAGTAAATGCGAAAGACACTTTGCAGGCAGACTTTCAGTATCGTTGAGTTTGGATTTGTAAAGTAGTAATTTGTAAAGGATTTGCAAAATATTTTCTTTTGAATTATGCATCTTGAGAATATGCTATCATTTTTAAAATCATCGAGTTAGAAATTATTTATCTTCTTGAAAAGAATAATCTGGGAAGTTACATATTTGAAAAACTATCGATTACTAAATGTGAATGCTTTTCTAGAGTTGCTTTATTTCAAGATAACACCGAGTGCTATTGTTGTGTGATACAGTGCCTATATGTGTTGTATTTGACACACAGCCCCCGGTTCCGAAAATGTTTTGCCCCTGGTGCCAAATTTGTTGTCTATGTATGAATAAACGGCCCGCGGTGCCGTTGATATATGGCCCCCGTTGCCAAGTTTATGTTGTATGATTTTGAGAACACGGCCCCCGGTGCAGTTGTTGTGTGGCCCCCGGTGCCAAGTTTATGTTGTATGTGTTTGAGAACACGGCCCCCGGTGCTGCTGTTGTGTGGCCTCCGGTGCCAAGTTTATGTTGCATGTGCTTGAGAACACGGCTCCCGGTGCCGTTGTTGTGTGGCCCTCGGTGCCAAGTTTATGTTGTATGTGTTTGAGAACAAGGCCCCGGGTGACGTTGCTGTGTGGCCCCGGTGCCAAGTTTATGTTGTATGTGTTTGAGAACACGGCCCCCAGTGCCGTTGTTGTGTGTCCCCCGTTGCCAAGTTCATGTTGTATGGGACTGAGAACACGGCCCCCGGTGCCGTTGTTGTGTGGCCCCCGGTGCCAAGTTTATGTTGTATGTGTCTGAGAACACGGCCCCCGGTGCCGTCGTTGTTTGGCCCCCGGTGCCAAGTTTATGTTGTGTACGAAATGTTGCTGTTTGTTTGCAGTGTCGTTTATGTAGCTTGTGCAGTTTTCTTGTTTGTTGAATTAATGTGTGGCCAGTTCTTGTTGTTGTCTTGTATATGTATTTGTTATTGTGTTACTGTTTACGCATACAGATGCCGTTGGCTTGTGAATACTGGTGTTAATTGCGTAATATGTGTTTGAAATGTTCCCTGAACGCATTGTTGTTTGGTCCGTGGTTTCTGTGTCGTATGTGTCTTTGTTGCACGGTTTCTGGTGCCGTTGTGGGTCAAAAAACTAGTTTATGTGGTTTATGAATATTCAGTTGTTTTGTAGACTGATAACTCAATCCTAAGACCTACTGAGGTGTAGACCTGGTGTTAACAAAACAAGTGCTTAATATTGTTTTAAACGGTGGCTGAGGTGTTCGTGTTGGTTCCAGAAATAATTGGTGAAGTTTTAAATGAGTCAAATTGTTTTCGTTTTTTGATAGTATGAAGTACAATCATTTCAAATGTTAAAATGACGCATGCATACGTTACAAGATTTGTGACAATTTGTTAAAATTTCAGTTTTATAAAATGTAAATGCTTTTCAACTGCAGTGCTCATCAGTTGTCTCAACGACCTAATCCTAGTATTTGTTTGTGTTTTTACGTATTACGAGATAAGGAAATAATTAATTTACTCAGGTTAAAGTGAGTAAATGATAATAAATATTTCATGTTACGCCATTGCTGCGTCTTGTTAATGTTTTGTAGAACATGATGCGACTTTTTTTCTTTACAATGGTATATCCATACAGTTGAATGATATGTTCTCCCATCATAATGCTAAACGATGTAGATATGTTCTATATCTGTGCAACTTGTTGGTACGTTGTGTATCATTATGATTATTATGTAAACGCATTATTACCTGACATTTATGCACCACTTCGTTATGATAATGTGTATTCATCATTAGATTATGTCTGAACAACATAACGTTATGTACATGGATCATTACATTATGAATTAGCATCATTATGTTATCCTTTTACACCACGATATCGTTATTTGTATACATATGTTTATACATCATTACAATATGTCTGTAATTAATTATTTTTAGTGAATGCATCATTATGCTACATATGTGCATCATTTAATGATAAGTATGCATTATTGAGTAATGCTTATAATAAAAAAGGTGAAATATCCATATCAGGAATCGCCACATTCAGAAAAAACAGCCTCCCCACACACTCAAGAAGAAGAAGAAGAAGAGAGAGAGAGCATGGTTAATAAAATGATCAGTTTCAAAAGAGACACCACTAACATTAACAAAAATGAGAACCCGAGGGGTTACCGCCTTGGAACGGTCAGTGGCAAATCAAATTGCCACTGGGGATTTAAACCAGGTTCTAGGGTGCACCAACCTCACACTTGCCCCAACAGGTTCTCATATCACAAAACAAATACAAGTCGTCTTGGTGAAACAACTCCAACCCACTTATTGGCTCAACAATGTTGCATGCAAAAGCACAAAAACATATAAAAATAAGAATCTAATAGCATTGCACAGCCAAAGGGCGGGTACTCAATGATCTTTCCGAGACAAGAGCACCTGGAGTAAAATCAGCAAGAACACGATGACAGGGATAAAAGAAACAAATCGAGCTTCTAGGTTCTTTTAAGAAAAGAATTCCCCATAAACCTTCATTAACTCTTAAACCCCTGCCACCGTCGTGCAACCAAAGAGGTAAGCATAATTATCAACTGTAGAAGGGTTAATCACCAGGCATGTAGAGCGCTGTAAAATATCATGTTGGTAACCTTTCTTTTTAAATTTACAGATGGTTTTTACGAATAACCGGGAGAAATTAACATTACCCTTTATCTTCTTAAGTTTATAAATTAAATCTCCATAAAAAAACTGACTGTGAAATACCTTGTTGCAAAAGTGATTTTAAACTGCACCTGTATTTATGAATTAGATCTGGGTATCGACGATAAAACTTGCAAAATGTTTTCCTTAATTTGTGATACCGATAGCCTTGTTTTAAAAGTTTTTATGTAATGCAAAGATTACGTTCATTGAAATCATTGATAGCGTTGCAAGCTCTTGAAAAGCGAACAAGCTGTGAAATATAAACCCCGTAAGATGTTGCACGGGGAACATCGCCGTCTAAAAACGGAAAATTTACTATATTAAAATTAAAATCATCTCTTTTATCATATATTTTAGTAGTGACATAACCATTTTCAATTGACAGATTTAGATCGAGAAAGTTTGCTTGCTTTTCTGAAGTGTTTGCTTTATTAAGTTGTAGTTCTTTAGGGTAGATCTTATTAACCAGTAATGGAAAATGGTTATTATCTATGTTTTATAAATCATCAAGGTACCTCGAGGAGTTGTTAAAAGCTGTAATAATATCATCTTGATAGTGAGCTCCCAAATTCGTATTTTTACGAGCACGAGTGAAAATACATAACTTTGGAGTTCATGAGTGAAATATATTTTTTATCTTTCACTGGTAAAAACAATTTTCTTTTTATTTTATGCTTTTAGTTCACAATTTGCGTAAATTGGATAGAATAGTAACCCAACTGTTGCAAGACGTGGCACCAACACCTCTTGTTTATGACATTACGTCATGACGTAAAATATATAAATTTGAGCCCGTTTTCAAAACGTTCTCATTTTGGTATGCTATGTTTGTTGGGTACCAACGTGAAAGAATCAGTGAAAATAAAAATGATATTGCAATGTTTGAAAACAGTGAAATACCACTTTTATTTCACCGGAAAAAATCTATAATTCACTAAAAAGCATAAAAAAGCGTACGCTTTAAGATGCAAAAATAATTTTGAAGATCATGAAGACGATGGGGGTAAGGGCCGTGTTGTCGTTTTAGGGCCGTACCTTGTTTTACGGCTGAGACATATATACGTTCGACGGTGGAATACAATAGTTCGCCGTGTAAATATTATAGACACAACGTAATAATAATAACATCTAACCAATAAGTTTTAGGGTTTTTGGGGCTAAATTGTATCATGTGATCGAAATTTATTTTTCATGAAGAACTACTAATAAATACTCATAAACTGACTACTCTCATGACCTAGATGCTATTTTCGACGCCATCGTTGTTTACATCGCTGCGGCAATTTATCGGGGCGAATTAACACAGCACTGCGTTTGAAACTGCACAAATACTTGCCAAGCACAGAGAACAAGTCGATATGGACTTGTTTCGACAGATCTTTGGAAGTTTCGAGTTATACATTCCAGCAGATTTCGATGTTGACGACGAAAATCACAACGTTGAAATTCCAGCTGATATGCAACATTTGCTAGCACTTCCTTTGACGACACGTTTTTTAAACTGAATGTGAAAGTGAAACAAGTACAGGCTGTACTCGCACCGGAACTGCTATCACAGAAGGGGAACATGCCGATTTTCGTACATATAAAAAAGTGAACTTTCCTGCTGATGAACACTATGCCTGCTTAACCTTCTACTGATGATTTGCAAAAAATACAAACCCTTTAAACACGACAGGACTCAAACATGCAAGATTCAACGTACATAATAATGAGGAACTCTTGAAAAATGAAGGAAAACAAGTAATCTGCCAGGACTTAACAGAACACGAAATGTTCAATGTTCACAAAATGGCAACTTCTTTCAAGGTAACCATAATACAAAACTTCTTAATTGTTGTATTGTTTCAAACTGTCTTTGATGGCAGGGATACTGGAGCTTTTCTTGTATTTTACCACATCATTAAGGAATGCATAAAATGTCTTAAAAATCATAATTGGTTGGTGTGCCAGTTTGCAGTTGTCACTGTTTATATTGATTATAATTAATTGAGAGTACTATAATATTCAGTATCAATTTATAGTTTACGAAATGTAATGACTAAGAATGAACATGTGCCTTTATCATTAACTAGTGTTATATGATCATCGGGCTTTAACCTCAATTATTAAACACACAAATCACCAATTAACTAAAGACATACTTTGGATTAAACAATTGAATAAATAGAATATTTTAGACTTAATAAAAATGTTATAATCATGTATTTAGCATGATTTAAACAAATTAAGGTCTACTCTACAGCACATACATTAAAACTTTAAATACAATTATGTTAGCAAACTAAAAAAAGACATACATTACAGGAAGATTCAGCAAGATTAACCCAGGGACACCAACACTATACAAATTACAAATGAGTGTGTATCACATACCCGGGGCACGTCAACGTCAATATGACGTTGCTCAGATCTCAGGCGTAATTTAATTCAAGTAAACGACGCACCTTTTACACATCGATAATCATCAAGCAATTTCCGCACACTTCTAATGCCTGTCTATCCATTTGCTTAATGTTTCTTAATGTTAACAGTCTTCATTGAATGATGATACAATCATATAAGACTGTTTTGTATGTTCAGTTACACGGTCTTAAATGGAACAAACTGCGACGGACGGACGGCCGCTAATAGGATCGTATTGAATAGACTCTCTTCCTCTTTTAAAACGCGAGTGCCACTTGTACACACAAGCTTGACTGTATTTTTAAAATTTTCCTGTTGTTTTAATCATTTTCAACATATCCGTCGGTGATTTACTTAAAGCAATCCATAATTTCACAACACTCCCTAATTTAACGTCACCTGTCGACGTCATAACTTTTCAGCATGGAATGTTGCAGACTGTAAAGAAACTGCTATGGTTTCCGTTACGACGGCGTGTATGTTTTGAATTTTTCATCAACTGTCATTATGAAGTCATGTTATCACCTGGCGTTTTCGCGCCGTTCTTGCATTAGGTTTTGTGACGTTTATGAAGTTTACAATTTTTGTAACCATTTTTATTTATATCATATTGTGGACTGCGCCGTGACACGTAAACTAGGTTGCTAAGGTTACCGATATGTCAGAACATAATTATAACTCATTCTCCTTGTTAAGGGACTATATTATGGACATATGCAGGTATGCATGTGCAAAATTGTAAAGAAAAACAATGAAAGACACGGGAGATTTAAACACATTCTACGAACTTTCCGGACACCCCTCGTACAATACTTTTTACTATAAATACTTTTTGTTTTATAATCAAATTCTACGAACTTCCCGAACAGTCCTCGTACATATCTCGAATAAGAAAAAAAAGTTTTAATAACTTAAACTTTAAATTTATCAAGTGTAATCCAATATCCAAAATCAGTTTATGATTTTTAAAAACGGATATAACTGATTTTATTGTACACGCCAAAGTACCAAGTGACAAATAAGATAAAAAGTGTAATACGCATATCAGGAGTTGCCACATTCAGAAGACACAGACAATAAAACATGTCTTGAAAAATGAATTAAAAATAATAATTTCTAATTATTGGCTTATTCAGTCTAGTATAATATATAGATGTTTATAACTTAAAATTAACAAAAGAACGCTTATCATTTCTGTAAAGAACTCATTATAAGCAACATGATGAGACTTTTTTTTATGTTGTTATACCATAAAACTCATTTCAAATTCCCCAGGGGGCATGACATTTTCTTTAAAGAGGGAAGATGTGCTCTTTTAGAACACGTTTATTCCTCAGTCTGGTAATAATCAATAAACCTATATGCAGCATATTTGTTGTTTTTTTATATAAAATTAAATTAAAAAGATCGCAAGTGTACTGACATTCGAATTCGAAAATTTTCATTTTTTAAATTTAATACTGTATTCCAAAGGATATTAAATAAAAAAAAAATATAGACTTATTCTTGAGCGGGGGGGGAGTCTTTTTAGTGGAGGGATGTATTTATAAAATTAGCTTTGGTATTTATGCACACTAGATGTTAGGTAACTATTTCATTCATCGATGAACCGCACAAAATTAATATTGAATCCTTAAATGTATAGACAAATAATAATGGTGTATTCATTTAGCACAACGGAGTAACGTTATGATGCTAATTCATAATGTAATGATCAATGAAGTAACGTAACAATCCATATACAATGTACATAACATAATGTTGAACAAACATAAAGTATTGATGTGAACACAAAACGAAATGATGAACAGGCATAAAAACGTGTCTAAATCATATAACGTAATGATGGGTGAATATCCCATTACAGTGTGTGGATATAATAAAATTAACAAAGCAGTCTGAATGACAACAATCATCCCCGCCGTATGAGGGAATGTTGTAAAGCTTATGGATGCTTAAAATGAAAACTTGCTAGGCTTGCCGCTCAACGTTGCCAAAACTTTTGACCTCCACTTGTGACTTTGGCCTTTGGTCTCTTCTTCTTGACTGTGTGGGGAGGCTGTTTTTTTCTGAATGTGGCGATTCCTGATATGTTGATTTCACCTTTTTAAGCTAGCAGAGTTGAAACATATGCACTGCACAATTGACCAAAGTGTCATGAAATTCTTTCAAGGAATTTAATAATACTTGTCCTTCCAGGTGTTTATAAAACATTAGTAACGAAGTTAACACGTAATATATGTTTCAAACCGTTGACCATCGCTTATGATCTTGACATTGAGCCAGCATGGTTGAAATAGAAGTTCTGCACATTTTCTGTATAAGGTATAATTTTTGAACACTAATGGTATTCTCAACCTTGAGCCGGCCAGGTTGGATCAGAATCTGCATCAAGTCTTGGTGGAGTGAACATATGACCATAATTTCATGAAATTTCTTCCATGGGTTTATACATTAAACCTTTAAACACTTGTGGCGAACCTTGACAGTGAGCCGGCCAGATAGGAACATGGGTTTTGCTAATAGTCTTGATGAGATGAACATTTGACCATTCATGAAATTTCTCTCAGGGGTTTGGAGTCATTAAGCGGACACGAAATACAAGGTTCAAACGCCACTTGTGAGCTTGACCTTGAGCAGGCCAGGTTGGGGCATGGGTTCTGCACATCGTCTTGGTGGGGTGAAAATATGACCCAATTGTCTTTAATTCCTTCCGGGGGTTTATATGTTATGGAGCGGACGTAAATACGAAGTCGAATGCACGAAGACCATTTCTATATCCCCTACCTCTACGCGCCGAGGCGATAAAAAGAGTCATAATAATCTAAATCCTTTATCACGAGGAAGCAACGGCGTTCCGTACTTACAACGAGCTTCGATTTGAAGCGTTAAATTTTTTGAACGACAATGTCTTCAGTCGTACTGATCGCCTTTGCGAAATCTGAGCGTCAGAATGGTTGACCTCATTCCAGTTCAGATCATTTCCCACGCTCAATGTTTACATTGTTTTCACTGTGGTGTATACGAACGTCGTGTTACACTATTTGAGCAGAGCTTGTATACAGCTATTGTTGATTGTATTACTATTAGTGAATATCTTTCAGGTAATTTTAAATCAAATATAGAGATTAATATTTTAAATATTTAAACTATAGATTTATGTTAGTAAAATATGAGGCTACTTTTTAACTAAAAAGTGTTGAATGTCAACAGTGATAAGTTTTGACACTTATTTGAATATGCTGCAGTTTTGGGTGGATGTACATATTATGACAAATTTACAATAGAGAGAATACAAATGAAGCAGCTAGAATAGAAAAAGGCTTAACTAGATAAGCTACCATTGAAAATTTATTAAGAGAGATTAGTTAGATTTCCTTGAAAAACAGACGGAAAATGCAAAAAATACATAAAATGTACAAATTAATTAAAATTCGGCTATCTGATGAATATTACTACTATTTTTCCAGATTTAATTGGAAATTTCTGCAACTACATCCTGTTGAATGCTGATAATTTAAGCACTTTAAGTTGAAGAACTACACTTTTTGCAAACTCATTCGTTCAATCGTCAGTCACTTTATGGCATGCTTTTCAAGCCGATTTGAAAAATGCAACATCATTAGCATATTTTAAATACAAATTTGAAACAGTTATTCTTTATTCCCAATGTCAATCCGTATTTTTGGTAGGTTCTCGCACATTAAGGGTCCATAATGCAAGAATAAGAAACGGTTGCAGTAATCTTAATAATAATCTTTCCAATAATCATTTAATCACAACCAGACTTGCAGCTGTGGACTTATTAGAGAAGATGCTTCTCATTATTTTTTCTATAGTCCAGATTACTACACACAAAGAATCTAAGAAATGTATAATGTAATCTTGAAGTTTAATGTTAATTTGAATACTCTTTTATTTGCCAAGAATTTGTTGTCAGATTCGGATAACAGACTTATTTTTCAAGCTGTTCTTAAATTCATCAACGATTCAAATAGATTTTTAAGTGCACTAATTGTCAGGAAAGTTTTTAATTCTTTGTTTGATTATATACACATATATAAATATACATGAAATCATAGATTCATGTATAATGGTTTTAATGATTAGATTAAAATTATTTTCATCACAGAGATTGATGAATTAACAATTATGCTTGACATAGATAATGTCATTTTGTGAAAGTAAAACATTTTGTGAATTTTGTGATTTTTAGACGTTTTGAAGACGTTTTGGTCCAATGTAAAATTGTATTATAGCTTGTAACCATTGTGTTGTCAAATATAAGGTAAATATAAAGAAGTCGGTTTCAAATTTTGGAACAATTAGTTGTTGAACAGCAACCAAGAAGTTGTGTAAATACTAAATATTGATAGCGAGGCCAACTGGCTGGCTTAAAGTAGTTAGAGAGGCCAATATTTGTGCTACTGAAAGGTTTCCGCGTTCTCTCTGTGAGCTTGCTCCTCAGAGAGGTTACTTAGTACGTAGTACAATTGTAGTATTGTAACACAAAGGCAGAATCTGATATACAGTGTACGGTCCCTTCGACTGCTGCTGTAGTCTCTTATGAAGCCCAGCTTCTCTGAGAAAGCAGCATAGATCGAACAATCTGTTACCAAGGTTGATAGAGTCTATAGGAGCTGGAACTCCATAAGGTTAGGACTTCATAGTCCCAACACAATAGTGGTGACTAACGTCCACAGAGTTGAAGCTGCTCGATAGATAGTCAATAGATAGAAAGTCGTGGCTTAGAAGGGAACTTGTTGAGGCCAAAACGTCTGTGATCAACATAAATCATTGTAAATCACATAGCTCAACATTTCATTCAATCATATAAGCAAAGTAGCTTGAGAAAAAGTACTTTATATTAGGTATATCAACCACAGTCTAAGGCATCGCCACCTTGTTAACAAACCCTTTTATATTGTTCAAGGCTATAAGATTGAACAGTCTTAGATAAAGACATAGGTTCTCTCGGTAGCTCTTGACAAATTGGTGGCTCGTCCGGGAAAGGTTAACAGAGGGTATCAACAGCTGTGTGTTGACAACTATATAGCTAAAATATGGACTACGAAAAGTGGATAACGTTAGGCGAAAGGCTTGGGCTGAAAGGCTCAGAGCTTTCAACATACGTTGAAAAGAAGGAGGCTGAGTATCGTGAAAGAGAAGAGCGTGCTCAGCGTCGGGATGGAGCGCTTCGAACGCGAAGCCCAAATTCAGAAGGAGCTGCAAGAGATCGAAGCTCGACGTCTTGATGAACAGAGGCGATATGAACTTGAGATGAAGGATAGAGAGATGGAGATTCTCCGTCTAAAGGCTGAGTTAGGCGACAAGGCTGCATCAACAACAGAGTTTTTGAACAGCAAGTCTTGACGACATAAGCTGCCGAAGTTTGAAGAGTCCAAAGATGATATGGACGCTTACATAGAACGTTTTGAACGCTTTGCCAAGAGCCAAGAGCCAGAAGTGGGATGAATCCACATGGGCCGTCAGTTTAAGCTCACTATTAACTGGCAAAGGTTTGGAAGTGTATACTAGCATGCCTCCAGAAGAGGCCAACGATTACACAGCGTTAAAGAAAACTGTGTTGAAACGCTATCAGCTGACCGAAGAGGGGTTCAGGCTGAAGTTCAGAGATAGCAAGCCCTTACAGGGCGAAACTGTATTTCAGTTCGTTACTAGGCTAAGGAGATATTTCAATAGATGGACAGAGATGGCAGAGATGGATGATACGTACAAAGCTCTGTCAGATCTCTTGATAAGGGAACAATTCATTCAAAGTTGTTCTCAGGACTTGGCTTTGTTCATCAAAGAAAGAATGCCAAGATTGGTCGAAGATGTGACCAGTCTGGCCGAGCAATATATAGAAGCCCATGGAGGGTCGATTACGTATAACAGAAGTTCCAAGGCAAGCCATACGCCAAATAAGGCAGCCAAATCAAATGACCAGAATAAGGAGACAACACAGAAGTCTGGCACAACCAATTCTAGGCCGATGTGCTTCAACTGTAACAAAGTTGGTCATCTTGCACGAGACTGCCGATTTTGCAATGGATCGAAAAGAAATCAAAAGCCTGTGAGAAATGATGAAGGCCGAGCAAATGACAAAAAGGTTTCAGCATTATGCATGCGCGCTTCTGTAAATGAAAATATAGCGAACGGCAAACTAAAGCTAGCAAATGGCGAGTCAATGCCAGTCATCACAGGAGCATGTACCATAGAGATGTAAGAAGGTGAGCGTAACTTAGACATACGAACAGGGTATGTCGGAGACAGAGAGGTGAGAGTCCTCAGAGACACAGGCTGTGAGCTAGCAGCAGTCCAAAGGGAATAAGTGCGTGATGATCAGTTGTCAGGAAAGCAAATAGTTATGATAACTATCGATGGCCAAGCTAAGACGGTTCCAACTGCTAAAGTAAGCATTAACACTCCATATTACCAAGGAGAGATAGAGGTCATGGTGCCAAAATCACTCATATGTGATCTTGTTTTAGGAAATATACCTGGTGTGCTTGACAAACCAGACCCAAACTGGACTAAGCATCAGGAACCAAACACCTCTATAATGGAGACAAAAGTTGCTGCAGTCATGACAAGAGCCCAAGCTAAGAAAGCTGAGCAACAGATCAATGCATTGAATGTCCCAACACCCTCTTGCAGCTCAGAAATTAATGTTGATTCATTGAAACGTGCTCAAAAAGAAGACACGTCATTAAACAAATTATGGTCACACGCCTTGATCAGCAAAGAGATGATGACCAAAGGTGGTCCATAAATATAGACACGAATACCGCAAAGGTGTCTTATATCGAATATTTGAACAGAAGAGAGGTTCAAATATAGTTGAGACTATACAGATTGTAGTTCCAAGTACATTTAGGAAAAGAGTTATGGAGCTTGCCCATGAATCAATAATTGGAGGGCATCTTTCTGCAAAGAAGACAGAAGACAGAATCATGACAAGCTTCTACTTGCCTGGTATTACTAGTGATGTAACTAGGTTCTGTCGCTCATGCAACACATGCCAGAAGACCATTCCAAAGGGAAGGGTAACCAAGGTTCCATTAGGCCATATGCCTATCATTGATGTGCCGTTCCACAGAGCGGCTGTGGATCTCATTGAACCAATCACGCCAGTATCCGATAGGGGAAATCGTTATATACTGACTGTGGTTGACTATGCAACAAGATATCCTGAAGCAGTAGCGCTACCCAGGATAGAAACAGAGCGAGTTGCTGAGGCATTGCTCGACATATTCGCCAGAGTAGGCTTCCCAACTGAGATGTTAAGTGACAGAGGTTCCCAGTTCACCTCTGATATGATGCGTGAGGTCAGTAGACTGGTCTCAGTATAACAGCTATTCACAACACCCTATAATCCAAAGTGCAACGGATTATGTGAAAGAATGAATGGGGTTTTGAAAGCTATGTTAAAGAAAATGTGCCAGGGAGAGCCTTAAAGAATCACAGCATAGTTATAAGCACCACTATGACAAGTCTTCTAGACCAAGAAGCTTGAAAGTGACAATTTGTTGGTCCTTCTACCAACCAATAATATTAAGATGATGCTTCAATGGAAAGGCCCATATGAAGTGGTTTAGGTAGTCAATAAGATGGACTACAGAGTGAAGGTCGAAAACAGGATAGCCACCTACCACATCAATTTACTGAAACGGTATGAAGAAAGAACAGACGTTGTCTCTGCAACCGTGCTATCATTGAGCCGGAAAGTGATGACCAATTAGGTGCGGTGGACGATGAAAACCTCCTGCAACTGCCAAATGTTACAGCGGGGGAAACATACAAAGATGTGCGAATAAACACAGAGCTTTCGCTTGAATTGAAGGACCAGGCATTGAAGCTCGTGAAAGAGTTTAGCGACATATTCACAGAGCAACCTGGATGCACAACTTTAGCTGTGCATAGGGTGGAGCTAACCAGCACAGCACCTGTTCGAGTAAAACAATACCCAATACCATATGCCAAGAGGAAAGATGTGGAGGTTGAAGTTCAGGCTATGCTCGAAGCTAATATTATCGAACCGGCCACATCTGAATACAACTCGCCCATAGTTATGGTGCGAAAGAAGGATGGCAGTAATAGGTTTTATATTGACTTTAGAAAATTAAATGCAGTCACCAAGTTTGACACAGAACCTATGGGCAATGTTGACAACATAATGGCTAAGCTTACAGCCGACAAGTATTTAACAAAGGTCGATTTAGCAAAAGGCTACTGTCAAAAATCCAGTTGTTGAAGACTGTCCTCAATATACGGCATTTACAACGAAGTCCGGAACTTTTCAATTCCGAAAAATGCCGTTTGGCATGGTAAATCCAGGAGCTACATTTAAACGCATGATGCGTAAATAGCTGGAAAAGCTGGAGAAAATCCGTCAAACTGAAGAACCAGCCACAAAGAGACAAGTTAGGGCATTTCTGGGCTTGGCCAGCTACTACAGACGGTTCATCCCATCATTTGCTGAGACAGCCGCGCCGCTGACTGATCTCACAAAGAAAGGTCGGTCAAATAAAGTAAACTGGGGCATGGAACAAGACAAGGCCTTTTAGCCACTGAAGGACCAATTAACGCGAGCACCGATTCTCCGTCTGCCTGATTTTGAAAGAAAGTTCATCCTTCAGTGTGATGCTTCGGAGAATGGCATAGGAGCAGCACTGTTACAGCACCATGACGACGGCCTGTTTCCAGTTGCATTTGCCAGCAAAAAGTTGCTCCCACGAGAAAAGGAACTATTCCGTGATAGAGCGTGAATGTTTTGCAATAGTTTTCTGTTTACGGAAATTCCAGAAGTACTTATATGGTACAAAGTTTGTGATACAGACAAATCACAATGCTCTATCTTACATTCAGAAGAGTAAGATTGAGAATAGCAGAATAATGAGATGGGCATTATTTCTGCAAAACTATAACTTTACGATACAGGCAATTAAAGGTTCAGCCTTAAAATCATTCATGAAACTTGAAAACGAAAGATCGTTTCCTTAAGAAGGGGGCTATTTGTCAGGAATGATTTTAATTCGTTGTTTGATTATATACACATATATAAATATACATGAAATCATAGATTCATGTATAATAATTTTAACGATTAGATTAAAATTATTTTCATCACAGAGATTGATGAATTAACAATTATACTTGACATAGATAATGTCATTTTGTGAAAGTAAAACATTTTGTGAATTTTGTGATTTTAAGACGTTTTGAAGACGTATTGGTCCTATGTAAAATTGTATTATAGCTTGTAACCATTGTGTTGTCAAATTTAAGGTAAATATAAAGAAGTCGTTTTCAACCTTTGGAACAAGAAGTTGTTTAACAGCAACCAAGAAGTTGTGTAAATACAACACTGGCTGGCTTAAGATAGATAGCGAGGCCAACTGGCTGGCTTAAAGTAGTTAGCGAGGCCAATAATTGTGCTACTGAAAGGTTTCCGCGTTCTGTCCGTGAGCTTTCTCCTCAAGAGAGGTTACTTAGTACGTAGTACAATTGTAGTATTGTAACACAAAGGCGGAATCTGATATACAGTGTACGGTTCCTTCGACTGCTGCCGTAGTCTCTTATGTAAGAAAGCAGCATAGATCGAACAATCTGTTATCAAGATTGATAGAGTCTATAGGAGCTGGAACTCCATAAGGTTAGGACTTCATAGTCCCAACACAATAGTGGTGACTACCGTCCACAGAGTTGAAGCTGCTCGATAGATAGTCAATAGATAGAAAGTCGTGGCTTAGAAGGGAACTTGTTGAGGCCAAAACGTCTGTGATCAACATAAATCATTGTAAATCACATAGCTCAACATTTCATTTCAATCATATAAGCAAAATAGCTTGAGAAAAATTACTATATAGTTGGTATATCATCCACAGTCTAAGGCATCGCCACCTTGTTAACAAACCCTTTTATATTGTTCAAGGCTATAAGATTGAACAGTCTTAGATAAAGACATAGGTTCTCTCGGTAGCTCTTGACACTAATCTTGTTATGCTATATTCATAAAAATGCACATATTGAGGGTTTAACATGTCACTTTCACTGCAAGTGAACTATTTCTATGTATAAACATGTTTGTATTCATCACAGTTATACCTTTATATTTTTCTGTTACTGGATTGCCTTAAACATGTACACGTTAAAGTCACATTTTAACAGTAAGTGCCGTCATTGACGTGGTACATGTAACAGCACTCGTGGTCCAAGCCCTTTGCTTTGTATGTATGTATGTTATGTTACATATGCGTATGTAAAAGGCAATGATGTATGTTTCAACACAGAGTTATTGTGTAACTTTACTTATAGTTACAATTCCAAGGAATTGAACTTAAATATGTACTTAGGCAACGGCAAGATTTAGTCACAATAAATTGCTGCGATATTTACTATGCAAGCGCGCAGGTTCATATCGTGTTATTCAATTGTGATATTCAATTTGATATCATCCGTATGTCTGTTTTAAGTTGTTTGAATGTGTGTTTAAGGCCCTTTTTCAATTTTTAAAATACCAATACCTAAAAAATATAGTTTTACCTCCATTCGAACCTCCCGGTTTTATGACTTCGAAATAAAAAAAATATACATGTGTGAAATTGTCAGGCGATAGTAAAAGGAACTCTTTGCACGCACGCACTTTTTAATGTTTCAATTACAATAATGAAATTCAAACTATCGGTTGACGATCAAAGTATTTATTTGTTCTAATCGCAGTTAACTGCCTCAAATAACTCTCTTGAATAAATAACTGAAGAGATCTACTATTTAATCATTTAACGATAGTGGTCTGTCTCTAAACTTTATATATTTTTAATTTAATGTTTGGTAAAGATGTTTCAGGACTAGGAGCAAGACAACACAAAATGTTGAGGACACAATGATATAAATTCGAAGACACTGAATATAATAGTAGTTTTGGTGTTAAGAAAAAGAACAACCTTAAGGTTATGTTCTATAATATATTGGATTAGGTTTTAAGTTAGAAAAATTTTAATATACTTTGAACTTATTTTGATCATAAATAAACTATTGAGAATAATTTGATAACTTTAAAGTGGGCTTTACTTGATTTTACAATTCTAACAAGGCAAACATTCCCCCAACCACATTTTAATATGAATAAGAACTCTTAACTTATTGAAAAAAAATTGAGCAGTATTTGTAGCAAAAACAAATTGTAATACTACTTTTATAGTTGTTCTGATCATATCATTTTGTTCACATTTAACAATATTACACTTTGGTCATAAGTTTTTTAAGCAATAGCATATTAATTTATGTCTCCCCACACATTAAGTCAGTGCTGTTATCAATTGTATAGCTCTCATAAGGCCGTTAAGCACGATACTCATATTTGTGCAAAATATAAGTTGCGCTCAAAGAAATGTTAAACCAGACTTGTTAAAACCATGTGATTGTAATACGTGCATTGATTAAGTATCTTTTGCCCTTGTATGCTCTTCATCCAGATAGTCAACACAACGCGCAACCAGCAGTGTTTTTTTTACAATTTATATATTTTTTGGGTATATGCATGTTCAGGGGTCTTTCAATAATGTACTAACAAGAAAGGACATATTTATAGAATATTTCAGACCCAATGCGCAGTTCCCCAGCCAAAAATCTCTGTTACTCTCGAGAAAGATCTTCTTTATTGTAGAAGGTTATACAGGTAAAAGATGCACACATTTACAGAAATGGTCGAAATAATAACAAACAAAGTGAAATATGCATTTCAGGAATTGCCACACCAACAAAACACAGCCTCCCCACGCAGACATAAGCTAGAGAGGAAAAGAAAGAATGAGTTAATAAGAATATCAATTTCAAATAACACACCACAAACCATTAAAGAAAATAATAACCATAGGAGTTACATTTTTGGAACGGTCAGTGGCAAAAACATTTGCCATTTAGGGGTTTAAACCAGGTTATAGGGTACACCAACCTCACATTTGCCCCAACAGGTTTTGTATTAACTAACAAGTACAAGAAGTATTGGTAAAATAACTCGAACCGACCCATGAACTCGACAATGTTGTTTGCAAAAGCAGACATAAAGCAAAAGCACACAAACAAATCAAATGTAAGGAGCTAGTAGCATTTTCAAGGTTAATGAAATGTACTATTTAATCTTAAACTACACATGTATGCATCGGAAAATACTTTCCTTTGTTTATGTGTTTTATGGAAGTATTATAATATGTGATAAACAGCGATCATCACTTTTACCGTGGTTGTGCAATCGTAGCACTATCAGGCTAATCTATGCTTAGCTGGTCGAAACATTTTGAGGTATAAAATTAAATTTTTAAGAACGTCGTTAAATTAATTTGATTGTTTGATGTATTTCTAATTATACGAAGTAATAAACAAACTGGAATCTTCAACCTTCATAAGTCAACTTGTAAATCTGTAAACCGCCAGCCAATGTCATAAGGTTTGAATTCCGGCCGAACTTGTATTTCCGAAACTTTCATATTGACGGTTCTCAAGTGACGTTCAAATCTCTATATGGTATGACCTACCATATGATTCTTTTAGGTTCTATCATGCCTGGTTATTATCCCAAATTATTATACATTTTATGAATACCTATATAAACGCCTGTCTGTGTTCCTTGAATTTCCTGTCGTGTAATTCCAGCATCTTCAAACGCCATATGTGTGCATTCTAGAACCAGTCTTTGCTGTGGATCTACATTGACGGCCTCGCTATCACTTACACCAAACAATTTATTATCCCATCCGTGATTTCTTAAATAGAAAAAGACATATAAATATATTAATGAGTTTTCCTTTGTATCCCTCTTTTTAGCTTGCTGGCAATTACAAACAATTATAAACAATTACAAGTCTACCACGTTTTATTATTTGTGTTAACACTGATTTTGATATTGTAAACATACACGACTTAGTATCAATGTTTTTTTAAACTAAATGGCATGTTGAAATCAGCTGTTGCATGTTAGGTACCAGATATGACGCCTTCGTCTTGTTACTTCTAAAAAAGTGAATTGTGCATATCAAGAATCGCCCTTATTCAGAAGACACAGCCCCCACTCAAGTAAAACGGAGAGAGGAGAGAGAGCATATTTTATCATTTAAAAGATGACCTATTTCAAAACGGTCAGTGGCAAACCAATTTGCTCCTCGGGGTTTAAATAAGGTTCTAGGGTGCACCAATCTCACAAGAGGTAAGCAAAACGATCAACTGTAGACAGGTTAATCACCAGGCATGAAGAGCACCTTAAAATAACATGTTGGTACCCTTTCGTTTTGAATTAACATATATAGGTTTTCACCAATAACACGGAGAAATTAATTTTTAAGGATTGAATCGATATTTGATGGTTTTCATTTGGGTATGGTAAGCAGTTTCAAAATTGGTTGTTTAAAGTGTGTAAAGCCAAAATGGCTTATAGCGTATTTTATAAATAAACATTTTAACTGTTTTCATACCCAAATGAAAACTTTCAAATATCAATCCTTATAATTATTTACACACATAAATACTCGCATTTATACAGAGATTATTAGACGAATGCATGATATTACAAAGGACGAAATTCAAGTGTAAATATTGCCTTTCATTTTCTCCATAAAAGACTGGCTGCGAAATACCTTGTTGCAATTGTGATTTTTAACTAAACCTACTTTTTTAATTTATTCTGGGTATCGGCGATAAAGCTTGGTAAGGATTTTGGTTAATTTATGGTACCGATAACCCTGTAAGTCTAGATTTTTGTTAAATGACAATTGTTTTCTTTGAACGGTCTTTCATAAAACATAATTTTGAACCGCTTGAGTGGTTTCATCAAATAAGATCTAGGTTAGCGTTTATATTAGCATTATTCATCAACATTTTCGCCTATCGATAACGAACATCATCGTTAGCTGCTTGCCCCTTTACCGAAGCTGCTTCTTTCTCGTCTCTTTCATGGAATTTCTCAAGAGGTTAGTGTTTGCAAATATTATGCAAATATTGTGAGGAAATGCAAGGATTTAATTTATTTTTTATTTTTTTTATTTTAAAAGTCCCGTTTTGAATGTTACTCTTGTTATCCGCCGGAAGTAGTATTTAGACATTGTATAATTTCGTCACTTGCAGCAATATAATCAAAAGCGTGATCACGTCGTTCATTTATCCGTTTAGTGACTGCATTAACAGCAAGTTTAAAATACCTCTTCTTATAAATCAAGATATTATTTATTCAATAATGTTTCGTCTCTAATATTTTATCACAGTTCCTGTTCGCTCGGATCTTTTACTCGCTCAAGATTCACCATCATGGAATCTAATTGAACTAGAAAAACACTGACATGCACTCAGTTATGCCACAGTACGAAGATGTATACTTAGAAAAGTTGTTAAGTGCACTAAAATCGACTTTGATTTTTTCTTTAAACGTTTGGAAGATTCTCAAATATTAGAAAGGAGTGAAAAAAGTTTGAAAACGTAAACATTGCTTTACAGTTTTTAGTAGTAGACTTGTAGTTGCGATGTCTTTGTTCGATGTAAAAAAGCGGGTTATTTGCAAATAATACAGGGAAAAAATCTGGGACAAACAATAACACTGTTCATATCGTAAACTACATCAAGATGACGCTGTTTGTAACAAGTAATAATATAAAAACTAAAATAAGAATTAAAACAAATCAGAAATGTCGCGAATACCATAGCGAAAGCAGACTTACTTGATAAATGTTGACACAGTAGCGTCATGTTTTTGTCATGTTTTGCAAACAAACTATTTACCTTACAAATGGTTAAAATGACATTCTTGAGATATTTTGGAAATACTGAGTGAGAAAAATTTTTTGTAGTAGAATTATCAAATCGAGAATAAGAATATGTCAACTGTGCTCAAAAGGAATACGAGTACAATAAGAGAAAATGGTGTACATGTATTGTATTGCAGTAAAAAACTCTTTGAACAGCAAGTGATATTTTTTAACATTGGCACACTTGACTGATTGAAGAAACATCTGGTGTTGATTTTAACTATGCCTTATATAGACACATAAGGTTTCTGTTCATAGCATATTACTATATATCTATCAATAATGACTTCTTAAAATAAATATGTACAATAATAAATGGTTGTGTTTTTAATACGCAATTACGTGTCTGTTTTTGTTGACAGTGTCAGAAGACCAGTGAATGGCAACATCTTATCCTCAAATGTAGAGCATGAAGCCAACCAGAAAGCAGACAGTAGTAAAAGTTTACAAAGGACTTAGAAGCCACTAATCTGTTGAGGTCGGTGTTTGTTTAAAAAAACAGTGATAAAACACCATATCGTCAGCTGTAAAGGAAGTGAAAACAAGTTTACTATCAGATAAGTTTAAATTAATAGAATATGAACTGTAACTGCTTTGGTTTGAACTTAAAGATGTGTTTTGGTTGGTTGTAAGTAAATCTCAAATGTCAATGTATTAACTAAACACTTCTATCTTTGATTTTGTTGGCATTGCTTAGTGTGATATTTTGTCAGTTTGAAAGTAAATTGATGACACATATTTCAGAATTATAGCTTCTGAAACTCTACCGACATCTGATCAATGTGAAATACGAGGGGTAATAAAACATAAACCGGACTGGGGCTGTCAATTTAAGAACATTTCAACCGATCATTTATTGTTATTTATCACACTAAATATGAAAGGAATACTTGTACAGTGATGTTGTATTTGTCTTATAACATAAACAATATGTCTATAAAAGCGAACATAACAACCATGTAACCTCGCCCTTGCGAAATACGTAAGTTTGCGTTGCCAACGGGTGCTTTACGATACAAATATTTTTCAATATGATAATAAACGATCTCAAAACACACACGAACACGTCATGCGTCAGGGACTATGTTTTGTCAGGAAAAATCACAATCGTGTAAGAAATGCCGTCGTTAGAATATCTCGAAAATCGATCAATAATTAAATTTTGTCAAGATGAAGGTGAAACACTTTCTAAAGCGAACGATTGGATCACGACCATCAAGGTAAAAGGTTCAGTAAGCCGCATCATAGTTCTTTTTAATAAGCATATACGATTCAGAGAGATATATAGACAGATTGTGGATAAGGAAGGGAGACACAGAAAGAAGAAAGTTACAGGGACGTTGGTGGCGTCAATTTCCCGACGTCGGAAAAGGACAGACGATTGACAGTGCGGGCATTAATAAAGACGTCAGACATCAGACATGGGACATTGCAGTCATTTCTAACTACATGTAAGGATTTGAAAATACGCAAGATAAGTGCATTGAACGATTATAGTTTTTATTTAACATATAAATATAAATTATATAAGTATAAATTGCTTTAATTTTTATTACGAATTATCAATGTTCATACGGTAACAGTTTTATTTTAAGTTTTATAGTCGCGTTAAAAATCGGAGTGCGTAAAATTTTGTTTTAATTCAAATCACGTTTGGTTCGGGTGGTACTCTACCTTTTATTTTCCCGTATCACGGTGTCCAGGGTTTACGCATCATTTTTCCAAAAATGTATACAGTGTCACATTTTTGAGTGTGGACCCATGATACGGTACAAAGAATTCGGTCAGTTTTCATGCTTTTGTGATTTAATAAAAGAATGAAACAACATATGTTGAGGTGCAATATTCATTGCATACATATCTTTGATGCTCAGTAATATCAAATACATATTTTGATAAAAAAATTGATTATAAATGTATTCCGAATGGTCATGTTCCCAATCAAGCTCTAGTTGTTTTCATTTAAACGAGAAAATTCTACAATAACTGGATAAAAACTAAGAAAAATCCTAACCTTCAATGATAATAATATTCCGTGGACATACTTTTGTTAGTTCACTTACTTCAAATGTGTGTCTTTTTAACGTTTTTTAATCACGGATGGATTTTTTCACAATTTGTTATGCCTAAAATGATACGGTGATAACGCCGAGTATGATAAAAGATCGGCGGTACGCGGAAAAACAGTGCGTATACCATTGACACCGTGCGTATGTCTGATGTATTAACATTCACAAATTAATATTGTTAAATACAAAACTTTAAAAAAAATTAAGTTAATGTAACAGTTGAAAGGACGGAAGTTGACGTCATTACAGGAGCTCTCTAATGTCACCCAGACTATTACAAGACAGTACAGCATCGACTGGTACAGAGATACAGTGTATATACCGGCAATGGTTCCAAAGCCATAACGCTTGTGACGTCGTTAACGTCAAACATGATTGCTTTTCGTGCGCCGCATTACTCTACATGTACATGTCATTAACGGTATTACTTCATTGATGTTTTCTGTTGATATTTATCTATCATGTAGTGAATATATTCCGTTTTATGATCAGTGTATTTTTACCTTATGCACAGGTTATGAATCATACATCTTGGCCCTCGTACAAACAGTACCAGTCATGTTATCTGGTCGCCTGAACATATCATAACTTTACCTATCTTGAAATATACTCGTGATTTGAAACAAATTACATTTGAAAGTAAATTTACTTTTTGTATATTTTGTAGAAAAAAGGTGAAATATGCATATCAGGAATGGCCACATCCAGCAGACAAAGCCTCCCCACACAGCCAAAAAGTAGAGAGGAAAAGAGAGCAAAGTATTACAATAATCAGTTTCAAAATGGACGTTACAAACAACTAACGAAAGTCAGTGTTGTATTATATGTTTATAAAGAAACACTACTCACATTCAACTATGAACAATAAGTTAAATGTTTTATTTCCCTTTGCTCATTAACTATATTGCATGTACTGTTTCTTATATACTGATATTGTTCTCTTTCATAGCACTTGTTAGTCAGAACTTGAACATTAAACATGTAAACCAAAATTGTCGTTGTTACATCTCATAAGCATTCCCAAAGAACATAACATGATGACAGAAGTGGTGTTTATCTATAACATTGACACAATGGATTTAATAAACATTTTTATTCAATAGAGCCAATAAATTAGATTTCTTGACTGGATTTAATTTGACTTTCTTAAAAGATGGAAAATATGCAAATCCAAGGATTACACCCTCGCATGAACTAGGAATCACGAGATTTGGCCATTGAATTCAAAAGCTTCAAGGCGCACTGCGAGTTTTTGTTCAATGGCCCTCTCAATGTCTAAACTGAGGAGATAAAATGCAATAATTTGAAGCTTTGGACTGGTGATAAAGAATAAAAAATATAATCTACTGTGAATTTAACAAACGATGAGAAGGAACTTCTAAAATATACTACAAAAAATTCGAAAATTACTGCAAACTCAAATCGAATACCATCTACAACAGATTCATATTCAAATCTCGGACTAAAACCCCAAAAGAAAGTTTTTAACAATTTGTAACGGATCTTAAACTGTTTATCAAGGATTGTGCCTATAATGAAGTAGAGGTAGACGAAATGGTACGAGACCTCATAGCGTTTGGTGTTAAGTCAACGAAGGTCCGTGAAAAAAACTCATCAATGAAGGTACAGGATTTACTCTTCAAAAAGCTATGGACAACGGCAGAACATATGAACTGCGCCAATCACAAATGTAACGTATGGGAAAAGGCGAAAATCATCAATCGGTTAATTACAATGGGAAAAAGGGACACAAGAAATCCGGAAAACAACTACCACCAAAAACTAAAAATCAACTTCCGGTAAAACAAGCCAACAAAGGAGCCCCGACAAGCATAATTCTTCAAATAAATGTCAAAACTGTGGTAATCAACATGATAAACAAACAATGTGCCCGGCAAAGGAGAAGACGTGCCTGTATTGTAACAACTTAACCATTTCACTGCTGTATGTCGATCAAAGAAATGCGATCAAAAAGGTCATCAGGTAAATGATTTGTTTCTTGACCAGTACAGTGACACCAATTCTGAATCAGACACAGATTACACAGAGCAATATTTTGTTTATACAATCACAGTTGACCGAAACAAATTGCAAGCATTTGCTAATTTTGCTGTTGGATCAAAAGCAATTCCAATTAATTTCAAATTAGACTCAGGAACCCAAGTCAATGTCATCGCTAAGCACATTTTGAAGACACTAGGGGTCCAATGTTCACTTGCATTAAGTGACAAACCACTCACAACATAAAATGGTTCTGAACTCAAGGTTGAAGATCAAATCAACATGCAAATCAAGCATAACTTGTCAACACAACATGCAGATTTCTATATTGTTGATATAGCATCAAGTCCTATACTTGGTCTAGGAACATGCTTAGAACTCAACATATTGAAATTTTTGCATTCGTTTCAACCAAATGTTGAGCCATACACAAAAGAACTAGTATTGTCAAAATACAAAGACGTATTTACTGGGTTATGTGAACTTCCTGGTGAATTCGATATTCATCTGAAACCACGCTAAACCAGTTATACATCCTACCCGACGAGTTCCGTTTCCTATACAAGACAAACTTAAAAAAGAACTTGACAGAATGCTCAAAGATAAGGTCATTGCAAAGGTCACAACTCATTTACAGTGGGTGAACAGCATGGTTACTGTTCAGAAACCCAATCAATCATTCAGAGTATGTCTTGATCCAAAAGATCTAAACGCTGCAATAATCAGACCACACAATCCCTTAAGGTCACTAGATGACATTTTACTAGACCTTACAGGAGCGAATGTATTAAAAAAACTGGATGCCAGCAATGGGTATTGGTCAGTTAAACTCAGTGAAAAGTCTTCTTATTTCAACACTCCATTTTACAAGTACCGCTTTTTGAGATTACCATACGGTCTCAACAATTCAAATAATGCATTTGTACAATATGGAAGAATAGAAAGTCTTCGAGGGGTCAAAGTCATAGTTGACGACATTGTCTGCTTTGGCAAAAACAGAGCAGAAAACGACAAAAATCTTGACATGCTTATGCAGACATGTAGAGATAAAGGGGTCAGGTTAAATGCTGAAAACGCGAAATTGGAAAGAGCGATATTCCATTCTTTGGACATTTACTTACGTCCCATAGACTAAAGACAGACCCAAACAAGACAAAAGCAATCAGTGAAATGCCATCTCCGACTAGTAAATCTGAACTAGAAACGGTTCTTGGCATGATCAATAACCTGCAACGATTTGCACCAAATCTTGCAGAGATGACAAGCCCATTTAGAAATCTCTTTAAAAAATGTGGAATTTCGCTGGGAAGCAGAGCATGAAGATGATTTCCAGAAAATAAAGACTGTAATCACACAACAGTCAGGTCAAGTTCTAACCTACTTAAATCCAAATGATAACGTAACACTACAGGTTGACGAAAGCCAAAATGGTCTTAGTTATGTTTTGTTACAAAATGACAAACCTATTAGTTTTGCCTCGTACTCACTGACAGATGCTGAAAGCAATGATGAACAGATCACAAAAGAACTTTACACTGTCTTATTTGGCCTGAAAAAAATTCACTTAATGACCTATGGACGACATGGGGTAGTTCAAAGTGATAAGAAGCCACTGGTTAGTATTAAATGGAAATGCATGCACGCAGCACCACCACGTCTGCAAAGAATCTTACTTCAATTGCAGAAATATGACTTTGAAAATGTTCATGTACCGGGAAAAACCTATTCCAATAGCAGCTACGCTTATCCGCAGCTTCTTGCCCGACAAATACCCTGATTTATGTAAAGGGTTAGATGTACATATAGACTCTGTCATGGCTAGTATTCCGAGTAGTGATCAAAAAATGAACATGATCATAACAGCAGCCGAATCTGACACAAAAGTGCAAACACTGAAACGTACAATTCTGTTAGGTTTCCGGGATGAAATTACAGTCATTAACGACATACTGCTCAAAAGCAACAAGGGCATTAAACCTCAAGCGTATAGAAGGACGATATAAGACAAAATTCACACTTCAAGAGTCACACTTGGGTGTTGAGAAATGCACACAAAGAGCTCGTGAAATCATGTTTTGGCCTGAAATGACCAAAGACATTAAGAATAAAGTACTCAGTTGCCATGAAAAATACCAACTCAAAAGAGCCTATGATTTCAAACGCGATTCCAGACCGACCTTGGGAAGTTCTCGCTACAGACATATTTCACAGGGATGACGAAAAATAGTTTGTCGTAGTAGACCTGTATTCTAGATTCTTTGAAGTTGGACGATTAACCAATCTCAGATCAAATACTGTCATACACAAGATGAAAGGTTTCTTTACAACACATGGGATTCCTTGCAAATTGATACCTGATAATGTAGGATCATATTCCAGCGAATAGCTTGAACAATTTGCAAAAATGTGGGATTTTGAGCACATAACATCCTCAACATTGTACTCAGCTGTAGCTGAAAGGTGCATTCAGACTATCAAACACATATTCACCATAGCAAAAATGGAGAAAAAAGATCTATATATTGCTATACTAGAGAAATATAACTCACCACTGTCATGTCGTAGCA
Organism: Corbicula japonica; assembly: GCA_038501625.1. Taxonomy (NCBI): domain Eukaryota; kingdom Metazoa; phylum Mollusca; class Bivalvia; order Venerida; family Cyrenidae; genus Corbicula; species Corbicula japonica. Next base: position 13,909,592 of record JAZAYU010000002.1, on the reverse strand, counting down.
GCCCTGCTGAACTTTTGATCGACAGCTGAGGTCAAAATTACCTTTAAAATCAGATCATTTACAACCCAAAACTCTTGACAAAACCGAAGTAAAGACAAAAATGCAGAACACTCAGAAAAAATATAAATCATACTACGATAGTTCCACAAAACCACTCAAACCACTATCAACAGGCGAGACTATACGTCTAAGACAAGGCAATAAATGGATACCAGCGATTGTCTAGAAAAAAAGTTGATAAAAGGTCATATATAGAGACTGAAAATGGAAATTATTCTCGTAGGAATCGCAGGCATTTGCTTATATCTAATGAAAAACCCTTCCCAATAATTGACTTCTCTGCAACAGCTTTACAAAATCAAGACTCAATGCCACCCATGTTACAAATTCCTGAACAAGTACAACCTGACCTCACACTATATAGTTATTTGGTTTCTTGACAGGGAATGTGAGGATATATTTCCGGTCTGGGTGTCATATTACCCGAGCCGCAGGCGAGGGATAATGTGACACCAAGACCGGCAATATTTTCTATATACCCTTTCAAGGAACCAAATGATTGTTTTTTTATACAGCAAAGACTTTTTCAGACAAAAATAATAAGAAAATATAGATTTTTTTTATTTATTTCGCTTATTTAATACCGCACGGCCTAATTCCCCTCTGAGAACCTCAATAATTACATGTCTGATGTCATTAATTTACCTGCATGACGTCACTTCTATAGAAATTGAATGGATTATCGATTTGATATTTTTTTACTTAACACAAATATTTTCTCTAACAATTTTAGTAATCCCTAAGCATACCGCTTTATAATTTACAAAATCAGCTTCAAATTACGCATTTTTATGGAAATTCAAAACAAAATGGCGGACGACAACAAAAGGTGGGAGGCCAGAGAGGGAAATTAAGGCACGTGCGTTCATATCCACGGCCGATCCGTAAATACGAATATACATCAACGGCAAATTATCCAATCAAATTCAAGCATATTTCTTATAATAAAATCAAATACCAGTACATCACCAGAAAATATCACCCAAAAGTTCAATGCCCTCTCTAGCATCTACGTCACCAGTAATGCAGTTGGAAAGGCCACAAGTTGATGTCACTCGTACTAGGTCGGGAAGACTGGTAAAAAACCTGACAAACTGGATTTGTAAATTTCAACAAGTTTACCTTTTAATACAGATATACTGCAGTTATTGTGTAAAGATTCATAGTGTAACTTTCTTGAAATCAGTGTTTTGAAATGTTTCCAAGGACTAACATTACAATAAGCAGATGTGAATTTTTAATATTTTATCTTATTCTCCAAGTGAAAACATCTCTAATTTACCTTTCAGGTGTTGATAAACTTAGCAGATGAATATAATGTGCCAGAGATGATAACCAGGTCCACAACCTTTGGAGATTAAACCAATTAGACTACATTATCTACAGGACAACACCCGATGTTTATTACATTTTCTCATTTGAGTAATTACTAGAAATTTTGTGGGAAATTGTGCCGATCAATGGATAACTTTTTTATAAAGTATACTTCATAATTTTAGTTTGTTATCTTTAGTAAAAAATTGTTGTTGTTTTTTTCATTTTTATCATAAAGAGGGAGATGTTGTATTATATGTTAATAAAGAAACACTGCTCACATTCAACAATGAACAATAAGTTAAATGTATTACTTCCCTTTACTCATTAACTATATTGCATGTATTGTTTCTTATATACTGATGCTGTTCTCTTTCATAGCACTTGTTAGTCAGAACTTGAACATTAAACATGTAAACCAAAATTGTCGTTGTTACATCGTTACACCATTCCTGCATATTTCACTTTTTGACATCTATTTGATGGTAAAGCCGTCTTATTTTGTATATATATATATATATATATATATATATATATATACGGGTGAGATAAGTAACAAACGAACAAACCTTCAGACATACAGGAACAGATCTAAGCACATCTAAGCACCAGACTCGGCGATCTGTTCTAAGCACATCTAAGCACCAGACATGGCGACATCGCCAAGCCAACAGTGCTGTACATGGTTATAGACGAGCCATCCAAGTTCTCAATAGAGAAATTAACCGGCAACGCATATAAACCATAACTATCCACAAATGACCTTCAGACTGCCTAGACATTTACATACACTTATTTTTATACATATACAAACATGTAGGACAATTAAATATACACATCTATTAGCATCGTGCTTCCTCCTTTTTAATTTTTGGAGTTTTTATGCACACTAGTGCTATAGACAGAGACACACACTGAAAGTCAGCTGGATCTTTCGATACACTGAATTGAAGATATATATTAAGTTAAGGGGAGATAATTCAATTCAAACAGCTAACTTTCGTTCGAATTATGGGATCCCCGAAAGGATTCATGTTCGTGGAAGTAAGATACATATGGGTGAGATAAGTAACCAACGAACAAGCCTTCAGACATAAAGGAACATAATCAGCAAGAATTTATTGATATCTATACTTTTTTACTAAAAAATGCTTCATTACATTTGTAATATATTGATTAAAAACTTTATTTGATAGTACCTATGTACATATTATAAAACAATGATGTTTTTAATAGAATCATCGTTTTGTTTTGAAAATTTAGTCATAGTTTCTTGTTCTCTATTAGAATTTGTAACATTGTTTAAAACTATAATATATACTTAAGATAAAATAATTAATTTCAGTTTAACAAATAATGAAACGATCCATTTATTGTCTTTTCATTTTGTAGCGGAGTAAACATATTTGTTTATATTATAGAAATAGTGGAATTAAATAAATATTGGAAATTTAGCAGGTTGAGTATTCAATTGAGTATTCAATAATATGAAAATCTTTAATAAAATAATATATTTATATATAAATTTTGCCTACTATGGGCCTTATACCTCAATATTGCACACCAAGGTCTTGTGAAATAAAGTTATTTATTACACAGAATTTTATGATATCTGAATGCATGGACTTTAGTTTTCTAATATCGGTTTAAACGTTTCAGAACATATTGATCTTATTCACCGGTGGTTTCTGCAGCGGCATCGCCGTCTGGTAGTTCTCAATATTAATGGACTATTCACTTAAAACAATGAATATATTATCTTCACGAATAGACCCATCTATGTCATTTTTGAGTTATGCCTCTTTCAAATGCAATTTCAACATCAAACTCAATGTTGCCTATTACTTTGAATATATCATATATATTTGCAAAGCCTTCATTGACAACAGTAATGATAACTACTTAATAATTATTTTTTTGGTTATGCTCCTTTCAAATGACTAAAATATAAATAAACAATCAACATCTTTTTCAGCAAAAGCAATAAATAAACCTCATAAAATGCAGACCAGTGCTGACAAGCTAGATCTAATTTTTCTCTTTATTCTCGGGATGCGACCATTCATTTTTATTATTATTATTATTATTATTATTATTATTATTATTATTATAAAAAAAACCTACTTATAATTTTTATTTTTATCATTATTATTATAATTTATTATTATTATTATTATTGTTTATATTCAAAAGTAAAAGTGTTATAAAAATAAAATACGAGATTATTCGTTTTCAAACTAAAAAAAAAACACAGAAACAAACAGTTTATTTGCTCCTCTAATGATTTAACATGTTTAAACTACTTAGACCTTGAGCTGCCAATAGACCCCCCTCCCCCCCCCCCCCCTGAGGGAATTTTGAAGGGTATGTTTTTCTGAAAGCCTATACCATTCTACGCATTTTGCAATTTGTTTGCACCCTGGCGAGTGGGGCGTTTTTCCGTAACGCCTGTTTGAATATGTTACCTTTGAAAAAAGTTTGTGTAAGAATGAAATATTTGACAATTATAAAAGTTCTAAAATCAACCTATTTTTTCTACACCAGGAAGCTCTTATCTACATGACTAATGCAATAAAACATCTGTAACCTAAGGTATTGGTCTAAAATAGTGATTAAGTTATGTTACTTAACATAAAAACCTAGTAAAATAAGATGTATGAAACATTTCTTACGTGCAGTAGCAAGTAATTTGTGCTTATAAGTAAAATATAGTAAGGTAATGAGAATTCAGGACGAATGTAATACAGTGACATATATTGGGACATAAGCCCGTAACGCTATATTGAAATATGTTACCGAAAGAAAAGAAAATGGGAAAACAGGCCATAATGTATAGGACTTTGAACTGCCAATAGACCCCCTCCCCCCGCTGGTGGAATTTTGAAGGATATGTTTTTCTGAAAGCCTATGCCATTCTTCGCCTTTTGCAATTTGTTTGCTTTCTGGCAAGTGGAGAGTTTTACCGTAACGCCTGTTTAAATATGTGACCTTTGAGAACATTTTATGCTATGAAGAAATAATTGCCAATTATAAAAGTTCTGAAATAAACCTATTTTTTCTACACCAGGAAGATGTTTTTCTTTTAAATTTTCAATGCAATAAAACATCTGCAACCTAAGGTATAGGTCTATAAATAGTCATTAAGATATGTTACTTCACTTCAAAACCTAGTTTAAAAAGTTGTATGAAACATTTCTTACTTGCATTAGCAAGTAATTTCTGTTTTATTTGTTTAATTTATTTAATATATATAAGAATGCAGTATTTCAATGTAATAAAGTCACATTGAGACACACTTCTTAAAAAATTAATAAAAAAATAAAAATAAATAACATATCATAAATCACCATTTTTAAATATGTTACCCAAAAGAACGTATTAAACAAGTTTAGTTACTGCACAATAGCGATATAAATTAGATACCTTCTTTCATGATAAATTGCGACAAAAATGTATTTTAAGAACCAACACACATCAGCCTGCACTTGTTTGTAGACATTTTAAGATGAATTTCTGTATTAAGTTACAATTATATCCTTAAGAAAAAGTGATTCTGGTGATAAATTTAATCAATTGTTCTCAAAGAAAGGTGACTCAGAAATTATGAAATTCTAGTTAGTAATAAAAAGCTATTTAATTATTTGCGTTTGATAAGCTATTAGTGTGTTGTCAAGAATATTATGAGTAAATAAATGTGTTTCATTCATGATATCATATTGATTTTTTTATTATTTATTTTATTCAAGGACAAGCAATATACGTCTCCATTAAAATTACCTGTAATTGATGCGTAGCGACTGTTATAACCATAAGTAAGATGAGGTAATATGACTGTTGCTTTGATAAAACAGTAAACAAATCAGTGCCAGTTTTGTTTTAATAAACCAGTATCTTAATCCAGTATATTGGTTAACAACCTTCCTGCACTTTATGTATCTTGTATTAAAATAGGTAATATATAAGAATTATGTTATGAAAGGAAATTAAGGTATTGATGCTGGTGTATTTTGAATTTAAATTAATGTTAAACCGTAGAGGTTAATGATCTGTGTACTGCTCAATATGTCTTGAAATAAATGTGTATGTTGTAGATGGTCGTCCTTTTTCAAATCTTTTTAAATTAACAATAAACCTATCAATATGGCTCAGTGACAACATTGTAGTACAGCTTACGTTTGCACTAATTATGGGCTGTTGCATCCAGTCTAAAGCTAAGTCAAGATTCTCTCGATTGAGACAAATAACATTAATATGTTCTAAAAAAATGTAGAAAAGAAAAAATAAACAAAATTAACAATATTTTATCATTTTATTAATCTATTTATGTATTTATCATCTTTTAATATGTTACCAATTTTTACTTTAATAATCAGCAAAAATAATAAGAAAAGCAAGAAACTGCAAACAATAAGTTAACATTTTGATAAATATTTTTATATAATATTTTATTATGTTAAAGTTGATCTATAGCAAATTTAAAAGCTACTTAATTTAAACTTTGCAAAAATTAGCCGATTTAATTATCTCATGTTAGAAATGTTTTTAAAAGTAGTTTTATTCATCTAAAATACTATGGTTCAGTGTAGAATTTGTAAAACATTCAAAACAGCATGATATAGCAATTTTTTAACTCGAGTAAAAGAATTTTTACCTCAAAAAATTATTATACATAAGTCAATGTTAACTTGTCTATTAGCTTACCAACACCTGCATTACACAGATTGTCTTTCAAATTAAGATGTTTCTCTTTAAAAGTTAGTTTTCTTTAAAAAAAATAACATTCTACAAAGATCTTAAGGAATTCTTACCAAATTCTTAAGCTTTCTTTGAACAATGGAAAAAAAATTAAGTTTTATTTAGGACAATTTATTTTTCATATTACACATGTTTTATTTACCAGTAACATCAGTTATTATTGCTCTAAAACACCTGAACTGGTCCTTTCAACTTTGTTTTAAGTAAACATTGTTTATAGAAAGTTCATATTCACATTATGAATGACTCTACGTTAATCGAGATACAAACTTTAACACGGTTTAGATTTTTCTTTCTTTATTCTAAGGCATTTTTCTAAAAACATTAATTAAATAATTAGGTAACATATAATTAATTTTAATTAGTTTTATTTGTAACACTTTTCAAAGCAATACTTTTATCTCTTGTATTTTCACTTTTTTGGAAACAATTCTAAAAATTATTTTTTTTTTTGAATTTCAGTCTAATCATTTAATTCATAAATTAATTGTACTTTGTCAATATTGTAACTTCAGAATTGTATGTTACGGAGATTTGAGGGTTAAAAATGGACAAGCTTAAACACATAAACATTTTAACCACATAACATAACATAGTATACACCATAAACTACTTACCATTATTATTTTATAGTTTTATCCAACATGATTGCATAGTTGTGTTACAGTTTTGTAAATGTGTTCAGTTCTTTGTACAACAATATCAGTTTTAGAGAAAATACTTCATTCAATCAGTAATATTAGTTAAAAAAAAACGACTGTCAATGTAATTAGAAATCTACACAGGGCTAACAAACATCAGGACATTGCACAGAGCACAGATGATTAATTTCTTCAAATAGATGTCAGCTAACGCCATTAAAAACAAATAAAAACAAGGAAATAGGCCTTATTTTAATGAGTAACATATGTTATGTATGTGACAAATTTGAAGTCATGCAAGTTTCAAGAACATTTACAGTTATCAAGCACAATTATTCAATTAAACACTATATTTTTTACTTTTTCATCTCAAAACATGAATATTATGACTGAATTAGCAATAGGGTAACATATTAGATTATGGTAAAATTTTTACCTTTGCCAGTGGATTTTCACGAAAAACACACTGCTTCATATTGCCTGATCACGCAGCTTTCAAAAACATGTATTATTGCCTAAATTTGCTTACAAACAAAAATCCTACAGGTAAGTTTCTGACTTAAATTTCATCTTTTTAGGGTTATGTGTGTGACGTACTTAATATGTTAGGTTAGAGTAAAAATTTTGAAATGAAAACTACATCAATCAAAAGAGAATACATCATCCTTATACAAAATATAAATTTTAAGAAGTCATAGCTGGAATAGAGCAGAATTAAAGATTCAAAATCCATATATTTTTTCTACAAATTTTAGGGGTAACATATTAAAACCTTCGTAACACCCTTATGCCCCACTCGCCAGAATGCAAACAAGCTGCAAAATATCCGGGATATAACAGGCTTTTAGAAAAATCATGTCTACAAAATTCCCTAAGGGGGGGGGGGGGAGCAAACATGTTCCTGGCCACCGGCCTATACTGTTGCCTCAGTACAAAACTGTCATCCTACCTAATATCTGTATAATTTCTAGTTAACTTTAAGGAGTATCGGTAAAATAAGTAATATGTTTTCATTATTTTTTTCATTTATTTCACAATGTAATAATATAAAGAATCTAATATGTTAGAAAACACATATTCTAATAAATCTTACATTTGATTTTAATTGATTTATTGTAGGAAAGTAAGTAAAGGCTATAAAACTTACCCGCTAATAAAGCCAGCTTTCTTCACATAGTGTTTCCCGGGTTCATCTTTCTTGTCACTGTAATATTTTTCATTGTTCCATCGGTCGGGTGGGATGTCAACGAGGTGGTTTTCTCCATTGACCAAAACACGCCAGAACTCGTCTGCGTTGTCCGCCCCGGGAAATCTACACCCCAGTCCTATAACAGCTACATCATCCATCATTCATCTCTGCAACATAAAAGCAGTAATGAAGAATCTCTCTGTGAATGGAAAATCCACGCACTCGAACATCATGGAAACTCCCGAGTACTTACGGTAATTCATTCTTGCACCCAATACAGCTTTACTAATGGCGAGATGTGAAAATAAAAATATAGTCTACAAACAGTTTTCAATAAAACTGTTGTAATAAAAAAGATGAATATTGATTAATTCAGGAGACAAGTCTTAAAAAAAAGAATTTTGTTAGAAAAGTAATAAAATGTGGTACCTGCTATGTTGTCTAATCCGGGTGTCTAAATAAAGCTCTTCCCACTCATATAAATCCAAAATAATGAATAATTACAATAACCAGTTCAATGTTCCCTCTAGGGCCAACCAGTTTTATTTTTTCAAAATAACTTGAAAAATCCAAACACATCATCAACTTTCCCATGCGAAAAACATGCAAATCATGCCAACATGTTTTACCTATAGGACAATTAAATCACTACATGTATAACAATCTTGTGTGATGGAATTTGTGCAGTGCTTTGAAATTCATAATAGTCAAGGTTGAAATAGTCAGTTTGAAAAAATAAAACTGGTTGGCCTTATAGGGAACATTGAACTGGATATTGCAATTCATTATATTGGATTGAGTGGTAAGTGCTTAATTTTGACACAAGGGGTTGACGACATAGCAGGTACCACATTTTATTACTTTTCTAACAAAATTCATTTTTCCCACTTTTGTCTTCTGTTATTATCAACAGTCATCAGTTTATAACAAAATAATTAGAGTATTTTTGGAAATTGTTTTAAAAAAAGAAAATTTTATTTTCACAGCTCATCACCAGTAAAGCTGTATTGGGTGCAAGATTGAATTACCTTAAACCAAATAAATTCAACCTGATAATTTAAATTAAATATCTACTAAACAGACTCACTTGACTTTAGGCAATAATTTTAATCAGACAATGAAAAATATACCCTTCAGATTACACGAGACTAGCAAATGATTTTCTACAGATCTTGAGATTTGAGAGAAAGTTTAAACTTTTCATTTTTTTTAAAGTGCACATTTCTTTTGTCTTTATCGTGCATCTGTTTCTGTTAACCATTCAGTAAATAAAAGCTCCGTTTAAAAAAGAATACAAACCAGTGAAATCAGTAACATTATCCATGAGGTTTACACAAAATTGTTCCCGAGTACGATATTTATACACCAAATAATCTTAAGCTTTTCTACAAGTTTACGCCTTCTTGTCAATATACAAAGACATACTAAATTGTTATTGCATAAAGGATACGTTTGACGAATTTCGAAAAAAAATTAACAACTAACAAACTTAAACTTGTAATACAATCTATGGCTTTACAAAATTAGTATCATGACACAATTAAGTTTTATACGTATTTTATTGTCGAATTGCGCGTGTGACTCCGCCTACTTGTACTTCCGCGAGCAGTTGTTTTAATTCTGTTACACGTCGCATCCTGTTGAATAAATTGGACAAAATATAAATATTTATTGGTCTTTTAAATTTATTTCTCAAAGGAAAAGATATTTAAATTGATTTAATATCTTACTAAAGGATTTATATACAGCAAAAAAAAAGGTATGGAAAGTTTTGTTGTTGTTTTGTTCGTGTTTATAACCACTTAAAGGCGTTCGCTACAGTTTTTCTTAACGAGTATTAAACTACTGTACCACCGTCTAAATGCAATGTATAAAACACAGTTCACGGTCCAATCTGGGGTTTTATCAATGTATAAAACACAGTTCACGGTCCAAGACATCACTTATTCGGACAAAGCTCGTTCCGGATACTTATTGGTTAAATTTTGGCCTAGGTTTTAAATTCGCGCACTGGTCCGAGCGCGAAATACGCGAAAATTTAGCCATCGCTAAATAAAATGATACCACAGAAATTATTAATGATGAACACTATAAACCTTTAAGTCTTTTTGTTTATACATAATTACCCCCCCCCCCCTTTTTGAAATTGTAATTTCGAGCAAATTAACATGGTAACCTACATTTTTCTTTTTTCATTTTATGTTTGTTATACATTGATGAATATATTGGTAGTATATGGCGAAATTCTCTTACGTTAAATTTAAGTAAACTTAAAAAAACTTCCCTTAGAATGAAAATATTTGACAATAAATTCTTTGTAGTAAATTAGGTAATACTTAATTTTTTATATGTGTTTCATTATTTGTACTGCAATAATTAGCAATTTAGTTGTAATTTAGAATGTTTTTAACTGAAAAATAGAATTATTTATGATATTCTTGTGATACATTCTATGATTTTATGCCGACAAAGAAGTCTATGAAAATCGTAAAAATTGTTCAAAATGTGACATCTTCGGTATTTAATAAAAAAAAACAAGTAACCCCGGTTAGGTCCCATTTTTATTTGGTTTTTCATTGCATAACATCATGTTCTTGACATAGACAAAGTTTGAATGAAATCTATTATTGGGAAAATTTTGATGACACTGTAGCGACTAGCTTTAACCAAATTTTACTTATAATTCCATATACAAAATGGAAATACTCATATCACACACAGCCAAGAAGAAGAAAGGAAAAGAGAGCATGGTTTATAAAATGACCAATTTCAAGACAAACACCACAAACAATTAACAAAAATGAGAACCTGGGGGGTTATCGCGCGCTTGAACGGTCAGTGGCAAAACGATTTTCCACGAGGCATCCGCGAAAAGTTGCACAGCATTATGTTTGCCACAGACTAAAACTAAACTTTCTTGACTGTTTGTTAAGATAACCCAAGACATACAGATTTGACGGCAATTCCTAACCTACCATGCTCTAGCCAGTGAGGTACAAACAATAAAAAAATCGAGTTCAATTATGCCTATTAGCTGCCATCGACAATAAATGGAATATTTCCTTCAATATGCAATTAAAACTGATAACTTCACTGAACTGAAGTACCGTGAGACCTTTATAGCCACCACACGGCACGTCACTTAACACCTGTTGTATTGATATACTGAATGTATAGATAACTCCAAAGCCTTCCAAAAGCTGAGACTGGCAAATCATTCAAAAGGTAAACACGGTACATAGTACATTCACTTTTGTGAATAGTTTTATCCAGTACCTGTATAGCTAGTATTTACTCCAGATGATGTTCCAAATCTTCCGAAATAAACGTATTTTACTTATAAACCCTCATAAAATTTAAACATTATTGTCGTTTGCTAAAAGTAGTTTTTTTTCAATATTGAAAAAATGGATAGATTTATTTTTTTACTCGGACAGTAATGATAATTATTATTATCAATGTGCACATGTTAAACTTTGTGCATGCGTGTGCGAGAGCGTTCGTGACTGTGCTATAAAATTAATGCTTAATGATGAAATTTATAGACGATGATTGATGATTTTTTTCATGAAAAAATGTTTCAGTAATTTGACAAAACTAAACAATAAAACCTAATAAAATATGATGAGAGAAGACAAAAGTAGTCGGTAGGGACAGAATGTACGAAAACTTGATACAGTACATGTAAACAATAATGTCAAAACAAAAATCATTGAAAATAAAAATCAAACACATTGATTAAAAGAAATTTTTAGCGATTAAAGTAGTTATATTTGCCCGAAACCAAATAACAAGGCCAATATATTTCTCTCGGTTAATGACAGTTTTATTCATCTACAAAATATGCATAGGTATTGATTTAAAATACTTGCTGTTAACCCTGAAATAATCATAGTCTGGAAATCATGAGTTAGTGATAAAGATGGTATACACTACCAGGAAAATGCAGAAATTCGGATATACCGGTACACATTGTTTTATAATAATTTAATAAAAAATAACATGATGAATATTCAGACACGCATTGGCTTTTCCATCATATCCGAATTTAGTGTTATTATTTTCCTGGCACTTTCCATCAATGGTGTTCGCATGTAATAATCAATTTGACGTGAGGCTGGTACACCCTAGAACCTGATTTTGGCAAATTGGTTTGCCACTTAACGTTCAAAGGCGATAACCTGTCGATTAGTTTTTTGTTGTTTTTTAGCTCACCTGAGCCATAGGCTCATGGTGAGCTATTGTGACCCGTCTTTGTCCGGCGTCCGTCGTCCGGCGTCCGTCGTCCGTCGTCCGTCAACAATTTCCTTTAAACAACATCTCCTCTGAAACCATTTGATGGATTTTAACCAAATTTGTCCTGAAGCACTGATGTCTACAAAAGTTGTTCAAATCATGACCACAGGGTCAAGGTCAAGGTCACTGCTGCTAAAAATAGAAATCCAGTCTTTGCTCAATTACTTGAGTTTGCTTAGGGTTATTGACTCCAAACTTGGTGTATAGGTAGCTTATATCAAAAGGCAGCTTGGGGTTGCTACCCAGGTGTCTGTGATCAAGGTCAAGGTCACTGTTGCTAAAAATAGAAATTCAGTCTTTGCTCAATAACTTGAGTTTGCTTAGGCCTATTGACACCAAACTTGGTGTATGGGTAGCTTATATCAAAAGGCAGCTTGGGGTTGCTACCCAGGTGTCTGTGATCAAGGTCAAGGTCACTGTTGCTAAAAATAGAAATTCAGTCTTTGCTCAATTACTTGAGTTTGCTTAGGCCTATTGACTCCAAACTTGGTTTATGGGTAGCTTATATCAAAAGGCAGCTTGAGGTTGCTACCCAGGTGTCTGTGATCAAGGTCAAGGTCACTGTTGCTAAAAATAGAAATTCAGTTTCTGCTTTATAACTTGAGTTTGCTTTGGCATATTGACTCCAAACTTGATGTATGGGTAGCTTATATCAAAAGGCAGCTTGGGGTTGCTACCCAGGTGTCTGTGATCAAGGTTAAGGTCACTGTTGCTAAAATAGAAATTCAGTTTCTGCTTAATAACTTTAGTTTGCTTTGGCCTATTGACTCCAAACTTGGTATATGGATAGCTTATATCTAGAGGCAGCTTGGGGTTGCTACCCAGGTGTCTGTGATTAAGGTCAAGGTCACTGTAACTAAAAATAGAAATTCAGTTTCTACTTAATTACTTGAGATTGCTTTGGCCTATTGACTCCAAACTTGGTATATGGATAGCTTTTATCTAGAGGCAGCTTGGGGTTGCTACCCAGGTGTCTGTGATCAAGGTCAAGGTCACCGTTGCTAAAAATAGAAATTCAGTTTCCACTTGATAACTTGAGTTTGCTTTGGTTTTTTGACTCCGCACTTGGTGTATGAGTAGCTTATATCAAGAGGCAGCTTGGGATTGCTACCAAGGTGTCTCTGATCAAGGTTAAGGTCACTGTTGCTTAAAATAGAAATTCAGTTTCCACTTAATAACTTGAGTTTGCTTTGGCATATTGACTCCAAACTTGGTATATGAGAAGCTTATAACAAGAGACAAATTGGAATTGCTACCCACGTGTCTGTGATCAAGGTCAAGGTCACTGTTGCTAAAAATAAAAATTCAGTTTCTGGTTAATAACTTGAGTTTCATACTCAGGTGAGCGATTCAGGGCCATCATGGCCCTCTTGTTTGTTAATTTAAATTGTTTGTGGTTCCTTTTTTAAATTGATCATTTTATAATCAATGATCTCTATTTTCCTCTCTGTTTTTGGCTGTGTAAAGAGATTGTGCCTTTTTGATGTTGTCATTTCCTATATGTATTTTTCACTTTGGTATGAAAAATACTCTCGGTTTTCTTTCAACAGTGTGACTTTTATGATATGTAACGCAATTTTACGTACCTTTATCTAAGCACATCCGCTTTCACTGACAGGTACTATCAAGTCTCGCAGATTTCAAAATCTTTGAAGATAATATAACACCTTTATCAATTCATTCTTCGATTTTTCAAATACTGTTAACATTCGAAATGTTTTAAGAACCATATTTAAGATTTTTTTGTTGCTGTTAAATACATTTTTAAAATTATAACCTAAGAATATTTGATCACGATAATTTCAATTAATATTCGGGAAACTAGTGTATCTGGGATATATTTTTACATATATTTTAATCAAATTTATTTTAGTCAAATACAAATAAGATTTACTAAGCAACCACTTGCTGCTTAGAAACTACTTTATGTCTATAAAAATGGATGTTGATATGAGATGGTATATAGATAGTACGAGTTTATTAATGTACTGATTAAAAGGATTTCAATGAAAAATGCTGACACATATTCTATACATTGTACTTTATACGTTGATGTGTTTTTTTTTAATTTTAGAATAGTTTTACAGTCTCGTTGAAACGTTTCGAAATGGAATTGAAGAAAAACATTGAAAATTTAACTGGAAGACTCGGGTATTTCATAGCAACGCATGCATGGAAAGTGTGTATATTGTCGTTTTTGTTCAATGGACTACTTGGGATTGGAATGCTTAATCTTCCAAAACATAGTTTGTTGAACAACAACATCAAAGAACTGTACGTTTCAGAAGATACAAGGATGGACTCAACGGCAAAACGTCTGAAACAGATATTTAACGCAACCGACAACTCGCAATATCCCCATCAAATGACCGAGCAGCCGCTTTTCGCTGAGATCATAGTATGGAGAAGCGACATGGGCAATATCATTAACGGTTCATCACTACTAAATGAAATAAAATTAACGGTGTATAGAATCACCAATATAACTATTCATTTGCATACAGGTGAAACATTAAATTATTTGGACCTGTGCTTTCGAAGAGAAAACGAGTGTTATGTTGATGGAGGGGACATGTTGACTGGTTTGCCTTTGTGTTCAAACAAAAGTTTACCGGTAAGATTTCATCAATACAAAAGCAACTTCAGTTGTAGTGAACAAGACTATATTTCAAATTTTACTGTAGAGAACAGTACTTTGGTAAGCGCAACCTATATCAAGTTCCGTTTCAATCTTCGACATGACTCAGACAAGTTGGAAAAACATTCGAGGCAATGGATGGATCAATTTATTTCTCACATGAAAGAAATGGTCGATGAATTAAAAGCAAATGGACTAGAAGTTGCATTTAGACACTCGGATTCATTTTTGGAAGAGCTTGGAAACGACCAATTTGTAGACATACGTTATTTTTCATTTGTATTTACGATTTATTTTACCTACATAGGATTTGTTATGTCAGGAGGAAATATTCTAACGAAAAGAGTCAACATCGGAAGAATGGGCATAATAGTTACCCCAACAAGTATTCTAGGTGCTTGGGGACTTTTAATGGCATGCAATGTTGAGTTTACTAACGTTATTGGCGTCACACCAGTTTTTATCGTTTGTAAGTATAGTTTTAGGTTCTTTTCATTTGTGATAAAAACACATCAGGAGAAACTAATTTAACGGGATGAAAAGGAACTTTGAAAGCCGCCGAACAAGACAAAAAGGAAAATATTGCAGGCTCGGTTTGATTGAGCCTGTTCATGGTCTGTAATGGAAATGCATATATAATATCCAGGCCGACTATTCCCGGGTTGTGCACAACCCAATATTTAGACCAATAAACAGTACAATTTAGATCTATCAGCAGCGGAACCTTCAATGCGGTATTGTCATTCCGTTTGTAAATCAAGTTATGGATTTGAAACACATATACTCTCCTAAAGATCACGTTTACTTTTTTTCTGAAAAGATTGGTATTCATTATCGATGAAATTTTCCATATGATGATTAACATAGATAAAAAAATATATATTCCATCTACCTGGGAGCGAACCCGCACCGTCACGGCGACAGCGCTTAGCCCTGCAATTCCGACGACGCAACCAACTGAGCTATTCTGGACAACCCCAAGGTTGATCGGATAGCCCTGGTATACGTTTTCATCACTGCACGACATCGGTAACGAGTTATTTCACTGACAACTGAAAGAATACATTAAAAGCAATCGAACATAATTATCAATATGAAAATACTATGTCTCGGTTCCATAAACAGCAATGTTAATGTTTGTATCAGCTTACCCTGCCTTGTTTCCAGTAGTGCGCAATATTCCAAAATTTGGCTTGCAGAAGTGTGTATATGTTGCTTTAAATAAGCTTGAAAATTCGAGATAAATTTTACAGAAAAAAAAAACACAGCATCAATTGTTAATTTCAACAATAACGCAACTGAGAGGGGGAAAAGTTAAAGTTAGAGATTTTCATATTACAGCACTCGTACGTTTATATTATTTGAGTATGAGCCTGAGAGACAACTTTGGGAAACTTATTTGTTGATATACATTACAATTGGATGCTGCATCATTAATGATCTATTATGACATAGATTAACATTCAACACAACATGTATACTGAACAGTATAAACATGCATTGTCTTTAGCGTTTGTGTAAGTACTAGCGCATGCAGTACAGTAAAAATTCCCTAATCCAGATCGTCTATAATCCGGAATCCCCCATAACGCATTTTTTAAGTCTCGAATTTTAGCCTTCTTATTTATTTTTTTTTTTTTGGTAACACAGCTTTCTAAAAAAAACAGAATCTCCGAATTACGAAATTCGGTTTTAATTTTATGAATTTATTTGCAAATTGTTCTTTTAAGGAAAACCTTTTGCAAGTTTTATCGCCGATACCCAGATCTAATTCATAAATACAGGTGCAGTTTAAAATCACTTTTGCAACAAGGTATTTCACAGCCAGTTTTTTATGGAGATTTAATTTATAAACTTAAGAAGATAAAAGGCAGTGTTAATTTCTCACGGTTATTCGTAAAAACCATCTGTAAATTTAACAAGAAAGGTTACCAACATGATATTTTACAGCGCTCTGCAGGCCTTGAGATTAACCCTTCTACAGTTGATCATTATGCTTACCTCTTTGGTTGCACGACGGTGGCAGGGGTTAAAGAGTTTATAAAGGTATGGGGAAATCTTTTCTTAAAAGAACCTAGAAGCTCGATCTGTTTCCAATGTTCCTGTCATCGTGTTCTTGTTGATTTTACTCCAGAAGCTCTGGTCTCGGTAAGATCATTGATTACCCGCCCCTCCGGCTTTGCAATGCTCTTAGCTTCTTATGTTTTATATGTTTGTGTGCTTTTGCATGCAGCATTGTTAGGCCGATAAGTGGGTTGGAGTTTTTTCACCAAGACAACTTGTACTTGTTTTGTGATATGAGAACCTGTTGGGGCAAGTGTTAGGTTGGTGCACCCTAGAACCTGGTTTAAACCCCCTGTGGTAATTTGATTTGCCACTGACCGTTCCAAGGCGGTAACTCCTTGTGTTCTCATTTTTGTTTATTGTTAGTGTTGTCTTTTTTTGAAACTGATCATTTAATTAACCATGCTCTCTCCCTCTATCTTCTTCTTGACTGTGTGGGGATGCTATTTTTCTGGATGTGGCGATTCCTGATATGCATATTTCACCATTTTTAAATAACCCGAAAAACCGGATCTAAGCTTAATTACAAACATATGATAAACTCTGGTTGTATTGGGAAAGGTTTGTGTATTTTCCAGCGTCTCAAACATCTGCACGATAATTTGTTGTTGTTTTTTTTAATTTGGGACCCGCATTTTATTTAAAAGCGAGGAAAGGTACAAGGATAAATGACTGGGAAAGATAGTTGATACGTAAACATTCTTTAAGTTAAGGGGCACTAATATTGCAAATGGTGGAAACTGGCGAAAATTTCAAAAATGAATTTCGGGGAAAATACTCATTGCCACTTAGATTTTAATGGAGAAATGTATTTATCTAAGATTTATTCAAGTAAATATTGCATGATATTTTCTAAAATGACTATGCGAAATTTCCCGAGTTATTGGCATTAGTAATAAAAACCTTTAACATCACTTTTTCCAGGTCATCAGATTGTGAACACGATTAAAACGCTGTCATATCTGCCTGATGTTAATGATGAAAAAGATGCTAGAAAACGAGTTTCCTATGCTGTCAGGATGTCTGTTATTCCTTTAACTGTAACAACTTTGTGTCATGCAGTTCCCTTTGCAGTTGCTGTCGCCTCGAAATACTATGCGATCAGGCTTGTTGGAATTTATATTGGTAATTATATCATTATCATTAAATGGCTCAGTGTTGACTTGAATAAGCGCAAAACTTTAGTAGTTGACTGATTTTGGCAAAAATCCTTTTTTTTTGTAAAACTTTGACGAGTTTGGGAGTTGAATTCTGAAGTAAGAAAAAGTGAGCGGTTTCCTTGATAATTTACTAAAATAGACATTAACACCAAACAATTGTTATCAGCGTGCAGGTTTTTCTTTGCCATTTACCAATTCATGTAAAAATCAGATCTAATCTGTATCTTGTTTCATTCTCAGTTTCGACTCAGTTTCGCAAATAAAGCGACGAAGTAACACAATACAATAAAGACATTTTGTTTAAAAATAGCAAAATAAATAACTTTTAAAAACTAGTTTTAAGGTCTTAAGGTCCTTACTTAATATTTACATACAAAACATGTTAGTGCCTCTAGCTGGAATGTCAGTTTGAAAAATTAAAGCAAATGGCTGTAAGAATTTAAGAATAATAAGACTGAAACTGCTCATGAGTATATATTAAAAGCATTATATTTCAATAGAGTGATATCATTACTTACCGTCAGCGAAAATAAATTCAATCTTAGACTAATACTTGCAAAAGATTCTCGTCTATGATAAGTTGACATTGCTTCAAAAGAATGATTGGTCAACCCAAATATAACATAAGTAAAAAAATGTTGTAGTCATGATAGAGCATAACTCCGTTTGACAGACAAATCTTCAACCTGTTGAAATATGTAAGTACATCTAAACAGCCAGACAAAAATACACGTTTTCCACTTGATATCATACAACACACGTTTCTGTTCGCTACGATATCAATCTCATCTGATTATATGCATAATATGTCTTAGTTATGTTCTCAATCAAAGAAACAGTAAGATTATTTTTAAAATTAGTTAGAATGCATACTTATATTAAGTCTTTAGGTACCTGAATGCGTACATAAGAATTAGAGGTTAATGAACAGGTTAGCAGTGCCTTTGAATGATAATGGCCCTGTCATGTTGATAATGGCCCGAGGGCTTTAGCCCGAGGGCCATTATCTCATGGCAGGGCCATTATCATTCAAAGGCACTGCTAACCTGTTCATTTACCTGTTTATTACATGTGTACGTCGACGTCGACTCTCTGATGTCCAGTTGGTCTATCGTATATTATATATTATTAAAATTTGACAGTGACGGAAATACTTTCTCAGAAAGCCCCTCTCTCTCGCTAATTTTTTAGTCTCGCCTTAATATGGAGGCACTGTAAGACAATTGTATAATATCATACTAATGCTACTCTTTTTGCAAGTCCCCTAACCGAGAACAAAACCATTTGTACTATGAGAGAGTCTATGATTATTATAATCCGCTTGAAACAGGAGCCGTTTAGGTTACCTACCTTTATAACACTGACGTAATGATTTTCGATATCAATATTCTTTCCATCATGTCAATGCATTCAATTTCGGACATTTTTGGATTTTATTACTCAAGTGTGTTTTAATCATTGTTTAGTCTGTGCTGATGGATTTATGATACATGCTTGGTGATCAAAAATCCTTATAATCTGAATGCCTGCGTCTAGGCCATTTCGGTTTCTAAATAAAAACTTAAATGGCTTTGTTGCTGGTGTTAAATTTCAAGTGACTGAAGAGAAGAAGGAAACAACAAAAACAACAACACAGAATATTCTTTTGAAGTTGTGTGTATATTTGGACAAGGAAATTCAGCAATTAGCTTTTTTTTCAAGAACTGGATTTTGCACATTGGAAGCCTACTACCAGAAAACCAGCTGTTCAAGGATGACAGCAGGTTTGTCGGCTGTTCCCAATGGTTTTTGCAATTTTTTTGTTTCAAATTCTAAAAAGACACCCCTCATATGTTTTTAATATTTCAGTTTTCTTAACACATTATAAAAGCAAAATCAGTTTAAACAAAATGGCCGTCTTTTTTACAAAGTATTGTCTCACCGACGGATGTATTCATACGCCAACAATATGCCAATTCTTTTACAAAATTAACAAAAAAGTGTTTATTTATGCAATAATAAGTTCATAAGCATGTGCAAATAATCATTATTTTGACTGTTTTTTTTAATTTCTTACTAAAACGATTGCCTGTAGAACAAACATAATTGGTATCAGACAAAAATTGGCAGGGCCATTACCACATTAACACTTTTAAGCCCTGGGCCTTGGTTTGATAATGAGGCTGGTGACTTGATAATAAGTTTTGACACCTTACAATTTTGTTACTATATTTAGTAACACATGTAATAAATGGTTTATAATTTCAGTGAGCACACTCCTTTTCAACCATGTCAACCATTTCATTTTCTATACTGCTTGTCTGGCGATTCACGAACGCAGGATAGATGCAGGGATACACTGTTGCTTTTGCAGAAAGCTTCAGCCAAGAGAAGATTTGAAGGACAGAAATTGTTGTATCATATGTTGCTGCTCTGGTTCAAGTCCTGAGACCAAAAATGATGTTGAAAGTACAATCGAAAAGATTTGTAGGAAACAAATGCTCAGGTTTTTGTTAACAAGCCCGTCTAAAATAGTTGCCGTCGCAGCATCTTTAGCTTTTCTTGGATTTGCAACATGGGGTTTGATATGTTTAAAAGTACATTCTTTTGAACGTGTGGAAGTATTGCCATCTTCATATTTTAACTTGTGGAATCAAATGAACAAAAAATTTCCATTCAACCCCGTCATTCAGATTGCACATTTTCATCCTAATGGATACATTAAAGATCTAAGTATTGTTTCTGAAATGCAAAATGACCTAATAAACAAACTCTCTTCACGAACTATCTGGCTGTTGGCATGGAATGATTTATATGTACATACAAGTTACGCAAATACGACGTCTGAAGTAGCTTTAATAAGTACACTTAAAAGCAAGTTTTTGCCTGTCAATCCCATTAACGTCGATGACATAATCATGAATGCAAATAATACAAGTATTACAGCGACACGGTTTTATATAAAAACAAAATTAGTCTATTCAGACGAAGAATTATTAAATATAAGAAACTTTCTGTACGATTACGCTGACGATTGGAATGAGCAGTTAGAAAAACAAGCTCGAGACAAGTCAACAAATACAAAAACTGAGGCTGAAGATTCTGAATATTTTGTCGACGTTTATTGTAAAGATTTCTACGAATTGTATGACCAGAAAGAGCCCTTATGGGAACTCATTGTGTTTACTGCAGTACAGTTTCTCATTGTATTGATTGGTTTACTACTGGTCGGAAACTTAACATGTTTCTCGTTACCGTTAGCATTCGTTTTTGTGGTTGTAATAGTTGGGTTAATTGGAATGTCGTATCATTTTGGAATTTATATCAATTCACTTTCTCTTATATATTTTATGGTTAATGGCAGTATAGTTGTTGAAATTGTGATACTCACTTTCCATTCTTACTTGCATGCACCAGGTAAAGACCAATTAGAACGCATCAATATTGTTTTCAACACTGACACACAAACACTGTTCCATTCTATTTTCGGAGTGTTTCTTGGTTTATTAATTTTGTTTGTAGTCAAGTCGTTTGTTTTTGTTTCCTATTTCAAGATTTCGCTTTCAACAATGGTTGTGTGTGTGTTGTTAACAGTATGGTTACCTTTGTTGCTCTCTGTCTTTAGTTCAGGGTCTCAAAATACGTCGACAAAATCACTCGATATATATACAATAAAAATTAAAAAAAATGAAAGAACGTATGAAAATAAACTTTAATATATTTTATTTTGACATCTGTATGCATTCCAATTTGAATGTGAGATAGTTTTGGAGGTAAATGAGTAACATTATTATTAAATTATTTAAAAGAGTTCGATTAATTTGTTAAGAAACCAATAATTGCCATCAAAATGTTTTATAGTTTCTTTATGCCCTTATGACTATATGGAAACTTTACAATGAATTTCCTTTTAATTATCTCAATTTTTTTCTTATGTGATCTTTTCAAGCAGAAAAGAAATGTCGTTGTTATTTGTAGCTAGAGTCTTCAGGCTACAGGATACAGATCAAAGTAAGCCTATAAAACTATAAAGTCTACTTATAATCAGCCACAGCTCAATATTCCGTTTACTCTAAGTGTGACATTTAGCACGACTTATCTCTTGTTTTAGGTAACATGATAAGCCGAAATTGAGGGTATGACATTCATAGTTCTTAAAAAAATCTTAAAAGGCCAAGATAAACCAAATGAAAAAAATGTAAATGTATGTTTGCCAAAAATATCCGACGACTTAATGTGAGTACTTATTGCAAGAAAGCATAGAATTTATAACTTTTGTTCGAGCTTAAATTGTCAATCACTTATTGTTAAGATAATGAAAAGATATGTGTACTTCAGTTCTTATTGTCACTATTGAATTTGTAAAGAATTATGTGAAGTGTAAAATTAATGTCCCTTATAAGAGAAGGGATTTTTTGTATTTGTGTAAATTAGTTTGCTTGAAAGGTTGAAAGTCAGTTATATTTTTTTTATTTTAATGTCTTTTATCAAGTTTTACGCATCACTTGGGTTTCGAAACAATAAACTATAAAAAGAGATTTAAATGTTATCGTCGATACCAATATTAAGTTAAAACACACAGCTGAAGTTCAAAATCAATAATGCAAATTTGAATTTCAGATCCAGAGTTTTATGAAGATTTGATTAATAAATTAAAAAAAACGACAATAATAAATTCATTCTCCATGTTATTCGTTACAAACATCTGAACGAAAGCCTACCAACATAATATACTACGTAACAGCACTCTTCATGCTTAGTGATTAACCCATCTACAGTTGATCATTATGCTAACTTCTTTGCTTGCACGACGGAGGCAGAAAAAGTGTTTATAAAGGCTCATGGGACAATCGAGTAAAAGAACATTCCAGGTCGATCAGTTCTTTTTATCCTTAAATCTTGTGGGTTTTTTTTCTTTTTTGACTTTGGGGGCTCTGGACTCATTTTTAAGTACTCACCTTTTGGCTTGACAATGCTACGAGCTTTTAATGTTATATATGGTTGTGTGCTATTTTATGCATAATTATTGGTAGGTTGGAGCTAACTCACGAAGATAACTTGTACATGTATGTGCAAACTGAACAAGTGTGAGGTTGGTTCACCTTAGAACCTGGTTTATACCCCAAGTGGCACTTTTTTGCCACTGACCGTTCCAACGCGAATCGGTATTCCCTTGCTTTTTGTGCATAAACGATTAAGATTTTCTCTTGTAAAATAGTTATACATCAAGTTCTACAATACTTATGATTTTGTTTTCATGTTTTCTTCTTAATTTTTTTAACATCATATCCGTTTTTTACTTTTTAAGAGTATACTCGACCTATTTTTTTTTATTAATAAGCTTTGTAGGAATAAAAAGGTGAAAAGTTAAGTTACGTTTCCAATAACATATTCGTAATTTATTCTTCTTTCAATATTCAATATAAATATTTAAACCGACAGCCATACATCAATAGTTAACTATGGAAAACATGTCTGTTGATAAGTATAAC
Organism: Corbicula japonica; assembly: GCA_038501625.1. Taxonomy (NCBI): domain Eukaryota; kingdom Metazoa; phylum Mollusca; class Bivalvia; order Venerida; family Cyrenidae; genus Corbicula; species Corbicula japonica. The sequence continues at coordinate 13,886,004 of JAZAYU010000002.1, read as the reverse complement.
AGTTAAGGTATTGCGCACCTCGCGATTGCTTTGCCATAGACAAAGAAGAAAAATTTAAAAATCTCTCAAACGACACAATGCACTTCCATCGCACTTTGCACAAATAAGTGCTATAAGTGTATGCTTATTTTGCATACATTAAGAAAAGTTAGAACAGTCGAAAAAAAAATAGTTAGACCTAAAATATCCCTAAAATTCTATTTGCAATTTGTTACAAAAAGGAAGCAACACAAAACATCAATTCAAATGTCAACATGCGTAAAATGATACTGAAAACAATATCTAAGGTCCCCTGAAAAGAACTTTCAATTGTGAAGAGAGATATCAAGCAAATTTAGGAGAGAGGAAATTGAACGTCAAACACACTTTTACAAATACCTCACATTCTAAACATTGTATAGACCAAAGGACCTTAGGTATCGTTGTCAGTAACTCATTATTCATCAAGACATTAAAATTGATGTTTAGTGTTGCATCATTTTTGTGATAAATTGCAAATAGAATTTTTATGGTTTGTTTTGGTCTAACTATTTTTCTTTACTGTTCTAACTTTTCTTAGCGTATGTAAATTAAACATATATGAATAACATTGGTTTGTGCAAAGTTTGGTGGAACTGAATTGTGCCATTCGAGAGATTTTTATATTTTTTGTCTATGGCAAATACATTATATCTTAATACAGTTTTATGAACTACTTATAAATAATATATAATATTTTATAGCATAAAGGTTAGCATCTGTTTCTGCTGTTACGGACATATCTTGAAGCAAACAGTTTGTATGATAGCCTTCTTACAGATGTATTAGTGTGCTTGTTTGTATATATATATATGTGTGTGTGTATGTTTTATTGGTAATAAACAGAAATAAAAATGAGTTGAGTTCAATGTGTGTAGCTATTCCAATTCAAAGTAAGTGTTAAAAGGACGAAGCAAAACAAATAGATAAAAATACCTTTGAAGACAATGCACGCAACTTATACGGAAATATTGGTGGCTCGGTTTCATGGGCAATAATAGAAATACAATTAACTTGAACTATATATTAACAAGATAAATACTCAATCAAACTTCAAAGTATCGTGACTAAACAAATATATACAAATAAACCAGAACAGCAAACAAGTATATTTTTTCCAGTTAAAATAGTTTGTTATATTATTGCAAATTATCCAGCGACAATTTAATTGATTATAGAGAAACTGAAACTGTATTACTAAAAATTGATAAGGCCAATTTGAAGTCTGTAATAATTAATTTTGAAGTTATATTAACATTAACATAACCATTGAGATTTCTTTGAAATGTTTATTTGATGAAACCGATGAATAAGCCACAAGTTTTGAGGACAAATACTTGAAAGTACTTAGTAGCACTATGCTATTAAGTAAAAGTATTTGATTGAAAAAATCATTTAGGTAATTACTTTATAAATCTGGTTTAATATTCACTAAAAAGAAATGACAAGCACGTTCAATTAGCCCTCCATTTCTTACAGTAGGACAGTTAAAAATGATACTCGAGTACTCGACCAACAAGTATCCAATTACCGGTTTTCCCAACCTATTCCGTATCTTATATTTACACAAGCACAATGTTTAACATTCACCCAACGTCCTTGCTTGATAACGATCAATGAATATTTAATGAACACTTTTTATAGTAATACCCTACCCTGATAAGTTGTGTATGATTCAAAGGAAAAGATTTGACCTGTTTCTTCTGCGTGTGGCTCTTCTTGTTCTGTAATTTTAAAATTTCTAATCGTCAATTAGATGATAACAACTTTATTGACATTATATCTTAAATACCTTATTGCAGTGAATCACGTAGAACCGCCGTGAGCCAATAAAAGAGCAGAAATTATATCCTAATCGTCAAGCGGCAAATGAACTTAAGATATGAAAGGTATAAAGTACTAAGCTAATAACCTTGTTCGTGAAGGTGTTCAGAAAAAAACTTGTGTCGCCCTCTGGTACTTTGTCAAATCGATCCCTATATCGCTTTATCTTCGAAAGAGTGTCATAAAACATGTATGTATATTACTTATGATTTAGTCTGATTTCGTCCAGTCAGCTAGAATGCTCGTGAGATCAAATTTATTATATGAAACTGTTTTTCATAGAGCTATTCTACCATCGCTTTAATGCATTCACTGAACTTTAGAAGATAAATTAAAAAGGTCAACATTAACACAGAATGTTCTGGAATAGATGCCAGCGAAGGACCACTCCATATATTAGCCTTCAAACCTGAAAAATATATTCATGCATTTGAGGTAAAATCAATAATTCTCTGACAGGAAGTAATTCATTCCCAGAAAATAAAATCGTTATCCCCAATGCGGCAATTAAAATCACCGCAGACAAAGAAAATACAGTAAACCTTCATTTTGGTAAGTGTTTACAGACTGTCGTAACATTCTTGAACACCTACCTCACCAGATGAGTAAATAGGTGGCAAATAAATTACACAAGCATTAAACTTCATATTTGACATTTTTGACTTGAAAAAAGCCATTAAATCCTATCATTCTGATCATCAGCAATATTTATATATTGTATATATTGCTCTGTTCTTCCTTAACCAGAAAAGCAACACCACCAGACCCTTTACAAGCATGTACGGTTCTCATATTATTACCGAAGGAAACATAACCTGGCAAATAAACTCATTACATTAAAGGTGGGTTTTTTTTCTGCTAAACCTAATTTATCGATGTTCCAACAACTTAAGTTGGCCTAGCGTCTCTGTTGGTATTAAGAACCATTTTGACCAATTCCTCTGCCTCGACTGCAACGACCTATCTGACCCTCTCGACCTCTTTGATTGCTACCAGAGAGTCATGAGATGTAACATTTTCCTAAGAGTTGTTTGGGGCGTTGGAGTTTTTATTTTGTGATGAGATATTGCTGTTACCATTAAATGTGCAAATTACTTATAAAGAACGTAAATACGGAAATTATGGTTTTTGAACTCAAACCACGCAAAAAATTGTGATTCTTAGTTTCTTACCATGGCGCCTCAGAGACTGATTTAGAAGAAAAAGGGGATTTTAACTATATACTTTTGAATGAGATAAGTAAGTTATATTTCCTTTCTTATTCTGTTAGATAATCATTATCTACAAAAACAATAAGACTTTGGTCTAAACAAAGAGAAAACACGACTTACTGAAGCTAATTAAATCTTTTTGTAGTCTGCATCTCTCAGGTCTCTAATTGCTTTTAGATATGTGAAAAAACGACACAGTTATTATTTATTTATTTTTAAGCATTGCAACAGTTCGATACTCCACACACAATTTAGAGATCTCATATTTTTATTTTTTGTAAAATGCTGATCAGAAATGAGATTTTATAAAATAATACGTGCGTCCATTATAAGAAAACAACAGATTATCTTGCTGATGTTTGACACGTTTGACAATTCACAAACCTTTGACAAGACAACCGAAGTTCATCACATTTGATGGCAATTATGTGAGATCTAGTTTTCAGAGGTTTTTTAAGAGCAAAAAGCAAATAAAATTGAAAAATTAAGGCCGCTTTCTGGAATTCAGAGGTTCCAGTATTTGGAGGTTTCTGTAACTATAAAATAAGAAGCGACATTTCATGACCGTGAACATTTTGCGGTTTTCGGGGGATTCCGGATTATCGAGGATCAGGTTTAGGGAGTTTTTACTGAATAAGGAATATTTTTTTATTTGAATTAGTTTTTAAAGCACATATATGACAGATAATTACTAAAGTTGAAAGTCGTCAGTTAAATTTTCTTTTTTTTCATTATTGAAGAAATAGGTAAAGTATTGCATGACAAAAGACAGCACTGCGGGAGCAGACCAATTCAAATCCGGTTGTTAAATTTCTTTTCTCGAACCCTTGAATTCAAAACTAAATATTCTGGCCTACTAATTTTCTATTGTCAAAAATATCAAAGATATTCAAGTGCAAAATGTTTTGGAAAAGGTTAAAATTGTTTGGTGTTGAATTCCACGATCTCCACGAACAAAACGATATGCTTATCAAAAGATATAAGGAAAATAAATGCTTAGACTTAATGGCGCGGACAAATTGAGATTTATTTTAAAGAAATTAACGTTTTATTTGGACAATGGTATTTTCTTTTTGAATCTATTTAAAGCATCGCCGCGTATTATTTATAATTCATAAGGTTTGGATAAATATATCACCAGTTCACGATGAATACAACATTTTTCGTTCTCTTATCCCCCGCCGACGAAATTGGGAGGAGGATATTGTTTTGGCGTTGTCCGTCCGTCCATCCGTCCGTCCTTCTGTCCATCCGTCCGAATTTCGTTTCCGCGCTACTTCTCTGCAACTATTGGATGGATTTCGACGAAACTTTCTGGGAACCATCAATACCAAGAGGAGATGCGTATAATGTCGTCTTGTTCCGGTCAGACCCTTTAAACACAGAGTTATGGCCCTTTGATAACTTATGCATTATGCATATAGAGCAGTATTCATTTCCGCGCTATTTCTCTGCAACAACGGGATAGATTTCAACGAATTTTCTGGGAACCATCAATATCAAGAGGCGAAGCTCATATCGTCGTCTTGTTCCGGTATGGCCCTTTAACACAGGGTTATGGCCCTTTGATAACTTATGCATAATGCAACTAGAGAAATATTCGTTTCCGCGCTATTTCTCTGCAACAGCTGGATGGATTTCAACGAAACTTTCTAGGAACCTTTAATACCAAGCGGAGATGCGCATATCGTCGTCATGTTCTGGTCAGACCCTATAACACATAGTCAAGGCCCTCCGATAACTAATGCATTATGAATATAGAACAGTATTCGTTTCCGCGCTATTTCTCTGCAAAAGCTGGATGGATTTCAACGAAACTTTCTGCGAACCATCAATACCAAGAGGAGATGCGCATATCGTCGTCTTGTTCCGATCAGACCGTTTAGCACAGAGTTATGGCCCTTTGATAGCCTATGCATTATGCAAATATATAAGTAGTCTTACTTCTCCAGTTGTTGTGTTAGAAATAACCAGTTCTTTGCCGGGGATATACATTCAACGAATGTGCTTGTTGGTTTAGGTTTAGGGGCAAAGTCGAAAAAGCATTACAAAACGGCGTACTTACATACGTCTTCCAGTGAATAATCTAATACTCAATGAACAAGTTTGAAGTAAACTGAAAGTGTGGGTAAAATCTATGTAGGCATGTTATATATCAAACAAAAGGTCTTGGAATGTCATAAAGGAGAAAAACAGAACATTGAGACCATTAAGGGAAATAACTAAAGTATCAACTATCCACCATTTAGCGTAGTATACGGTAGTGTACGGACAGTAACACAACTACGTTTAATGAAGTCCTAAAATTTCAAAACTTAAGTACCGCTGAGTGTTTATTAGTAAAACAATTGCTTGTTATCATCTTTTTACCGTAAAGGTATTAACCTAAAACTGCCACAGAAAAACCCTTGTAATTCTGACCAAAATTGCCTTGTCATTACCATCTAGCAGATTTTACTCCTGGTGGTTCGGAGAGGATATTTATCATAAACATGTAAGCCAGCCTGCCAGGCTCGCAAAGTTATAAAACAGTTTACGTTTGAATGTTTATTGATGCTTGACATTTGGGCTTAATATAAGTTTAAGAATAAGAAATATAATAGGATGAATGGCTCTCTTGAAAACAGGTGGTGGAAAGATAAAAGTTACCAGATACATCTTTAACAGTAAATAATTATACAAAATATTATATGAAAATTATAAAATTAAAATTTTAGTTATTTTTATAATGTACAGAACTTACACATCGAATGAGATTACCAATTTGAACACTTCAAAGTAACAGTGTTTGACCCTCTATAAAAAAAGTGAAATATGCATATCATAAATCGCCACACTCACAAAACACAGCCTCCCATCGCAGCGAAAAAGAAGAGAGGAAGAGACAGCATGTTTGTAATATTTAAATAAGACGCCACAAGCAATTAAATAAAACGAGAACCTTTTGGTTTTCCGCCTTTGAACGGTCAGTGGCAAAACAAATTGCCATTAGGGGTTTAAACCAGGTTCTATGGTGCACCATCCTCACACTTGCCCCAATAGGTTCTCATTGCAACAAACAAATACAAATTGTCTTGGTAAAATAAGTCCAACTAACCCATCAGCCAAACAGTGTTGCATGCAAAAGCAACATATAGAACATAAGAAGCTAATAGCATTGCAAAGCTAAATGGGCGAGTTCTCGATGATATTTTCGAGACCAGAGCCCCTGGAGTCAAATTAACAAGAACACGATGACAGGAATAAAAGAAACAATTCGAGCTTCTTGGTTCTTTTAAAACAAGATTTCCCCATAACCCTTCATATACTCTCAAACTCCTGCCACCGTCGTGCAACCACAGAGGTAAGTAGTGTTGTGATATCGGTTGCAAATCACAATCGATCATCAGTTGGAATCAGTTTCCACTTCCGATGTGATTTCACCGATTATTAATCGGTTTATAAATCATATCTGTGTTACATTAACAAATGGATTGTCATAAGTAGCATATATAATATCCCTTATTATTGTGTGTTTGCTGCTACTTTCTACATAAAGGTTGGTGCTCCAATTACAAAAATTAAACTTTTTCGCGTGTTTTTATTAAATATGCACTGATTAGAATGAATGAACAATGCTTAACAAAGAATACACACCCCAAAATACGTTGTTGATAGCACCTAATGCCCAAAAGGCCCTACCAATTAATTTCAATAATGACTAGTACAAATATTGACCAAGATATGTTTAATTGTGCAGTAGTTTACAGCCAGGGGTTTACATCGGTTTAAATCGATTATGGGATAATGACATCGATTATCGGCATCGGGAGGTTCTTACTGATGATTAATCGATGTCTTTCGATCATCGGCACATCACTAGAGGTAAGCATAGTGATCAACTGTAGATAATTATATCACAAGGCCTGCAGAGCGCTGTAGAATATCATGTTGGTAACCTTTCTTTTTGAATTTACAGATGGTTTTAGGTCACAAAGGAACGAACCATTTAAGATTGTCACTATCAAAAAAGGTTACAATCCATTTTTCAGGCATACACCGACTTTAAAAGGGCACATAGTATTCTTTTGTACCTTATCAATATCATTATGGTACTGGAATTGATAGTTTGAACTTAAGAGTTTTCTATGATTTCAAATGAGGTGAAACCTTATACAGTGTTAGGCAATTAAGAACTTTATCGATGTCTTTAGACTAATGCGGCTTTGAGCCTTCGGGTAAAAGATTGTGTGTTTTCATTCACGAAAGCTTAGCCAAATAATTTGCTCACGGACCCTCCGTAATACCAGTCTTTACGTTACCGATTCCTCCATTTGGTACCAAATTCCTCCATTTGGTTTTAATCAAACACGAATCACTTTTGTATTATTTGTGATTTGGATTTGTATATGTCTAAGCATTTTCCAATTATTTGTTATCCATAGCCATTGATAGATCCATATTAGGTGTTTTGGCTTACTTAATTTTTCGCTGTTTAACCTTTACATCAAGATGATAATCTTTTCAACTAGATCTATTTGCTAACCCTTAAATAATTTTCAGTCAAGTACAGAAACAACAACAATTTAATTATTAAATAACTATAATGCTTTTGGCCATAATTTATGCAAATCTGCCCGCCTATATGAATCGAATCAAATCCATGAGAAGTTGCAATAGTGCCATATCACAAAATTCTGGGCAAATATGAATTTTAAGGATCTTGATTGCTAAATAAACTAGACCAATACTAGAGGCCCTATCGTTTCTTAAAAAAATATCGCTATTTTGACATTAAACAGCATAAAAGGAAATTAAATAAACAACTAGATGGATGTTCACCAGAACACTTGTGCCGCCCTCTGGTACTATGTCAGAATAAAATTGCAAGTACAAAAAGGGGCATTATCACATCTTGACCTAAATAACTTGGAATAATCACAAGCGTGTTTTCATTAATTAGCAAATTTGAATGAGTGATGAAGAAATATTTAGAAATGACAAAGTTATAGCCTACGTAAGTTTTCTTGTAAAAAAACAACTTGACGTATAAAAAGGGCACAACTCCATAAAAGAGACATTGGCATAGCGAATAAGGTGCGTTGTCACAATTTGAACGTTTCGTGAACAAAATGTTGAGAAATTGTAATATTTAAAGCAAACACCATGTTTTCATGTTAAAATCCAAGTACAAAGGGGTATAACTCTGAAATTCATGGCCAACATACCAAAGTTATCCATACCTGAAATAAGTGTATGTTGGTCTAAAATGTTAAGTGCCCATTCGTCAAAATAATGTTAGGGTTTTCAAGAAATTCAAGGAAAATTTCCGGATTCTACTTTCGGTTTGAGGTCAAAACGTTTTAATGTACCGCTTAAAATTTCTAAAACTATTTTGACAGATGACCGCAAAATATTGTAAATAAGTATTATAAGCGATACCGTTATCATTTTTCTAGACGTTTTTAACAGCCATTCCAGACTTCTTGTGCAAACGGTATTTCCTTTTTGAGTGTGTCTGTTCTATGTAAATAAAGCATTTCTTTCGAACAACTTGAGCATCCAAACTAAAATACAGCCACGTGACACTATATTTTTTTTACTTTCATAGGTCTGCCAGTTGGAATTAATGTCGAGTTTTGAAAAGGTACATCAAAATGGTTTGACTTCAAACCGAAAGTAGAACCCGGAAGTAGGTTTCTTTGAATTTCTTGAAAACCCAATTATTTCGACGAATTGGTACTAAACATTGTAGACCAGCATATACTTATTTCAGGTATGAGTTGCTTTGGTATATTGTCCACGAATTTATTGAGTTCTCTTGCAAACGGTTTTTCTTTTGTTTTAAGATGTGCTTGGTTATTAGAACATGAATTAGGCTAAATTGAGTTTGCGAACATTAGTACATCCATAGCTTGATAAATTTCTTTACTAAAATCTAGGTAGCAATGAGTATTTCTCCCAAAATTCATTTTTTGAAATTTCAGCCAGTTTTCGCCATTTGCAATGTTCGCGAACCCTTAAATGTTTGATTGTTTCAGATTAACGCGCTAAATAATTTCGATTTCTGTTTCAACATTTTGTAAAATGATATTATCAGGCTGAAAGTACACATTAAAATGAATGAAATATTGCCTTAACAACGTCGTTTAAATTTGTATTGGTAGTGTCACTAACTGACACTTAGAATAAGAAAAGACATCCCTTAGTTGGACGATCTTTGATCTCTTTCTCCTCTCTTTCGATTCTCCTTCCCTATGTGGATGTGTGAAAAAACATCCCGGTATTCGGGAATTCACATGTCAATGTAAAAAATCATGTGTCGCATACCGCAACTATAATGAATTTAAAAGTATGAAATTAGCTAAAGCACACTGTATTATACTTTTACTTTTCTTTATCAAAGTATGACAAACCTAACCGGAACATGGTGACCATTTAACCAATAAAAATGTTGTTAATGGAGTAACCGGTAACCGAACACATCCCGCATAAAAAACTTAATACTGTTCTATTAAAAATGACTGAAAAGAAACATAGATCGTTTTTATTAAGCAAAAGACATTTATGGTCCACCAGCATGTAAACATTAAACAAATGAAATAAAAAATTGACATCGTAATAATATATCGAAGCAGTATAAATATATCATGTCTTATTAACTGCAAACATACATCACATTTTCTCCGGGCAAGACAGAAGAATATGCGTAAAAATATCATTTCTGTATATAAAGAAAATACATGTACATTACGTTAATTTTTCTAACAGATTGCATAGAATGAAAGAAAGAAAAACATTAGTTGAGTTATATAAAGCAAACATTGATACAGAAAATTATTTGCATATAACGCAAAGTTAAGAATGTATTTGAATGTCAAACATAAGTACAGTGTTTTATTAACTCAATATGAAGAGTTTTATACTAACTTAATCCCAAAAGGTCTTTTTCCATGTAACCATCAATTGCTAGTACAGTGCTGAAATGACTAATTTAAGTACACAGTCTTATCACACAGAGCCGTAGATGTTAGTTGTGCTTTCACACACTTGCATCTTCTTCTGCAGGAAGGGCAGGTCTATTGATCTCATACCACCAACTTCTGCTGCTCTCTACCAGCATGTAAGAAGAGCATCTTATCAAGCGGGTCATGCTTGGGGCCAGTCACTTCTCCCCAATCCCTTGTTACCTTCACCTTTTGAATGGGGTTGGATAAAAGGACCTGGGAATGCATGGGAACCCTATTGGTCAGATCTGCCTCAAGCATCAGTTTCCTGTGTGGAATTCCTGAAATGTGGATGTGTCAAAGGCTGCAGAGGAAGATGCAAGTGTGTGAAAGCACAACTAGCATCTACGGCTCTGTGCAAATGCGGGGGGGGGGGGGGGGGTAGGGGGGATTGTGACCTTGTGTGATTAGACTGTGTACTTAAATTAGTCATTTCAGTACTGTCAGCAAGTGATGGTTACAAAGATAAGACCTATTTTGGGATTAAGTTAATATAAAACTCTTCATATTGAGTTAATAAAACACTGTACTTATGTTTGACATTCAAATACACTCTTAACTTTGCGTTAAATTACAGAACAAATAAGATTACACCCGGTTTAATATTTTTGTATTCAATTTCTGTAACAAAAAGGCCATTTGCTCCTTAAATATTTGTCTGATGTGCTAACAGTTGCTTTCAATGTTCAGAACTTCCTTGACAATATAGATTTAGACTCCATAATTGAGACTCAAATAGCAGCATTTTCCAGATTTTTGGCGGCAATCTTGAAAAATTTCTGTAACAAAAAGGCCATTTGCTTCTTAAATATTTGTCTGATGTGCTTACATTTGCTTTAATGTTTAGAACAACCTTGAAAATATAGGTTAAGACTCAAAAATTGTGACTACAGGATGAAATTCCTTCAAATAGCAGCATTTTCCAGATTTTTGGCGGCCATCTTGAAAAATTTCTGTAACAAAAAGGCCATTTGCTCCTTAAATATTTGTCTTATGTGCTTACATATATTGCTTTTAGTTTAGAACATCCTTGAAAATATAGATTTAGACTCCAAAATTGTGACTATAAGATGAAAATCCTTCAAATAGCAGCATTGTCCTGAATTTTGGCGGCCATCTTGAAAAAAGCGGCCATATTGGAAAGATATCAAATGGGTCTCTATCACATTTCAAAAGGTACATCAAAAGCTAACTTTGAGCAAAATTTGGTGCTTTTAACCGAATTTGAACGATTCCTCCATATTTTTACGGAAAACGGCTGGAATAGCATGTATATTTGGACTATAAATACCGGTTTTAGAAAGTTTTCCGTTGAAATGCTTTATATGCATAAATTGCTAAGGTCTTAATAACATTTTCATTTTCTGATGTCATTAGTTCAACAAATTTTACAAAATTTGGACGTTTCCAGTAATATGGTTTTATATATTGTTTACGAAGTTCAATAAATAATGGACATTCAAGTACAAAATGGAACTCATCTTCTAATTTGTTACAGTGTTTACACTTTCTCTGGTCTAAAGGGATACTAAAAGGTTTATTCCAGCGGCCGACTTCTATTACAAGCTTATGAGATGATACTCTGAGTCTGGTTAATGCAGTACGATATTTTGGTATTTCCACGCAGCTTATGTATTTTTTATATTCTAAATAAGCGATTTGTCGATAAAATAGTGCCCCAGATGAAGTTTGTAATTCGTCGTTCCAACACTGCAGATAATTATCTTTCACCCTTTGCTTAAAAAATATTTCAAAATAACTTAACATCATCAACTCCCTGGTTTAACCAAACTTCATAGAAACCAAGACGGGACAGTAAATTTTTAACATACAAAGCCCAGTTCTTCGCGTTTGGAAAATTATCAATATCTTGAACTTGACTATAATATACTAATTTTGAATATTTAGTTTCATAATTCATGCAGATATTTAACCAGTAATTAATGATATTTGTCTGCCATTGCAATTAATATTGACAAAATGACAATCAAACTGTTCTAATAAGTGTATTGAGTTCATGACAAAGCATCTATTCATGAAGAAGTGGGACGTTGAAAAGACTGAAACAACTACTGTCAAATACTTTTTAAGGGTCGCCAACATTGCAAATGGCGAAAACTTATTAATATTTCAATAATGGATTAGTGGGGAAATACTTATTGCCACCTATATTTTAGTAAAGAAATGCTTTTAGCTAAGGATGTAGTTAATGTTTGCAAGTTCAATTCAGTCTTATACATGTTCTAATTACCAAGCACATACTACAACAAAAGAAAAACCATTTGCATGAGAACTCTGAAATTCATTGGAAATATACCAAAAGCAAACGATACCTGAAATAATTATATGCTGGTCTACAATGTTTAGTGCCAGTTCGTCAAAATAATGTTAGGGTTTTCGAGAAAATCAAGAAAAACTTATTTCCGGGTTTCTACTTTCGGTTTGAAGTCAAACCATTTAAATTTACTACTTAAAGTTTCTGACAATTTTTTGACAGATGACCCCAAAATATTGTGTATAAGTGTTTACGCGATAACTATATCATTTTTCTACACGTTTGATACAACCATTCCAATCTTCTTGTGCAAACGGTATTCCTTTTTTTGTGTTTGTCTGTTCTATGTAAATAAAGCATTTTTTAACAATCTGAGCATCCAAACTTAAATACAGCCATGTGACACTATATATCTTCACGTTTATTGGTATTCCAGTGGGAATTAATGTCGAGTTTTGAAAAGGTACATCAAAATGTTTTGACATCAAACCGAAAGTAGAAACCCGGAAGTAAGTTTTCCTTGAATTTCTTGAAAATCCTAACATTATTTTGACGAAATGGCACTTAATATTGTAGACCAGCATATAATTATTTCAGGAATGAGTTCTTTTGGTATATTGTTCATGAATTTCAGAGTTCTCATGCAAACAGGTTTTCTTTTGTTTTAGTATGTGCTTGGTAATTAGAACATGATTAAGACTAAATTGAGCTTTCAAACATTAACTACATGTTTAGCTAAATACATTTCTTTACTAAAACCTAGGTGGCAATAGGCTTTCCCCCAAAAATTCATTTTTGAAATTTTTGTCAGTTTTCGCCATTTGCAATGTTTGCGACCTCTTAAGAGGTCGCAAACATTGCAAATGGCGAAAACTAGCTAAAATTTCAAACATGAATTTTGGGTGAATTACTTATGGTTACTTATGGTGCAAATGGTTTTTCTTTTGTTTTAGTATGTGCTTGGTAATTAGAACATGAATTAGACTAAACTGAGCTTGCAAACATTTACTACATCCATAGCTAAATACATTTCTTTACTTAAATCTAGGTGGCAATAAGTATTTCCCCCAAAATTCATTTTTTGAAATTTTAGCCTGGTTTCGCCATTTGCAATGTTTGCGATACCTTAAATGTACAATGTAAACGATCAAAACTATAGTAAAATGAGCCTTTTTCAAGTACATGCCGTTTACGTTATGCTCGGTGAAGCAATTTATTCTAATATGCATTTTTCTTTTGTTTGTTTAAATGATTACATTTATGCTTAAATCGTGTTCAACAGATTCGTTCATGTTCAACATTCAGACAGGGTTGTTTCCATAGCACAAAGCAAGTGCCTCTCCTGTGTTAACAGAATGTTTATCTAACCACTGTTCTAATCGGAGTAAATCGATATTGTAACGACGAAGTGAAGCATATGCATATTCATTACGGAGTTTTGTGCAACGGCTTGCGTAACAAAATACAAATACGTTTAAAACTGCATTTAATACGAGTTAAAGTTTTGTTTTTACAAATTAAGGACTTACATTGTTGAATAGTGATAGATAAAGGAAAAGTCATGTAAGTAATTTTATTCGGTTTAAAACCTTTTAGTAGTGATATTTTAAATCGAATGGTCTAAAATACATGGAAAGGTAAATCGAATAAATTATATATCGTTCCCTGTTGTGCGGTAGGCAAACAGCTGTATTCGGTCAATGTGGTGTCACAAGTACATGTATATATGTCTCGGTTTCAGTGAAATTATCATTCTCAGAATGTCATATGTTTTCGTTATATCTATAGTTTAACATAGATACTTAAATGGTTTAATTAAGCAGATATTAAACGAAAGAAATAGAGTTGTTTACACAGACTCCCTTGCAAAAATCCATTGTCACAAGTCTTTAACCTATCATACTTTTACCGTATGGTATAAATGAGAAACTAAAATATGTCTTATTCAAAAAGCAATGCTGAAAATATTCATTTCATGACCATTACATCTCCTGTTATTGGGAGGTTATTTTGAATGTATCGATACGTTTGCTTTTTCTGCACAGTGTTGCAAAATTATTAAAGAAAATTTTAGATAAGCAAATAAGTATCAGCATCGATTTTATTGCAGTGAAGGTGATAATGAATGAAACAAAGATAACGTTTTGTAAGATTTGGCCCAAAACATAGCCTAAATTCTAATGTAACCTACAGATTTCCTTGGCATGGTTAAAAAGCCAGTGTTTATTAGATTTTTTTTCAAATAAAAATGAAAGTTTATCGAATATTTTATGTAAAATTTAAGTGACATTTATATTTTACTAAAAGCTCGATATAATTATGGTCAAAAAGCTTTGTAATACGATTATTAAACCTAATATTTAAAAAGCTGGTTACACATTAATAATGAATCAGCTTTGCATCACGGTGTCAATTTTCCATTGTGTGCTAATTAACTCGTACATCTTTGAAAGTATGTTAATGTTTGTACTATAGTCGTTGAAACACGACATGGGTTGGGCCGGGGGTGTTCGTTGATCGCAAAGGGCCCTGGGCCCGTTATGCTCCCATCTAGCCCCAACCCCGTTTAGCCGTGTAAAATCCTCTAAATATATTCGACCTTAAAGTTCTGCACACTAGGGCATTTTATAAAATATCATTTTAATTACACCACACACAACACTATAATAATTATCAAATAAAACAGCAATTCAAAGTTAACAATGTAGGCAAGATAGAAATAAATTCCGATCACTACTTTATAAGAAACTTTTTGTAAACGTCACCAGGGGTACTACACAAAAGTTGCAAAAATCCACCACGATGAATCCGGCTTTCTTTCAAGCGTCGTCTAATGAAATTCACCAGCCAGCTAATTTTCAATTGTGGAATAAGGCCCCATTTGTGAACAAGATTACCAGGTAGATAAACTAGCTGACAAACTGCACGGCCTCTGTATTCTTAAGAAAGTCGTCTAGGTGGCCAGTGTAGTCCGACATTTGCTATGACGGTAAAATTTGCAATGAAATCCTTCCTTGGTTACAGTAAGAAATAAATTAATTTGAATTACAAACAATGCAGTTCTGTTATGTTAAATATGATTTTGTGTTGATTGCATGCATTGGTGGTTTTATACACTTGATCATTAATCGGATGCTAAGACTCATTAATAAAGAATGGAAACTGTTCGAATCATCACTAAATTGTTTTGAAAAACATTTATCCTTAAGGTCAATGAGTAAGGCCATGTGATAATTTTATTAATAAAAACTAAATAGAGGATATTTGTTTTTACCAGTGTAAGATAGAAATATATTTCACCGAGTGAGCTCCGGAATTGGTATTTTCACGAGTGGCGAAGCCACGAGTGAAAATACATAATTCCGGAGTTCACGAGTGAATATATTTCTATCTTACACTGGTAAAAACAAATTTTCTTTTTATTTTATGCTTTTAGTGCATAATTTGTGTGAAATAGGCAGAAACATTGCATGAAATGGCGCCAAAAACGTTTGTCTTCGACGTGACGTCATGACGTCATATGACTAAACTTGAGTCCGATTTCTAAACGTTCTCATTCGGACTGTTGTGTGCGTTTGGGTACCAACGTCAAAAAACAGTGAAAATAAAAATGATATTCCACTGTTTGAAAACAGTGAAATACCACTTTTATTTCACCGGGAAAATTCTATATTTCTCTGAAAAGCATAAAATAAAATGTGTTATTCTGGAAAAAAGACTTGGTATCAACTATTCATAACTTCCTGATGCCATCATCACAGTGCATGATTATAACTGCTATAAAACAGACAACAATGATTGCATAGATTTCACACCTCTATCTTGATACAGCAAATTTTGACACTTTTGACTGTTGAACCCTATCATGCTTAATTGGACATTCTTGGTTATAAACCAATCGATTTTTATTCCGTTTTCTTCGTTAACTCTGCAAACAATTAATCTTGAGATAAATGTAAGTATTTACACCAGTTTTTGCTACATTATAATATTTACGTAAAAGAACACTTGCGTGCAGAACTTTTTTGTTGGGTATATTATTTATAAAATATTCATTTGACACTTGTTAATAACATCCATAGATAACTGTGTTTGATGAATGCTCAAAATTTCAGTATCTATCGTCCATAATGAGCTATTAATTTTACAAAAAGAACTGCACAGGACAGGAACACCTGGTTAAATAAGAACATTAATAAAAAATCACAATAAATCAAAACAAACTTTGTATTGTGTATTAAATACTTAATCAATAATTAAAGTCTCTTGCTAAATATAGTGTTTTCTTTTCTAAAACATATACAGAAATTTATCTTCTGCTTACAAGAAAAATAAAGACTTGAAATTAAAACAAATGACCTGCTTAGATAAATCGAGAAAAAAACATATGTCGCGTGCTTTGAAACAATATTTATTATTTAAAACATATATTAAATATTATACCTACAGAGACAAAACGAAAATATATTTAAAAGTAATGCTTAAACTCATTTATATGCCTAAACTAGCACTAGTCCACAATTTAATAGTAAATAAACATAATGATACATTTCATTTTTCATGATTAAAAGCTGCAAATCGGTTTTATAAATGTATAAATAAATCGATATGGTAAGATTTCGTAAAAATAAAAAGAGAAAACGCTGTGTCTCCGAAAATGGCTCATAAAACTTTGAAAATCACAACAACTTTTTTTTCTTGTCAATTTTATCTTCGTATACTTTAAGTATGTTTATGTATCTAACGATGTCCGAAATTTCTTTAAATTCTTAAAAGTCTACAATTTATTTTAAGCTGTAGCAATCGTCATTCTTTTTAAGTTTATGTCGACTTTTCTAAAAATATTCCGAGTGATTCTACTCGCTTGTTAGTCACAATCATTCATACGCTCTGATTTCGCAAAGGCGATCAGTACGTCTGAAGACATTGTTCGTTAAAAAAACAGACACTTAAAAACGAGGCTTGTAATTAGGATATTAGTATGGAACGCCGTTGTTGTCACGTGAAAACGGGTTTTTAGACTGTCGCCCTGTCGGAAATTGAAAAGACACATCATACGGCGACATGCAATTATAACTGTATTACTGCGCCCACCGGCGTGTTCAAGAAAGCTGGGTTCTGCGGTAACCACGAGATCAGATGAAAAGTGTATATTGACGTTGCAAGTTCAATAGTGATACCTTATTTCAACCTTAGAAATATTTAGAATGATTTATTTTGGAAATCCGTAAATTCACTACATGTATCGTTTAATCGGCAAATTATCGAATACAAAACCTGCTTAAATTATACAGTGGTGTTTATCAATCGGTAAGTGGTTATATTTTGTTTATTTTTTTTTAAAATTAACATGCGCTGAAATAACTATGTAATTTGGAGAAAAACATTGTCCGTTTCCCCGTCCAATCAAACCATCAACGTAATGTACGAAACGTGATATATTATTGATTAATTCGTACTCAAAATTTTCGCCCGAACCCCTGCTAGCTATATTATAACGATGCGTTAGCATATACCTGCAATGTGAAATTGTGGACAAACAAAGTTTTTATTAAAAAATTTTGAAAAAATTTTGGTAGTTCAGAGAAATATATCATTAATATATTAATTTTTGTTGTTGCTTTCAGTTATTAGATTTCAAGCAATGTCCAATCGAAGTGTAGCTTAATTATGTCCTATGCCTGTGTGAAAGGCCTTGAACATCTCAAAGCAAGTTATTAAAAAAACAAGTCACTGGATTTCATAGACTTTCATTGCTGATAATAAAAAGATTATTATTGGGAATTTATAAAATTACATGACTGCTCGGAGCAAATTTCATCGACACATATCTGCTGTCCATCAATTTCAAAATTTTGAAATGTCGATCAGAACAAATAAATTATTTAGACGGTTATGAACTACTTGGAAAAGAGTTTAAGCCACCAGCAAACAAAAATGTACCCATTTAAGAAGAAAACTGCATATTGCAGAAAGTTTTTAATAAGTGACTGTGAGGATTAGGATACTGAAGTTAGTTTAAGGATTGAATCGATATTTGATGGTTTTCATTTGAGTATGGAAAACAGTTGGGTTGTTTAAAGTGTGTGAAGCCCGAAGGGCTTCACGCGTACTTTAAACAATCCAACTGTTTTTCATACCCAAATGAAAACCATCAAATATCGATTCAATCCTTATATTTACACACATTAATTCTCTCTTTAATACAGAAATCATTAGAAGAATTTGTGATATTACGGCTTTTTCGAATGGCTGTTGGAACAGCAACATTGACGACAAAGTGAATGACGGCACGCTTTTTCACAGCAACTCGTGGCAAAACGTGCGTGCTCGGCGACGTCACACGTCACATCATTGTGCAACGTCCAATAAATTGAGAACGGTTCTACTTTAGCCACGCCTTTCAAATTATTACGTCACACTGTTTACCATTAGAAATTATGATTCGTTAGATGAATAAGACTTCATCGTTGAGGACGCAGTTGAAGTGTAAATATTTGAAGTTAAATGATTAAGTTTTGGAAATCAAAATCTTTCAATAGGGCCAAGAGAAAACTCACGCAGATTCGATGAAACGCAATGCAAATGAATTGTGTGCAGACATTGTAAAAGGAACAAACTTGCTTTTTAAAATTGCTTTATAGTCATAGTGTTTTTATTTTTGCATATCTTAGTTCTTTCAAATCAATAAATATTGTTTCAAATCAAAGTGCAAATAGCAACTTGTTCATAGTTAAAGTATTTTTATTATTTTTCCATGTTTCAATTTTTTCTAGTCAATTAAAAGTTTCAAATCGAAGGTTAACTTATTATTTATTTTTTTCCTGGCACAATATTTCAGTCTTGGATATAAGCTCGTGCCCGAATGCCCGTGGTAGATAAAAACTTGATAAAGCAGAAGCCGGACACACAAACTTTTGCTCTGCCATCCGAAAGTTCCTTCAAACTCCTCAAACAGGAAACTCCACAAAATCTGTAGAGGATGTGACATTATGACAATCACTCTAAAACGTCACCAATCAGTACTTTCAGTGCTTTGATTTTATTAAATTTTGCGTTCTAGCAGGTACAAGCTTATAACTTGAATACTACTTATGGTGCAGCTTTGGAACTTTGTCACGAGTTCAACATTGTATCTCAAATATGTATGCGAGAACCATGACTCTTACTTCCTTTGATCAAATTATGACATATTTCAACTTAGAATTTAAAGTTTAAGTTTTCGAGAAAACAGGTATGTGCTCGTAACTTTAATACAACTTGGATAAGCTTTTGAATTGACATAATTGTAACAAACATGCTCTCTTTTCCTCTATTCTTTTTCGCTGCGTGGGGATGCTGTGTTTTATGAGTGTTGCGATTCCCGATATGCATTTTTCACTCACGACACGGCCAAAAGTAGAGAGGAAAAGAGAGCATATCCGTTTCAATAAAAGACGCCAATATCAATTAACGAAAGAGTTGTCGAGTGATTTAGGGTAGCAGAGTGGGAGATGGGTAGACGCGGTGGGGGTTCAGTAAAGTCTAGGTTACATACCCCAAACCCAAAAATCGTTTAAATATCTCATTTTATTTATTTCTTAATTCAAACAAACTTTATTGGTGTCGGGATTGGTCAAACAAATTAGTGCAGGGGTAGTGAACGATCAGAGTTACCTCTTTCTAAATGTTTTAATTATTTCGTTTTGTTAGCTCACCTGAGCACGAAGTGCTCATGGCGAGCTTTTGTGATATCCTGATGTCCGTCGTCCGTCGTCCGTCCGTGCGTCGTAAACTTTTTCTTCAAACGACTTCTTCTCCTGAACTCCTGTGCCAATCTTGCTGAAACTTGGCAGGAATGTTACTTGCATGAAGCTTTACCAAAATTGTTCAAATGGTTCCAGTTCATTGTCTATCTAGGTCACAAAGGATAAAAATAGATTTTGAACATGAAATATTTAAAAATCTTCTTCTCTGAAACCGTAAGGCCTAGAACTTTGATATTTGGTGTGTAGCATCACCTAGTGGTCCTCTACCAAGATTGTTCAAATTATAGCCCTGGGGTCAAAATTGGCCCCGCCCGGGTGGGGTCATGTGTTTTCCTTATAAATATGTAGCAAAAACTAAAAAAAATCTTCTTCTCCAAAACCGCAATGGCTAGAAGTTAGATATTTGGCATGAAATATTGTCTAATGGACCTCTAACAAAGTTGTTCAAATTATGGCCCTGGGGTCAAAATTTGCCCCGCCCCAGAGGTCATGGGTTTTCTTTATACCAATATATAGCAAAAATTTAAAAAATCTTCTTCTCTGAAACTGTAAGGCCTAGAACTTTGATATTTGGTGTGTAGCATCCCCTAGTGGTTCTCTACTAAGATTGTTAAAATTATAGCCCTGGGTTCAAAATTTGCCCCGCCCCAGAGGTCATGGGTTTTCCTTATATCAAAATATAGCAAAAACTTAAAAAATCTTCTTCTCCGAAACCGCAATGGCCAGAGGTTAGATATTTGGCATGAAACATTGCCTAATGGACCTCTAACAAAGTTGTTCAAATTATGGCCCTTGGGTCAAAATTTTCCCCGCCCCAGAGGTCATGGGTTTTCCTTATATCAGTATATCGCAAAAACTTAAAACATCTTCTTTTCCGAAACCGCAATGGCCAGAGGTAAGATATTTGGCATGAAACATTGTCTAATAGACCTCTAACAAAGTTGTTCAAATTATGGCCCTGGGGTCAAAATTTGCCCCGCCCCAGAGGTCATGGGTTTTCCTTATATCAATATATTGCAAAAACTTAAAAAAATCTTCTTCTCCGAAACCGCAATGGCCAGAGGTTAGATATTTGGCATGAAACATTGCCTAATGGACCTCTAACAAAGTTGTTCAAATTATGGCCCTGGGGTCAAAATTTGCCCCGCCCCAGAGGTCATGGGTTTTCCTTATATCAATATATAGCAAAAACTTAAAAAATCTTCTTCTCCGAAACCGCAATGGCCAGAGGTTAGATATTTGGCATGAAACATTGTCTAATAGACCTCTAACAAAGTTGTTCAAATTATGGCCCTGGGGTCAAAATTTGCCCCGCCCCAGAGGTCATGGGTTTTCCTTATATCAATATATCGCAAAAACTTAAAAAATCTTCTTCTCCAAAACCGCAATGGCTAGAGGTTAGATATTTGGCATGAAACATTGTCTAATGGACCTCTAACAAAGTTGTTCAAATTATGGCCCTTGGGTCAAAATTGGCCCCGCCACAGGGTCGCCCATTTTACATAGAATTATATAGGAAAAATCTTGTAAAAGTCTTCTTCTCTAGAACCATAACACATAGAGCTTAGAATTTTTACATGTAACATCACTTTGTGGACCTTAACCACGTTTATACATATCATGACCCCAGGCTCGAATTGGCCCCACCCAGGGGCTTATCAATTTTTACATAGAGCTAAATAGTAAGAACTGAAGACATGTAGAATGTTTGCTAGTGTCAAACTACACCCCTTGTTCTCTGAAACTAATGCGACTAGACCTTAGATATTTCGTGTTGAGTATTGTAAAGAGACCCTTTACCAGCATTATTTAAATGTTGGCCCTGGGGTAAAGCTGAAAGTACTTTTGTACTCAGGTGAGCGATACAGGTCCATCATGGCCCTCTTGTTATCTTTTAAGACTATATGAAGCATAATGTATAAAAGAATTAAATGATAGATACTTTGAAAAGAAATGTCGAGTCGTTAAGTGGTGGGGTGGGTGGTGGGTAATGTGGGTGCCGGGTCAGGGGTGTTTGTGCGAGATATCACCTTCCAAAACATCTTTTTATTTTTTTATTCGTTTCTAAACATACACCAACAAACTATAGGTGATGATTTCAGATACCTATCGACCAACCTTTTCTTTCCCTCTCAAAAAATAAATGTTTTAAACATTTTCAATTTTCACTCTCGCAAAATAAAAAAGTTAAGTTTTGGGGGTGGGGAAGGATTAGGCCGGTGGCCAGGAACATGTTTGCTCCCCCCCCCCCCCCTCTTAGGGAATTTTGTAGACATGATTTTTCTGAAAGCCTGTTATGTCCTGGATATTTTGCAGTTTGTTTGCATTCTGGCGAGTGGGGCATAAGGGTGTTACGGAGGTTTTAATATGTTACCCCTAAAATTTGTAGAAACAATATATGGAATTTGAACCTTTAATTCTGCTCTATTCCAGCTATGACTTCTTAAAACTTATATTTTTGTATAAGGATGATGTATTCACTTTTGATTGATGTAGTTTTCATTTCAAAATTTTTACTATTACCTAACATATTAAGTATGTCACACACATAACCCTAAAAAGATGAAATTTAAGTCAGAAACTTACCTGTAGGATTTTTGTTTGTAAGCAAATTTTGGCAATAATATATGTTTTTGAAAGCTGCGTGATCAAGCAATATGAAGCAGTGTGTTTTTCATGAAAATCACACTGGCAAAAGTAGAAATTTTACCATAATCTAATATGTTACCCTATTGCTAATTCAATCATAATATTCATGTTTTGAGATGAACAAGCAAAAAATATAGTGTTTAATTGAATAATTGTGCTTGATAACTGTAAGTGTTCTTGAAACTTGCATGACTTCAAATTTTTCACATACATAACATATGTTACTCATTAAAATAAGGCTTGTTTTTATTTGTTTTAATGGTGTTAGCTGATATCTATTTGAAGAAATTAATCATGTGTGCTCTGTGCAATGTCCTGATGTTTGTTAGCCCTGTGTAGATTTCTAATTACATTGACAGTCGTTTTTTTAACTAATATTACTGATTGAATGAAGTATTTCTCTAAACTGATATTGTTGTACAAAGAACTGAACACATTTACAAAACTGTATCACAACTATGCAATCACTTGGATTAAACAATTAAATAATAATAGTAAGTAGTTTATAGTGTATACTATGTTATCTTATGTGGTTAAATGTTAAAGTGTTTAAGCTTGTCCATTTTTAACCCTCAAATCTCCGTAACATACAATTCTGAAGTTACAATATTGACAAAGTACAATTCATTTATAAATTAAATGATTAGACTGAAATTCAAAAAAAAATAATTTTTTTAGAATTGTTTCCAAAAAAATGAAAAGACAAGAGTTAAAAATATTGCTTTGAAAAGTGTTTCAAATAAGACTAATTAATATTAATTATATGTTACCTAAATATTTAATTAATGTTTTTAGAAAAAATGACTTAAAATAAAGAAAAAAAATTCTAAACCGTGTTATAGTTTGTATCTAGATTACCGTAGAGTCATTCATTATGTGAATATGAACTTTCTATAAACTATGTTTACTTAAAACAAAGTTGAAAGCACCAGTTAAGGTCTTTTAAAGCAATAATAACTGATATTACTGGTAAATAAAACATGTGAAATATGAGAAATAAATTGTCCTAAATAAAACATTATTTTTTTCCATTGATTCAAAGAAAGCTTAAGAATTTGTTAAGAATTCCTTAAGATCTTTGTAGAATGTTATTTTTTAAGACAAATAACTGTTAAAGAGAAACATTCTAATTTTAAAGACAATCTGTGTAATGCAGGTGATGGTAAGCTAATAGACAAGTAACTTTGACTTATGTATAATAATTTTTCTAGGTAAAAATTCTTTTACTCGAGTTAAAAAATTGCTATATAATGCTCATGCTGTTTTAAATGTTTTACAAATTCTACACTGAACCTTAGTATTTTTAAAACTACTTTCAAAAACATTTCTAACATCAGATAATTAAATGAGCTAATTTTTGCAGTTTAAAGTTTAAATTAAGTAGCTCTTAAATTTGTTATAGATCAACTTTGACATAATAAAATATTATGAAAATTTTTTATCCAAATGTTAACTAATTGTTTGCAGTTTCTTGCTTTTCTTATTATTTTTGCTTATTATTAAAGTAAAAATTGGTAACATATTATAAGATGACAAAATACATAAATAGAACAATAAAATGATAAAAATAATTGTAAATTTTGTTTATTCTTTCTTTTCTATATTTTGTTAGAACATATTAATGTTATCTGTCTCAATCGAGAGTATCTTGACTTAGCTTTAGACTGGATGCAACAGCTCATAATTAGTACAAACGTAAGCTGTACTAGAATGTTGTCACTGAGCCATATTGATAGGTTTATTGTTAATTTGAAAAGATTTAAAAAAGGACGACCATCTACATCATACATATTTATTTCAAGACATATTGAGCAGTACACTGATAATTAACCTCTAAAGTTTAACAATATTTAAATTAAAAATACACCAGCATCAATACCTTAATTTCCTTTTGTAACATAATTCTTATATATTACCTATTTTAATACAAGATACATAAAGTGCAGGAAGGTTGTTATCCAATATACTGGATTAAGATACTGGTTTATTAAAACAAAACTGGCACTGTTAACTGTTTTATCAAAGCAACAGTCATATTACCTCATCTTACTTATGGTTATAACAGTCGCTACGCATCAATTACAGGTAATTTTAATGGAGACGTATATTGCTTGTCCTTGAATAAAATAAATAATAAAAAATCAATATGATATCATGAATAAAACACATTTATTTACTCATAATATTCTTGAAAACACACTAATAGCTTATCAAATGCAAATAATTTAATAGCTTTTTATTACTAACTTGAATTTCATAATTTCTGAGTCACCTTTCTTTGAGAAAAATTGATTAAAGTTATCACCAGAATCACTATTTCTTAAGGATATAATTGTAACTTAATACAGAAATTCATCTTAAAATGTCTCCTTTACAAACAAGTGCAGGCTGATGTGTGTTGGTTCTTAAAATACATTATTGTCGCAATTTATCATGAAAGAAGGTATGTAATTTATATCGCTATTGTGCAGTAACTAAAATTGTTTAATACGTTCTTTTGGGTAACATATTTAAAAATGGTGATTTATGATATGGTTTTTATTTTTATTTTTATATATTTTATTTATTTATTTATTAATAAGTGTGTCTCAATGTGACTTTATTACATTTAAATACTGCATTATTATATATATTAATAAATTAAACAAATAAAACAGAAATTACTTGCTAATGCAAGTAAGAAATGTTTCATACCACTTTTTAAACTAGGTTTTGAAGTGAAGTAACATATCTTAATGACTATTTATAGACCTATACCTTAGGTTGCAGATGTTTTATTGCATTCAAAATTTAAAAAAAAACATCTTCCTGGTGTAGAAAAAATAGGTTTATTTCAGAACTTTTATACTTGGCAATTATTTCTTCATAGCATAAAATTTTCTCAAAGGTCACATATTCAAACAGGCGTTACGGTAAAACTTCCCACTAGCCAGAAAGCAAAAAAAATTGCAAAAGGCGAAGAATGGCATAGGCTTTCAGAAAAACATATCCTTCAAAATTTCCCCAGGGGTGGGGGTCTATTGGCAGCTCAAGGTCTAATACATTATGTCCTGTTTTCCCATTTTCTTTTCTTTCGGTAACATATTTCAATATAGCGTTACGGGCTTATGTCCCAATGTATGTCACTGTATTACATTTGTCCTAAATTCTAATTATCTTACTATATTTTACTTATAAGCACAAATTACTTGCTACTGCACGTAAGAAATGTTTCATACATCTTATTTTAGGGAGGGGTGGGGTGCGGTGTCTGGGTTTGGTAACTCCCTCATAATAGTTATTGAGAAGGACCATCCACCGCATTTCCAACTCTCCATTATTTTACTTTTCCATTCATTTCCTTCAAAACTTCAACCCATTAAAAATCAACTTGTACCAATTAAAAACATTCTTGTAGTGATGGTGAAAGATCAGAGATACCCATCTTTATATGTTTTTCTTATTTTTTTTTATTTTATTCATCTGAAAGATATAAAACAAACGACATTTACAAACTTTGAAATGAAGTGTTGAGTGGTTGAAGGGTCGGATAGGATGGGGTAGGAAAGGGTGAATAGGCCAGGGGTGTCTGGATTAGGTGCCACTCACCCTAACAACAAATTATTTTTAATTTTATTGACCAACACACTTTTTATTTGGGTGGAAAGAGTGTGGTTACCTACCCAGTCCTCAAAAATACTATTTCATTTTTTCCTTCAAAACTCCACCAGTAATTTTTTGTTGATGTGAGTTTGGAAGGATCATATCAAATTCCTGACCTAAATTCCACAGGTGAAATGATGCCAAATTTAAAATAATCTTAGTATATAACTTGCTTTATTTCCGACTTTTCTCCGATTGGCACTTGTTAATTTTAAAAAATTTCCTTAAAGAGCTTAGTTACCTGATTACGAGAGAAATCGATTTCCCATTGATAAATCAGTTTAAAGTATGTCCGTTTAATGAATTTAGTGACCATACACCGTTATTATTTAGCGTTGGTGTTTATACGCGTAAGCATGATGATTTTGCGCCACCTAATCCCGAGACGAGGCAAATTTATTACAATTGTCGTGAAGAATACAAATCATCCTTTCGCAGAGATTTGATAGCGAATTTAAATGGTATTAACAGCATATTTAATAATGTGCACTTTACAACACCTTGCGATATTGATAAAATAGTCGACGAATTTTCGTCAGTGGTGCTTAAATGTGCTGAGCCATATTTCAAGAGAGAATACGCATTGCAAGATACTAGATCTAGAAATAATCATAAATGCAACGACTGGTTTGACAATGAATGTTTTAATGCTAAAATAGCGTACATAGAGGCACTGGATAATTTTAATATTAAATTTTACAAATCTGAAGTTAATAGATCGGTTTTATGCGATAAAAAGTATGCTTATAAAACGGTTGTTAAAAGGAAGAAAAGAGCGCATAAAACGCGTAAGAACTATTTGACTTGCGGAATAAAAAGCCAAGAGAATTTTGGAGTCATTTTAAGACTAAAAATGGTATTAGCTCGGTCGATATAGGTACTGATAGATATAAGGAATGATTTGCCAGTTTACTTAATGATGTAAGAATCGACTAAAATCGACGAAATATAAAATTTCGTCAACGAGTCGGATTTTAATGTCGGCGACCCTATATTCGAATCACTCAATGTTGCAATAACTCATGATGAAGTTAGGTCGGCGGTGAAAGGTATCAAACATAATAAATCATCATGTCCGATAGATAACCTGCTGAACGAGTTCTTTATTGAAACGATTGATATTTTAGTTGGTCACCTGACTGATATGTTTAACGTTGTACTCGACGGCGGTTATTTCCCTTTGTCGTGGTCTTACAGTTTTATAGTGCCTATACATAAAAAGGCGACATAAATGACCCTAATAATTACAGGGGTATTACTTTAGTAAGTAATTTAGGAAAAATATTTACACGCATTCTCACTAAAAGGGTAGAAAACTGGTTCGATGAAAATAACTTGTTATCTGATGCACAATTCGGTTTTCTGAAAGGGGCAAGCACAGAAGATGCAATATTCGTTCTTCATAATTTAATTGAAACTGCCTTGATTTCGAAGTTAAGATTGCCGTGTGCATTTATTGATCTAAAAAAGCATTTTAAGATGGGATAAGACGGCAAAATACTTAGAATTTTTCGAGCAATGTATTCGGTATTGAAATCATGTGTCAAATTATCTGATTTTTTCGATATTTCAATTGGTTTAGGACAAGGACAAAACAATTCGCCAGTATTATTTGCTCTCTTTTTAGAAGATTTAGAACTGTATTTGCAGAAAAATATTAATTGTGGAATTTCGCTCTATGATTTATGTATTACAGTACTGTGAAAGTTTAATGTTACAAAATTTGCGTCAATTGTGCGTCCGTCTAAAGTGTATCGTGCGTTCGTCTAACGTGTATCGTGCGTCCGTCTAACGTGTATCGTGCATCCGTCTAACGTGTATCGTGCGTCCGTATAACGTGTATCGTGCATCGTGCGTCTTTTAATTTTACAGTGCAACGTGAATAACTTTCTCACATATGCAAATTTATATGATTTAATGCAAACATTCAATTGATATTTTGAAATCATTTTCAAATTTTTAGAAATCTCGTACACAAATTATATCGGAGTATCTTGTATAGTGCGTCTATCGTGTAAAGTGCGTCCGTCTATCGTTTATCGTGCGTCCGTCTATCGTATATCGTGCGTCCGTATATCGTCTATCGTGCGTTTCGTTTGTAACCTATAACGTTCACAGTACTGTATGATACTCTTGTTTGCAGATGATATGGTAATATTAGGAAATTCAGTAGAAGATTTGCAAAAAAAGTTTAGATCACCTATATGATTATTGTCAAAAATGGGGTTTAGAAGTAAACACAGCCAAAACAAAAGTGGTTGTATTTCGTAAAAGAGGCCCAATTAGACAAAATGAAACTTGGTACTACAATAACGAACGCCTCGAGGTAGTTGATAACTTCAATTATTTAGGTGTCGTATTTAATTACATAGGAACTTTTGTCTTAAATAGTCAATATGTAGTTGGCAAAGCTCTAAAAGCCATGCACGTGTTAACCAAAAATATTAATCAATACGACGTTCCCCCTAAAATTGCGCTACAGCTGTTTGACGCATTTGTCGGTTCGATATTGAATTATGCATGTCCAGTCTGGGGATTTACAAAATCAAGAGAATTAGAACGGATTCAACTTAAATTTTGCAAAACGCTTTGAGGCGTCAAGCAAAGCACGTGTAGCGCCGCGGTCTACGGAGAATTAGGTCGTTACCCTATGTATATTAACAGATACGTGCAAATAGTTAAATACTGGTTTAAGGCACATAATTCTTATAATATTTTACTTAACTCTGTCTACAGAAAATCGGCGGAATTATGCGATCTCGGACACAAAACTTGGGCATCTAATATTTAAGCATTGTTGTGCGAAAACGGTTTTTTAGAAGTTTGGCTAAACCCAGATAATTACAACGTTAATGTATTTATACCAGTTTTTAAGCAACGACTCATTGATAGTTTTCTACAAAAGTGGTGTGCTGATATCACAGTACAAAATTAAACATTTTATATTCGGATTTACATAACACATTTGGGATGTCTGAATATTTGAATATTTTATTTAATAAGACGAATCGTAAATGTCTTACCACAATACGTGTATCAGCGCACAGTTTACGTATTGAAACAGGAAGATACGGACAAAACAGACTGCCGAGGTATGCACGAATATGTCTGTTATGTAACACACAGGAAGTTGAAGATGAATATCATTTTGTTTTAATTTGTAGTTGTTTCAGTGATATCAGATCAAAGTATATTAAGAAATATTTCTACCGAAGACCTAGTATGTTTAAGTTAATTGAACTTGTTAATAGTGGTAATAAGTCAGTTGTTGTTAACTTTTGCAAATACTTGTTAGAGGCAAATAGTAGACGCAATTTGATTATTAATGATCTTGTATAATTTTTTCAATTGAAATATCAGTTTTAGTTGCAAGCCAGATACACTTCCATAGAATTACCAAATAATTATATACTTAACCAATTTTTCTTTTGAACCTCTCGGAATATTGTTAATTATGTACATTCTCCATTTTAGAGTACACAACTATATGGATGTAAAATAACACTTATAAGGATGTAAACAATTATTAGCATTTACCATTATGTTAACGTTGATCGCATGCAATTTTTGTTTTTGTTATATACATTTTGTATGACGAGATGCTTTGATGCATAAGTCTGAAATAAAAGTTCTTTTCTGTTCTGTTCTGTTCTGCTAAAGCATATCAAAAAGTTATTTTTAACGGTGGTCGATAAAAAGTTAATTTTTTTATTTGTGCTAATTAGGTTCCGAATTCTTCAAACTTATTCACACAGATTTTATGTCAAAATTCATATCTCATACTTAGAACTTTACGAAAACTGTACTATTGTTTCCATATTTTGAATAACTTCTGCACTGTTTTTCCTGATCAGATAATGTAGTAAAATAAAGTAAAAAAAGCGGATTATAATAAATAGTCGTAATTTTCAATAAATACAATTAATAAGTCTAAGAATCAACATATGCAAAATGGAAAGTTGGCTAATCTAACTACTTTGGAAGAAGTAACGCATTGCTCTTTGGTACCGTTCAAGGAGTATGGTTGATATGTAGACCCTGTTAAACAAAACTTTATTTCAGAATTTCATGTATTTATTTTTATTATGTCATTATTTCTTGGAATCTGAATTTTCGATGTCATTAATCGTTTTTTAATATAAAAGGTTTTCAGAAATCATACACCGTAAATCGATAGACGGTAGTTGCCTGTTCCCAATATTATATATAAAGAAATCCTGTTGCTATGAGGAAGTAAAGTCTATACAGATACTAGTATTGATTTAACCTTTTAAATACTGAATTGTTGTGCAAACAAACTACGAATTAAACGCATAATAAAAGCAATATAGAACAAAACAAAATAACTTGGCTGTTCGCACTTAATTGTTCTGAAAACATATAATAATTTTCGTGCCAGAATGTTTTTGCCCGTAGCACATAAACTCAGATTTTGTGTTTAGGCCTGGAAGATGCACACAAGTGTTAATAAGGGAACAGAATAAACATAGACGCATACTCATGATTACTTTTAGTCATATAATAGTCACATGTACATTACCACGAAATGTATCAACGCGACTACCTATTTAGGTTCTTTCTTATATTAAGTTCGACTGTTTCTAATAATCATATGTTATAATCATAGGCATTTCGAATAAAAAAATGGTCATGTTCTTTTACGTTCAAAATAGTATCAAAGGTCTTGCCCAAACATACATCTTTGATTTCATTACGGCTTTGAAAAAATTCAAAAATATTTTTTTTAAATATAAGAAACAAAAATGTCAACAGGTTAATACTTATTTTGCAGTCAATCGCTTGAAATCCAGACGCCATCTATTTTACGTGAACTTTAGCTCTTACACATAGAAAAAACAATTTCGGGATATTTAAATTACTCTTAGATCTTCAACTTCGGGCTTTATATATGGAATAAAAAAAAGTGTATGTAGCATTATCTTTTTTCATAAATATGGTAAAAGATTTGTAACTGACAAAAAAGAACATCAATAAAAATCAACAACGCCCATCATATTCAATTACATACTTGCCAACCTATCAAAATCTGTAATGTTGTGCCATGAATTTAATTCTCTTTTTAACGATAAAATAATCCATATTGTGTTTGATCTAAAACGCCATTTTCGATTTTTAATGACGTTTTTTTAATTTTCTACACAAGAAAAAGTTCTTGATTAACTTTTTTTGAATTTTCTATTTTCAACTCTACATATCTTTATTCAAACACTTTACCTACCCCTAGACATTAATCCTGATATTCCAAAGTTTTTTGTTCACAACATTTCCGTTAAAAATCCTTTAATAAAAGACTCAATATTGGTAAGAAACATTTATGTGCGTACAATACTGTGTTAAATTACTTGTAATAATTAGAAATAATTTGCGATTTCCGCCCTAAACATAATGTAAGATTTTTTTAGAATAATCAACAATATATTCTTTGTTAAAATAATTCGCAACATCGCCCTTTTGGAACTTGAACATAATGTCAATCAATTTGCAAAATGCGTTTTCACTTATTTTACGTTGATGTTCTATTTGGTAAATATGTAAACGTGTTACAACTGTCTGCTGGCACATATTGACAACGTCGACGTTGATCCCAAGTTTGAGCTTATAATTATTCACATGCACTGCTAATCAATCGATATATTAAAGGTTTTGTCATGTTTTTGTTCGAGTGTATGTAATTGATGTTCGTAAAGGGTATATTATTATCATCTTCATTTCCTCCATTTCTGAAGGGTATAACACCATTACTTCTGTTATACTGACACAATGACGTTAGAGCAAATAAATTACAGACGTAAAGCAAGATACAAATGTACATACAAAAAATGGAACAAATAATGCGTTCGCACTAATGGCAGGAATATACGAGAGAGGAAAGCTTGAGGTGAGACAATATTAATTTTGCATGAGCAGACAGTTAGATAAAAGCTGATATAGCAGAAAACTGTGATCCTACGATATATACGAACAAACATTCGAATTATCTCTCCGACGTGACCTAACATAAACTATATACAAAAGTAACCGTTCTTTTTCAATACAATATACAATCACGGTACAGAATAGACTCTTCAGAATATTAAATTGCGTACGTTTTTAAAGATAAGAGCCTTTATTCTTTCTTGAAGAAAACGATGCTATTAACCAGAATAAAGATAGGAACCCTTGAACAAGATTGTTTAAAATACAAAACACAAGACTGTTAAAAATACAAAACACATTGTTGGTATCATAAATCATGAACTTCAATTATCAACCAATTTTGCAGTCAAAAGAGCATGGAAAAGGTATTGGTAGTGTTTTCAACTTTATTTTTTGAAAGATAGCTGGACAACGTTAAATTGACAACAGACATAATTATGTTCAACAAGCTTCCCACTGAGATTAACTGATGGTAATCTGTAAGGGCTACTGCAACATTACAACAAGGTCTGTTCAACAAGTCCACGAGTATTGCTAACAACAAAAGCCCACTAAAGATTTTAAGCAATGTGATTGAATGCAGCTGAAATACTTGTTAAAATGTAGTATTTTCACCTACCGATAAACAGAGTTATCTCAATATCATCTCAATATTCTGTCTTAAGTTACCCTGCTTTGTAACGCGCACCTGTTACTGTGAAGTTTCGGTCTAAGATTAAGAATTAAAACAGAATAACGCATTTGTTAGTCAATTCTAATACGTTTTTAATATTGTCTGGTCGACCACTGATATATGGCTAAATTTTGTTTATTATCACAATATGGGAGCGAGCACGTCTGCTGCTGCAAACATACCCTTCTCTTCACCAGCATAAGTTGGGAGTTATTTTGCATCTCATCGGCATCATAGTTCTATAACTTTATTTACATACTACTACTCTTTATACTCTTTTATGCATTTGCAATTTGTCATTGTCGGTGAACATTTCCTATCGTCAAATTATTCAAATTTTCATATTGCGTTAGAATTGGTAAGGGGGGGGGGGCTAGAGGTTCGTTTCTTTTTTTTAATTTGAGAATATATTTTCGGCTGACAAGTTTATGTTTTAAATAACCTTTGAAAGTGAAATCGTTAAGAAAGAGCGACACTTTTCTCAAAATTTCGATTTATATAATATGTAATATTTTAACAGAATTATAAAAATCTTCACAATGTCGCTTTAATTACTTGAACGTCTTATCATTGACATTTACTTTAATATCCAGATTATCATTTGTCCATCGATTGGTATTTGTAATAAACGATTTGATGCTTTCACATTCGCAAAATAAATAATAAATTGTTTCCTCTCTTTCGTTGCAATATGAGCACATACTGCTCTTGACTATATTTATTTTGAAAAGGAATGACTTTGTAACAAGACTTTTTGTTTACTTTAAATTGAAAATCTATTAAGTTTAATTTCGTCTTTATTCATTAAATTCGTGTTTATTGTTTTAAAATCATCGAGTGTAAAACGACCAAAGGAAGGTACCCATTTTTTGTTTTAAAAATGTTACGTTTATCTAACAAGATTTCATAAAACTTTCTTCATCCCATTTCTTTTTTATCAGATATTTCAAGTTTATATTAAAATGCATGTTTATTTTGATTATTTTAAAATTGCAATTACTGTTTTGAATGATAACTTTTTATTTATTTGGAATGTTAATTATAAGTATCTGATAATCTAAAAATGTACCTCTTATTTTGTAAACCTCATTTAATTAATCAAACGTATAAAAGTCACCTTCCTCAGTTAAAATGTCAAGTAAAAATTGTATATTTTTTGTCGTACCAGTTCTTGTAAAACAATTTTTTGTTTTTTAAATTGTGGTTGTACCATATTGGTGAATAAAGGACGTCGTATATATCATTGACGTGAATATTTTTACAAAAAAACTCCCACTTTTTGAGTTCATTTTTCCAAAATGGATTTTTTAGTTGTTTAGATTTTTTTAGCGTAATATGCTCCTAAAAGTAATGTTTCTTTGTTATTAAAGTTTGTCGGCTTATTCCATTTTTTGGTTTCTGAAACAGCCACATTTCTAAGCCAAGATAATTCTAAACTTTGAAGAAATGATTTTAAATCGGCATTCGTAGACGACCAGAATCGATTTTCATTACGCATTGTGATCGGTTTATTGTTCCTGAGAAATTTATAGCAAATTTTATTGATGTGTACTACAAATAAATAAATGAACAAATCTTGATATAAAGTGCAATTTAACAACAGTTATTTTGTCAGAAAGTGTTATATTTCTCTTCGACCAAGTGTTAAACGCGATTTTGCATTTAATTTTAATTTCGTTTGTATTTTGGTTCCAAATAGTTGACACTTTTGCTGGAAAATTTACGCCTAGAATTTTTTAATAGGTTCTGTTGTCAAGGCTAATGCTACTTCTCTACATACATGTAATTAAGTATTTGGCCAGTCATAGAGCCATCTATAAAGCTTTCGTTTTTTCTACTTTTTCTTTAGACCGGATATTTGATAGTTATTGTCTAACGAGTTGAAACAGGATCTAATAGACTAAAAGGGAACTTTGAAAGCCATCGAACACGACAAATATGAAAATATTGCAGGCGCGGTTTGATTGAGTCTGTTCATGGTCAGTAATCATAATGGAAATGAATATTACTGCCCACGCCGCCTAGCCCCTGGTTTAGCGCAACTCAATATTTACACTAATAAACAGTTCAATTTTGACCATCCCAAACGATTGTGTGCATATGGCAGTGGACATGGAACCTTCAATACGGTATTTTCAGATTAATATCATTCCATGTTTAGCGGCGTATGGTCCCCATATAAAAGAATGGGTTTGCCCTAAACGAGAAACCAATGGGCCGAACTAAAAAGAATAGAATTTTGACAGGGGATCTTAGAGTATAAATCCTGCATATCACAGACAACACCAAAGGCAAAAAGCATGAAGTATATCCTTGGGGGTGATTGAACAATATCCAAATCTATATTGGCTGGGAAATTGAAACCACCAATCTCACAACTGCCTGAAATATATGTAAACAAAGGTAATTTTAGAAAAACTATTAAAATAATACATAGGTTTCGTGCTCAACGACTTCTAAGATATAGTTTAGTGCCGTTAAGAAATATTTGCGTATCGTCTATATTGACTTAATTTTTGTTCGTTATTATGAAAAGTTGTTCCTCTAATTAATTAATTATTTCTTAAAGCTCAGCCTTATTTTGAAACAAGGTTATCCATCGCTTAAAACAATTACCGAACTTGTAAAAATTAAGAACCTCATGAAAAAAATCCATTACATAGAATCAAATGCCTGTTTAAAATCAATTGATAATAATTATTAGCCCTTCTTTATTTTGGAGTTTAGATTCAAACAGTATATCGTAAACTAGACGTAAGTTCTCTTCAATTAATTATCTACCGGAAATGAAATCTATCTTTTTAATCATTATGAATAATTTCATTACGTATTTTTTCAGTCGATTGGCTATAACAGATGAAGCAACTTTATATACGTATTCAGATTGGTCTCCAATTTTTTTTTAAATCCTATCCTTACCAGGTCTAGGTAGACATTTAATTACCGCTTGCACCTGTGTGACCAACAAATTACCGTGTCTGTATGAATAATTTAATAATCCTTACATAAATGTTGCTAAATCTTTCCAGAGATACTTACAAAAAAATCGGTTGTATAAAATTCTAAGCCCGGGCTTTTGTCCTTTTTCATATTTGATAGCACTATATTTAGTTGATCTAAGGAAATTTCGCCTTTTAGGCTTTTGATTTGAAACTCTGTTAAGGGTTTTCACTAATAATATTTTCAAAAGGAATATCATCAAAAATATTAGTTTCTGTGCACAGGTGTTCGTAATATTGTTTTTGATATATTTAAATTTCTGTAACATTTTTGTATTTATTATTATCTTCATCAACTAAATTTGCTAATTGATTTATTTAAATAATTCTTTTCTAGATTAAAAAATACCTACTGGATTTTCTCCTAATTCTTCATAGCGGCACTTTGACCTAAGCATTACTCCCTCAATTATATTTTTTGTAGGTTCTCCAATTCTGTTTTTGATTTGAGAGTTCATTTATTAAGGTAGTGTCAATAATCAGATATCCCCTTTATGTTTTTTCCAAAATATATATGTTTCTTTCGAATCCTAACTCTGCTATGTTTGCTTGTTTCTTTTTGTAAGAACTATATTTTATGGTTTCCCCTTTTAAAATAACTAAAACGTCTCTAAAACAATTGTTCGTTAATATTAAAAACTAAATAATCATTTAGACGTATATTGCTGTTAGCAATGTGTACAACTTGTTGATCAATCAAATGGTCTTTGCTATCACTCACAATTGGTCAATTAATTGTTGTAATGTATTTCAACAATTTTAACATAATGTTCCTCTAGTAATAACGAGTTATTAAACTTCAAGTTACCTGAACCACTTTGGACACTAATCATTTTAACTTTTAGCAAAATACCTCTGTGGTAAGTTCTATAGCTTTTAACTATTTTTCAATCTATAACACAGTTCTGGGTGTTATTATTGATAAGGAATTCGAAGAAGAAATCTAATCTTTATCATTTTCAATCGTATTCAGACTTTGCCGTGTAAATTCGCATTTATCTTTATGCATTACCCTCCAATTATCAATATATTCATCACTGTTAATAAAGTTCAATATATAGTTTCTTGATTTGGGATTGTTTTAGGTAGGTAATTTATTGTTCGATTAATAACTTAATTCCAGTCGCCACAATCTATAGCATATTCATTATTAATATCATTAACTTATTAAATTTATTTTCAAAAAAAAATAATGGATTGACTTCATTTGGACCGTATATGCTTGCCAGTGTTACTTGTTTACCACTTATATTTAAAAAAAGGTGAAATATGCATATCAGGAATCGCCACATTCAGAAAAAACAGCCTCCCCACACAGTCAAGAAGAAGAGAGGGGGAGAGAGCATGGTTAATAAAATGACCAGTTTCAAAAAAGACACCACCAACAATAAACAAAAATGAGAACCCGAGGGGTTTCCGCCTTGGAACGGTCAGTGGCAAATCAAATTGCCACTGGGGGTTTAAACCTGGTTCTAGGGTGCACTAATCTCACACTTGCCATTAACGTTTAAAATCACATAATTCCCATATAATTCATCTATATCTACACTTTCCACTTTGTATTCAAATGTATTAGAAAAAAAGTATTAAGACCCCTCGCCTATTGCTTAGAAACAGGCTAATGAACAAATCGTTACCCCGTTATGCTTTTACATATGGACTCAAATTTTTAGTAATATGCACATCTTGTAAACATATAATGTCGTATTTTTCTGTCGTTAGTAATGAAATTAATCTCTACGTTTTTGTGTTTCTCCGATACCCTGGAAATTTTGTGAATAAATAAAAACACAATAAACTTTCATCCGTTAAAGAAAACTGAAGATTTTTTGACTGACAATAATTGAAACCATGAAGCATGCCGATGGGTTGCAAAAGTATACAACTATAAACACAAACTAAACATATATACATTAAGAGATTCATGCTGGGCGTTAAGTCAATTTATTTGCACTTAACGCACTGCATCTTGTTGCAGGCCTTCTTCACAAAGGAATATAGTGAATAAATGTTGTCTCCATAAATAACAGTTTGAACAGTGAATGTGTATCATAATTATTTTCTTTCTCCTACTTTCATCATATATAAATTGTATATGCTATAGTCTATCAATGACTAACGGAATTACTATAGTCTAACCTTCTCCACGTTACATAGGTTTTGTAACTTCATTTGTAAACAACATGTGGTTCACACAAAAAAATCACTAGTTACAAGAAGATTGATTTATAAATCATTGACGTATTTCATAAATTTAATAATCGTTAACGTGAAAAAGTGTCTCGTTCAAATGATTACATGGACATTGTCGGGACTTATCTTTTTTTAATTGGAAGTTTGCAGGGAGCCTACTGCATGTAAAAAAACAACAACAATTCATTTGTAAATTGGTGTATAAGAATCAGTCATCAAAGATCCATGAATAAAGTGGATGCTTGTTGACTTTATTACCATAGACTATTGACAATCATGGATCTCATTTGGAAGATATTTCTATTAACCATTGAAAGAATATTAACGGGTCACCAACATTGGAAATAACGAAAACTGGCTAAATTTCAATAATGAATTTTGGGGGAAATACATATTGCCACCTAGATTTGAGTAAAGAAATGTGTTTAGCTAAGGATGTAGTTAATGTTTGGAATTTCAATTTATTCTTTTTCATTTTCTTATTACCAAGCACATACTAAAACAAAAGAAAAACCATTTGCATGAGAACTCTAACATTTATTGGCAATATACCAAAGCAAACCATACCTGAAATAAGTGGTCTACAATGTTGAGTGCCAATTCGTCAAAATAAAGTTAGGGTTTTCAAGAAAATCAAGAAAAACATACTTCCGGTTTTATACTTTCGGTTTGAAGTCAAAACATTATTTTGAAGTCTGCAACTTAAGCGATAACAGGCTGCTAAAGCTTATATACCGGTTGACCCTATCCGTAGGCAAACTGACACACTGACCTTCTGACAGGTTTACCGGGTACGATTGATATCGCTCCAGTCGCTTATTATATTGCATTCTCTCTTCTTCTTGGCTGTGTGGGGGCTGTGTCTTCTGAATGTGGCATTTCCTGATATGCGTATTTTACTCTTTTAATATATAAACAAAATAAAAAGAGAACAACAATAAAATAATAAAACAGCAGTGAACATAAAAAAGTAGAAACAAAAATAAACAAGAACAATGGAAAAAAAGAAAACAACAACAAGAGAAAAAACAAAGAAAGACAGTTACAAAATAATCATATTACAATCTACCAAAACTCTAAGAAACAAAAGAACCACTTTTGCAAAAGAGTTTGTCACTGTCAGGTCATCTTAAACTTTTTTGTGTTAAATTATGTTTTAAACCCTTCACTCCTCATACACAGCCTCACCACACGGGCGGACAGCCCAGATACAAATCAGTCACCACATCCGTGCCATCTGATCCGGATCCCAATAGTTCACCTTTTGATTAGGTTATTTCTGACAAAGAATAAGAAACTACCAGTGCAGATCCAGCCCTACCAGTGCAATTCCAGCTAAGCTGGTCCATATGGATCAGTCGCCATTTCAGCCAATCATATGCTTGAGATTTGAGACTGGTTTCCAATCTCAGTTTTATAACCTTCAGTCCAGATCTCGGTCAGACATTGCTGTAAATTTTATTATCACCGGTTTGGGGTCTTTACTTTCTGTTGGCAATTTGTGAGTGATAGCAAAGACCATTTGATTGATCAAATATCTTCCTCTAGTTCAAGTTTTGATTTGAAAAATGTTTTCATGACCTCACTGAGATTTTCATCACGTTCTTCTGCAAAACCATAAAACAGTAAATTTTATCTCATATCATTCTTTTTCTGAAATAGCATTTTCCTCTCTGATTTGTCAATCTGTGCTTTAGCCCTTTTAAATTTCGAATCATAAAGGTTTTCTCTTTCCTCGGCTTGATCCGAATGAAAAGCTACACTGATTTCTAGTTCGGACATTTTTACTTTCATTTCCTTAACATCAGGACTTATCCTCTGTTACTTCTTGTCTCACTGTTTGAATATCTATTTTAAATTCTTTCAGCATGGAAGAGAAAACATCACTTGCACATATGTTCACAATTCTCTTACCATGTTTAGTTATTGAAGATTTGCTCTTTGACTTTGTGTTTGTCGTTTTCAGTCGTTTTCATTTTATCCTCGGATTTTGCCTATAGAATATTGTTCACCGATTCCCTTCTCGCAGCAGAAAATTCAGCTTTTGAGGATGACATTGTTATCTTTTTATCAATTTTTATACTTCAGTTGTACTAAATTGCACTTGAAATACGAGTTTGTTTGTGTCACTGGTTCTAATAAAGGTGGGTGGGGAATGTTTATATCAATGGTATTCTCTGTTTTAAGCTATTTTCACCACTTTTAACCGTTTGGTTCAGATTATACGTTTATACGTTTATAAATTCATGTTTGTTTACATTTTTCAATTCATAGCAGACCTTCAACACGTTTTTAGAATAGAAATTTCGCTTTTTTCTTGTCCCTCCTATTTTTGCCGTAAAAATTTTCAAAGGGCAGCAACTCCTCATTTTCTTATTTTTTCTTATCCTGACCTCTATATGACGACCGCAAGGCATTTGT
This sequence comes from Corbicula japonica, assembly GCA_038501625.1. Taxonomy (NCBI): domain Eukaryota; kingdom Metazoa; phylum Mollusca; class Bivalvia; order Venerida; family Cyrenidae; genus Corbicula; species Corbicula japonica. The sequence goes on along the minus strand of JAZAYU010000002.1, from coordinate 13,845,428 downwards.
GCCCAAATGCACAGTCTAGTTTCATAATCGTTCGGCAATATAAGCGAGCTGACAGTTTTAAGCCAATAAGCGGTAAACAAAACAACCCTTTACTGTAGGTGCAAAAAATCAGAGATAAATGTTTTGAAAAGATAAAAAATGTTTCTTAAGGGACATGATGCGACTATTGACATTAAGGTAGGCTATTTGTACACAAAAGTGTGTCAATTATCAATATAATTGAGTCAATCGACGCAATCTCACTAAATTCAGATCTAACAAACTGTAAGATCTGATGACGGCCCGCTGTCACCGTACATAAGCTATAGAGGTTTTAATAATACAAAATGGTTTTAAAAAATGATAACAATATTATATGTTCTATAATAATTATTATTTCTGTTCATAAGCCACTTTGCATGTCTAAAAGCAACCATTTTCGTGAAATTTTTTGAAATAAAATGGTACGTTTCTGCGTGCGTGTGTGCATGTGTCGGCGGTAGGGGTTAAATTAACATGTTTGCTATATCGAGAATAAGCAGAAGTTAACTTAAGCTGGGTCTATGCAAGAATACATTTATTTTACTCACTCTGTTACATCACATAATACATCACATAATCTACAACAACACCATATTTAGGAATAAGTTTTCGTATTTGCCAGTACTTATATTACAATAAAATTAAAGCCATTTTTTTTCTTGAAATGTGCTTTGTTGCTGTACATCTGGTTCTGTCATCTTAAGGCTGTAAGTCTATTCTGTAAAGAGACTAAAACAGAATTGAATAAAATATTATCAATAATGTTATAATCAAACATCTTCAATTAATGTGTTTAACCACATCAAGGATTAATTAAGGATTGACATAAAACTGTCGTGGCTTGGTTTAGACTAATATTTTATAAATAGCATTATACGCAAACTTAAATTAGAATTACTGAATATGAATTGACGCTATTTTTACCCGTCTACGAGCGCAAAAATTTTATGACATTAGACAATCATATAAAATACTACAATAAAAAATCAAATTACATTGGTAATTCGCCAACGAATTACGTCTCTTTAATAAGTATGTAATCCACAAAGCTGGGAGTTCGCCAACGAGTTAATTCCCTTTGAAACGTCTATTGTAAAAAATGTTAGAAATTCACAAACGAGTAACTTCCTTTTTGTCGGTCATCCTGATGATTGTCGGTCATCCTGATGACCAACATATTATAATCGACCAAACTTGAGCTCTTTAGCATGAACACCGTTTAAAAGTGACTCACGGTCCAGAACGGATAATTTAGACCATGCCACCTGTTCCTAAGACGCATGCAAAGGAATAGTGTAGAGGCTGATGTTTGATTACTTGATATATAGAGAAGACGTTTACGGAAAAGACATAAAATTTAATGTAGATAATCATGTTTTTGTTTATTCAGGACGTGTAGAAATAATGCAGTTGTTTAAGTATCGTCAAACTGGATGAATATGTACTTACATGAATGCCTTCTAGGTCTTAGCTTTACCACAGAACTTTCCACAGTTGATGCTTTTTTGTACACTGAGGAGACAAGCGGCGCTTCTTTACATAGTCAGTATTATTTACCAACGTTCATATAGTGTAGTTCTAGTGATGTCCACAAACCAGGTCAAATCAGGTCAGTGACCGTTAGGACACGGTAAGAAATCTATTCGTATGTTGATGCATTTATTAATTTCTCTTGAACTTTGTGCTGATCTCATTGATTGTTTTTGTTATTGTCTAGACGATTTTCTTTGAAACTGTTACAACGAAAAATTATTTGTTTTTTATTAATTATTTGACCAAAATATTGGGATTATGTCACTGTTTTAAGGTGTTTCACAAGTATTCCTTCTCAGCCAGAAAATTACTTCAAATTGAATTGACATACTTAAAACAACATACTCTCTTTTCCTCTCTTCTTTGTCGCTGCGTGGGGAGGCTGGGGATTCCTGATATGCATATTTCACTTTTTTTTAAGGGCGGTGGTCTTATAGTTTATTCTAAACGATCGCCATTTACATGAAAATGTAATTGCTTGTTTTGTCTACTTTACTGTACTTGTAAAAATAATGCTATTGTTTTACCTTAGATCGAACAAGTTCAGTCACATAATGTGTGTATGTGGGGACAGACATAAGTGTTAAGGGTTTCGTGGGGAATGTTTTACACGTTTAAGCTCAATTTTGATTTCATTCATGGGTACGTTACTGTAACTCTCAGTAATAGACGATCTATTTATTCACGAATAACAAAACTATGTAAGCGTCGTTTAAACAGGGGCAAAAAGAAAAATATTTAAAGTATAAAGGTGATTGAGCTTCATTTACAAGCTGACGAAAGAGTAATTTAAACAGAAATCTGAGATAAAAACATTTATTTTTTTGCAAGTTTGTGTTCAGACAAATATTTGCAAATGGCGAAACAGTAACTGTCTTATATGCGTTTATATATCGACGCCACCAGTACTCCATATAAGGGAAGCCTACAGAATTTCCATATTTTATCAATCATGTAAAGGGTATAACCTGGAAGTATTCCATGTGATTGATAAGTAATTACCGGCAAAGTAGGGATACATTATGGCTGAGTCGGGACTGGCCAGTTCGCGCCGCTCCCCGGTAAATCAAAGTCGACCTGCATATATGCGCTTGAGAAGACATACAATGTTACTGCAGCTTTTTAAGAGATCAGTTTATAAATTGCCGAGAGCCAAGATTAAGTTCATGCTATAGTCATCAGACCAGGTCGAAGATAATGAACTGCATGAAACACAATTATTACAAGATTAGTATTCTTAAGTTTAAACTGATATTGTTATTCACTTATTAATAAGCTTTATATCTAAACGTTCAAACGGTTAATCATACTTTTTGTGTTTCTCTGCATCATTTCTCCAAATATTATCCAGATGAAATGGTAAAGCTGAGACATTTTCAACTGACTAGCAGTCTTTAGATATAAAAAAAAAGGGAATCAGTATATTTGTGGCACAGTATTTACGACTCCGCGTTTAAAGTATGGTCTGTTCGGTTAGAGATCAGTAATTTTCTTACAAGTTAGTTAACCCCCTGTGTGTTTTCGAATAGATGGAATGCAGATCTTCGCACCAATATATTGTTGTTTATGAATTAGGATGATAGAAATCATATTTAATGGGTATTGAATATTGGGAATTTGAACCCTATGTGAATAAGAAATACATTCGTTGAACCTACATAAAATTCCATATTAAAGCATTTGAAAGGAACATAACTCTTACAATAACGAAATAGGAGTTACAATTCGTATTGTCACTGATGGCTTTGTTCATACAGATAATGTATTCAAACAATTAAGATAATAGAACAAGAACTTTCAAACTTATAGGCAACACTATGTTTCATGTTAAAGTCTTTTAAAGGGGCATAACTCAAAAATATTGAAACAGGGGTTATCGATCTCGTTGTTAGATATGGCTTTGTTTATGCAAATGATGATATATTTCAAGTATAATGTTAATAGGACAAGTACTTTCAATGTTATAGGCAACATTAAGTTCGATATTTAAGTCATTTTAAAGGGGCATAACAAAAAATAATATAACAAGAGTGATTATTTTTGTTTTCGGAGATGGCTTTATTCATTCAGATGATATATTCTAATTATTAAGTTAATAGGTCAAATAATTACAAACTTATGGGGCAACATTAAGTTTCACATTTAAGTTTAAGGGCTACAGGACAACGCAGCCGCAGACGAAGAGGCCGCCGCCGGACAATAGAATCCCTACGTGTGTACATGCTATTGCAGGTGACACAATAATAAGCACCGTCATACAATGAATTTAACATCATTAAAAATCGAAGCAAAAATGTGTGACGAGAGCGAGCATATAGGTTAATTACTTGTAAATAGTCCACCGGATGTTCCTACTCGGGCTAGTCAAGCAATGGCTGACACTAAATAGTCCCAATTTTTTTGCATTTTGGGGGCATTTATTGACAAGAATGGGCTGAAAGGGACATGTTTAGTAAATGGCATGCTTTTACTGACACACTGATACCAAATTTATGTTTAGAAATGCAATCTATGAAAAAAGGCCCCGGTTTTAAGACGGCATATGTAAAACAGTTTTGAAGTTCACACCGTAGTGAAAAAAACAGACCACCGGATTCAAGATGGCAAATCTCTGTTAATTGATACATGACCCCTACTTTTCTTGCTGGAAATGGATAATACAAACACTTAGCTTTAAAAGCATGTAAGTTAACCCCTTGGGAAATGGTACCAGCTATGATTGCCAGCATGTTGAAGCATGTCATGTTTACTATAGCTTATATAGGGAAATCTATTTACAGGTCTTACACCTATAAGAACTACCGGTAGAGGGCAGCACATGATTATTTTGGTCGTCTGCAATTTTAATATCTGTCAAACATGGATTTTGACCAATTTCAAGCAAATCTGAGGCTTAAAATTCAGAACAACTCAATTGAATTTGGCAGAAAGGGTTGTTTGGTGTGGGTTGGGGGTCGGTCTGGGACAAAATCACCACAGTATGGCCGTCTAAATGTAAAGTTTCCTAATGAACCCTATAGTAAGAAATATTATGCCCATAGGCTGGCTTATATGCTGGGATCTGGTATGTGGGACCTTCCACATGGTCTTCATGTGTCACACAGGTGCCATTTTAGCCTGTGTGTCAACTTTGAACATTTAAGTTTGGAACCCCAGTCGCTCAACAATGAGAGGAAGATGTGTGGTGACATCTGTAGCGGGAATAAAATTAATGATACCGAGTTTCCAGACTGCATTCTTTGGTACTTATCATTTATGATTTAGGAAATACTGAAGAACAAAACTTTTATTTACAGTATTTTACAGTATTTTACATTATGTACAGAACAAGCTGTATAACACAAACTGCCCGGCTCCTGGCCACTAATGGGCTTGTTTGGTTTGCACTTACACTAACCAGCACTATTTTAGTATCTATGACCATGTTAATCATACATATGCATGATCTTTTAAATGATTGAATTTTGAAAAATCTGGCTTTGGATCAGAAATACCTTTTTGATAGTGTACCTCGGAATGAACTTGATAGTTTCGCATGCGGTACGCGAACCTGGTAGCTTTCTGTCTATTAATGTAGCGCTCACTTTTAATTCGTTTGTATTGTTCGTCAAGTTTAAGAAGTCGTTTTATTACCGATGAACCTTTTGTTAATGCACACCTTAGGGCACTTGTTTTTAACACTGTTGAGTTGGCAAAGCCATGGTTTAGACGTAATATTTGACCATGAATACGGCCATGGCAGTTTCGGGAGAATGTTATTGACTTAGGCATACAGGCTTGATATGCCCTGTTGACAGCCTCACTATTTTGAGTGGAGGTCTGAAATCTAGTTTTCATTATACTTTGTGGACCAAGAAGCACTTTAATGCATTCAGACAGTATATTTTCATCAGAAGTAGTCATTTTTAATTTACAGTTTGACGGCATATAACTCTTGACTTGACGGTAATTACCAGAGCACACTAAACTATGTTTGCGGCATGATTCACCACAGTAACCCTTAAAGCACAGCACAATTGTACTAATGACATCTTGCATTTTAGTGTTAATTTTGTTTACATCCCCTTTGTATTGTTTATGGGCCATCTTAAGTTCAGCAAGACACCTTGCTTTAATGGACATTGCAAATCTGTTTTTCAAGTTTGATTTTAGTTTTCCGCTGAACATTGTACTGCTAAACGGTGCTTTATTAATATGCCTCTTTAAAGTATTACCCAAATGTCTTGTATCTTTAAGATGGATTACAGGGTCATTTTGCCCTTTGTCAACCCCACTATGACCTTTGGAGTCACCATCCCCAGTAAAGCTGGAGATACTCAGCTCTGCATTGATATCTTTAGTAACCTGTTCATTCCATTGTGCTTCATTACCAATTGATTGGGTTTGGTCAATATTTGCTGTACAGGTACCAGGGTGATTTGGACACTGTACACTTTTACCTTGATTTTTAAGTTTAGAAGCTGTTTTACACAGTTTTACACCAACAAATACACCTATGACTTTTTTTTCTTTAGTGTTATTTTCACACATGGTTGTAGTAACAATTGTGCCAGCCTGAAAAGGCGTGGTGTCGGAATTGAATAGAGGGTTGTTATAACAAGAGTCCCCTTCAACATTAACTTTAGAGGCATCTTTATGTCCACATTTCTCATTTTCTTCCCTAAGATTCTGCCTAATATCATGCATATTTTGCTTATTTAAAGTTTCTAAACTAGCAGAAACTTTGTTTGACATAGTTTGCATTGATGCTCTATGAGGCGGTATCATATTTGCATGAGCTAGGATTCGGATAGCACCAGTGTTGCTAATGGGAGTTGACATTAAACCCAACTGTAGACCCACATTAATTTTTGCAGCCCTCCTACCTCTTTTACCAGTTACAATTTCCTCATACAATTTGTAATATTTACTGACATAAGTACATTTTGTACACTTAAGGCGTTCGGCAAAGGCAAGGGTCCTTTGGCGAGAACCCGCACCATCAAATTCTAATTTACCAGTACAGCTTTTATTAGAATCATTGTGTGATTTAATTTCAGAATTAAACATATCTTGGACCAGTTTGGGGCAATACGGTTTCATTGTCAGCAAGTCCGGGTGTACATTTGTGTCTTCCGGTTCAACATATTGATATATTGGCTTAGTTTCCTCAGTAAGAGGCCGCAAGGGTACAGCACCTGTGTCAGTACCATCTACATCTTTAAAGGTAAGGGTACCTTCACTTGTTATTATTCTGTTTTGAAACTGTTCTTTGTACAGTCTGACATATTTTCTACTAGTTGAATGTTGCTCAAAACAAAAATTTGTACCTTTGTTTACACTTGCGACACCTTTTTTAAATCCAATTTTATGGCAAAGTATGCGGCGCGACCGAGTTCTACCCATCTTTAAATAGTTTTGTTTTATGAAAACTTTTGATTTATGAATAGAATAGTTTAGTTTTATATATTATACCAACAATAGCATGAAGGCTATAGTGCCATTCATAATGATTTTTCATCTTATATAGGGCCTGATGAACCAACCTGTGAAATTCCTCACCTTTTGAGTTTATACTAGGTGGTCAGCATTATGTCTGCCTGGCTTAAATTGGCATACACAACATGTCATTTTCTGACATAAACATGAGGACAAAACTTGTTGCATGAATTCTTACCCATCAAAATGTGTAAATATCAGTGAAATTAAAAATTTTTACTCCAACATCAGCTTCAAAACCCCAAAACATGTTGTTTTCGCCTTAAAAAATGCAACATAAAACACCCTTAAGACTTAAAGATGCATATTTTGGCTCAAAAAATGAATTATTTTACACATTTGAGATGTCTTACATGCATTAATGACATTTTATTTGAGATATTTTACGCATTTTAATTTTTATGCATAATTAAACAAAAGGCATAAATTTTCATTTTTAGTCGCCTTTGCGTCAAACATGCACGAGAATACATGGTGTTAGAAAATTCATCATTGCCACTTTATTTTTCATTATATTTGGCTGAAACTTGGAATATTTTTCAAGGACATGATATTATTCATGAAATTGAGGTCCAAAAAATATGGTGAAAACAAAATTTTTCTTATAGGTTAATTACTTGTAAATAGTCCACCGGATGTTCCTACTCGGGCTAGTCAAGCAATGGCTGACACTAAATAGTCCCATTTTTTTGCATTTTGGGGGCATTTATTGACAAGTATGGGCTGAAAGGGACATGTTTAGTAAATGGCATGCTTTTACTGACACACTGATACCAAATTTATGTTTAGAAATGCAATCTATGAAAAAAGGCCCCGGTTTTAAGACGGCATATGTAAAACAGTTTTGAAGTTCACACCGTAGTGAAAAAAAACAGACCACCGGATTCAAGATGGCAAATCTCTGTTAATTGATACATGACCCCTACTTTTCTTGCTGGAAATGGATAATACAAACACTTAGCTTTAAAAGCATGTAAGTTAACCCCTTGGGAAATGGTACCAGCTATGATTGCCAGCATGTTGAAGCATGTCATGTTTACTATAGCTTATATAGGGAAATCTATTTACAGGTCTTACACCTATATATTAAACGGTGGAAATTCTGAATACATACCAACATTCGAACGAAATTTTTTCTAGAGAAGTTTTAACTTAAAATGTTAAAATGTCATGCTAATGACCGAGTAGCTTTTTGGAAAGCTAAAACTTGTAAAACGTATATTGTCACCAATGATGGGAGTTCGCCAACGAGTTACCTCCCTTTATACCCAATGTTCAAACTTCGTCTGTATCGTCGCCAGTTACAGATGTATTAAGACAGTCAAAATTACTAATAATATTACAACAATTTTAAACATGTAAAAATGAAGCATCCATAATAAACTTGCATAATATTTTTAACAAATTTTATCATTTTAAAATGAAGCATCATCAATACACTTGTTTAATATTCTAAACACTAACATTTCAAAATGCACGGTGTTTTAACATTTCTTAAGATCTAATCTGGTTATGTCCTTAAAAAACGGCGACTATTATTTCAAAGTTTAATAACGTAGACACTTTAACAATAGCAGACCCGACGGGTGAGTGGGTGGGTCATTCCCACTTATCTCGTGTGTTTTCTCCAATATGTTGTAGTCGTCTTCACTCATGACTGGCAAATATGAAAACCTCGAGTGCAGATAGAGTAACATTATTGCCTTATATATCCTTTACACCTCGAAATTCTCGTGTATTCTCCCGCCAAATCACTTAGCATAACATTACCGTAATAAACATAAATTAAACCGTATTTACTTCACAAAACACCAGCACAAACAGGTATATCCCAAACGAGAATAATTTTTTTACTCACTCTGTTAGAGTGAGTAAATCAATTATTCTCTAATGTTCTATACATCATATAATCAACAACAACACCATATTTAGGAATAAGTTTTCGTATTTGCCAGTACTTATATCGAGTTAAACAAAGAGAGAACTTCCCTTGATACATTTTACCTTCAACAAAATGATGCATCTGCGTCTGTCGCATTCATGATAACGAAGATGTCGTACCAGTTCATCAACAAGTAGAAGACCATATAGATAATCTGAAATAGCCTTCAGCTTTTGCCAAAAATCGAAATTTTATACTGAAATGTATCAAGCTACGGTCAAAACCAATTAATGGCAGAAACTGTACTATGACCTAACCTTCGGTTTAATACGAAAATCCGACTGCTAGGTCACACACCCTCAATAGGGCAACAACGACCCATCGCAGGTCAAACACCCTCAATAGGGAAAAAACAGACCCATCACAGGTCAAACACCCTCAATAGGGCAAAAAACAGACCCATCGCAGGTCAAACACCCTCAATAGGGCAAACAACGATCCATCGTGGATCAAACACCCTCAATAGGGCAAAAAAAAAGACCTATCGCAGGTCAAACACCCTCAATAGGGCAAATAACGGTCCATCGTGGATCAAACACCCTCAATAGGGCAAAAACAGACCCATCGCAGGTCAAACACCCTCAATAGGGCAAACAACGATCCATCGTGGATCAAACACCCTAAATAGGGCACACACAGACCCATCGTGGGCCACACACCCTCAATTGGGCTAACACACCATTTGCCAAGTGACGTATCTGTAACAGATTAAACAGACAATCAGTCTAAAAGTCACATGATAAAAATAACCCAGCTAATCGGGTTTTTACACGTGATTACAGTTAAACAAAACCACGAAAACTAAATGTAAATCATTTAAGTCCGACTTGTAAAAATATTAAAACGATATTCGGTCTGAAGTCAATCGTTTAGAAATTGAGAATATAATTTGCTTTGTTGTGAGTAAATACCAAGGCAAATTGAAGTAGAATATTCATTAAAGTGTTATCACAACTTAGGCTATAAATAGTATTCCTCAACAATTACTAAAAATTCTAAGTGTCAAATAAGTTTTTAACTTTATCATAAACATTAAGTTCAAGCTTATGTTAGGATCAAACTTTCATATGGAAAACATCACAATGCATAATAAAAAAAATATTCGATGTAAAATATAAATTCAGTAAATGCCTATAATCCTAGGGTTAAAGACACCGATAATTTGTATCGAAGAGTATCTTTAACGTAACCATCTTGGCTATGTCACTTTCCAACTCGGAAGACTTTCATAATTTTATAACATTTATTTTCTAATTCACTGCAACCGAACGAATATAAATTATTTATACCATATTCTAGTTATTCATAGATTAAGTTATGACACCATGTTCAATAGGAATAGTCGTATAGCACTGCTATATCATACCGGAAAAACCAACAACATCAACAACAAAATGTTGAAACATCCATACTAAACTAACCGTTTGAATAATGGTATCTCAAAACTGTAAAACTTTCTAAAATTCACTGATAGTGCGAAAGTTTAATGCTGACCATATCGATATTCCAATTGGAAAACCTTTAACAACACCAAAAATTCAAGCCGACATATAATATAGTGTAATATCAATCGACCGGTTATTGTAAACTTATGTTAAGAAAGTAATCATAAATATATATATATATATTTCTGGTTAGTTCTCGCTTTCTGCAGAAGAGAGTTACAAAAAAGCTTTTATTGTCTTGCAATTACTCAAAACAATTCTTTAACAAAACGAATTTCCATAATAAATTTCAATTGCCAAAAGTCTCTAAATTTACACAAAAAGACATATTTTCACAAAAAGAATATTAAAGTGCTTTCTTGGGTCAAAATACATGAACGCATTAATAGTCCCCCACTAATACCGGTAGTTACTAGTAAATATTATATACGATATTAGGCATTATTGTCCATAATTCGTCCAGAAAATGACTACTTTATAACTTGCGGACATGCGAACTTCCCATTGTACCGTGGTGCTAAGGTTCGGACCCAAATCTACATCTCGTTATACACAAACGTTCACGTAGATAACTAACAAGAAGTGATTAAATACAAACCCATGTGTCAGATTATAGACTGTATATTCACTTTGTTCTTGCTTATCACGACCATTGTGCCACAACACCAACCAAAGCAAACTCCGCTCTTCATAGCTTATGTCGAAGAACTGCAGAACTTTCCATAGCATTAAGTGATATGCTGTGCTCAAACAGGCATAAAGTTATAATCAAAGGACTGGAGGTACTGATGAGTCGGCCATCAAAACACAATTCAAAAGCAATGGATTTTTGGGTTTGATTAAGTTGGACCAGAAATAAACTTTCGCCTCAAGAACGGGGAACAATTTACTTTATGTCCTCCGAGACATAGATCTTCGACCCCAAAAACAATTAATGTCCAATTAACAAGTCAAGACAAATACTGTTATCAAGTTTGCAGACGTGGTGACATGGAAAGCGAACCTGGTGGTAGGACAATATGTCTAAAGGCATAATTTGAATATGATTGGACTTGTAGACAATAAAATGAAATTGACCAATCACAATTAAGTGAAGGATATCATACTTCATAGGTCATATGGTCAACAGTGAAACAACGCTGGTCAGTTCTCAAACACAACGCTTTATTTAAAGGTATTACTCCTTTCGTCCTTGCATTTTGCATTTAGAGAGACTTTTTAATTTTTCATTTTATCAATGAGAGTGCAATGACGAATGGAATATTACCTTAATGGCGTGAATACTTTTGTAAGTGTGGAAGAATCCTGTGAGCAGTTGTTTGCAAGCGCAGTATCATTAGACAGCACCTAAAATTCTGAGTTGAGATACGGTGACACCAATGACAGAAAAAAAGTAGCTAAGCTAGTCATAATCTTTGAATATTCAAACTTGAAATCGACAAACAGAATTGGGTCACATGATTTAAAATAATACTACAAGTGACACTATGGTTTTTTCAATGGTTCTATTATTCAGCAAATAATGTTCAAACACACAATTACACTGATGCTTTTTTGTCAACTGATGTTTTTTCAATGAGGTGCACATTAAAACGTTTTGGTTATATTTTATATAACTTGTCTCCATTTCACATCCACTATTTGTATCGACATTTGTGATTTTTTTATTCTTGTCCATTACAAAAGCAGCATGCTCCATTGCAGGAATTAGTGGCAATCTAAAGGCTGTATGCTCCCCCAGACAGTCATAGACAGAATTGTCAAACTGGTCTCCTCACAGCATTCCATGTAGAGCTGTTATCCTGAAATATTAATTTCAACAAATAACCTATTTATATTGAAGTTGTAATGATTTTAGCTGAAGTGTCTTTGTTTTCTTTAAATTAAGGGTAATTTTGGTTATTAATTGCCAGAATCCACCAAAAAGTTACATTAGATGGGTGTTCACTTGTGTCGCCCTGGGAACTAGATCAAGTTAAAAATGCAAGAACAAAAAAGGGAATAACCCCATCTTGACATAAAGAACTTGGAGTCATGATGAGTGTGTTGTCATGAGCAATATAATTTGAAAGTTTGATGTAGAAATACTAAGAAAAGTCAAAGTTAAAGTCAACATTAAGTTTTTCTGTTAAAAAAAAGTACAAAAAAAGGATTAACTCCATCAAATGTGACCTTGACCTGAAAATTAATATCAGCTCAAGCATGTTGTCACAAACAATATAATTTGAAAATTTCATGAAGAAATATTAAGATATGGCAAAGTTATAACCAACATTAAGTTTTTGGGATAGATGGACGGACAGACAAAGCGATCCCTATGTATTGCCTTTTCTTTGAAAGGGCGACACAAAAAAATGACCCTTTAGATTAAGCAGCTAGTGGACACCTGGAAAACAATACATCAGTACATGTATCAGCAAGAACAACTTTGATGTCTGATCTGGATCTGATTGGAATCTACACTGTTTGCATATTTGTAAGAAATAGCCTCATGAATCTTATTATGAACCATGTAGATCCTGTTAAGACTGCACAGATATGCCTGCTGATCTGGATATACACTGGTCACTCATGTCATGTATTCATGGAAGAAACGGGCAAAAACAACACAGTAATTTTTATATAGGATGATTAATTTTCTTGTGAACTGAGGTCTCACAAGTCAACACATACATATAAACACAATTTTATGTTTTCTTGTTACAAGATACAAAAATACAAATACCAACATATACAGATAGATTTAGTGTGTCTCAATCATACATTCATGCAGCTTTAATAAATGAAAATAAAAAATGCAAACCTTGTCTTCATTTTCTACAGTAACATTCATATTCTGCTCCCTTATGTTCTACCAATTCTGCAGACATTTCAAGTCCACAGCTTTCACAAGACTGATGATACACATGGCTGAAAATAAATGTTGTATTTTAATCATAACAAATAACCAAAACCAATTTCACTGTACTTTTTGTTGCTTATGAAGTTGTACATAATTTGATGTTGCAGGTTAGTTAACAGATTACAATGTTGTCATAATTCATCTATTTTTATAAATATCACAAAAAAGAGGTATTTCTGGTGTAAGCTTCAAGCCATCTTCAGTTCCTATAGGCTCATACACAATTTATCCCATTTAACCTTTACCTCCATATGCCTTTATGGCATGGGAAATCAGTGTAGATCTAGATCAGCCGACACATCCATACTGCCTGATTAGGATCTAAACCGTTACGGCGTTAGCTTTTTTATTCAAATTTCAATAGGTTATTTCTGACCACAATATGACCTGTGCAGATCCAGATCAGATCATGAAAAGGCATGAAAATGTGTATAATATTATAGTAAAGGGTTAATTACTACAAAAAAACACCTGCATTTTGATACTTCATTTTATTCGTTGGATACACCTTTTAACACATGAGCAACTATTGTAAATCTAGGTGCTGACACATCTCCTTCCTGTTAATTAGAGCTTTAAATGTATCTAATGAACAGAGTAGATACAGAATGATGAGACCTCAAAATGTCTGATGTGCAAGCTGGTCTGGAGCTACATTTGTGCTATCTCTATCTGATGTGGATTTACACTGGTTACCCATGTGGTAAAATGGCGTGTAAATGGAGTAAAGGGTCAAGTTATTAACCATGAAAGTTGAAACAGCATTGGATTTTTGAGACACATTTATATGAGATTACCCAACTTAACTAGACTGTGTCCTCAGGACACTGATGCCCCCACTGCTGCAAGTACATTTGTAACAAAATTGTGTACTAGATATTAACAATATGTGGTGAATGAGGAGTAAGAGCCACAAAATTTAATGACTAACATAAACAAAGGGCCATAACTTTGGTGAAAATGGTTGCAAGGCAATGTCCTTTACAGCAATTAAGACATCATGTCTAATCATCTGTGTAAGTTTGGAAGAAATCAGCCAAATAAAAAATGTGGAGTTGATGCCACAAAATTTTGTAAGTGAAATTAACAAAGGGCCATAACTCTGGTAAATATGGCCGCAGGAAAAAATCCTTTCTTTATGATCATCTGCACATCCACCTTGATCATGTGAGCAAGTTTGAAAGAAATCCATCCAATAGTAAACGAGGAGTTGATGCCACAAGATTAAATCACTGAAATTAACAAAGGGCCATAACTCTGGTAAAATGGCCGTAAGAAAAACCCTTTCTTTACAATCATCTACACAACCTGCTTGATCATCTGTGCAAATTTGAAAGAAATCCCTTAGATAGTTAATGAGGAGTTGATGCTACAAGATTTAATTACTGAAATTAACAAAGGGCCATAACTCTGATAAAAATAGTCGCAGGAAAAAATCCTTTCTTTACGATCATCTACACATTCTGCTTAATCATCTGTGCAAGTTTGAGAGAAATCCGCTTTATAGTTTAGGAGGAGTTGACGCCACAAAATTTAATTACTGAAATTTACAAAGGGCCATAACTCTAGTAAAAATGGTCGCAGGAAAAATCCTTTCTTTACGATCATCTACACAACCTGCTTGATCATCTGTGCAAGTTTGAACGAAATCCGCCTTATAGTTTAGGAGGAGTTGACGCCACAAGATTTAATAACTGAAATTAACAAAGGGCCATAACTCTGGTAAAAATGGTTGCAGGAAAAAATCCTTTCTTTACGATCATCTACACATCCTGCTTGATCATCTGTGCAAGTTTGAAAGAAATCCGCCTTATAGTTTAGGAGGAGTTGACGCCACAAGATTTAATAACTGAAATTAACAAAGGGCCATAACTCTGGTAAAAATGGTCGCAGGAAAAAATCCTTTCTTTACGATCATCTACACATCCTGCTTGATCATCTGTGCAAGTTTGAAAGAAATCCGCCTTATAGTTTAGGAGGAGTTGACGCCACAAGATTTAATAACTGAAATTAACAAAGGGCCATAACTCTGGTAAAAATAGACGCAGGAAAAAATCCTTTCTTTACGATCATCTACACATCCTGCTTGATCATCTGTGCAAGTTTGAAAGAAATCCGCCTTATAGTTTAGGAGGAGTTGACGCCACAAGATTTAATAACTGAAATTAACAAAGGGCCATAACTCTGGTAAAAATAGTCGCAGGAAAAAATCCTTTCTTTACGATCATCTACACATCCTGCTTGATCATCTGTGCAAGTTTGAAAGAAATCCGCCTTATAGTTTAGGAGGAGTTGACGCCACAAGATTTAATAACTGAAATTAACAAAGGGCCATAACTCTGGTAAAAATGGTCGCAGGAAAAAATCTTTTCTTAATGATCATCTACACATCCTGCTTGATCATCTGTGCAAGTTTGAAAGAAATCCGCCTTATAGTTTAGGGTGAGTTGATGCCACAAGATTTGGGGACGTACGGACGTACAGACGTACGGACGGACGGACGAGTGCAACTCTATATGCCTCCCACTTTGTGGGGGCATAAAAACAAATAAGCAACCCATCGTGTTAGTTCAAGGTGGCCAACAGATGAATATTGTTATATATAATGTTAATAATCAAGTGAATTCAAGTTGACCTTGTTATTGGGTCAAAGGTAGTCATATATGCCTGAGACAGAAGGCTGAGGGTAAATATGACAGCCCGAGGCCCAATAACATGTTCAAATTCATATGAAGACTAAACTGGGCCAATACAGGTGTTCTGGACCAATATGAGAATTGCTGGGCCATTATAAAATACTGAAGTATTGATGTGGTGTACCATGTAGTGTCTGCCAGGAAAATGGCATGTTCAAGTCAGGTGATGACATGCCTCGAGATTTTGCCACACTGCAGTCATGTAAAAGAAAAGGGCAAAGTATGCAATGCCTTTACTGTATATTTATACAGGGCTCTCACTAGAGAGAGACTTGAAGGAATTAGTCTCATCAAAAGTGACCAGACTTCTCTCTTTGTTGAGCTTTGTTAGAAGTCATTTTGTATTTACGATATAGGGAAAGAAAGCTGTTGACTGCAAACTTCTCCATAATGCAGTAAATTATGACAAAACTCTCCCTGATTTGCAAGTCTGGTGAGAGCCCTATTAAAAGTCAATTAATAAAATTTAATATACCATTATCCTTCTTCCACTCCTTTTCCAATTTCATGCTTTTTGAACCAGAGATGGCACATTTCTTTCATTTGATTTTATCACTGAAATTAACAAACACAAAATTGCAAGGGTGCAAGTTAGGATTTCTAAAAAACCTGAAATCCTGAAAATTTATTTAGGGTAAATGAAGAAAATCAATCATTTTTAGACACACAAAAACCTGATTTTCAGGCAAACGCACCCATGAAATAATAACAATTATTTTGATCTTTGCTCAAATTACAAATATTCTTTATAATAACATATTTTATTTTTTAAGTGAGTGATCATAACAATTAGTTTACTCTCATTTTGTACTTTGCTAGAATGGTCTTTCTTCATATTGTTTCTATTCTGCATTGAAATCCATTCAGTCTGAGGTGTGAGGTGTATCTACAAAAAGTCACCCACAATCTTTTGGACTGAGTAAAATTTTTTTCCTTTAGTTGCTGTGAAAAAGAGTGCTGTAATTTGTTTTGTAGTTAAAACGCCTGTTCCAACAGCCGTTCAAGAAAATTTCATAAAGTTATATTGATTAACTGTTGATTAACTGAATTAAGTATCCATATTGTTTCATCACTGCGAGAGTTATTACGTGTTTCCTTCTTTTGAAAAAATAAAATATGGATCCAGGCATGTCACTTTAAAATTAACCAGAAAGTATCAGACTGCAAAAAGTCAAAAATGTGTTGACTGCTCTTATAAACTGGTCAAATTGGGTTATCACTAAAATTCACAAAGTGGGTTCCTTTTCAAATAACTACCGGTAATTTATTTTACATTGCTGATCAGAATTCAAGTCTGGGTAAAATTCATAGAATGAAATAGACATAAAATTAATGCCTTAAGTAGTTTTGGTTTATTTTACCTAAAAACAATTTGTAATGGAAGGCTAATAAATGAATACTTGTTACATCAAAATTATTGAACTGAAACACTGTGTAAACCTAGGTTCACTTCAATACTTAATACTGGTGTAACATCAAAAGGGAGACAATATATTCATTTTTATAATTTGGCACATGTTTGTAGTGAACAAAATGTATATCTTTGGTTTTCATTTCATAATTTATTGTCACTTTGTTAGGCAATTCTACTATTAACAAGACTTAATTTAACACTATGAAACTAATTTGAGTTATTTATCAAATTACAGGAACCTGAATTTCCATCAGAAAATATTCAGATAGGAAAAAATATTACATTTTCCCAATGCAACGGATTTGTACCCCACCCATTAACATGTTAAAATAATTTACCAGTTGCAATGTTGACAGCGTTATCACAGCTCAAGCATTACAAAGAAACTAAAATATACTGTTTAAAATAATTACATCTCCTAAACAGTCATTCTGGATTTAACTCAAACATTATTTTCTACCTTCACTTTTGTTGTCCACTTCATTGCATGACGTCAAACAGTTCTATACCGCTTCAAATGGTTCAAATGGTTGATACATGTCTGACCAGAACCAAAAATCATCTAAACCTATTTATGAATAATTAAATCAATTAATAAATACTTCATTCTTTCTTCCGGGATGCAAAATTTACCTGAAATGCATTTAAGAGATACTATTAAATAAATATTGTGAAGTTCCCATTTCTGTATAAACTTGGTGAATCCCTGAGGTGCTACTCTTTTTCTTCATATGGTTTTCCCTGGGTTATTAATTTTGAAAATATCTGTTCTGATTAAATGACCTGTGAGACATATGGAATGGAGTGTAAGACAAAACTGAAAGTAGGAAAAACTTCTGATAGCGGATTTCATAAGGTGTACATATAACACGCAATTATTGAAAACATTAGATTTTCATTTCTTTGAAATTTTATACTTCAGAAAATCTTGTGTCAACTATGTAGCTGGTTACGGTTTGGAAATGGGTTAGATCTGGATATTTTCTGATGGAAATTCAGGCTCAAGATTATGATCAAATGCATAAAATGCATTTATTAATATATCTGTTAAATCAATTCATGTATGAATTTTAAATTACTTTAAACATAATTTTCAATAGATCAAAATGTTATAAAAAATCATTGTGAATCAGATGCTTTATGTTTTACTTTAAAGCGTTCAAATGGGAATATAATTCTTACAGGAGTGACGATATTTTACCAAGTAATTCGTTAATCGTTCAAAATCCAACTTTTTTCAATGCAATACATTGAAATAATTTGATTACTTACATCTCTACAAGGTTCCACAATTAATATCCACAATGATTAGGGCCCTAAATTAAAAAAGTTTCGCTTAGCCCTACGGTCGATTTTGAGACTCCTACTTTCATTTTGGAGAGTGCATTAATTAATTAAATGACGTAACCGTTCAATAGAACCCAAAGAGCCAAAATCACGTTTACTGCGGTGTAGTCTTTCGAATCTAAAATTTCAAGTTTTACAATGATTTTGTAACGTAGGCTACCATTCGAAAACCACCAAATCCACCTCCATTTCCATATGAATAATTCTATTTACAAAGAGAACTTCTATTGTCAATATACATTCAAATATAACCTGGGTGTTATAAAAAAATTGCATCACGAAAATAACTCGATAAATACTCACTGTTGATTTGATTACGATGGATTTTTCGTCTTCACCGAACGTTGTCGAATCCAATATGGCGTTCCGCCATCAGGTATTCATGCGCGTTCATGACTCAAAATCTTGTCGAACGTTCCACGAGTTAAATTTCTTCAAATATTGATTGATTCCATATTTTTTAATATAAATTTTATCGTTTTGCACAGAATTACAAAATTGACCGCTTTGTAGCATTGACTTACTTTTTGAAACTAAGAACTATATTCTAGGGTAGCAAGCATACATTCTATGGTAGCATGCAAGTACTGTCGTTACTACATTGAAATAAAGAAGGAGTTAGAACAGTATTGCATGCAACCCTCAAATTGTTAGGTTCATAGTAAAGCAAAAACGATTGTCGAAAATTGGTTTTCACTGAGTCTGCCGACTCAAAAATCGATGAATTGTTTGACCTGAAAGTACTAATCATACTAATTATGTTCAAGCTGTTAGCATTTAAATAAACGAATGTCAATAATGAAAAGCAAAACATATCTTTAAACGGGTTGGATGCTGAAAGACGAATACCAAATTTCAATAAACGATCTATTTGCCTGCAGAAACCGATGATTCAGTCCGCTCGACTAAGCAGTCACTTGAACATCAATGTCTTCTTGAACATCAATGTCTTCTTAAAATCATATATGACAAGTCTACCTAGCAATACACTTGTTTAAGAAAACGTAAATGTTTTAACACTTGAAGCTTATAAAATCATGTTTCAATTAAGTCGTAAGTCAGCTATAGTAGAATACAAGGCTCTATATATCAATTAGAATATCACCCAGAACATGTGCCATTTATTTCGAATTAGAGAAAAGTAAGGCCTATTCAATTCGAACCGGATTAAACACTCTTAACGTGCTACTGTAAACACAAATCATCTGAATAACCACAAGCCTGAACAAATGCAGAAAAATTATATTTTCATCATCACTGTTTGCAAATTACCAACTAAAAGTAACGTTCATTTACATTCCTGTATGTTTCTAAAGTTCAACGTTTAAACTTTACATTGACTAGTCAACTCATTATAAGCTTGCACATTTTGCGATGAGACCTCAATTGCAACACCGAATTAAAAGTAAATACATTAACAGCTGATGTACGGTTACTGGTCTTGTTTCCTCAATTTTATCCCCCACATTCCGTAGGCCGTCAACGCATATTGCAGATGTCTTTGACAAGCCGAATCGAATCAAACCGTAACTTAACCGTTTAAACTCTCAATACTTAAGCCGTCAAGCATAATCAGTACACATATCTACAATTCAATATTTGAATTAACAAAACAAAAAGAAATACAAACGCATTTCCAGAAATGCAATCACTTAGTCTAGGATACATAATTCGGGAACGTCGACTCTGTAATCCCCATGTTCTTCATACATCAATCACCACGAGGCTTCCATTACAACTCTGAAAATATCATTGCATCTGAGTATCTTTTTAATAGGAAACTGATTTTCTCCGAATTAATGTCTTCTACCAGCGTTGATGTAGCAAGTCAAAACAATCTTATTTCAAAATGATGGAATCTATATATACTTCTTCCCGCATGTTGCGTTTGAAAAATGCCAACCGGATAATTTTATTATATGCATAATGTCGTTTCCTCCAAATCATATACGTATATTAAAATATGCTATATAAAATGTATTGGCCTTTCATTGTTTATCTACAAATCTTAAATAACCGATTCAAATTCATATTATTGTGCATCTAAAATATATGTGTCCTTAATCGCTAGAGTCTAATCGCAAAGATAAAAAACAAAATAAATTCATATTGTACCATATGTGTCAACACAACAAATTATAAAATTGTAAATGAAAGATTACGACAGATAATCCTTCTATTACATAGTGTTCTGTATTACATTATTCCATTTGCACCGTATAAACGTAATATCAAAATTATTATAATGAAAGACGTTTTCCTTCCTAAACTCTGAAAACTGACAAGATGAAAACAGATCTGACAAAAATAATTTGTCACCGGGTTCCGAATATCGCTTTTGTTGCCGATTCTCTGCTAAAGTTGCCTCAATATCCTAGCGGCACTGCATGAGGATTTCGTGAATCATCACAACGAATAACCTTGGAGCATACGTGTAAATGATTACGCTAAACCATGAAATAGTACAATTATTATGACATAAACAATCATCCACGACGAATACTATTATAATAAAACATGAACTAAATGAAAAACCTACATATACAATGCGCCATAATTTGTCCTTCCTTTTAACTGAAAAATAATAATAAAACACAAAAATTCCTATTTTACCTCAAAAAAATAGTTTAAGCAAATGCTATGCATCTATTAATTAATATTCTTAAAAATATATATATATATAAATTATTTAAATAAAACACTGACAAGGTAGTAACTGTACGTCATGCTATGAGACCGAGTAATGTTACGTGGCACCCTCAATCGTATTGAAACTAGATACAAGTTATCAAATAAAAAACAACGGCTAGCTCCGAGCCAACCAATTTTTAATTGCGACGTCTGGGAGCAACCGAGGTAATCAAGTAGCCGAAATACAAAGAAAACAATAATTTATCAAAAGATAAATGAATTATATAAACTGATCTTAATACTCCTCTTTGAATCACCGTAAAGTTTGTCGTCGAAGTATCTTTTCAATACACTTACACACCGGCTCTATTGTTTAAAACCGGTCTATATATTTTGGATCGACCTATTGTTGTATAGGTTTCAAATGATTGCTTTCCTCGTTGAGGTCTATATTGTAAGTAAAACAGACCTGACCTGGTACATCTCAGACCTGTGAAATATATGTCAAAAGCAGTGAACAACCGGCATTAACAAAGCTTAAATATTTAAAACAAACAATTCACCATGCACTCTGCATTTATTGACATAATAAAGTTCGTCGATGACGACCTGAACAAATAGGCCGTGCACAAAAGTTATGTATATGTTTCAAATTAATGTAAAAGGTATAATTTCTTTTCAACGTATGTAATACACATGGTGCTTACAGAGGTTTTTGCAAATTCATAATCAATAAGCAAGATAAATTTAACGTATTTGAATTGAATTTGATATAGCATTAACAATTGGACAAACATTATTAAGCTCACTATACTATTGTTAAATTCAAAATCGTGTAAAGGTATGCTTGAATTTTTTTTCAATTTAATTCTAAAAATATAGTATTCATTATAATGAAAAAATATTATCAGCCAAAATGATAAAGATGATAATCAACAAATATTATGTTAAACATGACAAACACAACATATTTGAGCCTGCATATCTCCTACATATGAAAATGCACCTCGGAACTATGAATATGAAACACCTTTGTGCCGGCGACCTCGTTGTTCTTTGTGTTGTTGTTGTTGGTGATGCCGTTGTTGTTGTTGATAATGATGTTGTTGTCATCGGAGCTTTTGGAAGTTGTTACCTGGAGAGCTTGTGACACGTCTCTTTTTTGGGCATCGCTTGGTCGTTTGTAAGAATAGATTGCCGTGCTTCTGTGTCCCGTCTGCTCCATTATCAGCTGTTCCGGGACTTTCTGTTCGAACAGACGTGTTGCCGTTGTTGCCCTCAAGGAATGGTTTGTAAAGTAACCATCGTAGCCACCTTTGAGCATGATGCTCTTCACAACTTCCTTCAATTTGTTGTGGCCGACTGGTGCCAGTGCAAACCAAACTTCTTCACTAGGTTTGCTAAGAGGCTGAAAGTAAAATGCTGATTTTGAGCTAGCAGGATTGAGTTTTGACGTATACAGGGCAAACATTTGGACCGGGCACCTAGGGCTGTCGGGAATTTCATATGCCCTTGCTTGGAGTGGCTCTGTTTTCCGGTGCTTTATACCAACTTTATATGTTTTGGATATACTTTCTTTGTATTCCAAGTGCTTTTTCCCGTCTTGGTCTACCATTACACGGAAATTTTCTCTGGTAAGGTTTCTATGCTCATCTCCTCCCCTTAAACCAAAGTTGACTCCAACGGTCCAAAACATACTGTGCAGAAGCTTTTCCGGTTCGTCAATACCTAGAATGTCCCTTTCCCACAATTCATTTTCTTGCTTTTTTGTAATGACGTTTGCTTGACGTTTCTGGAGCCCGTACCCCTTCTTCGTGACTTTTTGCATGCTGTTATCAAGACAATTCTTAAGTTCATTGAAATTTGGATCATTAAGAAACGAAATTGGTCTTCCATGTATTTCAAAGTTCTTTTGCATGGATGTTATGATTGAAAACAGTGTACCACTCGTGTACTCATTACCATCTTTTCTGCGCAGAGATAAAACAAAGTTGCACAAAATCATGTTGAGATTGTGATAAGACTGATGCAGCAGATCAGTACTAAGCATGTCGGCGATCTCCTGGTCAGTTCCCGAGTTCGTGACTTCCGTCGCACACTGGTTGTAAAGATTAACAACCCATTGCGCCTTTCGTCTGGTGTTGTCAGGCACCTGTTGTTTAGTCATCTGTGACAGAGTGCGTTTGTCCACTGTTTTGAATCTTCCGGTTTCAACTGTAATTAAACAGACACAGTGTAGGTAAAAATAATAACTGCGACATCCTCACACACTCGACTTTAAGTGATTGAAAGCTTTTGTTTTGCCCATGTATAAAAGATATTATAATGCTTTGAAAATTGCTTAACAAGAATATTTAAAGTTCAAATTCCCGTTAGTTAAGAAAAACAATAATAACAAAAATGATACAGAACATTTCAATGAATTAAAAAAATCATGTTTTAATGTTGATGTTCTAAATATAGATTTAAAAATGGTTATGAAGTTAAAATGGTGTATCATTATTACTTCTTGAGAAAACAGAACATTTTTTGTTACATGTCTTAACCACAGTGCGGTCCCGACTTGTTACGCCGTTAAAAGTGTACAATATATAAATACATATTGTTCACATAAGCGAATTTACATTTGTCAATTGATAGCAAACACGGTTTAATTATCGCTTTAATCGAACCTGCTTTCAGACCCCCCTAATATGAGAACTTGTATTTTGACATGTGACTGCGAATTGTTTTCTTTTTTCATAGGTAATTTGCTGTTATAATAGTTGTTTAAAAACAGGGTCAATTTTATAAACTGCTTTATCTTCAGAATATTATATCATAAACTGTCTAGAATTATTATTTTTTATCATAATCAACTGTTCACAATCTTAACCAGCTGCTCGACTGTCAATATATGTATATTTGTATGTTCCAAACGAGAATAATTTTATGTAATAGAATTTACAGAGAGAATCGATGATTATAGCATGGTCTTTAAGTTCTCTATCCGTTCAATTGTCCATCCAAAGTAAAATGTGTCATATTTTAAACCTCTGACAAATAAAGCAAAAATGTTTCAAAAAATGACAATTTCATTTTCTGCATGTATATATTAATACGTTTTACTTTTATTGCATGCTATCGAGCATGTCCAATGTTCTCGTGAATTTAATAGAAAATTGGCAAATACTATTGGTCGCCTTTGTTATGTCTGTTGAAGCGTTTCAATGTTCAGGTCTACCAGTTTGATTAGGAAGTTTGAAACATTTTTTATTGCGGATCAATTTGCATTTTAAATGTTTTAAAGGATGGGCCAGTACAGGTGATTTTATTCAACCACAAATTCAAGTGATTTTTTTCCCTTCTAAGTACGGAATGTGAGGGAAAAATGAACTCACGACGTTGTTAAATTGAAAGCCTTTTTAAAATCCAAGATGTTTGATTTTGAACGAATATCATGCATGATATTGGCTAAACCGTTTGCAGTTTGGTAGTTAAATGCGTTATATTTGTTTTTATGCCAGCTCTTAGAAATTTTTCATTCACAATTAGTTATTTTATAATATTTATACAGAAAGATATGGCTTCTTTAAATTCAAGATACTGCGTTTTTCATACTCAATTATAAAAATGTATACTCCCTTCACATTGTCAGACAGTAGATAAGAACTTCTAACAATGCGATATAATTAGATCTATAATAAATCTAACTAACTAACCATGTGGAAATCAAATTATTAGAGTACTCTTGAAGGGCTGCAAACCTGCTCCTTGTTTGGGTAATGCATTACCTTTGCAGAAATGCTGTTTGCATCAGAACACTGAAATTGTTGTTTGAAACAATAGAAAAGCTTGAAAGGTATAGCGTAAAAACTTATATGTTATATACAATATGTTATTGTCGTCTATCAAAATAATATCAGGCTTTTAAATAACACAGCAAAAGGTTTTAACATTTTATTTGAAAGTAGAAAGAAAGCGATTCTTTTTTTCGAATTTCTTTATTTTTTATGTTTTTTTCTTCTTGTTGAATGTAGCGTTCACTTTTGGTTTTAGTAGTTCAAAGTGATTCTTTATAGAAATGGTAAACTGTTACCTTGAATATTCAGTGTATTTTGTACAAATATTATCACGGTGGTTAAGCTACTCGGACTTTTTTTATCAAATCTGCGTCCCCCGACTAGTTTTGATCAAGGAAAGGACTTTTTTTGTGATTTTAGAGACGATATTTTTATGTGTATACCTTAAAAACCTCTGTATGGCAATAATTATGTGTTGTATGATTATTATAATTGCACGACGAAATGTCACAGTGTTTTCTATATGAAATAAATGCCACCATATTTAAGAATCATCGAAATGCTTTTATTAAGAGAGAAAAACAAAATCGCATTGTACCGGTATACCATATTAATTTTCTGATCAGGCTGTGAAAAAATATCTTTTAGCGAACCCTCTACACTCTGCAAAAATATGTAGGAAATAATGTATTGCAAATTCGTACTGTCAATGATTTCTAGACAACTGAGTGAAGAAAAAACACATTTTAGCAGAAAAATAATGTAAAATGGATTTTTCGGGGCGTAGGACTGTTTGTGATCGAGGAACAGGACTAGTATTGATTCCGGTAATAATTTATATTCAAAAACTTTAACCAAAACTTGCCAATTCGAAAAATAAGCGTCTAATACGGAATAAGTTTTCATCTTGTAGTTTTAAAATGGACAGTTTAAAAGATCAAGAGGTAAGTATTTAATTGTTTTCTTTTTCGTTGTACTTTCTGTGGTTTTTGTTTACTCGAACTATTTGGGCTGCTCGTTTCTGTCATGTCTCTAGCATAATTTATAAAAATAAACACCGCAATATTAAAATAACGAGCGTCACACTTGCCAGCAATACCGTACGACGAAGTGGTAGTTAATATTTACTCGGTTTGTTCCCCGAGGCGCACCCCTCCGTCCCTTTCATGCATTATGTAGCAAAGTTTAATGACAATAGCTATTGATTCCTTTCCGGGACCAGATAAATGATTTCCAGAAGGGGGTTCGTTAAGGATATTCTTGGTGTAGTTACATATTTTCAATTTGTTGGCCAAAACCTCAACGAAATTGTTGTCCCAATAGGGGGTTCGAGCACCCCCGCATAAACCCATCTGGATCCGCACCTGATTTCTTTTCTTTTTTCTTTGCTTATCACATTTCTGAAATGCCAGAACGAGGCAAACTGGTTACCGGCGTTTAAGGCATTTCGTAAAGTATGCAAAGTAGCCCAGTTACAAAGAACATTCATTCCCATAGGGTTCAATGTTGAATTCTCAATATTCAATGTCCATCAATCATGATTTCTGTCATCTTAAACTTATATACAGGTGTGAATATCTACATTTCATGTATTCAAATAGGAAGTCGACCGGGGCTTTAAGGACGAACCCCGTTTTCTCCAAAATATGTTTAAACTGGCCGCCCCGCCCCCCCCCCCCCCCCCAAAAAAAAAAGAAGGAGGGTTAACACTGGATAAACCAAAACAATTATCCAGTGTAGACCCTCATTTTTTTAGGGGGACGGGGGCGGCCAGTTTATACAAATTTTGGAGAAAACGGGGCCCGTCTTCAAAGCCTCTGTGAGTAAATCGGGGGTTAACTTACTTGTGACAAAATAACTGATCTTTATCCGGCCGCCAGGTGGTCATACCACGTGGTTTGTTACATTAATTATTTTTGGTATTACGACAAGAAAAAAACCATCGATTCAAATCTTTGAAGCCATGTGAATATTACATTGGCATTCCAAGGAGAAAATTTAAACACTATCCACTGTGATTCGGGGCAAATACTGATAATTTTGTATTATTTATTTCAGTATTCGCCCCGAATCACAGACAAAAGTTGGAATAAAGTGACAAATGAATTGACAACCGTGGGTAGTGTTTCTTTCCCCCTAGAATGCTCTTAATTTCATCAAAAGTTGTGAAATAATAAAAAACTTAGAAGGCTTCGAAAATTTGAATCGATGGTGTTTTTTTTCTTGTCGAAATACCAACACAAAATGACGTCAGAAACCACGTTGTATTGCCCCTTGCGCCAGACCATATTTTAAACGCGGTTTCGTAACCACGGTGTTTCGCCTCTATCAAACAAGATAAAGACATGAAATTACTTTCGTTTTCTTTCCTGACCTGTTATCCCTGCAAACGCGCCACAAACAGGGCGATTTCTAAGAGGCAGTTAATTCAGGAGCTTTGCCAGCTTTTTCTAGTTGTAGGCCCATATAAGGGATTCCTAGGGGCGATTGCCTCTTGGTAAGGGGGTATGGGGGAAACAAGTGGAGATTAAAAATAGCAAATGTGCGTTTCCAAAGTATTTTCAAGGAAATTTATCAAAACAAAATGTTTAAACTATGAATTTGATTCGATATAATTTTACTGAGCACGGTAAATCATGCATAAGCAATGGGGGAAACTTAGATATGAAACAGTTGTCTGGCTGCCAGTTGAAACTACCGCGAATTGCCTATGTAAAAATTTCATACGGATATCAATGTGATTGAACGATAAAGTGCTGTGACTTAGTGTCATCATGAGATGAGGGGAACAACTGTAATCGTTCTAGAATCAACGTATTGGCATTAGAAAGGCAAGAGATTGCCATACACTCGCTTAAAAAATTGACATATAAAACACTAAAACATGTTTATTCATAATGGTGTTATTATAAATGTTCCCATGTTTGCAAACATCACCAAGAATACAGCGAACAAATGTGCATGAAATGTGAATTATTTTAATTTCATTTTTAAAAGGTATACGTTCTATAAAGTCCGCCTCTAGAATCATGTTGAAACATGATAAAAGTATCTTTGAAATTTTGAAATGGCCTTCCTCCCTATTTTTATTTCTTTTTGGTCGATTCAGCCATAAACTGGAGCTGAACTTTCTTTATCTGCAATACGGAAATCATAAAAGATCCGTTGACTTTTAATCAAAATTAGTCCCATGCCTAAAAAATCAGTCGAAACCTGTGATCATAAATAGTTCCTTTCCAGAACAAAAATATGCTAGGTATAAATCTCTTTCTTTAAAAAAAAGGACTGAGTTACTGAAATAAGTAAATCACTTTCACTTTGAACCAGGAAGTAAGATTTCCTTGAATTTCTTGAAAACCCTTACATTATTTTGACGAATTGGCACTAAACATTGTAGACGAGCATATACTTATTTCAGGTATGAGTTGCTTTGGTATATTGTTTATGAATTTCAGAGTTCTCATGCAAATGGTTTTTCTTTTGTTTTAGTATGTGCTTGGTAATTAGAACATGAATTAGACTAAATTGAGCTCGCAAACATTTACTACATCCATAGCTAAATACATTTATTTACTGAAATCTAGGTGGCAATAAGTATTTCCCCCAAAATTCATTTTTTGAAATTTTAGCTAGTTTTCGCCATTTGCAATGTTTGCGTCCTCTTAAAACTGTTACTAAAGAGAAGTCATTTACCATTGGCGCATGTATTTCACAATTATAACATAGCCAAAACCTTAAAATATACATAGTATAAATGAAAAATGGTAAAAATGGAGACATTTGTGAAATATGATTCAAGACCCGCTTAATTTGCAGAGAACTACGAGTTTTATCAATAACTAAGGCGGTATATTATGACAGTTATACACGGCTTATAAACTTAAAAGCAAAAGAAACTGTGCACTACAAGTCGTACAGTTGCAAAATTTAGCACATAACACTATCGGACGTCACGGTGTATGCACACACAAAGATATTGGTCAAATAATGGGTAAATTTTACGTAATAGCCTGATTTGTAATTTCGCACAATTTCCACGTGCATCATGTATAAATAGGCACAGGTGATAAAACTTGCTGTCTTTACATTCATTTGCATATGTATAGTGCGAATATCACTTGAGAATTAAAATTTTTCAAGCAGCTAATATGTCACGACTTTCGGAACGTCAGCGTATTGACGCTTTGATGATGCTGGGCAGGGTGACTCTGTTGTACCAGTTTCAAGGGAATTTAATTGCCCTAGAAACACTATAATGTTGTTGAGAGAAAGATTTGCGCAAACGGGGACTATTGCCGACCGACCTCGACCCGGTAGACCACGTGTGACGGGCATACGTCAAACAGCGTAACGTAAATCCAATACACGGCTTGTTGTGCAGGTGGTTGAACAGAATGGCGGACACACGCGATATTAATGCATTTTGCATTAATTTTGATCGAAATTCAGTAAATCAACACAAGAAAATCATCTCTCGGTTATTTTTGCAATTTTGGTTTTGACACCTTCTGTACGTCTACGCGTCTTACACTTACGTACAATAAAACACGACTACAAAATTACATTTATTAAAAAGACAAATGAATATCCTTTAAAATGATACCAACCATGACAACATTCCTTCCGTAAATTCTGAGAAAATCTAAACATGAAAAGTGCACAGTTTCTTTTGCTTTTAAGTATATATCCTAATATTCCGTGGCGATGCTAATTTTTCCATTTTTTTCATTAATAGTCGAGGGGGGGGGGACGACGTAAGTTTGATAAAAAAAAAAGTCCGAGTAGCTTAACCACCTCGATTATAATCGTAACTCATAATTTGATGTCATTTTATAAGGGCATCTGTGCAGAAAATTGTTTCTTTAGAATGTCCCGAGTGTAACATTCTTTCTTTTCATATGAATGATTAACACATTCTTTGCAAATAATTTGACTTTCTTGTATGTTTCAGACTCACAGATTATTAGTAGTACAACATGTAGAACAGCTATTTTTTGTCTAAAACACCTGCTTCACCTAGTTTAAATCAGACATGTTACTTACCGAATAAATGTATGAGCGCTTTTCTTTTACAGTTTTATTACAAGTATGAATTGTATTAATATTTTTATTCCTGAATAAAAAAGTTGGATGGAACAAGTTTTTGTTTATAAAATAAATTAATATACTAGAAAACAGCATCATTCAGATAGAACAAGCGGTATCTCAACAGTTTGAGGATAACTAAGAAGCTCCAACTTGAATTCATTTACGACAGTTTCCAATATGAAAGTAGGACAGAATATATTTATATTAGTAATATTTTTTCTAAATCATACTACCTTCAAATGCAGTATTATAAAATGTTACACTCGAGACACAAAAATATTATTTAAGCATTCCATGAACATATTTGATTTTTTACAGTAACTAATTAAAAGACAGACACATTCACATTCATAAAATGTCACATGTAGTGGACAGCACAGTAAAGTTGAAAGTATACAACAAATTCAGTAGCAACAAAACACAGCTTTTGAATGTAAAATTTTATAATTGCGGCATATAGCTTTTCCATTATATGAAAAAGAAGGAAGTTTTACCTGCACTTATTCACAACATCTACCTCCATACTTCAAAAACGAATCTGTCTTTTTTGTCTTTCCAATCACCCGCCCCCGTCTCATTTTTTTATTTGTTGCTTTATTTGTTGATAAGGTTGAAAACGCTTAAGTACAAGATAAAAAAGATAATATCACTATGACACATACTTTGATAAGAAGTGTCAGATGTTTAATGGGGACGAGATCACAGGAGGGTTCTAGGTGGGTACTTACAAAAACACGCGCACACACACGCACACACACACACGCACACACACACACACGCACACACACACGCACGCACGCACGCACGCACGCGCGCGCACGCACTCACGCACACACACACACACACACACACGGAAACTTAATTTTAACTTAATTTTTCATTTTATTCAAACCAACAATTGTTTGTTCTTTAGGGAGGGTAAGAGGTAGTTAATGGTATTCAGTTATCCATTTACTCCTTAGTCCTTACTCTTTTAAACCTTTTTTTTACTTAAATTTTGAAATATTTCTTTCAAACTCAAATTAAACTTTTAGGTGGTGGGGTTGGAAACTATCAGGGGTACCCACTGCTTCCCTAAATTTTCAATTATTAGTTTTTGTTTTATTTATTTATAGGGCTTAAGCGAAAGTCATAAAACAACATATCACACACATACTTTAATAGGAAGTGTCGATGGATGTAGAACTGACAAGCGTATAAATTAAAAAAGCCCCATGTTCAGACTAAAGATCCCAGTAGTGTATTGAGCAACTTGTTGTTACAATTACATCACATAATTCACACCTTTCTTAAGGAGAGCCAGTACAAAAAGAACAATTTTGAGACAGTTTGTTTGAATGAAACAGAACATACAAGTACACTATTTCTTAAAAATCCAACTCTGAATGGATCAAACTAACTACACATTTCATTCGTTATAGTTAATTTCACTCATATTCATGCTCGTTGTTGAAGTTGATTCGAATATAAATAACAATTTTCATTTATTTCATTTATTAATGGTATGATGAATGTGAGATAAGTTCC
Source organism: Corbicula japonica (assembly GCA_038501625.1). Classification (NCBI taxonomy): domain Eukaryota; kingdom Metazoa; phylum Mollusca; class Bivalvia; order Venerida; family Cyrenidae; genus Corbicula; species Corbicula japonica. The sequence continues at coordinate 13,813,622 of JAZAYU010000002.1, read as the reverse complement.
TCGCAAATTTGTAACCTATAATGTATCCAAAATAATCCATAAAAGCAAATTTAATTATATATTTCATAAGACAAACATGGAATTAATTTTAATACCATGTTTTAAATGTCTTTATAGTATACTTAATTAAATATGTCCGGAGTGTAACAGTAACAGTAAAAATATAATAGTTTTTACGGTATTGAAAAGTGGCCTAAAAAGTTCTATACAACTTTTAAAAAAAATTGGTATTATAGTTTCTCATGAACATCTATAGTTTGATAAATAACGGGTTTTGTACAAGCATCTGCACTTATTTTTACATAATGAAAACCTTTTTTACTGGTACAGTTTGCAAAAATAAAGCCAAAAACGTACAGAATATGTAGTAAGATATAAATTTTTGTGTTAAAAAGGTTTTTTGTATATGTTAAAACAACTCACAAATATTTGTTAGAAACCTCTTGTTTAGTAAATATGAGAGTTAAAAGTTTAAAGCTTGTTTTAGAAAAAAATGGATTCATTGGAAAAAAATGTTAAAAAGTTTTTAAAAATATGTATTCATATACTTTAACCCTTGGAGATTTTTTTAATTGAATTTATTACTTATCGATTGTGAATGAAATTTTGAAAAACACAAAATTTTTAATGTTATTCTAAAGTTTACCCCCTTTGTCACGCTTTGTCTTCATTATTTTGAAACCTACCCAGCATACAACTAAACATAGCTATATTTCGTCATTAAAATTAAGCAGAGAAACTCGTCATCCTAGTTTAAAAGCAATTAACTTTTAAATGGAATAAGGACGCATTAAGTTTTGTCATTAAGGTGAAAATAATGTTCAGTTTCAAATGAACTACACTGTGGTCTCAATTATTCGAACGTTCTGATTTTACAATCAGTTCGTCTGAAACAGTGTTCGTAAAAAATCTGATGCTTTATAACGAGGCTCGTAGTTACTTGAAACGTTTATGATGTGAAGCTGTTTATTTAATAAATGAACAAAACAAACATTATATTTTACTTAATTTCATGTATATTACACACACACCACTTCATTTGAGAATTTTATCAGAATTTGTTGAAATCAGTAGAAATAGATAATAAAATTAATTTATATACACCGTGAACGTTGTAATAGCCATTAACTCCATCTTGGCTGATATATCACTGGCAAAGAGTGCAGATCCAGATCAGTTAGTGCACCTGCATAGTCTGATCAGGATCAACTAAGTTCATCTTCAGATAATTAATGTTCACAATAATAAAACATTTTTTTGCTTTATGTAATGTTATATGTACCAAATTTGGCAGAAAGAACACTTGAAAAGGTTACACTTGCATACGATGGGTCCCATGGTTCAGTCCGTGGTTTCGGTGTAGTTATTCCAAACTAATTTACAAATTAAGCCTGCCGTTGATCTAAAATACATAGAGATTACTGCCAAGAAATTCCTAAAACTGTTTGCCAATCAAGAAATCAGATATACTAAAATCAGGTTAACAATACTTATCTATGAAGTAAATATTGCTGAATAGTGATGGTGTATATTAGCAAGAAAAGATTTACAAATATGCTTTTACCCTCTTGCTATTACGTATAAAGGTTTCTCGAAAAGAAATACTGTAGAATATCACACTGGCCTACATGTACCAGGGTCATTGGATTCTATTTTTTTTTTCTTGATTGGATATCTTATGTAAATAGAAAGTCTGCCATTTCCCAACAAATTGAGACTATGGTTGCTCTCAACATCAATAGTAAGACTGTTTCACAGATAAATAACACTGGCAAAGGGGAGTTAGAGTAATTTATAAGACAGTTGAATGATATAGTGATCATGATGTTCAACTGGCCTATCTGCTGAAAATGTAATTGAAAATCACTTTTTAATCCTTATTAAAAAATATTGAAATAAGAAAACTCAATGATGATTCAGAACTGATATATATTTTACAACTATAAACTGGCCAGATTTTAAGGAATTGCTCATCTTCAGGTATCTTGAAATAAAGCATTCATCATTTTATAGTGACACCAGGAAACAGGCTGAAAGTTACTTAATTTTACACCTTAAGTTTGTTAATTAACCAGATACATGATTGTGTAGCTCAAACATAATATTATATAATATCTCTGATACATAGAACCCCATGTGTAAAATTTACGGATACAGCGCTGCTAACTTATTTTTTTAAACATGTTTCATCGTCAGCAATCGAACAATAGCCTACTTTAAAAGAAGAAAAAAACGTTACTTATATGTCTGAATACTAGAGATAATTTTGAGAAAATATATCCATATTCCTTTATAATATACACAGAAGTGTTCTATTAAATTACATGAAGTTAGTCTATACTCTTATGGAATTCTCCACAAGTTAAATGCGCTTGTGTAAATTCAGAAGGAATTCAAATCATAATTGCAATGATATCATCAGCATTGTCGACAGTACCAATTGTTGAAAGAAGCAGGTTAAAGAAGGCTTTATTTGAGGCCTAAATTTTTAAGAATTCACGTTTTTTTGTTTTTTTATATCAGAAATGTGTATGCCCTTGAATACACAAATGGTTGAAATATATTTATCTTATAGTTTAAATCGACCACTGATAAGCAATCGACATCCTTCTCGACCAACACCAAATTCCCACCATGACAAATAGTTTCATATGAAAATCACCGAAAGTGAAATGAAATATGAACGAAAATTTCACATTTTGCAACTGTTCAAACAGAACACATTGGACATATTTTATTTTGTCAGTTTAGATATTGAGTTTTTCATCACTTCTTATCCATCAAAGAAATAAACAATTGTATAGATTATAAATCGAACAATTCAGTGGGGTAAATGCAACTTCAAAAGTTTAGATATTTTAGATCGTTGTTGAGCCTTCTTGAATCCTCCCGTTTATTAATTTGGTCGGAAAAGATTAGATATTCTACCTGCTTAACCTCTGTGTTAATAGTTGTTATGAATTCTGCATACTGTTTCCAATTGGACATGTTTGCTATCCTTGTAAGAAGTACATGATGCATTGCAGTTTAGGAAAACAATAACGTTTAAAAATAAATATAATTTAATTGTACCCTTTAGATAGTCTTTAAAATGTTATAATATTATGCGCATGGAGCATATGTGTATTTGTCTGGATAGATAGAAGAGACGTTTGTTTTCTTTTTCGGAATATAACTGGTGGAATGAGAAAACTTGATTGTTTATATCCGTCCATATTGACTTAGGGATTTTGTGCAAATGCGAACATATTGTCCTGTCCTCTGCACCTAATTATAAGGGAATGTGCAACCATCACCTCGGCTGAAGTTATTCAAAGGAAACGTCTCTTTGTGTAATGAATGCAAAGGTATTGGACTGTCACTTAATCCTGATTTTTATTCGAAATACAAATAAATACGATATGTTTTGCGAATTTAGAAATGAATTTGAAACACTATTTTTTTTCTTTTCAAAAAAGAAGATACTCAGGAAATGAATTGCTATAAAATATAAACGTTAATTTGGTTGAAATTGAAAGTTTTCCATCTTCTGACCAAAATATATTCATTAAAATTTTCCAAAATATTATTACGGTGTTGCTCTTTTTATGTCATTTATTTAAGAAAAATATCAAAATTTCTCATACAGAAAAATGCAGTTCCATCAATATTTGCTCAAACCAATGTTATTAGAAGTATGACATTCGCGTGCGTGCGTGCGTGCGTGCGTGCGTGCGTGCGTGCGTGCGTGCGTGCGTGCGTGTGTGTTCAAACTGAGAAACATTAAAAAATAAACCTGAAACTTAAAAACAGTGGACGAAAAGGTAAGTTTGATGGAATAAATGTGTGGAACGACTTCTAGTGGAACAAAATGTCAAAAAACTACGAATTTACAACATTTCGATAGAACAATGCGTTTAAGCAATCAAATTTATTAGAATTAAAATTACGCTCTCTATATAAATAATAACCACATGTTACTTCAATTAGTGTTTCCAGTAAAACTAATTATGAAGTTGTGACGAAAATAAATATGTTAAAGGGTAAAAATTTTTATTTTCCTTTTCAAAATTCACTTTGTTCCTGTAATAAATCTAAGACTATCTGAATATTAATCCTTCGTATTGTGTATTTAGTGTTTGTTTTTTAGCATATCGATAACGTATCTTAGGGCAACACATTCGAACATCCATTTTGCTTTTATTCAAAGTTATGTTTTGTTTGGAAGGACATTAATTTCTGATAATGATGTTTTCAAATTTAATGCATTTTTGCAGTCTTCTCTCCTTCCTCCAATTATTATAGTTATTTGAATCTGTTAAAACTGTCAAAATGATGTGTTGGAATATAAAAGTAAAGTCAATTTCGTTTATACAAATGAACACTTATATATACGAAAATCCTGTTTCCATTCTCAACATCAAACATTATCAATCTGACCGTCCCGTGAAGGCGTTTCTTCCAATACAGTTATATTGCTATATAAGACACATAATTGTAACATGTGACACATACATGATACACAAATATATTTATTGCTTCTTCATAATAAGATGTTTAGTGTTTTGGTTTTGATAACTTTTCAAACAATGTATTTCTTCGGCGAAGAAATACGGCTATGGATGACACAAAACTATTACATTTTTGATAGATGGCATATTCTTATAAAACATATCATTTATTCTTCGGGTTTTGTTTTAGATTTTCACGATGACGTGCAACGACTGCTATGAAGCGGTTGAACGGAAGTTTGGGCAATTATTCGCAAGTTACGGACGGTTTATATCCCACCATGCCTGGAAAACTATTATCATATGCGTCGTTGTCAATGCGGGTCTAGGCGTTGGAATGATACGACTGAAGTCAAATATAGATACTGGAGATGTCTATTACCCCCAGGGTATATTTTTCTTACCATGATTTCCTTATTGAAGATCTGTGTCTTGACTGCTGACTTAATACTTTTATTTGATACGAATTAATTTTATAACTTGGTTTCTTGAAAGGATATGCGATGCGATGATATATATCCGGTATGGATATCCTGTTATCCGAGCCGCAGGCAGTTATAGTGTACTGTTGTGAAAGTTAAAAAAAAGATTTATATATTATTAACGCTTGCTGGTTTAAAGCAACTTAACACCATAGAATTTAAAGACATGCATCTCAAGAGGTAGGGTTTCTTGAAAAACATATTTATATTTAGTGTTGTTTTTTTTTCAGAGGATAATTAAAAGTATGCGTTTCTTTTTCAAATCTATTCAACAAGAAAAGGATCTACCCGTAAATATATATGTACAATGTAACTAGAGAGAGTTCCCAAAAAGTATTATGTCAAATGAATGCTTTTAAATAGACACGAAACTTTTTAACTCTCTCCTTACCCAAAACGCTAATACTGCAGCAAAATTAGCATAACATTGTAACGATTTGAGGATGAATACATTTACTTTGCCTATTATGACACAAAATGAACATGCCAAATTGAATATGTTTATAATAAAAAAAGAGTTCTTCAGCGTAAATTTTGCCAATAGTTTAATCATTTAAACAAGCTTTGTATGGAAGATAATACGACTTTTTAATATTTTATTTATATGTTCTTATTTATTATTAGATTGGTGTATATTCCAAAGCTGTTTCGATCAACACTAAAACACATCAAAATATCGCAATATAAAATATTTAGCAAGCAGAAAAGAGATAAATTTTAATAGATGACATATTCTTATAAAACACATCATTCATTCCATGGGGTTTGTTTAATATTTTATTCAATATCTAAATTCTAAAGGTATATGATGTCGCATCATACGCCGGTGGCCAGGAACATGTTTGCTCCCCCCTTGGGGAATTTTAAAGACATGATTTTTCTGAAAACCTGTTATGTCCTGGATATTTTGCAGTTTGTTTGCATTCTGGCGAGTGGGGCATAAGGGTGTTACAGAGGTTTTAATATGTTACCCCTAAAATTTATAGAAAAAAAATATATGGATTTTGAACCTTTAATTCTGCTCTATTCCATCTACGATTTAATAAAACTTACATTTTTATATAAGGATGATGTATTCTCTGTTGATTGATGTAGTTTTCATTTCAAAATTTTTGCACTAACGTAGAATATCCACTTGAACAATTATGAAATGATAACACAGTTTTTCTTAAAATGCCGTCTAAATCAATACCCCACCCACCAAATAAACACTGGAGTAAAACTTGAACCGCACCACCAGTGTACTAGGATAAAATTGTTAGACTCAAAAATTTGTTAAAGATCTTTTTATGTTTAAATTCACTTGTTTAACTAGTTATATGGATAATGTTTGCAACTTCTTTATAACTGTTCATTCAGCAGTGCTGAAATAAAAAAAAAACATCAGCATCAAGGAAGGTATGTATAGATCTATAAAAGAAAATAAACACTTGGTGGATGTACGTAAGTTCTCAATAACTCCCATTATTTAAGATATTTAATTATTGTTCTAATATTTTATAACCTTAAATTTTTAAATTTACCGTTAATTGGCTGGTAAACTACCTGACCGAGCATTGGACCAAATCTACTGAATTTTAGTTGTGTTGAACCTGTTGAAAACCGCACCGATTTTACCCATTAACTGACGTCATCCAGGCGCTTATATGTGTGACGTAATTTTTAAAATACATGATGACTTTATAACAACATTGAACATTTATGGTCGGTCGGTAAAAAAAAATAGTTGTAGAGAATAAGTTATGAAACTGGCCGAGCATAGGTAACTTGACTCTAACATATTTAGTGTATAACATACATAACCCTAAAAACATGAAATTTAAGTCAGAAACTTACATGTTTTTATTTGTAATCAAACTTAGGCAATAATACATGTTTTTGAAAGCTGCATGATCAAACAATATATACAAATCACACTAGCAAATGTAATAATTTTACCATAATCTTATATGTTACCATATCGCTAATTCAAACATAATATTCATGTTTTGGGATAAACAAGCATAAAATATAGCGTTTAATTAAATTATTGAGCTTTATAAATGTAAGTGTTCTTGAAACTTGCATGACTTCAAATTTCAACATACATAACATATGTTACTCATTAAAATGAGGCCTATTTCCTTGTTTTTATTTGTTTAATGGTGTTAGCTGATATCTATTTGAAGAAATTAATTATGTGTGCTCTGTGCAGACTTCTAATTACATTGACAGTCGTTTTTTTAAATTATATTACTGATTGAATGAAGTATTTTCTCTAAAACTGATATTGTTGTACAAGGAACTGAACACATTTACAAAACTGTATCACAACTATGCAATCATTTAAGATTAAACTATAAAATAATAATAGTAAGTAGTTTATAGTGTATACTATGTTATGTTATGTTATGTGGTTAAAATGTTAAAGTGTTTAAGCTTGTCCATTTTTAACCTTCAAATCTCCGTAACATACAATTCTAAAGTTACAATATTGACAAAGTACAATGCATTTATGAATTAAATGATAAGAGGGAAATTCTAAAAATAATTTTTAGAATTGGTTCCAAAAAAGTAAAAAAGACAAGATATAAAAAGATTGCTTTGAAAAGTGTTACAAAACAAAACTAATCAAAATTAATTATATGTTTATTACTTATTTATTTAATTAATGTTTATAGAAAGATGACTTAGAATAAAGAAAACAAATTTCTAAACCGTGTTTTTGTTTGTATATAGATTACTGTAGAGTCATTCATAATGTGAATAAGAACTTTCTATAAACTATATTTACTAAAACCAAAGTTGAAAGCACCAGTTCAGGTCTTTTAGAGCAATAATAACTGACATTACTGTTATAAAAAAACATGTGAAATAAGAAAAATAAATTGTCCTAAATGAAACATTATTTTTTCCATTTTTCAAAGAAAGCTTAAGAATTTGTTAAGAATTCCTTAAGATCTTTGTAGAATGTTATTTCTCTTAAGTACAAATAATTATTAAAGAGAAACATCCTAATTTGAAAGACTATCCGTGTAATGCAGGTGATGGTAAGCTAATAGATAAGTTAACTTTGACTTATGTATAATTTTTTTTAGGTAAAAATTCTTTTACTCGAGTTAAAAAATTGCTATATAGTGCTCAATGTTTTACAAATTCTACACTGAACCTTAGTATTTTATATGAATAAAACTACTTTTAAAAACATTTCTAACATCAGATAATTTAATCAGCTAATTTGTGAAAAGTTTAAATTAAGTAGCTTTTAAATTTGTTATATATCAACTTTAACATTATATAATATTTTATAAAAAAAACTAATTGTTTGCAGTTTCTTGCTTTTCTTTTCTGATTATTTTTGCTGATTATTACAGTAAAAGTTGGTAACATATTATAAGATGACAAAAGACATAAATAGAACAATAAAATGATAAAAAATGTTAATTTTGTTTATTCTTTCTTTTCTACATTTGGTTAGAACAAATTAATGTTATCTGTCTCAGTCGAGAGTATCTGGACTTAGCTTTAGACTGGATGCAACAGCCCATAATTAGTGCAAACGTAAGCTGTACTAAAATGTTGTCACTGAGCCATATTAATAGGTTTATTGTTAATTTAAAAAGATTTAAAATAGGACGACCATCTACATCATACACATTTATTTCAAGACATATTGAGCAGTACACAGGTCATTAACCTCTAAAGTTTAACAATATTTAAATTAAAAATACATTTCTGTTTAATATCACTAGCATCAATACCGTAATTTCCTTTAAATTTGTAACATAATTCTTAATATATATTACCTATTTTAATACAATATACATAAAGTGAAGGAAGGTTGTTACCCTATATACTGGTTTAACATACTGGTTTATTAAAACAAAATTGGCACGGATTTGTTTACTGTTTTATCACAGCAACATTCATATTACCTCGTCTTACTTATGGTTATAACAGTGGCTACCCATCAATTACAGGTAATTTTAATGGAGACGTATATTACTTGTCCTTGAATAAAATAAATAATCAAAAAATCAAATGATATCATGAATAAAACAATTTTTTTTACTCATAATATTCTTGAAAACACACTTATAGCTTATTAAACGCAAATAATTTAATAGCTTTTTATTACTAACTTGAATTTCATAATTTCTAAGTCACCTTTTTTTCAGAACAATTGATAAAATTTATCACTAGAATCACTAATTCTTATGGATATAATTGTAACTTAAAACAGAGAGAAATTCATCTTAAAATGTCTCCTTTACTAACTTAGTGCAGGCTGATGTGTGTTGGTTCTTAAAATACATTATTGTAGCAATTTATCATGAAAGAAGGTATGTAATTTATCTCGCTATACTGCAGTTACTAAAATTGGTTAATACGTTCTTTTGGGTAACAAATTTAAAAATGGTAATTTATTATATGGTATTTATTTTTATTATGATATAAAGCTAACTTATCTTTAAAACTCATGAAGAGGTGTATTTAAATAAAAACAATTACACCGAAACTTCAAATTTATTAACCATTGACATAAGTATATGATATAACATAATACTAAAGTCACATATAACTAAAGTTATGGATATTATTAACAAAGTGTTTAATAAAGTTTACCTTTTAATCACACAATATGTCTTTCAGAGTTTATTTCTTTATAATTTATTTTATTTATAGATAATTTATTTGCTATCTTTGAGATGTTGTTTTTTTTGCATTTTTTTCAGATATTTTGGTTTTTGGAATTTCCAAATATATGTATTTATTTACGTATACATTAAACGAGAAGTGTGTCTCAATGTGATTTTATTACATTTAAATACTCCATTGTTATTTATATTAATAAATTAAACAAATAAAACAGAAATTACTTGCTTGGAGTTTTTTCACCAAGACAACTTGTACTTGTTTTGTGATATGAGAACCTGTTGGGGCAAGTGTGAGGTTGGTGCACCCTAGAACCTGGTTTAAACCCCAGTGGCATTTTGATTTGCCACTGACCGTTCCAAGGCGGTAACCCCTCGGGTTCTCATTTTTGTTTATTGTTAGTGGTGTCTTTTTTGAAACTGATCATTTTATTAACCATGCTCTCTCCCTCTCTCTTCTTCTTGACTGTGTGGGGAAGCTTTTTTTCTGATTGTGGCGATTCCTGATATGCATATTTCACCTTTTTGCTAATGCAAGTAAAAAATGTTTCATACAACTTTTAAAACTAGGTTTTGATGTAAAGTAACATATCTTAAGGACTATTTATAGACCTATACCTTAGGTTGAAGATGTTTTATTGCATTAAAATTTAAAAAAAAACATCTTCCTGGTGTAGAAAAAAATATGTTTATTTCAGAACTTTTATAATTGCCAATTCATAGCATAAAATTTTTTCAAAGGTCACATATTCAAACAGGCGTTACGGTAAAACGCTACACTCGCCAGAAAGCACAAATTGCAAAATGCGAAGAATGGGATAGGCTGTCAGAAAAACATACCCTTCGAAATTCCCCAAGGAGGGGGGGGGGAGGGGGTCTATTGACAGCTCAAGGTCTAATACATTTATGGCCTGTTTTCCCATTTTCTTTTCTTTCGGTAACATATTTCAATATAGCGTTACAGGCTTATGCCCCAATGTATGTCACTGTATTGCATTTGTCCTGAATTTTCATTTATCTTACTATATTTTACTTGTAAGGACAAATTACGTGCTACTCCGCGTAAGAAATGTTTCATACATCTTATTTTACTAGGTAACATGACTTAATCACTATTTTAGACCAATACTTTAGGTTACGGATGTTTTATTGCATTTGTAATGTAGAAAAGAGCTTCCTGGTGTAGAAAAAATAGGTTTATTTTAGAACTTTATAATTGTCAAATATTTCATTCTTACACAAACTTTTTTCAAAGGTAACAAATTCAAACAGGCCTTACGGAAAAACGCCCCACTCGCCAGAGTGCAAACAAATTGCAAAATGCGTAGAATGGTGTAGGCTTTCAGAAAAACATACCGTTCAAAATTCCCCAAGGGGGGGGGGGAGGGGGTCTATTAGCAGCTCAAGGTCTATCAGTTAAATATCGATTATTGAACACATATCGAGAGGAGTGTGGAATAATAAGTTGATTGAGCTGACTGAACAATCTTCAAACAAGCAAACTTGCATTTTCCATTCCAAACAAATACAAAAGGAATCTGCAGAATCTAAAAACATATGTGAATTTTTAAATAAATGTGTATAAGATAAAGCATTAAATTAATTAGAGCTTCTCGTTGTCCAAAATCTCACCTTTTTTCATTTTGATGTCCGTAATAAAAGAAAACAATGTCCATGTAGATCTATCTGTCGTGAATAATCATATTCGGGTAACAAAACTTGTACAATGATGTGTTAAATTCGGAAAGCGAATTGGTAATACCCATGCCAGAGAAATGTAGAACTTGCATTACATATCTAGTTAATGTGATGTTTTCTTAATTAAAGACTTACCGAATTATTCAATTCCAAAGGCTCCAAAGCTCGAGAAGACAAAGCGAAAGTGGAAAGTATATTTCCTGACCTTAGCGGATCAAAGTTCAACTCCTTACAATTATCGGAAGAAGCACAATGGGCAAGAATTATTGTAAAATCGAAAACGGGGAACTTGCTGAACAGGACTGTGTTAGAAGAGATTGGAACGTTATCAAACCATATCTTAAACTTGACCGCTAAACACACAGATGGGTCAGAAATAAAGGTGCGATTTTCTGTTTTCTCATGCTCGATATGCTATTTACGTTTTCTTCAATCTGTTTCAAATGTAACATAAACATTTTACTTATAAAGTCTGTGTCCTTAATCATTATCTATTCCGTTTTTTTTCCGCTTCATGGTATGCATTCAAGTGAATGACATTTTGTTTTCCCCAGCAGACCAGAATGACACGTTATTTGACATAAAAAAGTAGTTAGTGCATTGATATTCTTCTGATGAAAAAGTACAAAATACATGAATAACGAACAGTTGTTTTATTTCTTTAATTTCTGATTCCTTCTCGATATTATAAAATTAAAACCAAAGAACTTACGCTATGATGTGTGAACAATTAATCAAATAATTACAATTCCTTTATAACTTTAATAATAATAATAATGCACAAATACTCACGAACGCACCAACGAACGCACATTCACCTCCATTTCACACAGGCTTACACATCAACATACGCACCCACACAAAATCGAGCCAAAAAAAAATATGTCGTGAGATACCTTTATACACATCTTTTGCTTATTAAATAGGCAAACTCCAAATAAAATAAATAAAATTAAATTCAATATAGCAAATCATGTAAAATAATCTGAAAAATGCCCAATCTGGCTGTAATTTCGAATTAGCATAGAGTTAATAAACAATATGTTTTTTGTTATATAATAAACAAGTTGAAATTTACGACATTAACACTTGAGAGCACGTTGTGATCTGTAATCCATGTAGGTGTATCTTAGTTTACTACAAGTCATTCTACCAGTTATCACTCTGTTGGTGTTTTTTCAGATATCAGGTAATCATTTTTATTACAGTTACCGCAGTAAAGTTGCACCTTATTTGCTTTATATTGATTCAACAAAGTATTTGTCGATTATTTCCTTCGCCTGCGCATCCCATAAATCCATGTCTTGTCCGATGTATAGTAAAAACAAAAAAAGACGAAGGCTTGAATTTCAGATGTTAGATGATTGCATATTCTTAAAAAATTGACTCCACAGTTTACTATATACTATAAGGCAATCTTCTTCAAAGATAAGAGTAAGTTATTGTGCTTAAGCCCGTGAAAAAATGAGATAAAGACCCCCTTCTTATACATACATTATCTATCAAATTTTAATTTAGGCATTCTTTATTATTAAGTCCGAAAACATAAATTAAGCAATTCTCGGTCCAATGGAGTGTAATTGTTAGAAATAGAAACTTATGTTACAAATACCCGTTAATTTACGTAAACGTCATACAACTCAAACCCTCTCTCTGATACTAGACTTAGTCTAGAAGAAACAAAGAGCATTTATCAATATTGCATGCGAATTATTGCCTTTTCTAAATGGTTTTTATACACACGTTATGTTATTATAATAAGCTTTTAGTCACACTAACGATAATTAACTTAAAACAAAATTATTAATCTACCATTGAAGGATTCTGTTGGGTGTGAGCTTCAATAAGTAATTTACCGATTTTTTTCAGAGTTCAGATTTTTGTGCAAAGTCCAACAATAAATGTGCGGTTGAGGGCGATTTATTTTGGAGACTGGATTTTCTCGATGCCGTCGATAAAGGAAACGTTACCTTTCCGCAATTTGCGGGATATAACTACGCCTCGGAAATCGGAGGTACTCATTATTTACCAACTATTAAAATATATTTGAAAAAATTCATTAAACAAATTTCATAAACGTTATGTGTAAACGTTTTTGTCTCCTAAAGCAGTCAAAATACGCTTTATGAAACGCCTTATCAATACACTTGATGAAAAGTGAAACATTGCAAAAAATAACGCAAAAAGGGAACCTTCGAACATTCAGTTGTAAAAACATATTGCCGCTAGTTTTAAAACCAGTGAAAGGTCTGCTCCAAACTTACACTGATATCCCATGAACAAACAAGTACATGTTACCATGGTGAACTTATTCAACCGCCCAGATATCTACTTGATAATATTGCCTGCAAAAACACACAAAATATATAAACTTAAAAAGCTCTTGAAATTTACTTCTTCATTCTTACAACACCAACATACCCAAGGAAGAAAACGAAGTCTTCAAGGAATGATACATTATTTATATGACAGAAAGGAAAGCAAAACTTAAAACTGCCCCAATAAATTGTCTATCTTGACATTATTATCATATACAATATAGAGATTAAATTTAGATTTTAGCAACATCAAGTTTAATAAAGTACATCATTAAGACATATTCTACGATTTTTTGCAACTTTCTTGACCAATCATCCGAAAAACAATTAATCACACCCAAGTGCCTCTGGATTGCTGCAATACATTGCAGTCATTCTCATGTGCTAAAACTCTTTGCGATTGACATGTTGTCGAAAATTTGCGTTTTCGAGACCTTTTTCCCTGATTAAAAGTATGTGGCACGATTATAATCTAATTTGAATGATTTTATAGGAATGAAAAAAGAATGTGTTCTGTTAGAATTTTCCAACTTAACCGTTATCTTGAGGTCTAGTTTTACACATTTAGTCTGTATGTTTTTCACTGTCCTTCGACAAGAAGTATAAAAATAGTGCATGTTTGTTGTTGTTTTGATGTTTTAAGAAATTTGAAATAATTTAAAGCCCCTTTACAAACATAAATATGTATAGTTTTATTTGCATTTTTCATAAGTGTTCCGCATAAATACTAAAACTAAAATATCGTTGAACTTTTCGATGGTATGAAAATTCATTTTGCCCGTAAAATGATGATGTAGGAATCTTACTTGCCACAACAATAAAAATATTACATTAAAACAATTATGAACATTACCTAATATTTAAGATTTAATATTAATATTACTTTTCAAAAGAAAATATACCCAACAAAAAAGTTCTAGACACAAGTGTTCTTTTGCGTGAATTTTATAATGCATCAAACCACTGGCATAAATACTTACATTACTCTCAAGATTCATATCGTTTGCAGTGTTAATGACGAAAACGGAATAAAATTCAGTTGGTAAAGAACCAGGAAATATCAGTTTGAGTATGATGGGGGGGGTGGGGGTGGGGGTGGGGGGTGAACAGTCAAAAGTTGCAAAATTTGCTGTATCAAGGTAGAGGTGTGAAATCTATCCAGTCATTGTTGGCTGTTTTGCAGCAATTATAAGCCTACGCTGTGATGATGGCAACAGGAAGTAATAACTAGAAGATGCCAAGCCTTTTCGAGAATAACATTTTAGACAACGCTTGGAAGATTATGCCGGATTCATTGTGGTGGATTTACTCACTAGTTTGTTTAATGATTTTTGCAACATTTGTGTAGTAACCCCCTTGTACGAGATGTGTTCGTTAAGTTCGTGGACAAGTAAGAAAAACAAACTAATTTTTATCCGATTTCATTTTATATCGTTGAAATCAGCAAAGCATCTTCTAATTACAATGAAATTTTTACAAAAATACATAAACCTATAGAAATATCACAATAAAACAAGTATAACAACTAACGCCCATACGCGGCAGTTTAACGTCATTTTTGTCTATCGCACGACTATAACGTCACATTTTTTCAAAATAATCGCCGTCACAGTTAACACATTTACGGTGACGTGCTACCCACTTATTGAAAGTGTCCCTAAACCAGCCTTTCTCGTAGCCACCAATCACGGTGCGCACGGACAAGCGAAGCTCATCCAAATCCTCAAAACGCTGCCCACGTAGCTCGCTCTTCAAACGCGGAAAGAGCGCGAAATCCATCGGCTCAAGGTCCGGGTTATACGGGTGCTCAAGTCGCTCCATGCCGAGGAAGTCGATCGTCTCCTGTGTGTCAGTTGCTCGATGGGATGGGGCGTTGTCATGGTGGTATATGATGTCCTCGATTTCCATGCCGGGACGTTTACGTCTGAGGGCCTTTGTTAGATCTCGACGAATAACCTAAACAATGGAAAGAACATGATTATTTTTTAATTGATTTAACATTTTTAAAATTTGTATTTTTGTCTAACGAGTGTTTGAAACCGATTTTAGCGAATAACTTTTGATTTTAAATAACACCAATTCATAACAGTTGTTAAAACATACTGTTTTAAAAACCGGGCATCATACCTTCTGATAGTAGGCAGCGTTGACCGTGATTCCCTGTGGTACCGCATGCTGCAAGATCAGCCCGTGCGCATCCATGAAAAACATGAACATAAACTTCCCGGATGACTTGCATGTTCTGGCCTTCTTAGGTGGTGGAGATCCTGGGTGATTCCAGACCATTGATTGTTGCTTTGATTCAGGCTCATATAGGTAAAGCAACGTTTCGTCCATCGTGACAACCCGGTGCAGGAACTGGTCTCCTTCGCGGTCGTAGCGGTTGAGGAATGATCTGGAGAGCCTGACACGCGCTGCTTTCTGGTCTTGTTGAAGTAGTCTTGGCACCCACCGAGCACACACCTTGTTCATATTAAGGGTTTCTGTCAATGTTCGGTAAACAACATTAACGCAGATACCCGTCATGTCACTGATCTCGCGTACCGATCTCCGCCTGTCTTCACTTATGGCATCGCGAATCCTCCTGACGTCTTGTTCGCTACGCCCAGGGCGCCCGGTGCGTGGTCTGTCACTGAGGGATAGATTTAAGCTAAAGAATAAAATAATGTTAAGAATTTAAATATAAATGTTTTTATAAGTTTAAAATGCTAATTTTAGTTATAACGATGTTGAGTGGTGTAGTTGTAAAGTTAAAGATATAGGTAGACGTGCTCTTCGACCACTGAACATAATTAGTTAAGCACATAAACATATCTATTATCTTGCTGTGTATTTCATTTCGGATGATAAAAACGGCAGTCTACATGATGCATAACTTATCTTTGAAATATCTAGAAATTCAATGAAGAGAAAGTGCCTCTAAACAGCATTTACTTAAGAAGGAAGCACGCTCTCTGATATTGTGCATGTTAACGCAAAATTATATTGTTTACATTAACCAAACGAAACCACAATTATCAAAACTCAACAATTGGGACAATGCTTCCTGCATCATTTTGTATTTAACAATTTAGGTATATACCTATAAATAGTCACACGGCTTTGTTCACATTCGCATATTTGCATATTTAAAATAACGATTTTTGTGAAAATAAAATACCTTTTCAATACGAGAAATGTATCAAATCGATTCAAAATCACTAAGATTGATTAGCCGGCAGATGTCGAAACTGGTACAGAAAGATATAAAAAAGATTGGCAAAAAGAGCGGGATTTACAGCTATAGAGAACCATCGTCTGGTTCCACTCTTATGCGAATGTGGTAACCATTGATGGTTACAGACCACTAATAAATGTTGATCCGGCATATAAAACAATTGTGCAGGGCATTTTGCGAGCCTTTGGAAGTCAGATTTGATTGGTGGAAAATGACAATAAAACGCCCAAAACGTTTACCGTTGATGCTATGATGGAGGTGGAATTTTAATTGGCTTAGTTGGCTCTAAATGTAAGTTTTTAGGGTTTGGTCCAATAGCAAATTCGGAATTGGATGAAATACCAATTTGTAAGGATATGGGGTTTGAATAAGTTTCCAAGTTTATTACATTTTTTCTCCGTATGTACAAACATAAACATGAGAACATATATACATAAAACAATATTCTTATTCCGATCACGGCATGTCTAATAAGTTTATTTTACAAGAGGACAACCCAAGATAGAGCGTATTTTATTTCGTTGATGACCCGCGTCAGTCGAGCGGAAAGCTCACGCTTTCTACACAACTGTCACCGGTCACCTCTTTGTGTATCAATATACGATAATAAGAGTATAGAATGCAGATTACACGTGTCAGATAATGAAAATGAATAATCAGTTCGGTGAACTATTTGGAATGGCGAGAAATGGAATATAGTACACGTATTATAGATTTAAATGCGTAATAACAGTAAGTATTACAGCTAATTATAATCTAGGCAAAGAAGAGAAAAGGACCTAAACTGTGTTTTCTATAGCCTAAACAGTCATCTGCTCCTCCATGTTACATCTCAATTCGTTATAATAATATACGCATCAACGCCGTGTAATACATCGGATTTGCCTGTTAACTTAAAATCGGATTGTTCTTTAAATTGCCGGAAGGTGATAAAATACAGAATCAAAAAACCTAACTGTAGGTTACGGATTTATTAATCAAACGAGTTGTATCAATCTTGCCGATAAACGTATTATGCTATATCATTCATGGGTATATAATAAACATATTGTAGAAATTAAACTTCCTTAATTATAATTATTTTTATTCCCATTTTTTGAAATGTTCAAGCGCAAAAAAGTCCCGGATATACTCGGTTCTTTATGAATTATGATCTTTTTAAATTGATATATCTGAAATTTTATTAAACGATTGAAATCCTGATGTAAAGCAGCAGACATAATGAAAAACTGAATATTCACCTAGTAATCGCAACTCATAATTTGTGTTCCTTAAATGGTGTTTGCCTGTAATTTCTTCCGCAGGTGCTTGGAAGATGGATCCCATTTTCTCAAAAATGTTTATAAACTAGCCGCCCCCGCGCCCCCCACCCCCCATCCCTAAAAATGAAGGTCTACACAGGGTCTACATAAACTCACCTTTTTTTGTTTTGATAGATTGTGATCGTTACCAGTCTATCCCCACCGAATTTACCATCAAATACCAAGTTCTCTGAAAATACGTCTCCCTACTGTATAAGCCATTGGTTGGTAATGAAAGCTATTAAATATTTTGCTTTTGATAAGCGATAAGTGTTATCAAGAAAATTCTATTTGAAAATATTAGTTTTATTCATTATATTTTTTCTTAAAATTTTTCAATGATTTGCAATTTATACGTCTTCATTATAGGTAACTGAAATGGAAGCTTATCCACTATTATAACCATTAGTAAAATGAAGTAATATGACTTTTACAGTGATAAAAACTATTAAAAATCACTGCCAGTTTTGTTAAAATATACCAGTATCTTTATCCAGTATAGAGGTTAACAAAAACTGTCGGCAATTAATGTACCCTTTATTAAATATATGTAAAATATATGAATTATGTTACGCTATGAAATTAGCGGTATTGGGACAAATGATTTTAAACAGTAATGCATTTTTTTATTAAAATATTGTTTAACTTTAAATGTAAATGATATGTGAATTGTTCTATATATCTTGAAATAAATGTGTATTTTGAAGATGGTCGTTCTTTTTTCCACTTCAAATTAACAAAAAATCTATTAATATATATATCAGTGACGTAATACAGTTTACGTTCACACTAATTATGGGCTGTTGCATCAAGACTTACGCAAAGCCCAGATGCTCTGAATTAATTTTTACCATTAATTTTGTTCTAAGAAAAAGTAGACAAGAAAGAATCTAAAAAAATCTTTTAAGCAATACTGGTTTATATTTATATCTTTCTCATCTTATAGTATTTTCCGATTTTTAACTTGAATAATCAGCAAATAAAAATAAGAAAATGAAACAAGAAACTGCAAACAATTCATTGATATTTTGATAAACATCCTTATATCAAATATTATGATAAAGTTGTTCTATAACCAATTTAAAAGTTTCTTAACTTAAACTTCATAAGAATTAACTGATTCAAACAGCCCTAGCATTATTTTCGCATTATCCTAACTCAGGTAAGCTTATTTATTACGTAAATAAAATGTTTATATATTATAAAAAATAACATGTCTGTTAGCTTACCATCACATGCATTACACAGATTGTAATTTACATTAGAATTTTTTTCATAAACAATCATTTGTCCTTAAGAAAAATACTATTCTACAAAGATGTTTAGTAATTCTTATGCCTTTGCTATACAAGAGTAAAATAATGTTTCATTATATATAATTTATTTTTCTTATTTCACGTGTTTTATTGAATGGTAACATCAGTTATTATTGTTCTTAAAGGCTAGAACTGATCATTTCGACTCTAAGTTTAGTTATAAACTCTGCGGTGATCTAAATACAAACTATAACAAGGTTCAGAAATAATTTTTTTCTTTTTTTCTAAGCCATCTTGTTTTTAACGTGTTATAAAATAAAGTAGCATATAATTAATTTGTTTAACACCTACCAAAGCAATATTTTTATCGCTTGTGTTGTAATCTCTTTTCACTTTCAGAACCAATTCTAGAAATGTGTTTTCTTAGAATTTTCCTGGAATCATTTAATTCATATTGGTCAATAATGTAACGTCAGAATTTACATGTTACGGAGATTTTGAAGGTTAAAAATGGACAAATTTAAACACCTTCACATTTTTAACCACAAACAAAACAATGAACACTATAAACTAAATGTAATAGTATTTACTTAAGTATTGTATAATTTAATCTAAAATGAATGCAGATATGTGATAAGTGTGTAAAGTTTTTGAACAATTCTATCAGTTTTAGGGAAAATAGTTCTTTCAGTCATTAATGTTAGTTAAAAGATGACTTTAAATGCAATCAGCTATATATACAGGGCTAATTAACATCATAAAATTGCACAGAGCATACATAATAAATTTCTTCAATTAAAAATCATTCAACATCATTCAAAAAATAAATAAAAAAATAAAAATCAGCTTCATTTATAATGAGTAACATATGTTATGTATGTTGAAAATTTAAAGTCATGCAAGGTTCAAGAAGAATTACAGTTGTCAAACACATTTATTCAATTACACACTATATTTTATACTTGTTCATCCCAAAACATGAATATAATGTTTGAATTAGCAAAAGGGTAACGTATTCGATTGTGGTGAAATAATTACTTTTGCCGGTGTGATTTTCATAAAAAACTGTTTCATTTTTTAGCTCGACTATTCGAAGAATATGTCGAGCTATTCTACTCACTTTGGTGTCGGCGTCGGCGTCGGCGTCGGCGTCGCCGTCCCGCTTTGGTTAAAGTTTGCGTGCAACATACCTATATCTTACAAACTACTATAGCTACAGCTTTGAAACTTGGCACACTTGTTCATCATCATGTCCCGAGTGTGTGTGCCAAGAACCATAACTCTAACTTTCATTTTGATCAAATTATGGCCCTTTTTCGACTTAGAATTTCAGGTTAAAGTTTGCGTGCAAGCTACTGTACAAACACATAACTTCAATACTACTTATACTACAGCTTTGAAACTTGGCACACTTGTTCATCATCATGTCCCGAGTGTGTGTGCCAAGAACCACAACTCTAACTTTCATTTTGATCAAATTATGGCCCTTTTTCGACTTAGAATTCTAGGTTAAAGTTTGCGTGCAAGCTACTGTACAAACACATAACTTCCATACTCTTTATACTACAGCTTTGAAACTTTCAGCACTTGGTCATTATCATATCCTGAGTGGATATGCCAAGAACCATTATTCTTACTTCCATTTTTTTCAAATTATGGCCCTTTTTCGACTTAGAATTTCAGGTTAAAGTTTGCGTGCAAGCTACTGTACAAACACATAACTTCAATAATACTTATACTACAGCTTTGAAACTTTCAGCACTTGTTCATTATCATATCCCGAGTGGATATGCCAAGAACCATAACTCTTACTTCCATTTTGATCAAATTATGGCCCTTTTTCGACTTAGAATTTTAGGTTAAAGTTTACGTGCAAGCTAGTTTCTTTAATACTTCTTGTACTATAGCTTTGAAACTTTCAACACTTGTTTACCATCATGATCCCGACTATGTATTCCAAGAACCATAACTCTTTCTTTAATTTTTAATCAAATTATAGCCCTTTTTCAACTAAAAATTTCTGGTTAAAGTTTGCATGCAAGCTAGTTACTTTCATACTTCTTGTACTATAGCTTTGAAACTAAAGACACTTGTTCACCATCATGACCCTGACTATGTATGTCAAGAACCATAACTCTTTCTTTGATTTGTATCAAATTATTGCCCTTTTTCACTTAGAATTTAAGGTTAAAGTTTGCGTGCAAGCTAGTTACTTTTATACTTCTTTGTACTACAACTTTGAAATTTGTTCTTTATCATGACCCTGACTATGTTTGCCAAGAACCATAACTCTTTCTTTGATTTTTATCAAATTATTGCGCTTTTTAGAATTAGAAATTAAGGTTTAAGTTTACGTGCAAGATGGTGAAACCTCATAACTTTCATTCTATTAAAACCACAACTTTTAAACTTTGTATACCTTTATTTTATCATACATCAGGTTGATGTTCAAAGGCCCATAACTCATCCTTGCTTTTTTGATTTAATTTTTGCCCTTTTTCACTTTGAAATTAGAATTAAGACTTAGAAATTATGGTTAAAGTTTCAGTGTAAGTGTTTTTCATAGGTAATCCTATAGAAAAGGTTTAAAACAGATTTACTTAACATACTTTGGATGAAAGTGTTGAGTGGTTATACTAAACTATACTATACTATACTATACTATACTATACTATACTATACTATACTATACTATACATACATACCATACCATACCATACCATACCATACCATACCATACCATACCATACCATACCATACCATACCATACCATACATACATACCATACCATACCATACCATACCATACCATACCATACCATACCATACCATACCATACCATACCATACCATACCATACCATACCATACCATACCATACCATACCATACCATACCATACCATACCATACCATACCATACCATACCATACCATACCATACCATACCATACCATACCATACCATACCATACCATACCATACCATACCATACCATACCATACCATACCATACCATACCATACCATACCATACCACACAACACAACACAACACAACCACATACCACACCACACCACACCACACCACCCCCAGCACACGACACCACCCCCCACCACCACCACCACACCACCACCACACCACACCACCATCACCCCACCACCACCACATACCACCACTACAAACAACACCACCTCATACCACCACCTCCACACCACCACATACCACCACCACCACCAACAACAACAATACCACCACCACCAACAACAACTCCGTCACCAATAACAACACCACCAACAACAACACCACAAACAACAACACCGCCAAAAGCAACAACATCACCACCACCACCAACAGCAACAACAACACAAACAACAGAAGCAACAATAACACAAATAACAACAACAACTCCACCAACAACACTGTCAACAACACCACCAACAACACCCCCACCACCACCACCACCAACAACAACAACACCACTACCACCACCACCAACAACAACACCAACAAGACAACCAACAATAACACAAAGAACAACAACACCACCATCAACACCACCACCAACTATACCGTAAACAACACCACAAACAAAAACACCACCACCAACAACACCATCACCAACAACACGAACACCACCAACAACAACACCACCACCAACATCAACACCAACAATAGCATCAACAACACCAACAACTTACAACACTAACAACAACACCAACATAACAACACTACCACCAACAACACCACCACCACCAACAACAACACCACCACTACCAACACCAACAACAATACCAACAACAGCAACTACACCAACACCACCAACAACAGCAACCAGCATACCATACCATACTATACTACACCACACCTCACCACATCACTTTAGGTGGGCAGGGATAGTGGGTTGATGGGTGTGGGATCAGGGGTGTATGGGCTGGGTTGTGTAAACACTCTTAAAAAACTACAATAATAAATCAAGTGTAATTTATTGATTTCCTAACTTAGATTAAGAAACTTTTGTTCATGTGTGTGTGTTGGGTGTCATAAACTCCTGAATTACTTCCCAGTTTAAATGAAGCCCAGTTTAAAATGTGCTTAAATATGTCTGACTTCGAATAGTCGAGCTTGCAGTCGTTTCCGACTGGCTCTTGTCTTATCATACAGCTTTCAAAAACATATAATATAATAAGTTTGCTTACAAATAAAAGGTAAGTTTCTGCTTAAATTTCATCTGTTTAGGTTTATTTTTGTTATACACTAAATTTGTTAAGGTTTGTTTAATTATAGCTGGATAAGACTAGATTTGAAGGTTAAAAAATGTATATTTTTCTACAATATTTAGGGTTAACATTAAAACCTCCGTAACACCCTTATGTTCCACTCGCCAGAAGGCAAACAAACTGCAAAATATCCGGGACATAACAAGCGTTCAGAAAAAACTTGTCTATTAAATTCCCCAAGGAGGTGGGGAGGCAAACATGTTCATAGCCTCCGGCCTTATTTTTTACCTTTGCTTTTCCTTTTTATATTTTGGTCCATACCCGATTGCATGAATTACAAGAGGTAGATCTCTGTCAGGCATATAGTTTAAAGTAAAAATTGCGCTTAGTGTTAAACGGTACAGGTTAAATTGTATATAAGGGTTTGTGAAATTCATTTTTTTTTCAGGAAGCCCTTCTCTTGATATAACAGGACAATATTTAAGAGGAATCGAGTACATAATTGTAAGCTTTATGATCCGCACGGACGGTGATGAATTTAAGAAGGCTGCGGAACAATGGGTTGGTAGATTAGTTAAATTCGGCAGTGTCCGCTAAGTTTCGCCTCATACAATAATAAAATAGCAGAGATATAGGCTAACACAACAAAAACAAAGGTCCAATGTCATATTTGATGGTACACAAATATACTATTGACGTCGTAGAATTTTCAATATTTTACGAGAAAACCAACGAACGACCTAAGATGGCGCCTCCAATTGTGCTTGAATTAACAGTCGTTAATCAGCACATTAAAGTTGTTTAATCACAAAACATGCCTAATTATATAAACAACGGAATGCCAAAATTCTTTTTACATGGACAGGAGAGTAGATTTTTATTGACAAAAATACTGGTGAAAATAATATGGAGTAAAATTAATTGCAAGTACTAAATACCAATCAACATCCTTATTAGGAAGGCTCATAAACATTCTCACTATTGGTCATTTGTTTTATATCTAATATAGATTTTTTCTGATAAACTGCGATATCCGCGTTATTAAAATGTTTATTCTCGTTTTCCATGTTTACAGGTGGTAGAATTTGTATCATACATGGAACAGTTTTCGTCAAGCAATATTGAAATAGCATATGGTCATTTTAACTCGAGAGACGAAGAACTGGATAAAAATGTATCGGGGGATATCACATTGTTTTCGGTTACGTTTACACTGATGATCACCTATGCCTGTTTGTCGACCATTTCTGCAAGGTAATATCTGAAATAATTTATAAACAATTTTATAACCATTTATTGTGCAGTGTGCGTCTGCTTATATATAGTGATTTTGAGATACAAAAAATAAATTTCTGTATGTGACAAAAGTGCCGCTTTAGAAGATTAAGAAATAAAGGTCGGAGAGCGTTTTATGTTTTCCTATACATCAATACTTGGCCCGTACCTGTAACTTTTCTGTATAAAATAATGATGGGGTCATTATTCTATGGGGGTCAGTTACACCGGCTCTTATATCATTCCATGAAGGATATTAAATTTTGTCGTACTTGGGGGATTTCTGTGAGGCTTTGAAGTTAGAACCATAAAGTTTATAGTTCTGTATAAATTATTACGGTGGTTGTAGTGTTGGCTTAATTGAAATTGTGTGACTTATTGACGTTTACACCGGTTTTCCCAGGCTAAGGATGGAATGTTAACGTCATTTTGCGTTATTAACTGCAATTATCATCACAAACAGTAAGTTTAACATTGGAGATAATAAAATCGATTGATGTCGTTTAATTTGATAGTTGGCATGGATCAATACCGTTTATGTTGCGTTGAATTAGCGATGACCGCGGAAGTCACATAGTTGCATACATGACCGAAAGATGGACATATGAAGTCGAACCAGCTAGCAGCGTTAAGGGTTCATAACTATTTTTAAGCATCCTTAATCGGCAAATCAGATAGTGCATAATACAAAGCCACACCATTTCCTACCAGCTGAATAAAAAAGCAGTTTGCAGTTGATTAAGTTGATCAGAATATGAACCTCAGGTGGGCATCTCACACATAACATGCATATGCTCTGCTAAACTGGTTATCAAGAAAGTTAAAATTTAAGTGAAAATTTGTCGACTAATAATAAAATGTGCTATCCGAATACTGCTACATTTGCAACAAAAACTATGGTATAAAATGTCATTAAAAATGAAGTTGGAGTTAAATGATTAAAACAAGATGCATGTTTACCACTGAATTTTATTCAGGCGGCGATAACAGCCTTAGATTTATTTGCAGAACAAGCTTATGTTACAAGTTTAAATTTAAGGTACGAGGTAACCATGCTGAACATTGATTAAATTAAATATTTAGTAATGCTACATTTGCAAGAAATATAACCTTTAAGTGATATTTAGAAAAAGTTGAAGATATATTATTTATTTTATGCATTTCTGTGAATTATAGTATTTTCCCGTATTGGTATTTTATTGTTTTCAAACAGTGGAATATCATTTTTATTTTCACAGATTTTTTCACGTTGGTACCCAAACGCACATAACATGCGAAACGAGAACGTTTAGAAAACGGGCTCATTTGTATATTTGACGTCATGATGTCACGTCATATACTAGCGGTTTTGGCGCGATTTCTTGCAAATTTTCAGTCAAATTCACGCAAATTTTACACTAAAAGCATAAAATAAAAAGAAAATTTGTTGTTTTTTTCCAGTGAAAGATAGAAATATATTTCACCCGTGATCTCCGGAATTATGTATTTTCACTCGTGGCTTCGCCACACGTGAAAATATGAATTTCGGAGCTCACTCGGTGAAATATACTCAACAAAAATAAAAAGTATCCACTTTCCTATTTTAAACTTTGTAAATTTTGAAAACGAAAACTCAAAATTCTATATGTGTACAAAATTGCTTGTCTGTTATCATTGCAAAGGGTTTAAGTATTCTTGAAAATCTGCAGCCACAACTTAGTTATCTTTCCCTTTGTTATAATAAGGGTTTCAGTAAAATGTCAGCGATTCTTTGAAATATTCACATTTATTTGAATTGAATCACTCTCTCTGCCTCTTGTGGATAAATAAAATCACAAAATATTCACCAATAACACAAATGGTCCTCGATAAACAACGCTAGAAATTCCAACCATTTCCAATTACCTCCCTTTAAATTGAATATGTAGTGTTTTGTAATCCATGATTAATTGTTATTCGATTGACAGTTTCTCAGGTGTTGGTGTGGAAGTTTTTATTCATGAACAATTTAACTTGAAAACAACTGAGATTAACTAACAAAACATCATTCAAAGCGTTCCTGAGTGAACGAAAATATGTTAATGAGAATATAAGCATAAAAAGTGGATACTTTTTATTTTTGTTCAGTATATATTTATCCCCCGCCGCATAGCGGCTGGGGGATATAGGAATGGTCTTCGTCCGTCTGTCTGTCCGTCCGTCTGTCCGTCCTTCCGTGCGTGCACATTTCGTGTCCGGTCCATAACTTTTCAACCTCTAGAAGGAACTCCATGAAACTTTACTTAAATGTTCTCCCTATCAAGACGACGTGCAGACCCCATGTTCCAACCTGGGTGGCTCAAGGTCAAGGTCACCAGTGGTGTTTGAAGATTTACACCATGTATTTCGTGTCCGGTTCATATCTTCTAAACCCCTAGAGGGAATTTTATGAAACTTTAGTCAAATTTTGTCCCCATCAAGACGACGTGCAAAACCCATGTTCCAACCTGGCCGGCTCAAGGTCAAGGTCACCAGTGGTGTTTGAAGATTTGAACCATGTATTTCATGTCCAGTTCATATCTTCTGAACCCCTAGCAGGAATTTCATGAAACTTTAGTCAAATGCTCGGCCTATGAAGACGATGTGCAGAACCCACGTTCCAACACGGCCGGCTACAGGTCAAGGTCACCAGTGGTGTTTGAAGATTTGAACCATGCACTTCATGTCCGGTTCATATCTTCTGAACACCTTGAAGGAATTTCATGAAACTTTAGTCAAATGCTCAGTTCATGAACCTGATGTGCTTTAACCCATGTTCCATAAGATGTATTAGGATGCATTATCAGTTTATTATCCAGTTGCTGGTCAATGACCTAATGAACTTTGCTGCTTAGATCTTTGTTATGCAATATTAAGAATTTTGCTCTGGAAGATTTTATAGGGTAAATTTTGTCACTTTCTATGGGTACTGACCAAATAAACCTTCTTTCTTTATAGCACTTTGAAAATCAGGCTTTTCTGAATATTTTATTCACTGTTTGTAAGTAAAACAACAACAACAACAAGTTTGTAGCACATTCTCAAAATGTTAAGACTAAATTTAAGAGAGGTCACAGCTGTATACAGTGTATGTACACAACTGGCAAGTTAATTGGAGGTCTCTGAACCCCTAGAATGAATATCATGAAACTTAAGTGAAATGTTCAGTTCATGAACATGATGTGCTGAACCCATGTTCAAACCTGGCTGGCTCAAGGTCAAAGCTGCCTGTGGTGTTTGAGCATATTTCGTGTCCGGTCCATAACTTTTCAACCATTAGAAGGAATTTCATGAAACTTTAGTCAAACGTTCTCCCCATGAAGACCAAGTGCAGAACCCATGTTCCAACATGGCCGCCTCAATGTCAAGGTCACCAGTGGTGTTTTTTGAGAAGCCTTGAAGGAATTTGAAGAAAGTTGCATGATTTGAGTCCTTTGTGTCCGGTCTATAACTTTTTAATCCCTAGAACGAATTTCATGAACCTTTAGTAAAATGTTCTCCCCTTCAAGACAATGTGCAGAACCCATGTTCCAGCATGGCCGGCTCATTTTCAAGGCCACCAGTGGTGTTTGAAGATTTGAATCATGCATTTCGTGTCCAGTTCATACCTTCTGTACCCCTGGAATGAATATCATGAAACTTAAGTGAAATGTTCAGTTCATGAACCTGATGTGCAGAACCCATGTTCCAACCTGTCTGGCTCAAGGTCAAGGCCGCCTGTGGTATTTGAGCAGGCCAATACTCTGAAACTTATCTGAACACGACATACCCTTGCACTTGAATTGGGTTCCACCTACCTGCCCGTTGCCCAGAGCTATAGTTTAATTTGCTCTTAACCATCAATAACCTTTTCCACATTCACATCTGCGGCGAGGGATATTGCTGTCGTTCCGACTGCCTTGTTCTATCTTACACTGGTAAAAACAAATATCCTCTATATCGTAAATTATTTAAGTATGAGGCATGGGTGTTATGTTTATGGTAACATACAGAGTATACAGCTCGTGAATGTAATATATTCTACTTACAAGCCACGCCTCTGTACCTGTCTATCTATCGTACATTGTATCTTCTGTTATAGCCGCCTTGTTATTGTTATTCTATGCAGTATTAAAAAGTCTCTTAAACAGTCAAGGTGTTGATCATTTCTAAGTTAATACATAACAACGGGTAAGCCAAGTTTACTACTAAATATTAACTTAGGTGCGGACTGCAACTTATCATGCATTTGCGCTGTAAGACAAGTTACCATTCGCACCAGGAACAGCAAAGCAGTGTTTACCATTGATGAAATCTGCTAAATGAATATACAACATTGCAAAAAACTCTTATAAAATTTCACCAGAAAATGAACTTGCGTAAAATGTTTGAATAAGAGGCACGACGAAGCCGTGTGATTTTGATTAAGGTGGACATCTCAGATACTCACGCATTTACTCTGCCTAACAAGTTTCAATTAAATTTGAGGCACGACTATGACGTGTTTACCATTGATAAAATGTGCTATACACATAACGCTACGTTTGCATCAATGTTGACTGTTTTATAACCTTTCAAAAAAAATGAAGGCTAGGTGTAAAATGATTAGATAAGCTGAATAAAGAAGCTGCGCTTATAACAAGTAAAATATGCATATCACGATATTGAGTTTTTGAGGATTTACGTGTAGGATAAACTGATTCAAGATAATTGACAATTGCTTTGCTGTTTGAAGTCAATGCTTGTTCGATGATCACAAGTTTTCGTGATTTTGATGTTTCTTACTCAAATTGTATAAAAACATCTAAATTTTTGCAAGTATTTTCTTTTTAACATTTCTAAGTTTTAATTTAGGTTTCGTTCAGTTAAAATCAAGGAAACAAAATTAAAAGAATTGCAAGGTCAAAGGCATATAATTACATTTGGCGAACTTTATTTATCTAAAGGAAACAACCTTTTCAAGATTTTCTTTGCAAGGTTTATCACTGGTAACATCGCTGTATCTTGCATTCGGATTGAGCAGGTGCGCATCAACCAGCATTTATTATTTTGCTTTCTGTTCACCTTTGTTCTGCCTTGCAAATGGCATGAAGCTAAAATGACCATAAAGCGTAGTATTTCGACCTCAAAATGAAATGGTGAATAATAGCACGGTCCTGGTTTACCTTTTAGAGAAAAAAAAAATTCAGCTGTTTAAAGTGAAGTGAAAAGTTTATAGTCTTTTAACAGTGGAGTTGTTTTATTTTCAATTTAAATAAATTGTCATTCAATAAAGTTTTCGTGTGCTTGAAAGTCATGGAAAGGTCAAGCTCTTATTAAGAAAACATTATATTTTAAAAGTTCAATGCCTAAAGTTAGTATTTCAAACCATTACCTGAAATTGACAATAAACTAAATATTTTGCGATCCTTCTGATTGATTTTCTTTCGGTCTGATAATATTGTGCAGCCAATGAACAAAAGATTTTCTGGCATTTTGCCAAGTCTGATCCTTTTTTCAAGATGTTAAAGTGGCATCCATGATATTTTATTTATTTTTAAAGAAAGTTAAATTTGCCACAACCTGTTTATACCAAAAACAAAAGCTTAACATGATAAGATTTAGTAGTGTGTATGAGAACCATGACGAGAAAACGTAAAAAAACAACAACAAATAAACAACTGTTGACTTGTTTTATTGTTGAAGATCCGACATAAGATACATGTATCATTCGCTTAATTTTGATTTGTCGATGCCGAGAGAGGCAGTGCCTCGGTTCATATTATCTCTGTGAAAAACAAAACTTTACCTCAGTATCGTATACAACAACAACACCAACAACAATTGGAATGTCAGCAAAAAGAAAAAGACTCAAATAAACAACAACAAACATTGAGGGATTATTCTTGATTAATGAAATTAATGTAGCAAATGTCATCTTCATTCGTATATTTGCATTTTCTTCGGAGCTTATACAAGCACGGTGACAATACTGACTACGGATTGCCGGACAACTCATTTATTTATGTATTTATACAATAAAGAACTATGGATAGTTTGTTGATTAATAAAATTGTCAATTATCAATTGAATTCATATTAGCCTTAACGACTACCCTTGATAACATTTTATTATCAATATTTAAAAAAGTGTTAATAATAATATTACGATGTTTTTTCGTAAATAATAAGTAAACGTTTTTACTTAAGACCTTGTGTTTCTGAGGCATTGATATGACAATACAACAAAGCGTAAAATTGTCGGAATTCACGCGTTCCCAATATGATCATATTTTGTTCAACGCATGTCTTAGCCAAGTTGTATGACTGTTTAATTATGTCGCAATATTTTGATGTTGCTATGATCATTGTTTATCATCTAATTATAGATTTGTTACAATTAAAACACTTTGTAAAAATATGATGCAGTTTGTCTTCGGTTTTTTATAATATTTACCTAATAATAGTCGGGTCTAACAGACTTGATTATTTTCAATGGAAGCAGTTAAAAGTAAGTCGGGGCAATCAAACAATTCGTGGTTGAAAACAAAAATCGGCACTGCCAAACAATTATGTGAATTAATCAGAAAATCCATGGCAAAACATACGATGGACTGCGGTTTGACGGATAAACGATCGCATGTAAGCACGAACATGTATGTTGGGAATAATACATAACTTATGGTTATTCTGACTTACATGTAAAAATATTAATATCACATCCCATTAAGCAGCACTGAGTGTGAATTATAATTTTACTCGAATTCTTTAAATTTAAAACAAATTGCATGATTGTTAATTTCAGATTA
Organism: Corbicula japonica; assembly: GCA_038501625.1. NCBI lineage: Eukaryota > Metazoa > Mollusca > Bivalvia > Venerida > Cyrenidae > Corbicula > Corbicula japonica. The sequence continues at coordinate 13,781,977 of JAZAYU010000002.1, read as the reverse complement.
ACAGATCAAGTAGGACAAAGATTATGGCTTGGCTTCGCTGGCATTTTTGCTGCTGGATTTGCCATCATATCAGCATTTGGATTTTGCGCTGCCATTGGAGTCGAATTTGTCAGTATTGTTGGCGTCCTTCCATTTCTTATTATTGGTAAGAATACCTTACACCTTATAAATTTGTTATATGATGACTATACGTTCATACTTGTTATAAATTGTATTGATCTTTCTTTTTCTTAAGGAAAGAAAGTCTAGATAGCCACAAATAAATTAAATCAGATTTTGTGAAAACACGTCAATTATTTCTGTGATTTTTATGGTTAGTGCAATGTATGATAAATGACTTATATTTGTATTTTCACACAAACCTTAAAGGTGTTTTGTTTTTTATTTTGATTATTTTGTCTGGGTTAAGATCTCATATAACATCTGAAAGCACCTGCTCGGTCCAAAGCGATTTGAGTGTCATTTATGATTGTAAATATAGAACTCTGTAACAGTTCAGGGTAACTTAAATGTGTAACCTCGATCAAACTGTTTCCAGAATATGTTCACCGATAAACTAAATATTAAAAAAAACACGTTTAACATTAATTAGTTTCTGTTTATCCGAAATTATAAAAGTAGGCTGGAACATAAATTAATATCCAATGAGGACTTTTTACTTTTTCCTGTTGCTTCTGTTTTAAGGGCGTTCAGTTTTGTGGACACATATATTTATCGTATCTTTAAAACTAAAACAATCACTTCACCATTTTAGTAAACTAATAAATACTTTTTAATAAGTGAATTTAAAATCAACCGACCTATCTAAAGAAGATAAGATATCTCCACATTTACGCAGAGGTAATTACTATTTCAATCCAAAAAGTAAAATATGCATATCATGAATGACCACATCCAGTAGACGTGGCCGCCTCACACAGCCAAAAAGTGAAACAGGAGAAGAGAGCATGGTTATACAATAACCAGTTTCAAAATAAACGCCACAAACAAATATTGAAAGTGAGAACCCGCCTTTGAACCGTCAGTAGCAAAACAACTTGCCACTGGGGTTTTTAACAAGGTCATATTGTAAATCAACCTAACACTTGTCCAACAGGTTCTCATATCAACAAACAAGTAAACATTGTCTTGGTGAAATAACTCCAACCCACCCATCAGCTCAACAAAGTTGCATGCAAACGCACACAAGCATATAAAACAAAAGAAGCTAATAGCTTTGAAATGCCCAAGAGGCGGGTACTTAATGATCTTACAATTCCAGCCAGAAGCTTAAAACATAAGCATTTACCAAAAGTTTTTCAATGGTTTACATGGATACCATCGTTCGGGATGGATCAAAATTGTACTGTGTATTTGTGTAAATATTGAGTTGCTCTTAACCCGGGGCTAGGCGGCGTAGGCGGTAATATGCATTGTATATGTAATATGCCTTGTTCGCTTTTCTAGAGCTTGCAATTATGTTAATGATTTAAATGAACGTTATCTTTGCATAACAGAAAATCTTTTAAAACAAGGTTATCGGTATTATAAATTTAGGGAAACGTTTTGCAAGTTTTATCACCGATATCACGATTTAATTCAAAAATACAGGTGCAGTATAAAATCACTATTGCAACAAGTTAATTCACAGCCAGCTGTTATGGAGAATTAATTTATAATCTGAAGAAAATAAAAGGGAATATTAATTTTCCCCGGTTATTCGTAAAAACCATCTTTAAATTCAAAAAGGAAGGCTATCAACTTGATATTCTACAGCGCTCTGCAGGCCTTGTGATTAACCAATCTACAGTTGATCAATATGCTTACCTCTTTGGTTGCACGACGGCGGTAGGGCTTGAGAGTTTATGAAGGTTTATAGGGATTTTTTTTCCTTCAAAGAACCTAGAAGCTCGATTTGTTTCTTTTATTCCTGTCATAGTGTTCTTGCTTATTTGACTCCAGGGAATCTGGTCTCGGTCATCGAGTACTCGCCCATTTGGCTTTGCATTGCTATTAGCTTTTTATGTTTATATGTTTGTGTGCTTTCGCATGCAACATTGTTAAGCTGATTGGTGAGAAGAAGTATTTTCGCCAAGACAACTTGTACATGTTTGTTGATATGAGAACCTGTTGGGGCAAGTGTGAGGTTGGTGTAACCTAGAACTTGGTTTAAACCCACAGTGGCAATTTGTTTAACCACTGACCGTTCCATGGCGATGACCACAACGATTTTCTATGTCGTTAATTGTTTGTTGCGTCTTATTTGAATTGACATACTTTAAACAACATGATCTCCTTTCCTCTCTTCTTTTTTCGCTGCGTCGGGAGGCTGTGTTTTGTGAGTGTGACGATTCCTGATATGCATATTTCATTTCATAAACAGGCTCAATCGAACCGATCCTGCAATATTTTAATATTCGTCGTGTTCGGTGGTTTCATAGTTCCCTTGTCATCCATGTTTATGTAGCGGTTTGTAAACTGTTTGAATATATTTTGTCAAGCCAAATTCTTATTCTTGTTCAGTTTATGTTTGTTTTAATGCACATGCTTAGTTCTTATCTCGTAAATTCAATCTGTTATCAGTTTCGTCCTTTGAAGTTCGTTGAGCACTTATGTACTGTGTCAATTGTACTTCTAAAATTACTTTTTGTTAATATTTCTCTCAGTTTATACATGGGTGGTTTCAATATCCCAACCAATATAGAATCGGATATTGTTCAATCCCCCCAGGGATATACTTCCTGCTTTTTCAACTTTGCCTTTGGCGTTGTCTCTGATTCGCAGGATTTATATTCTCAGATTCCCTGTCAAAGTTCTATTTTGTTTGGTTCCACCCACAAAAGCATTTTTTATTTAGGGACCTTAAGCCACTGAAAATGAAATGGTATTAATCTGAAAATACCGCATTGAAGGTTCCATGTTCACTGTCATATGCTTACAGTCGTTTGGGATTGGTCAAAATTGTACAGTTTTTTGGTGTAAATAATCAGTTGCGCTCAATCCGGGGCTAGGCGGCGCGGGCAGGAATATCCATTTCCATTGCTGCCCATAAACAGGCTCAATCAAACAGAGTCTGCATTTTCATATTTGTCGTGTTCGGTGGCTTTCAAAGTTCTCATTTCAATTTATAACAAAACCACTTATTGTAAAACAAATCGAGTCATAAAAAGTTTACACACGAATACGCGCGGAGATGGTGACGTTTATATTATTTAACCGTATTTTTGCCGTCTAAATGAAAACAACATTTAAGGCAACTAAGAATACTGTTTACCATTAAAAAAAGGAAATAAGAAAAGTTTAAATGGAAGACACAAGAACATCAGTATATCTAACTGGCATGAATTCCTTTATAAAATAGGCTTAAAGTTATTATAATAATAATTCCACAACAATATTCATCTTTTGAGTCAGTGTGCATCAAAGATCGTCTGTTACTAATGAAAATGTATGAAGACAGGATTTAATTTAAATATGTTTGTATGTATTTCTACTTCGAAGTGTGCTGAACACAAATATTGTGAAAAACATTTGTGATTTAAGGGTCCACTGAACACTCCTCCTTGAACGTTCTTCGAAAAAAAAAAAGGAATTATAAAACATCTCAATAACGGGAAAATGCCGTTCGTTCAATGAAACTTTGAATCATTATTAGTGTAGCTTTATTTTACATATATAAAGAACAGTTTAAACAGTAAAGATAAAAAGCTAGCATTTAAATTCTCAAAAATTCTGTTTACATAAATTCACCAAAACTAAGCAATACAAAACATTATTTAAATTCCCACATGAATGTAATGATACTGACAAGAAAATATTGTGTACTTTGTAAAGAACTTTCATCTACGAAAAGAAAAATCAATGTTTGTCACATGTTTACGCGACCAGGAAATTGAAAAAAAGTGATATATGCATATCAGGAATTGCCACGTTCATAAAAACAGCTTCCCCAAACAGTCAAGAAGAAGAAAAGTGAGAGAGAGAGCATGGTTAATAAAATGATAACTTTCAAAAAAGACACCGCAAACAATTTACAAAAAAATGAGAACCCGAGGGGTTACCGCCTTGGAACGGTCAGTGGCAAATCAAATTGCCACTGGGGGTTTAAACCAGGTTCTAAGGAGCACCAACTTTAAACTTGCCCCAACAGGTTCTCAAGTACAAGTTGTCTTGGTGAAATAACTCCAACCAACTCATAAGCTCAACAATGTTGCATGCAAAAACACACACACATATAAAACATAAGAAGATAAAAGCATTGCAAAGCGAAAGGGCGGGTACTCAATAAAGGTCAAACACACTTTTACTTATATCTCATAAAGTTAACATATGTAAGGTACGATGACACAAGAAATTGTTGTATTATAATATTACTAATGTGGGCATTTAAAATGATGTTGTGTGTTGTTTAGTTTTTGCATTTATGCAAATATAGAATTTTTAGATCTCGCTACTTTCTTTACTGTTCTATCATGTCTTACCATATGCAAAGTAAACCTACATTAGTAACATTTTTGAAAAGTTTCATTGCATAGCATTTTGTCGTTATTGAGATTTTGATTATTTTCTTTTTTCATCTATGAACGTGCAAGATGGATTGTAGTGGACCCTTAATCAACAGCAATAAAAAACAGTTCTAATTCATCATTTAAGGTATAGGTATAGACGACATGTTCATTTTGTTGTCGGGACTCTCAGAGGTGCAGAAGGATTATAAAACGGTAGAGGATAGAATAGCTGAAACACTAAGGATATCGGGTGTTGGAATAACAATCACCTCGCTAACTGACATAATCGCATTCCTGGCTGGAATAAATTCAATCTTCCTAGGAGTAAAGAATTTCTGCATCTACACAGGTATGTGTTTAAAAGGAAGCTGTTTATATAATTTCCTTTCAAATAAGTTTTCATTGTAATTTATTATAATATATTTAATATATTGTTGTAAGTAGGTACAGTTTCGGACAAGGTTTAATAAAAGAGCCTCGGTAGATGTGGTTACTGGTTAGAGTTTTAAGATAAATAAATAATTGATATTTTAACATCAGTGAAATTTAAAAGGGCACCAAATGATGAGGAAACACTACTACAGTTTTTAAGTGTACGGTAAAGTATTTCGGGGCTTCACATGACGAGAAAGCTATGTCCCTTAACAATCCCTTTCAACTAAAATAACACAAAAATGTTTTACCGGGAAGGTATTAACTTCAAACAAGCTAGTTGACGGTCTCTACAAATCAAGTGATTATGTCACGTGAAAAATATTCAATTAAAATCTAATTTCAAAGGGTACAATATGAATTGACAATAGTTGTGCTCTTTGCATACTTTAATGCCTTTGTATGTATACAGTCTCATTAGGAATATCGAATTGAATCTGTTCAGTCGAGGGGTTAAAAGGGAGTTGGTTAAACGGCCTTAACGAAGTAGGCACATGACGTCAAATTACTTGCTTATAAAAAAACAAATAAACGACGGAGCTTTAGAAATGAAAACAAATTCCAAAATTCATTAAACTGAGCCGTTTGACGAAATAAACCAGACTTGAGGGCTTCAATTGTGTTAACCGCATGTCAGATTGAGTGATTTAAAGAGCGTATTAAAAGCCGGCAAACCAAATGCGGATATTACAGGCGTTCGAGCTTATGTTACAAATTTACTATAAGAGGTTATTCAGTCAAATGCCAGTCATTGTTTAAATTTAATGAAAATGATTTTTTCCTTTTCCTTAAAATGTATATCTAAATCATACGTTCATACGACGTTAGAATCTGATTGAAGTGTTTTACAAAACTTCATCAGATATAAATACGGCGTCGTTTTTTGAACGTTTGATCTGTATTTTTAAACAAATATGTACTTTCTGACCGGAATCTTTTTTGTTTCAGTATTAATTATTGACAGAATTCTTCTAAGGGTTTCAGCATTACCGAAGAAACTCATGGATGGGAATTTCGGTCAATCACTATTTGATGATATCTGGGAGATTATTTTCCTAGAATCCCACTTAGCCATTAAGTTACAATTATTTTTAAGTTTTCCCAATGAAATCGCACGAAACGCTGCTAATATATATCTCCGATTTCAGTTAGTTTTTCACCTGAACGATTTTATAGTATTCAATTTGTCTATTTATTTAAGTAACTATTATATTTATTAAAATACAAACATTAAAAAATCACTTCATTTCAAGTAAGAAGCTTTTTATAAGTTTGATCTTTTTTTTTAATAAAAACTCAATTTGCAGTTGATACATTTGTATATGTTTTACGATATTATATCCACGTTACACATCGTATACGTTCAAACGTCACAGAAAAGATTTCTCAAGTCTAAAGGACACTTGAAACCAGTTAATAAGGATGAAAGATATTCTTGAAAACCGGTTTCCGAGATGGCCATGTAAAGAATTGTCAAAGAAGATATGGATGGACTGAATGAAGGAGGGGCTGATGGGATGGGATAGGGATGGGATAGCAAGTCTTATGGATTACAATTTTTGTAGAAATGTGGAATGGAAGGGAAGACTGGATGGATTACAGTTGCCAAAACATAAAATTGTGCAAAATTAGTATAGTGTTGTTTTAAGCTCGACTGCTCGAAGAATATGTCGAGCTATTCTACTAACTCTGTCGTCGGCGTCGGCGTGGGCTTCGCTGTCCCGCTTTAGTTAAAGTTTGCATGCAACATACTCAATTGTTAACATCTACCATAGCTACAGCTTTGAAACTTGGCACACTTGTCCGTCATCATATCCCAAATGTGTATGCCAAGAACCATAACTCTAACTTTCATTTTGATCAAATTATGGCCCATTTTCGACTAAGAATTTCAGGTTAAAGTTTGCATGCAAGCTAGTGTACAAACTCATAACTGCCATACTACTTATACTACAGCTTTGAAACTTTCAACACTTGTTCAACATCATATCCCGAGTGTGTATACAGAGAACCATACACACTAACTTTCATTTTGATTAAATTTTGGCCCTTTTTCGACTTAGAATTTCAGGTTAAACTTTGCATGCAACCTAGTGTTCAAACTCATAACTTCCATACCACTTACACTACAGCTTTGAAACTTTCAACACTTGTTCATTATCATATCCAAAGTGTCTATGCCAAGAACCATAACTCTTACTTCCATTTTGTTCAAATTATGGCACTTTTTCGACTTAGAATATCAGGTTAAAGTTGTTGTGCAGGCTGGATACTTTCATACTTCTTGTACTATAGCTTTGAAACTTAAGACACTTGTTCACCATCATAACTCTATGTATGCCAAGAAAAATAACTCTTTCTTTGATTTTGATCAAATAATAAATCTTTTTCAACTTAGAATTTCAGGTTAAATTATGCATGCAAGCTTGTGTACAAACTCATAACTTCTATGCTACATACACTACAGCATTGAAACATTTAACACTTGTTTATCATCATATCCCGAGTGTGTTAGTCAAGAACCATAACTCTTACTTCCATCTGTTACAAATTATGGCCCTCCTTTGACTTAGAAATTAAGGTTAAAGTTTTCGCGCAAGTTTTCATGTAAGTGCTTTTTCATATGTAATCCTATAGAAATGGTTTAATACAGAAAAAACTAACATACTTTGGTTGACAGTGTTGAGTGGTTGTGGGGTGGGTGGGGGATAAACTATACCATACTTTACTGTACTGTACTGTACTGTACTGTTCTGTACTGTACTGAACCGTACCGTACAGTACCGTACCATACCATACCATACCATACCATACCATACCATACCATACCATACCATACCATACCATACCATACCATACTATACTACACTACACTACACTACACTACACTATAATATACCATGCCACGCCACACCTCACCACGCCACACCACGCCACACCACGCCACGCCACACCACACCACACCACACCACACCACACCACCACCACCACTATACTATACCATACCATACCATACCAGAGGTATAAACAAATGACAAAAATAGGATAATTGGGTTTTGGTTGGAGGTGGGCAGGGCTAGTGGGTAGATGGGTGTGGGATCAGGGGTGTATGGGTTGTGTAAACCCTCCAATAAACCTACAAGAATAAATTAAGTGTAATTTATTGATTTCTTAACTTGGATCAAGAAACTTTTGTTCATCTGTGTGTGTTGGGGGTGTCATAAACTCCTGAATCACTCCCCAGTGTAAATGAAGCCCAGTTTGAAACGTGCTTAAATATGTTCGACTATTCGAATAGTCGAGCGTGCAGTCGTTTCTGACTGGCTCTTGTTTTTGAAACTTCTATTTATGAAACCCAAAAACTGGACATGTTAAACTGATTTACTTTAAAAGTTTTGATATCAATATTTAGAAAAAAGGCAAAAACAAACATAAACATTGAGATCTATGTCCCGTAATTTATCTTCACTTACAACTTTTACCTATATTTCATTCAAAATCTAACAACGATTCTAAAAATAGTTTTGTTATTTAAAGACAGTGAAGATCTTTTTTTTAAATTTGCATCTAATTATTAAATAACATGATGAATATATCATATTCCAAAAAAAGAAACTGTTATAATGCCCATACATTTTTCGATCACAAACAAGACATTTGCATTAAACATAATATTTGTAACTGTTAGGGACTGTTTACAGTCGTGATTGCACTGTCATCGGTAAACATGTATTTATATCCCTAACGGCAAAATGCAGTTCGATAAATCTTTTCACAATTAATTGTTGTTAATGTATCTTTATTTTACATACTTTAAGAAAAGTAAAAACAGAAATGCAATTAGCTTGACCTAAACTACCCCAAATTCAATTTACATTCAAACACAAAAACACAACAACACAAACATTATTTTCGCTCTTATGAGTATTATGATACTGGCAACAATATTTTGTGTTTGTAAAGAACTTATGAAATTGTATGAACTTATGTAATTATGAACAGAGAAAGTAATGTTTGTCACCTATTTACGCTATCAGGAAGCGACCAGCAAATTCAAGGTTAAACACAAAAAAATCCTCATATTGTTTCATATTAAGACACAAGGACACAACATATTGTTACCAATATCATATTTCTCATGTGGGGATTTAAAATGATAAGTTTGTTGGTTAGGTTTTGTGCATGATTGTTAATAGAAGATTGTTGAATTTTATGTTTTTTTACTGATCTAACCTTTCTAAACAGATGCAAAATAAAAATACATTAATAGCATGTCAAATAGTTGTTTTTGGTCAATACTATGTAGGATTGAAATCGTATGTTTTATTTAAAAAAAGGCTTATCATATGATTCTGCCAGCTTTGAAATCACAATATTTCATATCCATATAAGGTTGTTTGGTTTTTTGAACAGGTCAAAAACTAAAAAAACTTTTTTTATTTCATAAAGCATGCCGAGGAATGAGCGCAAAACTATTGTAGTTATATTTGGATAATTTTACAGGAGAAGGAAAAAACCTAAACAGATTATTTAATATTAACTTCATTAAACACATTTTTCATGGGTCATCAGTATAGTTTATAAGAAATATTATAACTTTATTAATAAAAAGAATACCATATAGAATAAGGTTGTTTTTTTTACTTGCCATAGTGTTGCACTATAAATCATTTCCTGGAGCATAAGGATTGCAAAACTATTTCTTGTTGACGTGCAATAGTTTTGAAAATAAATTTTGAAAATGTTTCTAAAATTTCCATGCAAAACTATTGTCACTGTGGCATGTTAAGAATTTTATTGGGTATTATGTACACAAAATCTTGCAATAGCGAACGTTCACAGTAAAACATGGCTTGCAATGTTCATTTTTATGCCCCCGCCATGAAATGGCGACTGGCATTAAGAGTTGCTCATGTCCGTCCGTCCGTCCGATATTCTTATGAACGCAACTCCTCCTACACTACTGGTGGGAATTTAATGAAACTTTACTACAATGCTTGGCCTGATATGTTGTTGTGCATAAAGGTGGGGTTTCGCTCTTACATGTTCCGTTCAGAAGTTATGGTCCTTTGATACTTCCATTTAAATTAGTTTTAATAGGAGTATATCTCGTGAACGCAGCTCCTCCTACACTACTGGTGGGAATTTAATGAAACTTTACCACAATGCTTGGCCTGATATGATGTTTCGCATAAAGGTGGGGTTTCGCTCTTACATGTTCCGTTCACATGTTATGGCCCGTTGATACTTCCATTTACATTAGTTTTAATAGGAGTATATCTCGTGAACGCAACTCCCCCTACACTACTGGTGGCATTAAATGAAACTTTACCACAATTCTTGGCCTGATATGTTGTTGTGCATAAAGGTGGGGTTTCGCTTTTACATGTTCCGTTCAGAAGTTATGGCCCTTTGATACTTCCATTTACATTAGTTTTAATAGTAATATATCTTGTGAACGTAAATCCTCCTACACTACTGGTGGGAATTTAATGAAACTTTACCACAATGCTTGGCCTGATATGTTGTTGTGCATAAAGGTGGGGTTTTGCTCTTACATGTTCCGTCCAGAAGTTATGGCCCTTTGATACTTCCATTTACATTAGTTTTAATAGAAATTTATCTTGTGAACGCAACTCCTCCTACACCTCTGCTGGGAATTTGATGAAACTTTACCACAATGCTTGGCCTGATATGTTGTTGTGCATAAAGGTGGGGTTTTGCTCTTACATGTTCCGTTCAGAAGTCATGGCCCTTTGATACTTCCATTTACATTAGTTTTAATAGGAATATATCTTGTGAACGCAACTCCTCCTACACTTCTGGTGGGAATTTAATGAAACTTTAACACAATGCTTGGCCTGATATGTTGTTGTGTTTCTCAGACCACTCAGTTGTCCATTTTGCTTTGTGCTATTAGAAAATACAAAATTTCCAAAGAAAAGGTAACCCTTGACATTCTTTTTTAAAACAACTGTTGCCTAGTACCACTAAAACAAATAAGTCCAAAATTCCCTAGCAGTTTAACATACATGTACATGGCTCTATGAAAAACCAATAGCGGGGGTATCCGTGTCCTTTGGACACATTTCTAGTTTTTAACAAAAGAGAAATTCTTTGTGCCGTTTTACTGTTCCCAGTTAAAATTACTGATTTACAATTTAATTGAATTAATTTCATTATTTAATTTTTATATTTATAGGTATTGCTTTACCATTGAATAAAAAGGTGAAATATGCATATCAGGAATCGCCACATTCAGAAAAAACAGCCTCTCCGCACAGTCAAGAAGAAGAGTGGGGGAGAGAGCATGGTTAATAAAATGATCAGTTTCAAAAAAGACACCAAAGTTAATAATGCTTTGCCTCCAATTCAATAATTTCAATGTAAGTTAAAAAATATTAGAAACAAGGACAATGGCAATTGCTTCTTAAAATCCTGTCTAAGATTTATCTCAGCAATCTTACTGGTAAAGGTGGAGCACGGGTTCAGAACAGATTAGAGCTAGATATCGGAAACAATACATCAAATACAGTTTTATAACTTAGAGGTCACTATAAAGTTAAACAGCTGTACTCATTTAGTTTATCAAGTTTCTTGAAGTATTAAAAGCATCCTGGTGATTAATGTATTAATACTTCCTTATGAACGTGATACTACTGCATTTCCAGTTGACAAATGTGTCATGAATGGGTTAATTAAAATTTCCGATTAATTGACTAATATAATTATTTACTCTTTCCATTTCTGATATGCATATTTCACATTTTAACCTTAAAAGCAACCAAATTGTTGTGTAAACAGGTCATGACAATTGAAAAGGATAACTGCCCCGCTAAATCCTGCGCAGTAGAAGTTATAACCATTCTTAAACACAACCACGGGGACACTAGTCACTTACAATGACAGCTCTCGTTTTATTAATATTTTACAGCAGAACTTAATTTACAAATGTTTAGTGTCAAAAGTTCAAATCCTGTTATTTTTTGTTAATGGTGTTCAATATGCACCCAAATTCTAATTGGTCATCAATTGTATATGTTTACTTTGTATGCTAGTTTTGTTTATTCCCTATGTCAAGAGATGTTGTGAAAAGAACTGTTTTGTCTTTGACAATTATGAAATGTCTTTTCAATCTTTGTTGATTATTTTCTTAAATAAATTCAATACCATTCACTTGCACCGCATGGTCAAATTTAGAACAGTCTTGAATTGAAAAGGGGGTAATTATAAAATCAGGTACTTTGAAGGTAATTATTCTAAACAAAAATGCTGCTGATTTCTAAGGTTTTATGTTTTTCCTACTAACGAGGGATCCTTTGAAAATGAAACAAGCAATGTAGAGTGATTTTCTATTTGCTTGATCTTAAATTGCATGAAATGCATATTTAGCAAAATTTAGCATAACTCTCGCCAAACTGTTCAAAAGTCAATTTTTACAAGACTAAAGCTTCAATTGAAGATTGTTGTTGGCCACCTAGAACAAATAATGAGTTAAGTTAATGTTTTTAATGGAAAGTTATAGACAGTAAGTGACAAATTAGAACTTTGGATGGGTGTATATATATGTATATACAGACTACAAAGTACAATTTAAAACTCAGCAGTAATTATTTTTATCAGTTTTAACATTAAGATTAGTTTTTAAATAATTTTTCCAGTTTATAAGTTTAAGTCATAAGAATAATTCTCTTATTAATTCTTATGCTAAAATTTTAGAATCTGCTTCTTTTAAACAGATTTTTTTAGAAATTACATTATATATTGTAGTGCAATACTATGGTATGTCTATTTGCCATAGTTTGCATAATAATCTGTGTTTATCTGAAATACATTTTAACAAAACTTTTAGTCATTTCTTTTCTACTCAGAGCTTCAATAATTCTACAGAAGGTAGAAAACCTCAAATGGAATAAAACAACTTTAAAAAGTTGATTTATGATTAATATGTAGTTACAATAGTTTTGCGCTGGATACATTTTCCTTGTAATATACCTTATTTTATTTATTTTTGTTTGTTCTTTTGCAGGAGTGGCAGTTTTGTTTTGTTACATTAACAACATAACTTTCTTCGTCGCTTGCTTGACGATAAACGAGCGTCGTGTCTTGGACAACAGGCATTTCATGTCATGCAGACAAATAAGATCTAAAGAACAGCTTAAGCTGGAAGGAAAATCAAAAACTTACATAATGTGTTGTGGTGGAACAGGACCGAAGGACAGAGCTGAAGTCGAAGGAGTAATCGACAGATTTCCCAGATGGCTCATACCAAAATTAGTCTTAAAAATTCCAAATAAAATACTAATAGCTCTTCTTTTTGCTGGTTACCTTGGTGCTGGCATATATGGTTGTATATATTTGAAACAGGGTTTGCTTTTGACGAATTTAGTCAGCGAAGATTCATACTTTTACAAATATTCTCAATGGGATGAGCAGTATTTTCCTCGTCAGACTCCAGTTTCTTTTGTTATTACCAATACTTATCAATATTCGTCAACGGTCATGCAAAACAAAATCAGCAGCAAGATATCGGAGATACAATCAAATAGATATTTTGACAGCACCTTTGATGTTAACTGGTTAAGCAGCTACATGGCGTCACCATACTTTAACAATTCAACAGAATCCGCGTTTGTTTTGGGACTCCAAACATTTGTTGCTGATCCCAGGTTTTCTAGATTTGACAATGATTTTATTATTTCGACAGACAACCAGGCTATTACAGCTTCACGCTTTTATGTTCTTTCAGCAAAACTAGCTGACAGTCAAGAACAAGGAAAAATGATGCTTGAATCGCGGTCAATTGCAGAATCGGCTGGATTCGACTGCATCGCATTTTCACCTTATTTCGTGGCTTTTGAGCAATATGTTGCGATTCTAGGTCAAAGTCTTCAAACAGTTGGCATAGCCCTAGTATCAGTTTTTATAATCACCTGTATATTTATGCCTCATCCAGTCTTGATCATCTTTGTTACAATAGCAGTGACGATGATTATGGTAGGAGTGTTTGGATACCTTCTATTTATAGATGTTTCGCTCAGTGCCATTACTATGATTCATTTGATAATGAGCGTCGGCTTTTCAATTGATTTTACTGCTCACATTTGCCATGGTTATATGATATCTAATAAAGATTCACGAACCAACAGAGTCATTGATGCAATTGATAAAACTGGTGCTCCAATTTTTCATGGTGCCATTTCGTCCCTACTCGGTATAATGGTGTTATTTTGGGCAAAATCTTACATATTTCGGACATTTGGAATAGTAATGGCGTTTGTTTTGCTTTTTGGTATAACGCATGCGTTGTTGTTACTACCAGCTGCTTTATCAACATTTGGACCCAAACCTCGCACTAATCCAAATGAAAACAATTTAGCGATATAACAGGAAAATTATGACGAAATGAACATTTGACATGATAGATTTATTTGTCAATTATGAAAAGCTAGCTAGAGAGCTAGAGAATCAAGGCAAACATTTTTGGCCACCACCTAAGCCTTTTGACTGTCGTACTGTAAAAAAGCCATATGCATATTTCAGTTTTAATAACATCTGACAATTAAAAATCAATTTTAATCGTCGCATTTTGTAAACACCTATAGTTTCTATATAAGTCATTGAAACAAGTTATGAAACAAAAACAGCTTAAAAACATCGGTAATTTTTGTTGACGGTCAGTCGAATCTGGGGGATTAGGCATGAGAAAAGCAAGACGAGTAACTGTAAAACAAATGTTACTGTATTTATTGAATCGTTACAATTAAGGCCCGACTGCCAAATCATTAAGTGTTATAGATTATGAATTTAAAAGTAAACGTTACTTTACCACGAATAAAAACCTTTTGTCACATTTATTCAGAAACATTTTAAAAGCAATGGAAATTAGAGTTATGTTAAGTCGATATTTGTAAACAGTGATAGTGATAGTGAAAATATCATTCTTCTGCGTTTATATATGCTTGCCATTTAACAATCAGACGGGCCTGATGAAAACATCCCTAGTGAATGATGGCTTGATGTACCGTTATCAGTACAGTTGTACATGAAAAGCGTGTATAATAATTTTATAGTATAAATTGAGAAAGCTGTGCTTTTCCCTTGAAACTGAATAGAAAAACGCGTGTGTCGTGACACCATTTAACAAGTTTATTTATCTGTAAATCTGAACTGCGATATTCTTTCTGTGATTTTGTTTCAGAATGTTGTTAAGTGAATCTGTATAATCATGAATCAAGAACATTGTTTTACTCATTGTCAGCATGGTAACCACAAAACTTAAATCAACTGCATATAAATTAAGATGGTCGACCGTTATATGTGAGGTGTTCGAAAAGTATGTACAGGTCATTACCCTATTCATAGTCATTCGAGTTATATAAATTCTTTTTATCAGCATAACCTTTTGTCTCAGGCCGGAAAATTTTATTCACCAAAGTAAACAATTGGTTTTATAGAACCTCAAAAAGGGTATACTGGAGTATACTAGCCTATCTTTCGACTTAAGAAAATATTAATGTCATTGTTGAAATAACAAAAAAGATATTAAGTAAAACCGCAAAGCTTAAAATGTTTGAATGCCTTTTAAAGTAAAGATCTTTATACCTTCTGTTTCGTTATAAACCGTAATTGATATGCCTTTGTGGCTACAGTTAATAATGATGAGTAACGATCGGAAATAACATAACGTTCGTCTTAATATGTAATGCCTGATGACAGTCGACACATTCATGTATTAAATGTATTGGTACAATACATAAGTTATATTTTATTCGTTTAACAGTTCAACTGGTTTTCGGTATTTAGTGTTCAAAAAGTGATCCTCTAATTAAGTTGATTAGTTTAGAAAGCGTGTTTAAGGATTTTAGTTGCCGAACTTGACCTGATACCGACTACACTACTCAAAAGTTCTAAACCGCCACTTATTAAAAATACACTACTCAAAAGTTCTAAACCGCCACTAGAGACATGTCTATTTTTTATTGTAAAGAAAATAAGGAATGATTTTTTTACTATTATAACTTGCAAATCAATTATATTCTCACGTTTGTTAAAACATTTTCTTCAAATCATATTAATATAACATACAAAAATTGACGTAAACGTAACGGACCCCAAAATGGGAAAATGTCTCTAGTGGCGGTTTAGAACTTTTGAGTAGTGTAGTGTTGACAGAACATATTTAGTAATTTAACAATGGAAAGAAAATAAAAATATCATCATCTTGTAGTTATTTTAACAAAACTTCATATAAATAGGTTTTAAGTTGGTCTCTATTGAGGGACTGAACTGTGAATAAACCGATGTTATAGCGCAGAATGAAGTTTCTCTCATCAACCACATATAGGCCGCTCGCTAGGAACATGTTTGCTCCCCCTCCCCGGGTGGGGGGGGGGGGAAATTTTGTATACATAATCTTTCTGAAAGCCTGTTATGTACCGGATATTTTGCAGTTTGTTTGCCTTCTGGCGAGTGGGGCATAAGGTTGTTACGGAGTTTTTTATATGTTACCCCTAAATTTTGTAGAAAAAAATATATGGATTTTGAACCTACAAGTCTGGTCTATTTCAGCTATAATTAAACAAAACTTATATTTTTATATTAGGTTGAAGTATTCTCTGTTTATTGGTGTAGTTTTCTTTTCAAAAAGTTTGTTATTACTTTACATATTTAGTTTATAACCTACATAACCCTAAAAAGATGAAATTTCAGTCGGAAACTTACCTGTATGATATTAATTTGTTAGCAAACTTAGGAAATGTTATATGTTTTTGAAAGCTGCATGATCATACAACATGAAACAGTTTATTTTTTCATAAAAATCCCACAGGCAAAAGTCATAATTTCCTCACAATCCAATACCCTATTGCTAGTTTAAACATAGTATTCAAGTTTTTTTATGAACATGCATAAAATAAAGTGTGTAATTGAATAATAGTGTTTGACATCTGTAAGTGTTCTCGAAACTTGCATGACTTCAAATTTTCAACATACATAACATATGTTACATAATAAAATGAAGCTGATTTTATTTATTTTTATTTATTTTATTAATGATGTTAGCTGATATCTGTTTGAAGAAATTAATTTTATCTGTGCAATTTTCTGATGCTTTTTATTCCAGTATAGATAGCTAATGGCACTGAAAGTCATTTTTCAACTAACATTAATATTTAAACGAAGTATTTTCCCTAGAACTGATATTGATGTTCAAATCACACTTATCACAACTCAGCATTCATTTTAAATTAAATTATGCGATAAAGATAGTAAATAATTTATAGAGTACCCTGTGTTATGTTTGTGGTTTAAAATGTGAGAGTGTTTAAATTTGTCCATTTTAAACCTACAAAATCTCCGTAACATGTACTTGTGATGTTACAATATTGACAATTACAATTAATTTATTAATTAAAAAAATACAGAAAAAAATAAAAAAAAAACATTTTTAGAATTGATTCTGAAAGTGAAAAGAGGCTACAAAACGAGAGATAAAACATTTCTTTTGAGAGAATTAAACAATTTATTATATGTTACCTAATGAAATTACAGGTTTTTTTTAAATTTTGCTAAGAACAAAGAAAAAATATCTCTGAACCTCGTTATTGTTTGTATTTAGATAACCACAGCGTTATTCATAATACGAATATGACCTTTCCATAAGCTATACTAACTAAAATTAGAGTTGAAATTATTAGTTCTGGCCTTTTAGAGCAATACTAACTTATGTTACCATTAAATAAAACATGTGAAATAAGAAAAAATAAATTGAACTTAATTAAAAATTAGTTTTCTATTGTATAGTAAAAGATTTAAATTGCTTAAGCTCTTTGTATAGTAATAATTTTCATAAAGACAAAAAAATGTTAAAGAGAAACATCCTCATGTTAATGACAATCTGTGTGATGCATGTGATGGTAAGCCAACAGATATGTTACCTTTGATATATGTATTAAATTTTATTTAGTAATTAATTTGCCTACTTGTGTAAAGATATTGTTAAATTAATGCATAAATTGTTTCAATGTTTTTAATAATCTACACTGAACATTTATATTTTAGATGAATAAAATTACTTTAAATAACATTTCTAAAATCAGATTTGATTCAGCTAATTCGTGTCAAGTTTAAATTATGTAACATATAGATTGGTTATAGAACAAATTTATCATACTATAATGTGATATAAAGATGTTTATCAAAAATTAAATTTATAGTTTGCAGTTTCTTGCTTTATTTTTTCTTACTATTTTTGCTGATTATTCAGGTAAAACATCGGTAACATATTATAAGATGAATAAGACATAAAAAGAAACTTCATTGTTTCATACATTTTTTTAGATTCTTTATTGTCTAGTTTTTCTTAGAACAAAATTAATGTTATCTATCGAAATCGAGAAAATCTGGACTTAGCTCAAGGCTTGATGCAGCAGTCCACAATTAGCGTGAAGGTAAGCTGTACTACTTCACTGAACCATATTGATAGCTTTATTGTAAATTTGAAGAGGAAAAAAGAACGGCCATCTACATCATACACATTTATTTTAATACAGTCATATAGAACATTCCACATATTATTTACCTTATTAACAATATTTTAATTAAAAATGAATAACTGTTTAATATCATCAGCAACACCAATACCTTAATTTCATTTTGTAACATAATTCTTATATATCACCTATATTTAATACAGGATACAAAATTGCAGACAGTTGTTAACCTACATACTGGATAAAAATACTGGTATATTTTAACAGAATAGGCTTTGATTTTTATAACTGTAAAAGTAATATTTATCAATTTACCTATTTTTATAACTATAGTGGTTAAGCATTAATAACACTTACTTTGAATGGAGACATTTAAGTTGCAAATCTTTAAAAAAAAAAACTTTAAAAAAATGATACAATGAATAAAACTAATATTTACAAACAGAATAGTCTTGATAACTCATCGGCTTATCAAAAGCAAAATATTTAATACATTTTCATTACTGACTTGAATTTCCTCTTTTCTTGATTAGCTTTCTTTGAAAACAACGGATTGAATATATCACTAAAATCACTACTTCTTATCAATTTGATGTTAAATTAAAAATGAAATTTCATCTTAAAATGTCTTTTTACTAAGTAATAGCAGTTTAATGTTCGTTGGTCACTTAAAATACATTATTGCCAAAATTTATCATGTAAGGACGTATGTAATTTATATCGCTATTGTGCAATTACTAAAATTGGTTAATAAGTTCCTATGGGTAACATATTTGCAGATGGTGATTTGTTATATGGTATTAAGTTTTATTTACAATATGTTGTATGGCTAAATAATCTTTATTTTTCAGGAAAGGTGTATTTAAACTAAAACATTAACACCAAACTTCAAATTTATTTACCATATGCATAAGTATATAATATAACATATTACTATAAGGTTACGGAGATTTACAAAATGTAAGACAAAGTTTACCTCTTAATCAAACAGATGTCATTAAGAGTTTATTTATTTATAATTTTATTTATAGATACTGTCTTTGTTTGTCATGTTTGAGATGTTTTCTTGCATTTTTTTCAAGATATTTTGGTTGTTGGTGTTTCCAAATATATACTTGGCAAAAATAGTTCCACACACTTGGACATTTTATGAAATATCTTTTTTATTTTACATAACACAACAAAATGATACATATCTAATAAAACAGCTATTCAAAGGTAACAATGTAAACAAGTCGGAAACGAAATTCGATCAGTATTTTACAAGCAATTCATGTTTAAAGTCACCGGGGTAACTACACAAAAGTTGCAAAAATCACTAAACTATTAGTGAGTTTATCAACAAAGATTAATCCGGCATTCATCAAAGCGTTGACTCGTGGAATTCACCAGCTAACTTATTTTCAATTGTTGAATAAGGTTCCATTCGTGAACAAAAATTCCAGTTAGGTCAACCAGCTGACCAACTGCACGTGTTTTTTTTCTTCTTTAGAAAGACGTGTAGGTGGCCAGTGTGGTCAGACATTTGTAATGACGGTCAAATTAACAATGAAAACATTCCTTGGTACCAAGGACGATAAGAAATAAATTAAGTAAAATTACAGTTGTGTTTTGCTAAAATAAAATTAAATTTTAATTGCACTTTTTGTTGTTCTTAATAATATACACTTAATTAAAAGGATGCTACGACTTATAAATACAGATTTGAAACGATTCGAATCATCACTTAACTGTTAGGTTAAGGTCGCTGAGTGAGGCAATGTGATAATTTAATAAATAAATAATAAAGTTTGAGTGTTATCTGGATGTGACTTGGTATCAACTACTGATTACAAGTACTTCCTGTTGCTAGCATCACATTGCATGTTTATAATTGCTGTAAAACAGACAACAATGACTTGATAGATTTCACACCTCTACCTTGATACAGCAAGTTTTGCAACTTTTGACTGTTGACACCTGTCATACTCAAACTAATATTACACGGTTATTTACCAACCGAATTTTATTCCGTTTTTCGTTTTTAACTTCGCAACAATTAATCGTGATATAAATGTAAGAATTTATACCAGTTATTCGCTACATTTTAAATTTTACGCAAAAGAACACTTGTGTGCAGAACTTTTTGTTGGTTATATGTAATTATTCACATACATTTCACAATAAGTGTACATAGATTTAACAATAGGTGTGTTTCAAAGTGGCTGTTTTACATTTAAATATTTTATTGTTATTTATATTTTACAAATCAAACACAAATTACATGCTTATGCAAGTAAGAAATGTTTCGTATATCTTATTTTACTAGGTTTTGATGTTATGTAACATATCTAAATGACTAATTTTGACCCATACCTTAGGTTTCAGATGTTTTATTGCAAGAAAACACCTTCTTGGCGTTGAAATTTTTTTTTATTTATGAACTTTTATTTTTGCCAAATATTTCTTACTTACATATAATTTTCCAAACGGTCACATATACAAACAGGCGTTACGGTAAAACGCCCCGCTCGCCAGAGTGCAAACAAATTGCAAAATGCGTGGAATTTTGTAGGCTTTCAGAAAAACATAGCCTTCGAAATTCCCCCAGGAGGAGGGGGTCTATTGGCAGCTCAATGTCTAATAATGATCAAACTCGTCATAAGTGTTGCCTTTAATATTTCGATAACTGAAATGCTTATAAATAAAATTGAAGTGTGGCGGCTGTATACATTTTCCCCTTGAATATCCGTCAGTACTGTTTTCAGTAGATGTATACGTGTTTACTATTCGTTACCGTTGTCACATATTAACAATCACTATATCAGAGTTATTCGCGCAGCAATTTTTGGGGTTATCCTAGCTTAGGTAGATTACTCGACGTTATGTAGCTAGGCGATGTCGCCGAGTGGGTTCGACGCCGGATAAGGGTTTGAACTTATGCTCAATATAAAGATAAAAATGTGTTTAAAATGCCTAAAAGGTTTATATTGCGCACAAAACTGCCAAAGATATGCCTAAGTAATATCGAAATGTGTAAAGAAAGTTGCGAGCCACATCTTCAAGCTTCTGGAAGCTTTCTTTTTGGTTCTTTAGTTACTAGAGCTTGTTGAAAAGCTTTTAAGTCGCCTGCAATAGCAGATAAAGTCAACGATAACCATCTTCATATGTCGCTAGTTTGGTCTGCGTTGTCCTCTAGTCACCCTTCTTAAAATCTATTTTTACATTGCTCTGTCGCATTCACCTAAACGCTATTGTTGTATGTTAATGTGTATTCAAACCATTGTCATAATATGAAATGTATCAAAATTATCCTCAAAGCTTATAAAAGATCATATTTTTGTTCGCTTTTATGCGTTTCAATTTGTTTTGTTTCTTTCTGTTCTAAGCGGAAACGTCTTAAATTGTTATGTGGCTTCTTTGAACCGTTTGTACATACTTTTATGTTTTTTATGGTTTAGGTTTGCATGCAACAGCACTTCTTCCCTATACTCAGTTGTCATAGAAATCTCGGTTTGTGAGTAAACTGTCAGTACCCACAGTGTAACTAGGGCATGGTATTGTAACTGGTAACATCATGATAATGATGCACTGCCATTATTATATAACAAATGGTTGGCTTTGTGGAACAGAGATTTAGGTTCATCATTGTCTCTTGTAAATTTTGAGCAGAAACTTTGTTTGTTGAAAAGTCCATGCTTTCATTTTGCATCATAATTTATTAAATATTGTTAAGTGTAGCTTTAGAGTAATGATCTGATTTTTAGCTCGACTTTTCGAAGAATATGTCGAGCTATTGTACTCACTTGGGCGTCGGCGTCGCCGTCGCCGTCGGCGTCCCGCTTTGGTTAAAGTTTACGTGCAACCTACCTATATCTTAAAAACTACTATAGCTACAGCTTTTAAACTTGGCACACTTGTTCGTCATCATGTCCCGAGTGTGTATGCCAAGAACCATAACTCTAACTTTCATTTTGATCAAATTATGGCCCTTTTTGACTTAGAATTTCAGGTTAAAGTTTGCGTGCAAGCTACTGTACAAACTCATAACTTCAATACTACTTATACTACAGCTTTTAAACTTGGCACACTTGTTCATCATCATGTCCCGAGTGTGTATACCAAGAACCATAACTCTGACTTTCATTTTGATCAAATTATGGCCCCTTTTTGACTTAGAATTTCAGGTTAAAGTTTGCGTGCAAGCTACTATACAAACTAATAACTTCAATACTACTTATACTACAGCTTTGAAACTTTCAACACTTGCTCATCATCATATCCCAAGTGTGTATGCCAAGAACCATAACTCTAACTTTCATTTTTATCAAATTATGCCCCTTTTTCGACTTAGAATTTCAGGTTAAAGTTTGCGTGCAAGCTACTGTGCAAACCCATAACTTCCATACTACTTATACTACAGCTTTGAAACTTTCAACACTTGTTCATCATCATATTTCAAGATTGTATGCCAAGAACCATAACTCTTACTTCCATTTTGTTCAAATTATGGCCCTTTTTCGACTTAGAATTTCAGGTTAAAGTTTGCATGCAAGCTAGTTACTTTCATACTTCTTGTACTATAGCTTTGAAACTTAAGACACTTGTTTACCATCATGACCCTGACTATTTATACCAAGAACCATAACTCTTTCTTTCATTTTTAATCAAATTATGGCCCTTTTTCAACTTAGAATTTCAGGTTAAAGTTTGCGTGCAAGCTAGTTACTTTCATACTTCTTGTACTATAGCTTTGAGACTTAAGACACTTGTTTAACATCATGACCCTGACTATGTATGCCAAGAACCATAACTCTTTCTTTCATTTTTAATCAAATTATGGCCCTTTTTCGACTTAGAATTTCAGGTTAAAGTTTGCGTGCAAGCTAGTTACTTTCATACTTCTTGTACTATAGCTTTGGAACTTATTCACCATCATGACCCTGACTATGTATGCCAAGAACCATAACTCTTTGATTTTTTTCAAATTACTGCCCTTTTTAGACTTAAAAATTAAGGTTTAAAACTTTGTATACCTTTATTTTATCTTACATCAGGTTTATTTTCAAAGGCCCATAACTCATCCTTGCTTTTTTATATTTGATTTTTGCCCCTTTTCACTTGAAATTAGAATTAAGACTTATAAATAATTGTTAAAGTTTCAATGTTAGTGTTTTTCATATGAAATGCTATATAAAAGGTTTAAAACAGATGTCCTTAACATACTTTGGTTGAAAGTGTTGAGTAATTGTGGGGTGGGTGGGTGGGTGCATAGACTATACTATACTATACCATACCATACCATACCATACCATACCATACCATACCATAACACTGTACTGTACTGTACCCCCACCACCCACCACCACCTCCACATACCAACACCACCACCAACAACAACTACAACAACACCAACACAAACAACAACAACACCACCAACAACAACAACAACACCGCCAACACCACCACCACTAACAACAACAACAACACCACCAACAACACCATCACCACCACCAACAACACAACCACCACCAACAACAACACCACCATTAACAACACCAACACCACCACCAACAACAACTACAGCACCACCATTAACAACAACAACACCACCAACAACAACACCAACACCACCACCAACAACAATATCAACACCACCACCAACAACAACACAAACACAAACAACAGCACCACCACCACCACCATCAACAACACCACCACTAACAACAACAACACCATCACCACCACCAACAACACCAAAAACAACAACACCACCACCAACAACAACACCAACACCACCAACAACAACACCACCACCAACAACAACAACATCATCACCAACACCACCACCACCAACAACAACACCACTACCAACAACAACAACACCAACAACAACACCACCAACAACATCAACACCAGCACCAACAACAACACCACCACCACCAGCAACACCCCCACCAACAACAACACCAACAACATCAACACCACCACCAACAACAACATCAACACCACCACCAACAACAGCAACAACAACAACACCAACAACCAACACCACCACCACCACCAGCAACAACAACACTACCACCACCACCACCAACAACACCAACAATACCAACACCAACAACACCACCAACAACAACAACACCAACAACAGCAACAACACCACCAACAACAACAGCAACACCACCACCAACAACAACAGCATACCACCACCAACAACAGCAACCAGCATACCATACTGTACTTCACCACGCCACACCACTTTAGGTGGGCAAAGATAGTGGGTTGATGGGTGTGGGATCAGGGGTTTATGGGCTGGGTTGTGTAAACCCTAAAAAAAATCTACAAGAATAAATTAAGTGTAATTTATTGATTTCCTAACTTGGATTAAGAAACTTTTGTTCATGTGTGTTTGTTGGGGGTGTCATAAACTCCTGAATCACTCCCCAGTTTAAATGAAGCCCAGTTACAATGTGCTTAATAATTCTGACTTTTCGAAAAGTCGAGCGTGCAGTCGTTTCCGACTGGCTCTTGTTATAAAAAGAGTTAAGACAATTCATAGATTTTCATCACAGATTCTAGCATGATATTTGGATCACATTTTCTGCACCAAGCATTACAGACACCGATTATTATCAATATTTTAAGCGATTCAAATTATTATTGCAAACTAAATTTTGCCGAATAATATCTGCACTAAAATCATCATCAAATGATAGAGCTAATTATAAAAGATATGTATCATTTTCAAAAAATGATTTATAGCATTGGACATGTTTTTTGCTTTGCTGGGATTCTACCTCTAAGCTTTGTAAAAACACTAAAATTGTTTTCAGGCAATGAACATTGTATTTAAGCTGACGTGTAACAACTATTACTGTGATTTCTTATCTTACTTAAGATTAACCTTATTGTAAAATTTTAAATATTCATTTTTAAATATTAAAATCATCAAGTTTGCAGAGTTGTTATAGTTTATTTAATTTCGGTTATCATTTTTAGGTAAGTACTGCGGAGAAAGGCTTTGTTTGCCTTCTTCGCGTCCCAAAGAAAATGAATAGTTCGTCATAAAAAGTCCACTTAATCTTCATCTTGTCAATAAAGTCGGTGTGAGAACTCCAGTAAATAGTCAGACTTAGTTCATTTATCTTTTCTTGTGAGAGAAAGTTTAATGGCATTAATAAGTAATGCATATTACTTTTAAAACATTTTAACCATGAACAAAAATATAAACTTGAAATAAATCTGTTCCCTGTAATTTTCATTCCTTTACTTTTATGGTACCGGTAATAAAGTTTTATAACAAAGATGTATAGCAGGCAATAACGCAGTCTTAAAAGATCATATAAAGTGAATTTGCATGTTTAAGCCTTATCACGCCAAGGTCGAAGGCCGAAAGTCGAGTGTGCTGCACTTTAAATACTCAACGAGATATGATTCGATACTTTCATTTTGTCTCTTCTTTATATACCATTCTCCCTCAAAACAATATGAATTTGCTGAACAAGAACATTTAAATTGACCACGCAAAGCTGTGCAACCAAGGAGGTAAGCATATTGATTAACTGTAAATGGGTAAATCCACATGCATGCAGAGCGCTGTAGAATATCATGTTGGTAACCTTTCGTTTTTAATTTCCAGATGGTTTTTACGAATGACATAGAGAAAATAATATTGCCTTTTTATTTCTTAGGTTTTAAATTAAATCTTCATATAAAATCTAGCCGTGAAAAAAAAACAATTATAAAGAACAATTTTCTCCATTTGTGCCTGTCTCGCTCGTGATAGAGGTTAATGGGAAATCTAACCAATGGCTCAAACAATGCCTGCTATTTATATCATTGAGAGTAGTTGCAGAGAAATTGTGCGGAAACGATTACTGCTCTTATGCATACTGCATAAGTTATCAAAGAGCCATAACTGTGTTAAATTGTCTGACCGGAACAAGACGACGATATGCGCATCTCCTCTTGGTATTGATGGTTTCCACAAAGTTTCGTTGAAGTCCATCCATTGGTTGCAGAGAAATAGCAGAAAAATGAAATCAAATCTATATGCATACTGCATAACTTATCAAAGGTCCATTTAAGTAATGATTCTTATTTTGGTGCGGTTCATGCAGATTGGACCTGCACGCGAGAGCTGGCAAATCCATGGTAAATTTGCCAGCTCTCGCGTGCACGTCCAATCTGCATGAACCGCACCAAAATAAGAATCATTACTTATATTTACATTTTATTCATTTTTTTCTTTAAATAAACTTAGGTCTAACGCATTCAAAAATTAGTATTAAGTGAAAAGGGGGGGGGGGGGTAATACGTGAGAGTTTTCAATAGTAACAGCCATTACGTTACTGACGTCATTACGGGTCATGCGGTTCATGCAAAATGAACCGATTTTTTTTAAACGAAGAAATCAATAGGAATGTTAATATAACTCTGTGTTTAACAGTCTGACCAGAACAAGACGACAATATGCGCATCTCATTTTGGTATTGATGGTTCCCACAAAGTTCGTTGAAAACCACCCAGTAGTTGCAGAGTTATAGCGTAGAAACGAAATCCGGACGGACAAATGGAAGGACAGACGGACGGACGGACAATGCCAAAACAATATCCCCCTCCCGATTTCATCGGCGGGGGTTAAAACACGCGGAATATGTCTAACAAAAGTTTATTTTTAGATGTTTAAGTTATGAAAAATGCATACTCATGATGCAACGAACATACCGATCAAGAGCATAACAAAACATAACCTCTCCAGGCAGCCAAAACGCAACGAGAAAAAGAGAGCTTAAGAACATTTTAATGATCTATTTAAAAAAAAGTCAACAAAATGAAAAAGAACATGATGTGTTACTTTACAACCTGGAACGGTTAGTGGCAAAACAATAAGCCTATGATGGTTAAAAAGTTCTAGTGTACACCAATCTCAATCTTGCCAAATTAGATTCTCATCAGAAAAAGCATGTACTACAAGTTGTGTTAACTTGGTGAAATAGCTTTCAACAAGTCCTAGATTGTCGTTTCGACGAACGTTGAAGTTCTCCCTTTTAGAACAGCTTCCAACTATAATGAAATGTTAGTTTAAAAAAGGTGAAATATGCATACCAGGGATCGCCACATTCAGAAAAAAACAGCCTCCCCACACAGTCAAGAAGAAGAGAGAGGGAGAAAGCATGGTTAATAAAATGATCAGTTTAAAGAAAGACAAAAATTAAAATTAAAGTTCATGACATCTCAAAATGCACAGAATGATATAAAAATGAATAGTCATTAATAAGACATGGCCAATTTTACGGATATTTCTTGTACTACCAGCTTTGTTGTACAAATAACAGTGATAATCACTGCATGGAATTTAAATTCTCAATCAGCTGAAGTTATTTGTGGTGACATTGAAAGATTTCTGCGTGAAATATTGTCTATGCATACGCTCGAAACAAATCATTCAAAAAGTTTTAATGCAAAACGTTTAATATAGAATCTACTAAATATTGAAATAACTGTGTAAATATATTGATGTTTTAAGTGTAACATTTTGTCATGACTAAAGGGATATTGTTTGTTTCAATTAAAAAAAACACTTTTTTGAAAAGTTTGTATCATGACTCTTGAGACTCCTGTTTTGTTTAAAGTTCTAGTATTATGTCAACTTCACTAACATTTCGTGCTTGTTATTTATTGTGCGCATACTGTAAAACTGTAAAACGTATTATTTTCCGCGTTGCCTCGCCGTACATGTATGTGCTAAATGTTACTTATTGAATCAGCTTCTTTCCATAGGCATTGTATGTACATGTAATTAATATAAATCATATTATTGCGCGGACAAAAACATCAACTAATAAAACAATGGTATTATCCATTTTGTAGAAATATGATGAGTTACATAGCAGGAAAAGCCACACACAGACTATATAGCCCCACACTGTTGAAACTATACGTAGAGAGGAAGATATAAGTAAAGCTTACGTTTGTAATGCGATTAATTTCAAAGAAAAATCACCACAAAAAATAATAAGGGATAACCTGAAGGCAAAAATTCCACACCAGGTTTGTTGTTACGTATCACAAAAAGTGAAATATTCATATCAGCAATTTTAGGAATTGTCACATTCCACAGTAACGTTCTCCCCAAACAGACAAAATCAATTGTTTATACAATAATCAATTACAAAATTGATACAATTAACAAATAAAGAAAATGAAAACTACATTGGTTATCGCTTTTGAACGGTCCGTTCAAATATTGAATATTTAATATTGAAGCAGTTCATTCTCGTCCCTGACGCTTGACAGTACATTGTCAAAATACAAATCCTTTCCGATTATTTTCGAGGCTTTTACATCCGGGTTGTTTTTAAGATCTGTATATAGTTGCCTGCACAAAATACGCAGTTCACTAACGCTCAATCACGGCTTGGTTTCATTAGGTTGGTATGGTTTGGTTTGATCTTGGGTTCAAGTCCTTGGGTTTTGTCTTTGTCAAAAATGACGCTGTTGTTCTATACTCGTGTATATCAGAATGCAAATCTTTCATGTCTCCGGCTTCCAGGATATCAAGTTCGCATCTTCTAGCTTGCCTAAGATCGATAAATTTCCAGTTTCTGTTTCCGTGTTCACGGGCCATGTTTCTCCTTATTTCAACGGGTAGCTTGTCTATTATCTTGCTACCAGCAAATTACCGTAAGTCTATTGATACTGTTCTAGGGATTTTAGACTTCCGATGTAAGATTCTAGTCTATCATGGAAATTTCTAAGGCTGTACAACGAATTATTTGGAGCCGGTAATCCTAGCGAAGCTTGCATACTAGCATGTGTTATTTTGAGTTCTTGCCCGAACCTTTCATTTAATAAACTGTTAGCGAATGTAAAATTACTGTTGGTCAAAGCAAAACCCTCTATCGTTCTCATTTATTTGCCCTCAAATTGATTTTTAAGGTAACTGAATCGTTGGACATCTGTAGTTTGCATTCATGGCTACTGTTTATTCGTAAGATTTCCAAAATGTCCCACACTGAAGTATGTTGCCATCAAATTTGGGGAGAGACAGCTTCGGCAGTTCGTGAAACTGAGCAGAATTACTAGAAGTAAATGAAACGTTACTCACAGTTTGTGCTGATGCGCGAATATTCTCATTGATATCTTGACGTCCGTGGGGACTAAGAGTAATGGGCCCATCTGATATCTGTATTCGCGGAGATCTCTAAGTTGCATTTCTATAAATGACGTCGACGCAAAAGTACGTCAGCCGCGACGTGGCGCCAAGACGTCACACAAATAATAACGCTTTCACTGACAACATGCATAATATCGGATGTCTAGCACAATTCCCAATGCACCGCGGGACGTTCAAAAACATGCATGAAATCGACTGTCTTGTTGAATGTCCAATAAATTGCGGGACATTTAAACAATATGAATGAAATCGAATATCCAGCTGATTGTCAATTGCACCGCGGGACATTTAAACACAGGTATGAAATCAAATGTTTTGCTGAATGGCGAATGCACTGCGGGACATTTGAAAAATGTATAAAACCAAATGTCTTATACACTGACTTCTTCATCTGAGAGTGATACGAGTATTGTTTATGCACACACTCTACAAATGACAAAATTTAGAATTAGTGTTGAGCCGAAACAAGACAAAGTTCTTACTATGTATTTGTTGCCTTAAATGCACAAAACACCGTACAAAGCAAGATTTATTGCATACTCTTGTTCTTGTACAACAAAATTATCTGTGCTCTTATCATCTTGTCTTACAGCTATAAAAAACATGTAATTAGGTATCGCGAAAAAGTATATGAAACCACTGGCAAAAATTTATTTTGGTCTATAAAAAATTCAAATGTCGTTTTGAAGAAGCTTAAATCAAATAATTATCAGGAGTTCTGTTTGTCTACTTATGATTTTTCAACTTTATATACTTCTCTCCCTCATAATTTAATAAGAGACAAGCTAACCAGTCTCATTGAAAAAACTTTTGCTAGAGAAAATAAAACATTTATCGGTTGTAATGAACATAAAGCAGTCTTTACAGATGGCGCTTATGATAATTATACTTCATGGACCTGTCAAGACCTTATTCAGGCGCTCACATTTTATAAGATAATATTTATTTGAGATTTGGAACCTCTATTTATAAACAAGTAATTCCAATGGGTACTAATTGTGCACCCCTTGTTGCTGATCTGTTTTTATGTTATCTCTTTCTACTGAACATCAAGACGATATAATTACAGCTTTTAACAACACCTCGAGGTACCTTGATGATTTATTAAATATAGATAATAACCATTTTCCATTACTCCTTAATAAGATTTATCCTAAAGAACTACAACTTAATAAAGCGAACACTTCAGAAAAGCAAGCAAACATTCTCGAATTAAATCTGCCCATTGAAAATGGTTACGTCACTACTAAAATTTATGATAAAAGAGATGATTTTACTTTTAATATAGTAAATTTTCCGTTTTTAGACGGCGATGTTACCCGTGCAACATCTTATGGGGTTTATATCTCACAGCTTGTTCGCTTTTCAAGAGCTTGCAACGATGTTAATGATTTCAATGAACGTAATCTTTGCATTACAGAAAAACTTTCAAAACAAGGTTATCGGTATCACAAATTAAGGAAAACCTTTTGCAAGTTTTATCGCCGATACCCAGATCTAATTCATAAATACAGGTGCAGTTTAAAATCACCTTTGCAACAAGGTATTTTACAGACAGTTTATAAACTTAAGAATATAAAAGGCAATGTTAATTTCTCCCGGTTATTCGTAAAAACTATCTGTAAATTTAAAAAGAAAGGTTACCAACATGATATTTTACAGCGCTCTGCAGGCCTGGTGATTAACCCTTCTACAGTTGATCATTATGCTTACCTCTTTGGTTGCACGACGGTGGCAGGGGTTTAAGAGTTTATGAAGGTTTATGGGGAAATCTTTTCTTAAAAGAACCAAGAAGCTCGATTTGTTTCTTTTATCCCTGTAATCGTGTTCCTGCTGATTTTACTCCAGGAGCTCTGGTCTCGGTAAGATCATTGAGTACCCGCCCCTTCCGCTTTGCAATGCTCTTAGCTTTTTATGATTTATATGTTTGTGTGCTTTTGCACGCAACATTGTTGAGCCGATAAGCTGGTTTGAGTTTTTTCACCAAGACAACTTCTACTTGTTTTGTGATATGAGAACCTGTTGGGGCAAGTGTGAGGTTGGTGCACCCTAGAACCTGGTTTAAACCCCCAATGGCAATCGGATTTGCCATTGACCGTTCCAAGGCGGTAACCCCTCGGCTTCTCATTTTTGTTTATTGTTAGTGGTGTATTTTTGAAACTGATCATTTTTTTACCATGCTCTCTCCCTCTCTCCTATTCTTGACTGTGTGGGGTGGTTTTTTTTTCTGAATGTGGCGATACCTGATATTCATATTTCACCTTTTTTGCAATGCTATTAGCTTCTTATGTTTTATATGTTTGTGTGCTTTGGCATGCAACATTGTTGAGCCGATGGGTGGGTTGGAGTTATTTCACCAGGACAACTTGTACTTGTTTTGTGATATGAGAACCTGTTGGGGAAAGTGTAAGGTTGGTGCACCATAGAACCTGGTTTAAACCCCCAGTGGCAAATTGTTTTGCCACTGACCGTTCCAAGGCGGTAACCCCTCGGGTTCTCACTTTCGCTAATTGTTTGTGGCGTCCATATTGTAATTGATTATTATAATACTATGCTCTCTTTTCCTCTCTGTTTTGCTGTGTCAGCTGAATGTGGCCATCCCTAATATGCATATTTCACTTTTTTGCAAAACAAAAACATGCATGATAATGAATGTTTTGCTGAATGTCCAATGCACTGCGGAACATTTCAAAATATGCACGAAATCGAATGCCTTGCTGATTGTTGAATGCAATAAGGACCATTCAAAAACATTCATAATATCGAACGTTTTGCTGAATGTTGAATGCACCATGGGACATTCAAAAACGCATGAAAAATGTCATGCTGAATGTCCGATACATTGCAGTAAAAATGAAAAATATGCATGATATCGAGTGTCCTGTTGAATATCGAATGCACTGCGGGCATTTCAAAAACGTGCAATTTCTATCTTAATGTCGAATGCACTGCGGGCATTCGAAAACATGCGTGATATCAAGTGTCTTGATAAATGTCCATTGCACTGCGGACCTTCAAAACCTGCATGAAATCGAATGTCTTTCTGAATGTCGAATGTACTGCGGGACATTTATATACTTTCATAAAATTGAATGTCTTGCTGAATATTCAATCCACAGCGGGACATTCAAAAACATCACTGTGGGGAATCACATGATCAAAATAATATCTTAGCTATAGGGAAATTTTGAATTTCGTGAAGTTTTCATTTCTGAGTTGCACAAATAGAATTTTTAATAGTACTATCATATGACCACAGACTATATGTTTTATACTACAACTGCTTACAAGTGTTTTGTTTAGAATTTTACCAGATTACCTCTGCAGTGCCGTGTTTTATAGTGCTTGGATGTTCTGAATTAAGAGGAAGAGGTCATGAGCGAAGTATTCTCAGTATAATTATACCTTCCAGTAGGCATATGATAGGCTACATAATAAAGCTTCACACAAACCATGGACAAAATATACTTCATTTTTCATTGTTTTACATTTGTTTAGAGATTATTTTGATCAGGTGATTCCCCATAGTGAACATCCATTGAACATGCATGATTTCGAACGTCTCGCTGAATGTCAAATGTACTGTGGGACATTCAAAGACCTGCAAGTATTCTGATGTCTTGCTGATTGTCCAAGGCCGCGCGGGACATTCACAAACTTGCATTAAATCGAATGTCCGTTGAAGGTCCTATGCACTGCGGGACATTGAATGCCGAATGTCGAATGTTGATACCACAGCCAACTTCACAGACTTGTTTTTTTTTCCATGACTAACATTGTTTTACTTTAAACAATCGCGTAATAGCATTAACCATTATATTTCGTGTACATACAAAAACCGTAATCAATAATTTTGAAGCGTAACCTTGTTATAAAATATCTTCAGTCTAATACAATGACTTGTACTTGTCAATTGATACTGATTTTTTTTTGAGATTAAAAAAAACTTTTGTTTAACTTAATCAATCCTATTGGTAAATAACGGCAAAATATGCTTTTGAACGTGAACAAATAAACTGTTACCTTTTGCTCAAAATAATTTGCATGCAGTAATAAAATTAGGGCGACGACTATATTTGAGCCTACTTTAGGAATTTAACCGAATTTAACATTTCGGAAATATTGGCATTATTTCCGAAATGTTTGTAATACTGTAGTTCTAAGACGTAATTGATAAGAGTTGTATTGGAAAAGCCTATTAATAAATGTAAAAACGAATCGTACCATCGAAACTGAGCGTACATTGCTTTTTAAGATTTTTTCTAAATAAATAACAAGTTCTCCTTGAAAAGATAATTAGGTCATGTGATGATCATTATTGAATCATTGATTTTTGAAAACAACGAAAGCCGTATTTTCCGTACAATCGGTCCGGGATGTTGACTGTTGCACTGCGTATGTACCTAATTTTTAGTTGTTGAACATTATTGGTGAGAGCTGTGTTCGAAAAAAAACGTAATTATAAATATAGAATGAAACTGGTCTTTCATATTTTTAATAATTGTACATTTTGTATCATTCATCTAGTCACATTCAACTTCTCCATGTTTTAAACCTCAAATACAGTCAAAATGAGTGCTTTCATATTTTACATTTTCGACAAAAGCTTTACATGCATTTAATTCCATTTCATTATAACAAGAACATATCTAGTTAATTATCCCCCGCCGATGTTGTTTTGACGTTGTCCGTCCGTCACGCTGTCACACCGTCACGCTGTCACTCTGTTACGCTGTCACACCGTCACGCTGTCCGTCCGAATTTCGTTTCCGCGCTATTTCTCTGCAACTACTGGATGGATTTCCACGAAACTTTGTGGAAGCCATCAATACCAAGAGAAGATGCGCGTATCGTCGTCTTGTTCCGGTCAGACCATTTAACACAATGTTAGGCCCTTTGATAACTTATGCATTATTCATATAGAGCAATTCGTTTCCGCGCTATTTCTCTGTAACTACCGGATGGATTTCAATGATTCTTTCTGAGAACCACCAATACCGAGAGGAGATGCGCATAATGTCGTCTTGTTCCGGTCAAACTGTTTAATACAGAGTTATGGTCCTTTGATAACTTATGCATTATGCATATTGAGAGGTATTCGTTTCCGCGCTATTTCTCTGCAATTACTGAATGGATTTCAAAAAAACTTTGTGGAAACCATCTATACCCAGAGGAAAAGCGCCTATCGTTCCGGTCAGACTGTTTAATGCAGAGTTATGGCCCTTTGATAACTTATGCATTATGCATATATAGCAGTATTCGTTTCCGCGCTATTTATCTGCAACTATTGGATGGATTTCTATACAACTTTCTTGGAACCATCAATACCAAGAGGAGATGCGCATATCATCAGCTTGTTTCCGTCAGACCATTTAACACAAAGTTATTGCCCTTTGATAACTTATGCATTATGCACATAGAGCAGTATTGGTTTCCTCACTATTTCTCTGCAACTGTTGGATGGATTTCAATGAAACTTTCTGGGAACCATCAATACCAAGAGGTGATGCGCATAGTCTTGTTCTCGTCAAACTGTTAAAGAGTTATTGCCCTTTGATAACTTATGCATAATGCATTAGAGCAGTATTCGTTTCCGAGCTATTTGTCTGCAACTACTGGGTGGATTTCAATGAAACTTTCTGGGAGCAATCAATACCAAGAGGAGATGCGCATATTGTCGTCTTGTTCCAGTCAGGCTGTTTAACACAGAGTTATTGCCCTTTGATAACTTATGCATTCGGCATATACTGCAGTATTCGTTTCTAATGAAACTTTCTGGGAGCTTTCAATACCAAGAGGAGATGCGCATATCGTTGTCTTGTTCTGGTCAGACTGTTTAACACAGAGTTATGGTCCTTTGATAACTTATGCATAATGCATATAGAGCAGTATTTGTTTCCGTGATTTTTCTCTGCAACTACCAGATGGATTTCAATGAAACTCTCCGGGAACCATCAATACCAAAAGGAGATATGCATATTGTCGTCTTGTTCCAGTCAGACCATTTAACACAGAGTTATGGCCATTTGATTACTTATGCATTATGCATATAGAGCAGTATGTATTGGTTTCCTCACTATTTCTCTGCAACTATTGGATGGATTTTAATGAAACTTTCTGGGAACCATCAATACCAAGAGGAGATGCGCATATTGTCGTCCTGTTCCAGTTAGACCCTTTAACACAGACTTATGGCCCTTTGATGAGTTATGCATTTTGCTATTTCTCTGCAACAACTGGGTGGATTTCAATGAAACTATGAAAACCATCAATACCAAGACAAGATGCCCATATTGTTGTCTTGTTCTGGTCTGACCGTTTAACACAGTTATGGCCCTTTGATAAGTAATGCACTATGCATATTGAGAAGTATTTGTTTCCGCGCTACTTCTCTGCATCTTCTGCATGGATTTCAATTAAATACCGCGTTCTTCATTTCAACAACTTGAAGACTTTACGTCTCATTCTTATATTCTGGTGAGCTGTCAAACCCTTTTCACTATCTGAAGTTTTTTCACTGTTTTTGCCATGATAAATATCTAAATAAAGCTCTATGTCTTCAGCTGTTGTTTAGTAATAACCAGTACTCGGCGGGGGATAAAAATTCAACGAATTTTCTTGTTCAATTTTATAATAGCAAGAACATATCCAGTTTATGTTAGTTTAAACATATAAAATATCATTTTCTTTCTACTTTATTTTTGTATGACAGTGATACCCCACTTCATTATATTATTGACTTTTTTATCTTCTGCTTGCACTCCTGATAAAAATGTTACATGAATCACATTCTTATTTTGTTAAACATTTTATCATTGTTCAGTTTCTTTAAACTTTTCAGGTTTTTTACCTGTAACAATATTTATTGTCAATTCAGTCCAACACAAGTGCTTCCATAAATAACATTCTTAAAAATGATTTTTTTTTCACTTGTGTACTCAATTTCATCTCATGTTGACAAACTTGGAACAAAACTGTCAATACATTTTTAAAGTGCTTTCATATTTAACTTTTTAATATTAGCTTTACTAATGTACTAAATTCATCACTGAAACATATTAAGTAGTTTTTTGTTCCTACTTCACTTTCGCGCAACCGTCACAAACCGCCATGCGTCTTTTAAGTCCGTTCGTGTTTTTCCGAGGTCACGTTCACGGTTTTTGTTTTGTTGTTGTTGTTTTTTTCGGTATGACGTGGCAAGAGCAGAGAGGAAGCACTTCACACTCACGGTTGCGCAAGGTGAGAGTATTAGGCCCGCACGCCACGTCTAGGCGTAAGTGGTTGCATGCATCGTACGTTGCGTAGGTGGTATGTGAGTTGTACGTGGTGGCAACGTGCTTAAAACGTAAGATCTCCGTGCGATTGCCATGTAAACTTACGGAGGCAGTACTTACATGAGCTTCTGACGTACGGTGTTCTTACTCGGTCGCCTGTTGTGTGTGCAAGTGCGGTGAACGTTTATTTTGGCCGCTGTTGGGTGATTTATATATAAAGACGACCTATCGATGTTCCCCAGAAATCACAGATTCCACTGCATTGAAATGCCGCCCCAGCAAAAGCAGATATTGCGAATATTCTGCTGCTGCAAAAACTGCTTGCAGTGGTCGCTCGCTTCTTTTTGGGCGTCTTTTCTCGCTGCCTTCTTCGGTGGCATCTTGAAGACAAATGCTGGCACTCATCCTTCGGCTCGACTTTTATAAACTCTGGCGTCAGTGCGCATACCTTGCGCTGTAATTGCGGAGCACGTACTTGCTCAGAAAGACCCGTTCGAGTTCTGTGCGCGTTTTGGACAGTTGAAGTGAGGAAGTGCAGAGTAAGCTCGGACCACGCATGGACAACGCACTTATTACGTGCGCGGCACTTGGAGCAAGTGACGATGGGAACTTTTTAAAAGACTCGCGGAGGCAGTGCGTTAGGCCGGTATTCCATGGTTCCGTGATGCGTAATCCAAGATCCGTGTCCGCGTCCGTGTCCGCGATTTTTCACTCGCCAAAGATATCGTTGGGTTTATTCCATACCTCCGTGTCCGTTCCACGAATACGGACGAGGAACGGACACGGGGGTATGGAAAATACCCAACGATAACTTTGGTAAGTAAAAAATTGCGGAAACATACGCGGAAGCGGACGCGGATACGGAATACGCATTACGGAACCATGGAATACCGGCTTTATGCGCTCGTGGACGTTCAGGACTTTGTATGATTGTTTTCAAAAGAAAGTCGAGTTATTTTTTAATAAATGCTAATCCATTATCAACCATAATGATAATATGTTGCGTATGTTGAAAATATCCCCCTCATACAAACATCACAAGTAAATACAGGTAAAAGCATTTGATCTGGAAACCGAAAGTAGACATGATGGTCGTCTTTTTCGAAATTCTTAAATTTGGCTCATCATTTTATTATTTTGTAAACAACAAACTGTAGTTGGATTTAATGATTAGCCTTTGCAATTGTTATTTTTGCTAGATGTTTTTCTCCAGCTATTATTATAGATTTAAAACTCACATGTGTTTATAGTTTGTGTTAGGGTCAAACATTAATTGATATTCATGTTAAAGATATCCTAAAATGCTAGACTGTGTTCAATGATATAACTTCAGTTATGTCTCCACAAATAGACTCTCCATATCCGATTTATGATCGTTAATCGATTTATTGAAACATCATTTGCAGATTGATTCGGTTTGTTGATACTCGTGGTTTTACTGCTTGGTCTCTGTTTAATTGGTGCTTGCGCACGATTTAAAGCTAACACCGACCATACTTATTTAATTGTTGTCGAAATTAAATAACATATAACAAATAAGCATGATTGTTTCATGTATATACATATCATCATATGCCATGTTTACTATTGTTGCTCATGAAAACATTAACAACCTTGTTTTAATTTGCGAGAGTCTTTGTAGTACAACAACTGCATTTTTCACTTGTCGTACTACAATTACTCTCGCGAATTAAAACAATGTTGTTTAAGTTTTCATGAGTAACAATAGTAAGCATGGCATATGATGATATGTATATACATAAAACAATCATGCTTATTTGTTATATGTTATTTAATTTCGACGACAATTAAATAAGAATGGTCGGTGTTAGCTTTAAATTGTGCGTAATCATAAATCATAAATCATTTCGGCACATCCTGTTCACGTCCAATTGCGGATAAAAAAATCATTAACTGCATTTTTCACTTGATGATTTTTTAATCGAAATTGTAAGTAAACAGGATGTGTCGAAATGATTTATGATTATAACCAATAATATATATTAAGTATTATTGCAATCTAGACACTTGATACATTAACAAAAAAGTTTTAAAGTATATGTATGATACTGAATAATTCAGGTTGCAGGATTTGATTTCAAAAGGTGCGAAAAGACACACAATCTTATATATACATATATTCTTGTATTTCACTTTCAAAATTAAATAATTCATATTAAATATTTTCTTCCTGCACGAATGTTTTGTCCCTAAATTTGATTAAGACTTTGTAATGGTATATTAATTCTTTTATGTTATATAACAACATTACTGTAACTGTCAATATATCATTTCTGGAAACAAACACTGCCATTCTCCTACAGAGCAGCTGCATACTTGTAAGTTGATTCATTTGGTTATACTGGAGAGGCTGTGTAGCTTATTTTCTTTAAAATTGCCTGGCTCTTTCTATAAGTTTGGCTAAATAAACAATGGTAATTTCAAAACTAGTTATTGCTGCATTGACTACCTTCTGCCAAAGTCAAGGGGGTTGGGGTAGAATGCCTAATATGTATTTTAAAACAATTCACTCCGATATAAAACTGTAGCACTGATATGCATTTTCAAAAGAGTATTTCGCATTTTTTTTTCCTTAAATGAATTTTGATACATTTTAAATGTTATCGTCATCTAACTAATACGTTTCTCACTTAGTCAGTCTAACTCCCCTAAAAGTGTGTCATGCTTTATTGTTCGGATGAAACCGGAGAATTCCATTATTATAATGAAAAGTTATTGATCAGCGCTATAAGCATTTAATGAATACGGTGCGAAACACTGATTCATGCACAGTTTGAAGCGCTGTAGAAAAAAGGGATAATGACAAATATGTTTAGGTCCCCACCATGAGTTCGACATGAGTGGAAGATAGATATACGTCTACAACCTTCTAAATATAGATTACTAAACAATTGGCTCAGCGTCCACTCTGGCTCAAGCTTTCTTGCTTTAAGAACTTTTAGAACTAGCTAAACCCATAAAAGGAAAAAGGGCATAGACAGTCAACAGACGATCTTTGTTATACCAAATAAACAAATGCTTTTCATCAAACGAATTAAAAAAGTTCCCGTACATTATGTCAGATATGATCGCACTTCTTCTCACCAAATAGTGACTAGATTTGAACCGGAACATATTCCACCCACAACTTGAAAATTCGTCCTCGAAATCCAGATTATACATATTATAAACAACTGCGAGCGTCGTAAGACATGCAAGCAATGTTGTCACTTCCCCGTTGGACGTCAAAATGTCACAGTGTGATAAAGATGTGCAGCTAGACCGGGAATTGAACCCGGTACCACTCACCTGCAGGGCGAGTGATCTTCCGACTGATCTATCCGGACCGAACACACATTTTCTCCCTATTAGATAGTAACTAGATTCGTACCCTGATATGCAGGAGTTATATTCGCAGCTCGCATATCAAAATGCATTTCTGTTTAGTCCCACCTATTGTTACTTGTTTAGGGCAAACCAAATTTTAATCTGAAGATCATATGCCGGGGAATGGTATTCTTCTAAATTACTGCATTGACGGTTCCATTTTCACCCATGTATGCACATCAACGTTACGGATCGACTTGACTGGTGTTGATACTAAGTTACACTCAACCTGGGGCTAGGCGCCATGGACACTAATATACCTTTCCATTACTGTTCGTGAACATTTTCAATGAAACGGAGTCTGAAATAATTTTATATTTGTCGTTTTCGGTGCCTTCCCTTTTCATCGTTTCCTTCTATTTTGCTCTATATATAGCATAAATATGATCACAACCAAACAAAAAACCCTCAATATTGGAATTATTTCATAACCGAGTTATCAAGACCTTCCATTAATTTCTAAAGTAACATAAACAAATGGAAAAGATCTCAAACCGGATTATCAAATTGCTATTCAAGAATGTACAAAATACTTTATTATTCTGATCACGCGATACAGATATCCGTCATTCTTCCTTTTGCAGCGTAACATGAGATGGATTGCCATTGTGATTCATTGATCCGGCGGTAATTGTAATTGCACAGGTATGCACATTGCACTAGGAAGTATTGATACAGTTTTATGCAATATCACCTAACTCTTGCATAGCTTTACAACTATTTCTGTTTGGGGAACTTCTCAAAATATATTTTGTGTGTGTTAAATCTGTATTTTATCACAAAACTTTTACTGTTGTGACCAAACAAAGTGAGAGATATGAATTCGCTCCGGAAAACAACAATTTATGTTCGAATATTGAATAAATATCATGTTTTTAAAGAATGTTTTAACAGTGTTTGAAATGTACCCCAGACCTATTACTTTAAATTTCTGGAATGTTGCCTAACTAGATCAGCGTGTATTACATAAAACCTCGTTCTGTGTGGTTAAAAATGTTAGGGAAAAACCTTAGACAAAACAATTTAGATACACGTAATGTTGTCGTCAGACAAAAAAAATCGTAAAGTTATTCGTATAACTACAAATGATAGAGTACTATTGAACTACATGCATATTGAAGACTAGAGAATGACAGTTCTTTATTTGAATATATCAAGCAACTCATACCTAAAATAAGTATATGCTGGTCTACAATGTTTAGTGCCAATTCATCGAAATAATGTTAGGGTTTTTAAGAAATTCAAGGAAAACTTACTTCCGGGTTCTTATTTCGGTTTGAATTCGTAACATTTTGATGTACCTTTTCAAAACTCGACATTTATTCCCACTTGCAGACCAATGAAAGTGGAGAAATATAGTGTCACACGGCTGTATTTAAGTTTGGATGCTCAAGTTGTTTGAAAAAAATGCTTTATTTACATAGAACAGACACATAAAAAAAGAAATACCGTTTGCACAAGAAGTCTGGAATTGCTGTTTAAAGGTCTAGAAATCTAGATATAGGTATCGCGTACACACTTATTTACAATATTTTGCGGTCATCTGTCAAACTAATGTCATAAATTTTAAGTAGTACATTAATATGGTTTGACTTCAAACCGAAAGTAGAACCAGGAAGTAAGTTTTCCTTGAATTTCTTGAAAACCCTAACATTAATTTGACGAACTGGCACTAAACATTGTAAACCAGCAAATACTTATTTCTGGTATGGGTTGCGGTGGTATATTGCCCATGAATTTCAGAGTTCTCATGCAAACGGTTTTTCTGTTGTTTTAGTGTGAGCTTAGTAATTAGAACATGATGTAAACATTAGTACATACATAGATAAACACATTTCTTCACTAAAATCTAGGTGAGTATTTCCCCTTAAATTCATTTTCAAAATTTTAGTAAGTTTTCCCCATTTGCAATGTTAGTGATACCTAACTTTTAATGTCACTTTTGACAACACTTCACACTCACTTAATCACTATTATACACACATTGAAATTCGAATGTGTTAAATCGACATACTGTTGTTTAAGCAAATAAGTTTTTATCTGGTACGAGAATCGGTTATTTATTTAGCTTAAATACTTTTAAGGTGCTATAATAGTCGTCATTGCACTGTTATCGATCAAAAAAGAAAATTATCAAACTCACTGGCACAATGCAGTTCAATACAACTCAAAAAAACAATTTGATTTTGTACCTTTATTTTAAATACGTTAAGAATATCTAGAACTGTAAAGAAAAATAGCTAAACAAACACTTCCCATTTAATAAAATTCGATTTGCATCCAAAACGCAAACAACACAAAACATCAATTTAAATGCCAGCAGGAGTTACATTAAAACGAATAACAACATATGAGATTATTAGATCGTTAAAGAGAGCGTTTAATTTTAACGAGAGTTTTATACTTATTGTTTTCGACGCGACCAGGAAATACAAGGTCAAACACAGTATACAAATATCTTTTATTGCAAATGTTTGTATGACAAAAGGACCA
Organism: Corbicula japonica; assembly: GCA_038501625.1. Taxonomy (NCBI): domain Eukaryota; kingdom Metazoa; phylum Mollusca; class Bivalvia; order Venerida; family Cyrenidae; genus Corbicula; species Corbicula japonica. The sequence continues at coordinate 13,739,250 of JAZAYU010000002.1, read as the reverse complement.
CACCTATTGTTTTCATTGCCATATTTGTGTTTGGAGTTGCTGGGTTTTTGTTGTGTGTGGATGATTTTAGGGAATGTTCAGATCTAGCTTATTTTCTTTTGTGTTCTTACTCCCCCCTAACATATGTCAAAAAGATACATTAATATTACTTGTTTGGGCATTTATTGAACTGCATTTTGCCGTTAAGGAGATTTTGATAATTTTCATTTCATCAATACTAGTGAAATGACAACCGTTATAGTACCTTAAACATTAAAGAAAGTGATACAAGAGATGATGCCAAATTGAATATTGTTTTTTTTTTTCCTTTTTTAAGATTGTGGTGTTCCTCGCGCAACATCCGAAGGGGTTATATTTCACAGCTAGAACGCTAGAGCTTGAAACATATTAAATAAAAATCAATAAACGTTTATATTTCATTGACATCAAACCTTTAAGACAGGGGTATCGGTACCACAAATTTAGAGAAAAAAATGCAAATGCAAGTTTAATCGCCGATACCCAGATTTATTTCGGAAACACTGCTTTAGTTTAAAATCACTACAGCGACAATGTATTTTTCATCTGGTATTTTATGGCATATCATGTGGTAATAAATGAATTATGAAACAAACTTCCTGCGTTAAATAATGCTTTAACAATTAACAATTTAATTAACAATTAAGCGTTTTAGGTGCTTTAACGACACGACCAGATTTGATTTTAAAGAGCGAGTTTTGAGGCTTTTTTTCATTTCCATTTGTATCGTCGAAATGTTGGTCTTATTAGGTTCAGGTGATATGTTACGATATGCTCGTACATGTATGCAAGGATTATATTTAAATGTGTTTCTCATTTCGAATTGGTTCTGTCGGCAGGCTGATAGTGGTACGTATGGACTTTAAGGTTATTTATGTAAATAAGCCTCAAGGATTATTGGATCTTAATGTACAGATGTGAGCTTTGTTTCGTTGATCGGAATTTCATTGAACTCCAGTAAATGACGGCGATTTCTGCGATAAGAACCTTCGTCTTCAATATACTGTAAAGGTATTATCTGGACTCCTCATGACCAGTCATGGAAATGCATATAACTGCCAACGTCGCCTAGCCCTGTGTTAAGCGCAACTCAATATTTGCACCAATAAACAGTACAATTTCGATCCATTTCGATACGTTGGTATGATATTCTTTGCTATGACTGTGAACATGGAATCTATGCGATATTTTTAGATAAATACAATTCCATGCTTAATAAAACAGTACAATTTCAGCCCATCTAAAACGTTGATATATAACGGTGAACATGGAACCTTCAATGCGGTGTTTTCAATTAATACCATTCCATGTTCAGCGGCGTATGGTCCTTAGAAAAAAGAATAAGAGAATAAACAGTATAATTTCGAGAGTATTTGATGATAGCGGGTGTGAACATTTCCGGATAGTAAAATCGTATCTGATAAATATTCATAATATTCCATTTTTTCTCTGTGTAGAGAGGATTATTTTGTTTAATTTTTTTCTGATATTGACTTACTGATATTTTGGTCAGCTGTTCTTCCACTGAGGGTGATATTGATTTAAGATTTCTATTATTAAGAGCTCTGCGTGTGATTTCCCACAAGTCAACGGAGTTTTTCTTTACTCGAGTAATACAAGATATGGATCCTTGGTAATTATGAGTGTCTTTGAGAAAAGCTTCTTGCAAACTCCATCAATTTACGACTAACTTGTCCGGAATTCCGATCGACTGGATAGCTGTATTAGGTTTTGAATGGCAATTTTGAGATATTTTGGCTATTGAATTGCTCATTTCGAAGAATTTTACCAATAATTTACTCCAACGACATTCCGCATTGTACCAGTGAAACAAATCTAAGCTGCATGTAGTAATTGCCCTGGCCTTCTAGGAATCTATCTCTGCCTCTGGAATGTTATTCTTGATATCATTAGTCATATTTGTCGAAAACATGACATAAGGTTAAGTATTAAGTCCAGAAGAAAAGAAATGCTAGAATTTCACATAATTAATCCGTTATACCTCCTTATTCAAGATAACTCCAGATCAATCAAATGATTGACTGACCTTAATGTATCATGTATACTTGTTATATAAATATAAAGAACAGTGAATGAAAGATAATCCATGGATCATCAATAGACTGAGTATCCATAAGCGTGCAAGAGTAGTTTATCTTGGAACATTCGGGAAATTGTAAGATCATTGCTGCTGCACACTCCGGCTAGTAGACACTTAAAATCACTATTGGTTTGTTTCTGCTTCAGAGTATCTGTTTCCAGTGTAGAACAATAGACTTTTTCTATCCTGTTAAATTTGCTTAAAAGTATTTCTGTCAGTACAATTCTTACCGAAACAGTGTTTCAAATACAGAATACAGTACACTTTATCATTTTATCATCAAGTAATTTATAAATTTATGTTATGTGAAACTAATTTTCATGCCCATGAACTACTTTGAAAAAAATAGTGAAATGCATGCCATTCAATCAGTGCTGTTATCAATACGCCATTTGAAGGCCGTTGATGTTTTTACTTGTTTAAATATTGTATTGCCCTAATTCCGGAGCTAGTCAGCATGGACAATAATCACTGGTGGATGAAAATGTCGGACAGCAAGTTTTTTCGTTACGTTTACAGGAATTACTGTACTCCGATTTTACGCAGTGAGGCGTAATTGCACTTTTGTATTTATAATTTTTTGGAATATTCCACAAAATAGGAAGTTAGAAATTTTCATCATAGCTCAGAATGTAAAAATGTACATCTCTGAACCAAAAGGTTTCATGGCCGTGACAGTAACGCAGCTGAATTCTAATAATGTAGCATAAGGGGTGTGTGTTCGAATCCCATGCGGGATTTCTTTTTTCTGTGTTTTAATGTCATTCTTGGTACATTCATGTAGACCAAGGCACACATGACATTAAACCGTGCAAATATTGAATGGATATACTTATAACAAACATGCTCGCTCTCTCTCTTTCTCTCTTTTTTTTGCGCTGCGTGGGGAGGTTGTGTTATGTGAGTGTGGCGATTCCTGATATGCATATTTCACTTTTTCATCAAACAGGTTGATAAGATCGAAGCTTTCTCAAACGGATGATGTAAAAAAATATGCAAAAATGGTTCTGAATTTAGTGAGTAAAAGAAAGAGAATGTAATATGAAGATTCGATTTTCTACAATTGTTTACAAAACGTCAGGGTTCAAAGTTGTCAGTGCCCCTTCGGTGCAGAGGTTTAAGGGTTCACTGTAAGATTCTCAACAAAATATATATTGTTAGAAAATGGAATTAACATAAACAAAATTAAAAGGCAATTGCAACATTAAAGATAAACCCTAACATTATCTTGACGAATTGGCACTAAACATTGTAGACCAGCATATGCTTATTTCAGGTATGAGTTGCTTTGGTATATTGTCCATGAATTTCAGAGTTCTCATGCAAATGGTTTTTCTTTTGTTCTAGTATTTGATTGGTAATTAGAACATGAATTAGACTAAAATGAGCTTGCAAACATTAACTACATCCTTAGCTAAATACATTTCTTCACTAAAATCTAGGTGGCAATAAGTATTTCCCCCAAAATTAATTTTGAAATTTTAGCCATTTGCAATGTTTACGACCCCTTTATAATGATTTGGTAGATACTATCATCCCAGATTGGAGATCAATCTTTGTAAACATTAGACCGCAATATATTTGTATGTCCTTTGGCGATTACTCCTTCCGTCAATCGAATTCCTAAATGTAGACACCTTTTCTGCCGGTGTCATTTATGTTCTCAATTGAAGATTAAATTTCACACGTGTGTAAACATAGACTATTTTGATTTCTATTTGGCATTATAACCCAAAGAAACGAAAGAGCGGAAAGACACTGAGTTCAAGACAGTGACTCAGCGTTTGTGTTTTGTTTTGTTGTTGTTGTTTTTCTAATGAATTAATTAACTAACAAATATTTATTTTATTGTTGATAACGTTATTATTATTTGAACCCAATAAAGTATATAGTTATAAGAAAGCATAAAATATATTAACCCTGTTATGTTAAGTTAGTTATTCTGTATATCATGCTTGACCTTCTATTATATGGTATATTTGTTGCTATGAACATGTCTTTCACTTCCATGAATGTGTTGGATTGTATTATGTTTGTAAAAACCGCCATTGTTTAGGACAAAAAAAAACTGTATTGTTTATGCCTAATAAAGCTTTGAACTTGAACTTGTTCTTAAATGTAGTCACAATAGCTTGCCCATATGAATCTGAAAAAAACGACACATACTATTTTGTTGTACTTCGTATAAAATCCTATACACAGTCTGCGCAAAACGAAGACACAAAAGATGATTTAAATCGCGTAATAACGGATACATCTAATCCAAGCAGGAACAAATTTTCATTGTTATCTCAACAGGTGACACTTTCTTTACGTTTAATTTTTATTTTGTCTTACATTCATTATTTTTTTGCAAATATCAAGGATTGTAACATCTAGTAACTTAAAACTTAAAAACACAAAAGCAAATACAACATGTCACAAATAGGGCATCCCAAAACCATAGCATACATATTTACTTATCACCTTTCTGTAAATATCCAAAGACGGACACCAAACAAAAAACGAAATACATTATAATTTGTAAACCGCATATTAATGCCCATGATCGATGTAAGCAAATACTCAAAACGGAACTATTACCTGTCTTCGTGACGAAACGGCTCGCGTTTTGGCACCGTAATAAACCAGTGATTATATACATTGCCATAGTTCGGCTCAATCTAAACGAGCCTGCATTTTTTTTATAATTTTACCTTGTTCGGTGGCTTTCAAAGTTCCTTTTTCGCATATCTAACAAATAACATTGGTCGGGAGTTGTCCCAATTTGGTCTCATATTTTCTAGTTTTATTTTTCATGGCGTTTTAACGACTTGTGATTATTTTACTTTTTATGTGAATGCTCATAAAATAAAGATGGACAGCGTTGTAAGTTTCTTTTAATGGTGTCTGCGTTGGAGAATTGATGATCCTTAGTTTAAATAATATGAATTTACTATATGGCATGTTACCAGTACATAAACGAATATTGTCAAAATTAGGTATGAACATCTGGAAACGAGTTTACGGTGGAATCTTATGTTAATCCATTTTCTCGGTTCGAAAAAAATATAGGTGGATACATACATTTAATGTTCAAGATATGAAAATGAAGCATACAATTTGTAAATCTATTTTAAATTGTGTTTGGTAAACAATATTCTTCATGTTCAAGAAATAAAATATTTTAAGAAGAGTTTTACAAACGGCTATTAGTCATAACAAAATGAATATAATAATGTTTTAAATTGGTTTTCATTGCTGTTATTGTTTTCTTCTTTGCACGTCGACAATCCCCATCTGTCCATGAACGTAGCAAAACCGGTGCAGAGGCGCATGCTCAACGTCTTGAGGTAATAATGAATTATTGTACTATAATGAATAAATAGGCGTTTTCGAAATCTTTCATTTCCGTAAATTCAGTTTTGGTGCGTCAGTATTCAATGTAAAGGGGCCGTCACACTATGACGTTCTGGTCAACGTTCTCTGAACGTTTCAATCGTTCAACTTTTGAGCGTTCTAGAATGAGGATGACACATCTGGCGTGTTATTAACGTTTTGTCTAACGCACCACTAGCGTGTGTCTAACGCACTAAAAGCGTCTAACAGCGAACATGTAAGAAAACCCTAAAATCATTAGCATGTTCTAACGGGCCACTGGCGCACAAAGAACGATTTGTCAACGTTAGACGAGCGTTCTGAGGCATGGACGTTCGAGTAACGCTCGAATGACGCTCAATGGACGTCATAAGGACGTTCGTTTCACTTTGGTCACACGCTGTGTTCGCTAGGGGAACGTTTGGCGGTCGTTGACAGGTCGCCAGTGAGTCGTTCACAGCAAAACAAACGATTTGTAACAATCAAGTAACGCTTGAGTAACGACTGTCTGACGATAGCCGAACGCGTGCAACGTTCGGCAAACGTTAGTAAAACGTTCCACGAACGTTCTTAAACGTTCTTCAGCGTTTACAATTAAACGTTGAAAAACGCTCGTCTCGGAGAAAATTTTTGTGCATGTTCAAAAAATTTTTTTCCGGACCAGCATTCTCCGCCGATTCCCGGTGATCATTGACGTTCACCGACGTTCACTAGCGTTCAAAAAACGCACTTCTGGCGATATCCCAGCGACCATGGACGACTATCAACGTTTCATCAAACGTCGTAGAACGCTGGCCAGAACGTCATAGTGTGACGGCCCCATAAATTTGACAACGTTTATTTAACGTTGTCTTGTGAAGCTATAGATCCGATTAACAAGGAGAAAATGACTGGTGGTCTCTATTTCACCACAAGAACACAAAGAAATTTCAGTTATTGGTTTCCGGAATAAATCGTTTTTTAATGAACTGCAATTTAAACGAAGACTGGTGTGAAGTAACAGACCCATTCTGCTACCGATAGAGTAAAATGAACGATGTTTTAAATAATAAGATCTTAGATTTTGTATGATATAGTATACTCTGGCTAGCTTTCGTGCTGTTTGGTAAAGAATTCCAATCGCGAATAACGTTTGGCCTGATTGATATTTGTATAATTGAGAGCGACAGGTTCATAATTAATTTATTATTATTATCAACGAGTACATTATTAATTTATTATTATCGCGCAAAGAATATCGGTTTTGAATAGGCTCTGGTATACATGTATGATCAACTGAATACTGGGGAGATAAATTATTGCTCATTTTATAGAAAGTAACAAGTTTGTGATTTTGTGACGGGTCTCCCGTTCAAGTTCGTTATAAAGTTTATCGATATTGCAAAGTTTTGTTGCACCTGTAACAATTCTTGCGGCTTCAACCTGTATAGCTTTAAGTTCCCGTTCAAAAGTTCAATAGAGCATTTGTCCTATACTATGTCACTTTACTCAATGAGATTTCTTATGAAATGATATTGCCTCTACCTGGGAGCGAACCCGCACCGTCACGGCGACAGCGCCTAGCCCTGAAATTCCGACGACGCAACCAATTGAGCTAACCGGATACATACCCAAAAAAAGGTTGATCGGATAGCCCTGATATACGTAATCATCACTGCACGACATCGGTAACCGGTTATTTTATTGATAACAGTACTGACTATACGTACGGGGAGACTTTTTACGGCCGCCACACTGCACAAATAGCGCTACTGTGAATTTCAAATGATGTTTCTTCGACCTGGGAGCGAACCCGCACCGTCAAGGCGACAGCGCCTAGCCCTGAAATTCCGACAACGCAACCAATTGAGCTAACCGGGATAAACCCAAAAAGAGGTTGATCGGATAGCCCTGATATACACAATCATCACTGCACGACATCGGTAACGGGTTATTTTACTGATAGCAGTACTGACTATATGTACGGGGAGACGTTTTACGGCAAATAAGCGGATGTTTGATCGAATGATATTGACACATTGACAATGTCATTAATATGAAAACAAGGGTAGAGGGCCTAGAATCGAGCCCTGTGGAACTCCTGCTGATATCTTTCATATGTGCTGTTGTTAAGTACAACGCGTTCTTTACGATTTGATAAATAAAATTAAAGGCAGTTAAGTAGATTTCCATGTATACCAATGCAACTTTATTTATATAGAAGACCTTTTTGCCATACTCTGCCTTGGAGATGTTGCAAAAGACCAACCTCACTTCCTTGCCATCATCCAGCGTCTTGCAAATATCGTTATATATTTAAACAAGTTGATTTGAGGTTAAGTCACTCTTAATAGAACCAGACTGAAAAGGAGTTATTCTTCCGTTTTAAAATACACAATTATAAACATATTTGTGAACACAATGTTTCATTATTTTTTTCCAACACAACTTATAAGAGATAGATAGGACGGTAGTTAACGGGATTTGAAGAATCAGAATTTTTTAAAATGGGGGTCACATTCGCTTGTTTCAAATTCAAAGGATAGTATACATTATTTAGGCTTTTGTCAAAAATATTAGATAACGGTTCGTCTAGTACCGATGCACCTTCTTTAGAAGTCTCGGGTTAATTTGATCAGGTCTAGTTAATTTTAAGGATCGGTATCCGAAATAGCATCTTGAGGAGTAGTAATAATATTTGAAAGCAATTGACCGATTGGCGGTAAACGTGGTTTGTATCGTCGACGGTCGATGCTTAAAAGTGTTTCAAAGTAGGTGTTTAATACGGTTGCTTTGTCTTAATCGGAAGAAGCTTCAGAATTCGCGAAAAATAAAGTTAGAATTGACTGAGACTTACGATTCGATAAATATTGCTTAACTAATTACTGTTTGTCAACCAGTTTCGGTTATGAACCAGTTCCGGTTATCTTTTATATGTCCTATCCCACGTTGAAATATTTCAGTTCAACGAGTGAAAATACTCATTAAGTCCCAATGAATAGCATTTCAACTGATAAACCTTTTATCTATTGTTTACTTTCGGCCAAGCGCCGCATCAACAAAGACTACTGCAGACGCTCGTGTCCAACGCGAAGATGTTAAGCGTGGCATCCATCGCAAAAAAAACTGTATTGGGCCGACAACGAAAAAACGTGATTTACAATGTTATGTTATATCATTGCTCTATCATCACAAGCAAGATCGTGTGCATAAATATTTTCATTCTGTTTTTGTGACGATTTTTGAGAAACAACGTTTAAACCAGTTCCGGATCAGTGATTCAGAATTAGTAGGTGGATTCCAGGTTTGGAATTCTTTTCAAAGGATAAACTGGAAATGGTAACTGATTAAACGTGACACTGAAAATAGAGGATGTGGCTAGTTTACATGTCTAAATGTCGTTGGCACCATACTTCAGCGATATCCTAGACAATGATGGCATAATGTTCTTATAAGTTAATGGGTCACCAGTACCTAGCTACCCACCATTGCCAGCTCATCATGAAGAGGGGGCGGTGTTTTAGCCACCAAGTGATGGCTTTTATGTTCAATCAGATGCACGTAATGCAATACCTGAATACACTGGAATGGAACTTGTGATCTCATGAGTGCTTAATTGCTTAAAAATTTGTTAATACTGTAATAAATAGAAATAAATTATTGAAGCATAAGACTAAGTGTGTTATTTTATTTATTTCACATTTACTTTCAGAATTATTTTGCACCCTTATACAGAAAACGTGTAAAAATAAATTAGGTCCGTAAAAGATAGTATATAACTGTCAAATTAGACAGTCAAAATTCACTCTGAGGCATGTCTACCAGTTATTAACCGGAATAGATTGAATTATCCGGAACTGGTTTAAATTAGTCTATACATAAATGTTACATGTGTAAAAGTAAATAAATGCGGAGACTAAAATAAATTCAGCATATTTTAGGTAAGATATTTTGCTTGTTATCAATCAACAAACAAAAGTTCTGATTAATGCTTTTAGTATATTTTATTACAAAGAATATATGAATTAACCGGAACTGGTTGACAAACTGTAAACCATTACTTAGCTGTGATATTTTCCTCATTAATTTTTTATATAATATAACGAGTAGTCGCTTTTGGCTTTCTTTAGAGCTTTAGTTACTTTGTTCCGTTTATTTCTGAATAATGTCCAGGCATATTCTGAATAAGTCTTTTTTGCATCTTTGTGTAGTCGCTTACCTTGTCGTATGAATGGGCGTATATTCCCTCTTAACCAAGGGACATCATTTGGACGTATAGTAACAAGTTTGCTATGAATCGAGAATTTTGCTGCATTTAAAATACATTCGTTTAAAGACTTATACGGTCAAATATATCAATTTTCATTAATGCGTTCCAATCATAATTGCTTAAAATATTTCTAAATTTATCAAAGTCTGCCTGTTCGTAAATCCATATTGTCCTCTTGAATGAATGAACACGTAGTTTTTCGTACGTAGAAAACTATTATAGGGCAGTGATAACGTATAAGATCAGGCACGAAATTATCGCTAACAAAAGAGGTAAGTACACTGTTTGGATTTTTGACAATCATTACGTCGAATAGTGAACAAGAACTTTCAGTAAAATGTGTAGGTTCCGATATATCTTGGATAAGATTGTAGGACTTGATTAAATTTTCAAGTTTGTTTCTGTTTTGACCATGTAAATCAATATTCAGATCACCGGTAATGATAAGATTGTCATTACGCGTATTGTAAGCTCTGTCAAAACTTTATTCAGTAAAACTCCAATACTCAATTTTGGCGTTAGGGGGTCTGTAGACTCCTCCGAGCAGTAATATTCTTTTTATAGTGTATCTCGACCCACAGGGCCTCGAGATCGTGAACCATAAGATCTGTTCTAAGTTTTCCGGGTAGATTATTGCGCATACCGACCCTATCCGGCCTACCCTATCAAGACGTAAAAGGTGGATTGAAATTTGATAATTGTATGTCATCATTGGGTATGTCATCAGTTAGCCAAGTTTCAGTTACTCGTACAACTAAAATATTATAACATTTTGACTCTGCTTCGATAATATCTAGTTTAGATCGCAAACTTTGAACGTTTAAGGTTTTAGAACTGTAATATGCACATTTGCAGATTGGGATGTTGTTGTTTTCATTTCCAAGTACATCCGTTAGACATCTAAAGAAGAGTTTTAAAAACATTTACCGTGCGTAACTCGGGAAATTCAGTATTTTATAAGGGGACCCTCTGTTCCGAAAAATGGGCTGTAAAATCAAACATATCAGAAGCTAAATTCATCTTTATTTCTTTCAAACCTTGTAAAATTTTGTAAAAAAAGGCTAATTGTTAAAGATCATCATACCTGAACAGGAAAAAACGAGCATTATGTTTAGAATTTATTTCTAACACTTTATAAATTGAATTTCTTTAAGTGCACCCCAGCTTCGGAAATGCACATTTTTCCGAGCTGCAAAATTTAAGTAAGTTTTTATCTGTGATTTTTGTGCATGTTTAATGCAGTAAAATAATTATGTTATACATAAAAATTATTTGCAATGAGTTTAGAATTAAGTTTTAAAAAAGCAAAGCACTTCACCGTCTCGTTTTCATTTTATTGGCCTACAAAATAGGAACCTAAGGCCCAGACCAAACGGTTAAAAACCACAAAAAAACAAAGGGCTTGGTTTACGAATAGTAATTTTTTATACACCCTCAATTTTTTTGAAAAACAAGAAATACGCAAGCAATCTGCGATGCTGATTAAAATTAAACCTCAAAAAAGTAATTTTGGCAACCGTAACCATAGCAACCAAAGCATTCTTTTATAGGAAAAAATCATCGTGCAAACACATAAAATTACTTTTATAAGACAAGTATCACAAAATTACTGTTCAAATATAGAAACAATAAAATAGCAACATTTTCCCTAAATGAAAGTATAGATTCCACAATCATTTTAGTTTCATATCGTGATTCTGTTGCTGTATTATTAAAGAGTCAGTATTTTGTACGTAATAATATCATTACAATATTTCAGTTTTCATGACTACTAAATGAAGATGAAAAATTATAACAATAATTTCCGAATTTTAAACCTATTGACTATATTATTTTCTCCAAAAATTACCTCACAATAATTTTTTTTTAAAAGAAGAAAAAGGAAAAAAAGTTCCTCTCCCGAGGATTGAACCGGGTCCGTCAAAATGAAAACATCTGATCGTTACCATTGCGCCACAGAGGATTGATCAAACGCATGTCAATTTTATATAAACTGTATTCATTGCTGAGTGTTGTTCGTCTACAGTCTTATTTTGAGTATTTGTTATGAAAATATTTATTTACTTTACATCAATTCTATATCCGCATTTTTTATTATTTGATTTAGTTATTAATGACGTCATAATCGCGGAAATTACCTAAAGAGTAGACTCCTTTTACAAAAAATAGTATCAACCGGAAACGTACGAATCGGCGTTCGGAAAACACGAATTAGTGACGGCATAAGTCGATGTTTGGCGGAAATATTACAGTTCTAAAACCTTAAGTTGTTCGTAAAAACCATCTGCAAATTCAAAAAGGTTACCACCATAATAATATTCAGCGCTCTGCTGGCTAGGTCCTTACCCCATCTTCAGTTGATCTTCATGCTTATCTCTGTTTGCACGACAATGACAGGGGTTTAACAGTTCATGAAGTTTTATAGGGAAAAGACACAAGAAGCTCGATCTGTTTCTTGTATTCGTTTCATCGTGTTCCTGCTGATTTATTTCAGGTGACCTAGTCTCAGTAAGGTCCCCACCTGTTTGCTTGACAATGATATTAGCTTCTTATACTAAATATGTGTGTTTGCTTTTGCAGGCAAAAGTGTCGAATTGATGGTTTGGTTGGGGGTACTTCACCAAGACAACTGTACTTGTTGGTTCATATGAGAACCTTTTGGGAGATTGGCGCACCTAGAACCTGGTTTAAATCCCATGTGGCAAATCGCTTTGCATCTGACCGTTCCAATGCGGAACTCCCTCTGTTTCTCTTATACTTCGATTGTTTGTAATGTGTCTTGCTTGAAATGATTTATTACCGTTAACACCCTAAGTTTTGGGACAGTTAAAAATAATTATCACTAAAAAATTCCGTGTCAAAAACTTTTAAGACGAAAAAACATACCAATACTAATGGTGTCCCAAAATATATTGAGCCAAAAAATAATTAATTTCGTGAAAAAAATGGTTTCCAAATATTAGCGCTGTCCTAAAAATTAGGATAATTACGGTAAAAATCCGTGCTCTCGTTTCCTTTCTACTTTTTGGCATCTTCTGGAGGCAGTGCTTTCTGTGTGTGGCAATTCCCTATATGCATAATAACCATTTTCTTTTGTATCAAATTATTACTAAGTTTTTTGTCCCACTGTTACCGTCATTGTCTAAGTAATTATGTCGGTTGTTGACAGCAAACGACGAAACCAGCAAACTGCATCAATGAGACTTCTCACGTCATTTGACTGACATTAAGTATAAGTCTCTATCATTGCAATATAATCTATTTGTCAGCTCAGGTTGATAATTTTGATAATCTCTTATTAAAAGCAAATGTGTTTTATATCATCCAATTCGTACCTACACTTAACCAATGTTCTATTTACACCGATCACAATTTTTTATTTTCTTCGCATAGAATTGGAGTACAGACTTCAAATTTGAATCATAATAAGGTGCACCATTTTTACTTATTTTCTAAATTTCCATTTAAATCCCTTCGTGCGTTCTTAAACCAATGATATTTTATCGAGGTGAGGACAAAACCAAGTCACAAAATTGACCGTAGCTTTTGTATAGAGGATATACTTAAACAAATTGCTAAAAATTCGTCTGTGTAACACTTAAACAATCGCATTATTGCAGAATTGCATAGAATTGTTCAAAATTACTTTAAAATCTACATTCAAACAATGAGACATGCATTTTCGTGTACGGAGATTATACGCACTACAGACAATTTTGTGACTTCTGGTTTTACCCTTACCTTGATTAAATGTCAGTGGTTTCTAAACGCGTGAAGATAATTTAATATTTTTTCATACAAAGAAGTGAAAATGATGTATCTTATTATATTTCAAGTTTAAAGTGTATATCTCGAATCCTTGTTGAGAAAATTAAAAAATATGATCGGTGTAGTTAGAACATTGGTTAAGTGTAGTATGGTGTCTGCGCGCCGGCTGTAGAAGGAAGTCACGCGCGCAATAGAACACTTCTTCTGCGTCTTAATTGATATAAACAATTCCTTGTTTCAGGTAGGAACAGGGAATAGCGTCGGTGCGAATGTCATAATGAACTGGTGTAGTCTGACGCAAAAGATCGTCTTAAGTTTGAATGCAGCTATCGCAACCACATTGAAATCGCGTGGTCTTCTGTGGGTATCATTTGGCTTTAGAGTCAATGGCTGTTTCCAGTTTGGTCAGTTTATTTATAAGGTGATTAGGCTCTATCTGGAAGTCACTGTTTGACCTTCGTTAGGAAACAATAACAATACAATGTATATTTAAAATTTGCAATGCTGATCCATGTTTGGTTCCTCCTCGGTAACAGAAATGAAACATGGCCAACTTGTGAATTGATAGAAATTGCTATTAAGTTAAAAACGGTGATAAAAATATTACCTGGGACCGAGATCATAAAACATAGATTGGAGACCAGTCTCATATCTTAAGCATCTGATTGGCTGAAATGGGTCTCCAGATTGAATTTTATAATATTGGGCCCTGTTAAAGGCTTGGTTTCCCTTCGATTTATAAGTAAAAAGGAAATGTTAATTGTTAAGCTACTAGTCCATTCTGAATGATCATGTTGCGGATGTTAGTATGTATATTCAATGTTCGGCTTATCAGCTAAGTATTAGGTGAGGTAATAGTGGGTCTGGTCAAGTTTTGTTGGCCTCATGGCAACACACTGTTCATAAATCAATAAATCTTTGCCTTGTATCAAAACTTGATGGGGTATGTAATGCCTCTTAAAAAGTCTCATGTCTAAACATACCAGGCATAGCATAAGTCTACACTTAACAATATCTTAATGTTTCTCTTTTCAGTGATGTAGAGTGACAGAAGAAAATACTAAGGCGGCAGTAGAGGATTTTCTGATATATAGCAAACCGAAGAATCACAGCTGACACGACAAGTCCACTTGCTCCCTACTAGCACATACCTGAAACATAAAGGGCACATAACTGACATCACAATGACATTCATTATATGAAAACAAAGTAAAATAAAATTCAAAACATACCAATTAAATTTTAAGCAACATTAACTTTCAAATTCTGGTCGCGAAAACTGGTCTTCCGACGAGGCAAAGTTTCAAACATTTATCGGTACACAGCTTTCTTATTGCCATATATATATATTTCTTATATGTGTTAACCACCAAGATTTTGCACTACCCGCACTTGTTTGTATGCCCCTTGAGAATTGCAACTTAAACCGAAGGCAGAGCCAGAAATGTATTAGTTTCGCATTTCCAAGCACCTGCCTCACACTGAAAGTGTCAAGGTCAAAAAGAGCATGCCAGGCAATTTTTGGGGATCCTAGCTACACATGTGAAACTGCAAATATAGCATCTAAAAATATTCTAAAGTGCCATGAAGCTTACAGTTTGCCCACTTACCTCTTATCTTCAAATTTGACCGGGGCCAATTCGCATCTATGGCTACAAACTCTTTACTGCCTCCTAAACAACAAGAAACCAGGGTCATATCAAACATAGTTTAATATAGTGTTTACAGACTGACAAAGATGGATGAAAGATCGGATATGAAAAAGACACTACCTCTGAATTCAGACTAGATTATCATTAGCTACTTGTACTGCCTATAGAATTGTTTACTTGACCTGTTTAAGTGTGCACTATATTATTCAGTGTTCGCGTGTTGGCACATACCATTTCAATCTGGTTTAACATAATTTGAGTCAGAAATTGATCATAAAAATGGTTGTTAGTTTCTTTTTAATTAATAGATAGTGGATAGATCTTACTACCTTTTTTTGTCCTGTGTTGAGAGTATAGCATATGTGTTTATTGGTGTTAAAAACTTAGTATTGACACGCGGACTATGATCTAATGGATCTAATCAACTTGTTTTGTAGTTAAAAAATAGAGTTTTTAAATTTAATTTTTCGATTTCATAAATTTAACAAAAGGGAAATAATATCATATCCTCAATAATAAGTCATACAACAAGATACACCATCGCTGATTGCAAATTACAGATATAATTTATATTAAGATGTTGAGACTTACTGAAACTTTGACTTAATTTATTTTATAATTGTTATTAATTTTCATATTTTCTTAAATGTGTTAAAGATTTTCTTTTTGATAAAAATATTTTATCTGATGTCGAAACAGGTATATAATCTTATTTTATAGCATGCAACTCAGTGGCATTTCAAATACGCGACAATATTATATTCTATTGTAAGCTAGGATACCTGTTACCTTTGTGACCAAGAGTTTCTTACTTAATGATGAAATAATTTTGAGTTACCATCTATTTGTGAACTTTGCGTTTGTATGTTTGTATTACTTAAGGTTCTATTGCATAACCTTTCATATTATTGTGAGATTTTTATTTATTAATAAATCCAATTAGCTTTAATGTCACGGTTAATTTTGTGGAAAAAATCACACAAGTTTTTAAATAACATTGTAAATAGCGACAGATTTTCATATGAAATGTTTAAAATTTATATTTATCGTTAAGTGCATTCATAAAATTGCGCAAAATACTCCAGAATACTACATGTCTTTACTAATTACTGGTCGCATCCTAATGGGACATTCACAACAGATGTCCCAAGTGATAAGCTTAAATGAGGTTTCCATCTTTGACTGCAACATATGTAAATTACTTCTTGCATTATACAAATGATGAAATGATGAAAATTTATTAAATATTTGTTGTAGCAAAGATTTCTTAAATCAAATGATTGGAACATTTCATTCTGAAGTTCAGGGCCTTTCTTTCGGGGAAAATCGTGACGTGAACCATCAAAAGTTGAGGAAAACATAAAAGCACAATTTTTTTATGTACATGTATGTTGGTGGGAGTTTCTGGACCGAGATATTATTCCCATCAAAAGGGTGAGGGTCAAAGAAAGATTTAGATCCTTATGTTTAAACTATCTGAAAACTTCGAGGCCTATTTTTAATAAACATGGAGGTATTAATACATAGAAATATTAGGCCTACAGCAATTCTATTTGCAAACATACACAAAAACGAAGCAACAATAAACATCAATTTAAATCCCTTCGTGAGTGATAAGGTACAGACAACAGTATCTAGGGACCTTTTGCCTGACAAATGTATACAATGTGAGATATTTGTAAGAGTGTTTTTGATGTTGAATTTCCTGGTCGCGAAAATGGATGGCAAAATTTTGATTTCTCTCTTCACAATAAAAAGTTCTTTTAAAGGACTTTACATCTCGATGTCAGTATCGAAGTACTCATGTTAGCATTTGAATTGTTGTTTTTTGTTGTTTTTCAAATAGAATTTTAGAGAATTTTTTAAGTCTAACTCGTTTTCTTTGCTGTTCTAACTTTTCTTAGCGTATGTAAAACAAACACACAATAATAACATTGATTTTTGCAAAGTTAGACGGAACTGCATTTGCTGCTTGAGAGAATTTAATATTTTTATTTTTGACATAGCAATGAAGGAGCCACGCCTAAGTCATTTAAATACAGTAATTCCTGTTTACTCAGATGCATACAATCTTCCAAAACAGAAAACAGTTATAAAACTATGTAATTCTTTTCTGTTTATTTGAACTTTTGGGACTTTGGTCACATAAAAGAACATGACAATTACATGTATTAAGATAGTTGCCCGTATTTCATATTTATTCTTGATAAAGGACACGAGTCCGAACATTTAAATTAAAGAGTAACAATTTACAAAGGGTAGTTTTAGTTTAGACTGTACTATCAAATTACAGAAAATTCCCTCAGCATAATTTAGTTTTCATGCAATACGAAACGTACTCGATATCTAAAAAATCTAGCGTAGGTGAAGTGTTTTTGAATGATCCGGCGATCAACTCTCGTTTACATGGAAACGCCTTGCCGTTTCTTAAACAGAAAAGACCGTCCGATGTTCGCCTTAGGATAGCAGCGAGGATCCCGGACGGAGTGTCCGACGTTACCAAAACGTCGCAAAACTTCAACATATGAACTTCCAAAATATTTTCGACATGACTTTTGCTGTTCGAATCTGGGAACAGTGAATTAGTTATGTTTTTGGCATCGAATCGAAGAATTCCTACTGCAGCTTCGGAGGTAGGTGGGAGAATCGCCTCTATACTCGTGCTGTTGAACTCGTGACCGAAATAAAACACACAATTACTCCTTCTAGCAATAAAGTTATCATACAGATAACTTGGATTAATGTCATCTAAACCAATCCCTTTAAAACAAACAAGTTTACGTTCTCCCACTTCTTTCGTAACCTGAGCCTTTATTTCATCTTGCACGTTTTGTTTTAATGTAAACAAGCCGTTATGAACGAGACGTATCAAATCACTTCCGTGTACTCTGTACAACCACGGCATTTTTGCTGAAGTACTTGGGTGACGTCTGAGATCCTGTATCCAGTTGTGCTCTCCTTGCAAACAAAGATTTCCAGACTTTAACTTTGCCTGAAAGTCCATGGTTTGTAAATCTAATTCCAGGCGATACTTCTTGGCACGATTAAGTGGTCTGTTTTGAGAAATGGGCAGAAACGAACCGAGTACTTCCGGTTTATTTGAAAAATTACGTTTCCAGTTATATTCCCTGGTATCATAAATATCATAGAGAGCGGCGCTGTTATGCGGATGAATCGAAAATTTCCTATCTGAAAGCACTGCAATCAAAAATGACGAGGCTACGCCATACATGTATCGGTTTTCTGTCAAACAACTTTGATCACATAGAAATGTAAATATCTGATTGCTTTCCGCGTGATTTGAAATATAACTTTTAAAAAGGTTGTCGAATGATTGTCTTAAGCTGAATTCCATCTTCTCTACCAAAGATATGGTCATCTTAATGCCTGTTTCCTCTTCCGAATCTTTAGCATAAAGAAAGTGAATCGGCAACAATATTACTATGGCAACTAGTACACATGTGAACTTTTTCTGAAAGGAAAAAGAAATTGTCTTTTAAATTATGAAGATTTTAATTATTAAAATGTTCCTATCCGAAATAACTTTTCAAAATAACAATACAGAGAGAGGGTGATTTAAACAGAAAGTCAGTCACTTTACTTATTTAAAAAAAATTACAAAAAATATTAACTTTATCAAATAAAATAAATATTTCATTACCTTGAATAGCAAACACATGGTGATATTAAAATTTCAAAATTAATCCGGTGAATTTCTCCTTCAATTTTATTTAAATGCCTTCAATTTTATAAAAAAAACCCTCTCATTAATGATATATCTATGACATGTTGACATGAACAAGTTGTTTCCCTGAACCCTGAGGACATGTACACATAGAAACTGGTGATATTGACGATTATAATAAAATTGATGACAATAATGATGACCGTCGATAAAACATGGTTTTATTATTTCTTAAAAAGCAATATTTTGGCATTCTAATCGTACTTTATATAATAACTTATAATTAATCACTATATATTTGTATTACAATACTGAACTGGGTCGGATGCAAGATTGCCAGAAAGGGGGTTCGTATGGGGCAGACTTAGGGTGGTAACATGATAAAATTCAACTTTCTTACCAAAATCCCTATGAAAGTTTAATATTTCTGCCCAAAAAGGGGGTTCGAGCAAGCTCACTGACCCCCCCCCCCCCCCGCCTCCCTCTGGATCCGCCCTGCTGAAGTACGGTGATTGTTAATGAAGTAGAAAGAATGCATAATTTAGAAAACAACTAAACTCTAAATGTTCAAGCAACTCAGAATATAAATATGAATATAAACCGCGGAGATAGATTCCGTTTCTGCATTAAATGAAGTGCATGGCTATACGGTTACGCTCTACAGGAGTGAATAAAGGAACAGAAGGTGGACTTTCAATTGACATAGTTAAAGACTCTCTTCGTGTTAATGTTTGCCGATTAAAATTGTGGTAACTGTAATTAATTAATTAGTAATAAATTATGCTACTGTTCATATCCTCAAGTTATCTAGAAAATGTGACGCAGTCTTATTTTTCCTTGCAAAAGACCAATATCAAAGTCACTCTAGTTTTATGAGAATTCCATTTGTAATAAAATCTTTAAAATGTTATGTCCGTTCACTTAGAATTTCTTCACTATACAAAGAATGCCATTTCTATAATTGGAAATCTGAAACATGCATGGTTAGTAGAGAAGGGCCAACTGAGCTCATATCCGTAATTTCAGGCACTTTGACCTGATGGAACCCATGAATCCTGAGGTCGGTCAGTACGCGAAAAAAAATCGGAAAAAGTCAAAGTCCGAAAACGTAAAATACGGTTGTTGGTGCTCGTACTTTCAGGCAAGATATAAGAGCCGCTGTATTGCAGTGAGCCGTAGAAATGCACAGGTTGTGTTGCTCTGACGTTCGGCAAGTTCTAACCGTTGTTGGTTAGAGCCCCTGCAATAAAATGGAGATTATAACGGTCTTGTTCCTTTCTAATTCAACTAGTCATTTTATTTGTTTTTTTCCACTGCTCTATTTTTATTATCAATTACACTATTTTCTTTTTAGATGGGCAAAATACATATTTATATATTTCATTAAGAATAAGAAAAAAATCCGCTTCAAAAACGATAATTCCTATAACGATTAGACAAAATAATTCTAAATTATTGTTGTCATAATTTTATTTTAAATGTCTTTCGGTTTATTTGTTCTCACGAAAATTACGAATTTGAACACAAGGTCCATTAAGCAATCTCATTCGACATATATGTGCACTTTACCATTGTATAACTATCACGTTAGTATTGTATTAGTCTTTCAGTTAAAGTGCCCGTTTCCTTACTTAAGTGATGGTGTTAAGAGTGTTATGTATGCAAGACAAACATGTAAGCAGAAGTGAGAAAATGAAAGCAAATAAATTACAATATTTACTGATAATATCATATGACTGTTCGCCATTTCAGAAATCAGATGCTTGAGATTTGAGACTGGTCTCCAATCTCAGATTTATTGTCTTGGGCCCTTAAGTCATTAGGAATATTCCGACAGTTACGTTTCTTCTTCTATGAGTAAGTAGCTTTAACTGAAAAAAGACTGAAAGTTCAATTATTGTAACCAGCGCATAATAATACGACTTTCTTAGATCTGGATATTGACCGAGATATGCAAAGGTTTGTACGATTTAGTTCGCCTCTGAAATTAATTTTGTTTAAACTCTTTCTGATGAGGAATTTAAGTTCAAATAAGCTGCCTTATTCGAAATTGTTCGCTTATCATGTTTATGGATAAACAAGCCAAACAATGCTTTTTCCAGCTTTAAATTGATCACAAAACGAATAAAAACATTAATTAAGTTAATATAAGTATATGCACGATGGTGAACAACATCAATATTATTAATTATGATGCGAAATTCAACTGCTGTCCCTCTTGTTTTCTTAAAAAAATATCCGGGACACATGATGTACGAAAAATATAGAATCACTGATTCAAGACCCCAATTTTCCATCAAATAAATAATTTTAATTTAAAGTATTACATTCTATTGCAATTAATGATTTAAAGTTTTAAGACTCTATTTGGAAAATTTGTCAAGTATACCTGCTGTTGTTAGTTTTCAGGTTAATGCCCATCCCACCTCTGAAATTATGAAAAGTGAACTTGGAAAGAGAAGATCATGGTTTGGGGTATTCGTAAAATGTTTACGGGATCCAAATTTTATATAATTTAAATGCTTTTTGGCTTGACTGGAGATTGTTGTGCGGAAGATGAATTTGAAATAACAACAGAAAATATACATGACGGTAAAAATATCTGGTGTTATAAAGTCAATTTATCTTAATGATATTTAATAACATATTTAATTTATATTTCCAGGACCGTTCATACAAGCAACAATGAAAACTGAATTGGCTGCAACAGGACAACTAACATCGTTCATGTTCTTTGCTCTCTCCCTTAGTATGGCAAGCAGTTTCTTCACAACAATCAATGGAACCGTACGCAAGGAACCATGTTTGTGTAAGATCGATATAAAAAGTAAAATTGCCGATTGCTCAGGACTGGATATTGAACAAGTATCTGCTATTTTGCATTGTTTACCTGTTAGTATAAAGAAACTGTATCTAAATAACAATAAGATAAATGACCTTCTTCCTGGCAAACTAAGCAAATTTAAATTGTTGCAAACACTTGATTTGGGAAACAATAAATTGCATCATCTTGCTAGCGGTGTATTTGAGGGACTAACGAGTCTAGCGGAGCTATATTTACACCGAAACGATCTGCAATACAACAATTCGTACCCAGCAGACGTGTTTGTACCACTGCTAGACCTTCAGCTTCTTTGGATTAACAGAAACTGTCGTGTTGCGGAGATCTCGTGCTGGTATCCTGATGAAGCTCTGTCAGTACTCTCGTCGCTTCGACATCTAAGAATGGATGGTATTCCGAATACAGACTTTGGTGAAGGATTTTCCCAGTTGAAAAATCTTACATCCTTGCATTTTGATAACGATGACGGATATTGCAATTTTCAAAGCCTGACATCGACATCGTTTGCATCGTTAAGGGCTACACCATTATCAGATCTACACATCGAAGAGTGTATCATTTTGTCAATTACGCCAAATGTGTTTCGTGGTTTGAGGAACCTGACCAAGTTATTTGTCGGAGATAACCGGAAACTTTGTGCAAACGGCATTGAAAATGCGACTCTGGGTTTAAATGAAACCAATATTCAGACCCTTATTATTAACAAATGGTGCCGTGACCCACCTAGCACAATGATATTAACTGAGGGATTGCTTTCAGCTCTTACAAACACTTCTCTTAAAAACCTTGTCCTCACAGAAAGCAACATAGAGTACATTGATCCAAACGTGGTTGAAAACCTCCCCCTGTCGCTTGAATATCTATCTTTGAAAGAAAACAGTCTTCACCGTGGAGAGTTTCTCAAATCTCTAAAACGCCTGGACAAGTTAAAGACATTAGATGTTAGTTTTCAAGACCATTTTCACAGTAAAAGTTCTGTGTTTACCTCTCAGAATTTTTCGACAGATGAAACAATTAATTTCCCTAATAATGAAATATATGTAGTGCTTTTACCGAAAAATCTCCAAACCGTGTATATGAACAATATCCATTTGGGTTATCCGATTCCTGGAGGATTATTCGGACCAAACAGTTTACGATATTTGGATGCATCTAACTGCTTACTGAAAGGTGCTTTAGGTCCTGTGTACGGTTTAAATCACATCGAGGTGCTGAATTTGTCAGATAATCCATTTAAGATATTTCTTCCGATTGTTCTAGTTGGTATGGCGAATCTCAAGAAACTTCTTTTAAAAAACTGTGAATTAGGGAACTCTCTTTCAAATGACAGAGCCGGGTTAACATTTTCAAAGCAATTAAAATTAGAGTTTCTTGATCTAAGTGAAAACAAAATTAAAGTGTTACCTTTTTCAATATTCAAAAGTCAGTTTCAACTCAGAACCTTATCATTAGCAGGAAATTCTCTGAAAAATGTCAATTTTTCCCTGACTTCCATGCAGAAGCTAGAATATATAGATTTCTCCAACAATCAGATAGAATATTTTTCAAATGACAATATGGACGTTCTGAACAATATCGCATCCTCTACTGTTTTAAAAATTAATCTTTCTAATAATGCTTTGTCTTGCAAATGCGATCATGAGAGATTCGCAAACTGGTTAGCGGACACTCCCGTTAATATCCTCAGCAAGAACCAACTTGAATGTGTTTATATCAACGGCTCGGTTATCAGCTTATCCAAAATCTCGGATATCCGACAACAGCTCAAGTATGATTGCAGCGTGTGGATTGTGATGACGTCATGTGCTGTAGGGTTTGTCGGACTGCTTCTGTTGTTGTCGCTTATTGCACTCTTTTATCACAAAAGGTGGCAATTGAGATATTTATATTACACAGGAAGAAAGACCCTAAATCCTTATCACCACCCTCTTGAAGACGAGCATGTCCTTATTAATGTAGACGCATATATTTCATATGACCAACATTATGAAGTCACGAGCGAACTGTCGTTGCACCAACTTGTATCTGAACATCTCCACCCTATGCTTTTAGAAAAGGGGTTTAATGTGAAGATTCGAGAGGATTTACAAGGAGGTAAAATGTTGCATGATGTAATCTCAGAAGTTATTCGGAGAACCCGAAAGGTAGTTGTGCTTATAACACCGATGTACTGCAAAGACTTCTGGAATACATTTGAATTCAACATGGGAGCCTATGAAGGCATCTACACCAAGCGTAATGTCATTGTTCCAGTTGTCGTTGGTGAAGACACCGATATTTATTTCACTCCAGAAATCAAAAGCTTCATTCTCTCAAAATTCAAATCAAATGAAGTTTTTCATATGCGATTGTCAGACGATCTCGAACACGGAGTTAGAACGCTTGCTGGTGAACTACAACACAGTCTGATGCACTGAAACAATAATACGTTCAGTCAAGTTGGCAATCAGATAGGATTACCTACCAAGCAGTGGTATGATCACTTGCGTAATTGGTTTAGTAAGTTTTCTCTAATAATTTCTGAATAGCTCAAATAATAATTTGAAAATTGACAACTGTCCAAGAAAATAAAGCTGCCAATTTCATTTTTGCATACTTTATTAAAATATATACTGAGATGTTCGCTACTGTGGGTACAGTAAAGGCTTATAAGCATTCTGTAACTGGCGATCAAAGACGCTGATAATTGAAGTCAACATAAATTTCTGCCAATTTTTGCAAGACAAAAATGTTTAAAGAAGACAGCCGTACAACGGGCAATGATTATCATACCAACGACCACCACCATCAAAATATTGCTAAAAATCAATTTAAATGGACATTAACTATTTTCTATTATGGAGCAGAAGAAGAAAAGCCATTACTAAGAAGACAAACACAAGTTACTAGTTTGCGAGGAAATATTCGGTTAAACAACTTCCCGATAACCGAAAATATACCGTTAAACAACTTTCCAATAACCGGAAATATTCGGTCAAACAACTTCCCAACAACCGGAAATATTCGGTTAAACAACTTCCCAACAACCGGAAATATTCGGTCAAACAACTTCCCAACAACCGGAAATATTCGGTTAAACAACTTCTCAACAACCGGAAATATTCGGTCAAACAACTTCCCAACAACCAATCGTCCAATTCGATAATTAAATATTCGGTAAATCGACCGTACAAAGCAACCAGTCTGACAGTGAGTTTTATACGGCCAAACAACGTGTACAAGCACCCAGACTGACGGTAAAATACTCAGTCATACAACCTTACATAGCAATCAGTCTTGAAGTGAAATATTCGAGAAAACAGTCTTCCATTTTATTTTTAATTTCGGTAAATATTATGTCTATAGTCTCGCAGTGAAAGGATGTAACAGATGAGCTACAAATTACTTATATAATTTAAAACAGTAACCTGTTATTTACCAGTTAATTTTAATTGTTAACCCTGATTTATTAGTTTTCTGATCTTTATGCAAGGACCATGGCCAGGAACTCCAGTCCCGTAAATGTTATCCAGTTATTACTTTTCTTGTAGACGTCTTCAGACCTACTCTTTTTGTTTAATTTTATTATTTAATTATATGTGTAGTTATATTAACCCTCTACTTCATGGGATATGGCAATTATCCTTGGGCAAGCAGTGTAGATCCGGATCAGCCGGCAGATCTTTGTCATATGTTCAGGGTCTACGTACACGGTTAGTCTTTATATTAGTTAATATTTTTTCTGACCAAGAAGGGGTCGGTTTTGATTCTGATCAGACAGTAAGGAAAGTGCCGGCTGATTTTGATCTTCACTGTTCGCACATGCGATAAACACGTATATAGAGTAAAAGATTACATGATGACGGAAATGAACAACTGCGCATAAGAGCAACCGTTCGGTCTGCTACCAATCTTTAGACTTCATGGTTCAGCTTAACTTTTTTTGATGATGTATATTCATTTAATATGCATGTCTTGCTTTAATATGTTGTTTTTTTTAAAGTTTTATGTACTTAATGAATTATATATATTGTTTATAGACGATGTACTATGTACAAGTCGAAATAAATATTTCTGTCTGGCTTTAACTTGATGTGGAATTATTAAATAATGGAAAAAAGATGTATGTGGTGAACAGTGAACCACCATGCCCGATGTATGGAACACGCAGGGGCGTCACTTTGAGATGGCGTAAAACGCTCCGTAAAAGACGTTAAGGTACTGTGTCTTTTTACGTAAATGCATTAAACAGGCTATGAATCATCTATCAAGTTCGTTTATTTTTTTATCATCCTTCATAACACGCAAGCCTTCGATCATTGACAGATGCGCTATAACCAGTACTATACGCAAGCCTTCGATCATTGACAGGTGCGCTAAAACAGTTCTATACGCAAGCCTTCGATCGTTGACAGATGCGCTATAACCAGTACTACACGCAACCCTTCGATCATTGACAGATGGGCTATAACCAGTACTATACGCAAGGCTTCGATCATTGACAGATGCGCTATAACCAGTACTATACGCAAGCCTTCGATCATTGACAAATGCGCTATAACCAGTACTATACGCAAGCCTTCGATCATTGACAGATGCGCTATAACCAGTACTATACACAAGGCTTCGATTATAGACAGATGCGCTATAACCAGTACTATACGCAAGCCTTCGATCATTGACAGATGCGCTATAACCAGTACTATACGCAAGGCTTCGATTGTAGACAGATGCGCTATAACCAGTACTATACGCAAGGCTTCGATCGTTGACAGATGCGCTGTAACCAGTACTATACGCAAGGCTTCGATCATTGACAGATGCGCTATAACCAGTACTATACGCAAGGCTTCGATCATTGACAGATGTGCTATAACCAGTACTATACGCAAGGCTTCGATCATTGACAGATGCGCTATAACCAGTACTATACGCAAGGCTTCGATCATTGACAGATGTGCTATAACCAGTACTATACGCAAGGCTTCGATCGTTGACAGATGTGCTATAACCAGTACTATACGCAAGGCTTCGATCATTTACAGATTCGCTATAACCAGTACTATACGCAAGGCTTCGATTTTAGACAGATGCGCTATAACCAGTACTATACGCAAGGCTTCGATCGTTGACAGATGCGCTATAACCAGTACTATATGCAAGGCTTCGATCATTGACAGAAGCGCTATAACCAGTACTATACGCAAGGCTTCGATCGTTGACAGATGCGCTATATCCAGTACTAACAGAAGTAAATGGTGACTCTTTAAATTAAAACTGACGAGCACAACAAACCATGTTACTCATACAATTGCTCTGCCCAAGATCAAACAATTCTATCTAATGACTAGTCTCAAATCATAAGCATCTGATGGCTGAGATGGCGACTGGTCGCCTTTTCAGCCAATCAGATGCGCGAGATTTGAGACTGATGTCCAATTAGTTTTATAGTTTTGGGCCCTGGTTTTTAAATTCTCAATTTTATTAAAAGCAGGAAATTCTTTGCAAAGCTTTTGTTTGAATTTCATACAAAAAGACCCAATCCTATCACGATGATACGGTCAGTGGCACCAAGCAATGTGGATGTTCAAATGTTGACAGTCGCTAACCACTCACTTATTCAAATTCATCCCGATCAAAATAATTTGGCAAAATAAAGAGTCGGAAATGTGTAAGCTACACATGAATTGATGATAGTGGGTTTAATTAAGTAAATGCACTAAATTTGACTGTCGCAAAATATTTTCTTAAACCTCAGACGGATTTTAAGTAAAAACCAATAAATTTAGAAAATAACTGATAAATATCTGTTATTTCCTTGATTATAGCTTCTTCATAAATTAAAAATACCGCTCTTGAATTTTAACGACAATTCGTCCTTTTACGGTAGTTAGCACATGCGCACTAAAACAGAAGAACACCCTTAATTGAAATATAATAAAAATTTATCAAACTGTGCGTTTTAGATGCGCTGAGTGTAAATTTATGAGGCGGAAATGAAGGAGTTGATTTCACGCCTTCCAAAGTCGTCACTGCACTTAAACGTAGAAAAAGAAAATTTCCTCAATCTCTCAAACAACAAAATAAAGGTCAATAAAACTTTGCACAAATATATGTTATCAATGTATCTTTATTTTGAATACGTATCGGATTATGTATAATAGCATCGCATAGAGAAGTGTCAGGTATACGTATTCAACATGTAAGTGCAGTTCAGAAATACGGCAGAAAAGTTGAGTCCTGTCCCCCGGGCCAGGTCGGACAAATCCTTAGCCCGGTGCCCGCGGGCAACCAGCTGCGATACGCCGGGCTATTGAAATTTTTTTTGAATTAGCACGCCAGACCAACTTGAATAGGTTTCAGGTTGCTCCAGTAAGGCCATGAAGGCCCGGGCCTACAAGTTGGACAGGAAAATGACGTTTTCAAAAGTCCACAAAATACAATAAAACAACGGGGTGGTGTGGTAGTAGTGTAACAATGATGCCCCTTGACCTCTTTTAGTAATCGAAACTAGAATGACTAGAAACGTATGCAATTTTTGTTTTATTGTGGTCATGGTTAGAAGTAGTGTGTAATTAGTGTACTGTACACACGAGTGATAGTATTTCACACGTGTATTTTAAAATATTATGATATCGAAAAAAATCTGCATTTCTGTCTGCACAACATCGTTTGGAATGAATTAAAAGATGTTCTGTTAACCTGTGACCATCTTGCCTTACGATCAGTTCGGGTCTAAGCAAAGGGGGCACTAATATGCGCACGAACATTCTCTACAATATTTTCATATTTTGAATGCTTTTAAAGTTCAATGTTTGTAATTCTTCTGTTGTCCTTTGTTTTTTGCCATTATCCTTATATTTTCATACAATGTTTATCGTTTTCTATTTCACTGCTGCAAGTGGTATTTCTAAAAACAACTTACAGGTTAAAGCTTATAACAAAGGCCGAAGGTCGGCAGAAATGCATTGTTTTATATAATATCAATTTATGTTGCTGGTAAAATAAAGCATGAGGTAGTTTCTGCCTTATCAGAAAATTAAACTTTTAAATATTAAACATATCGATAAACACCGTGCAGTATTACTTTAAAACTCAAGAAAAAAAGAAACGTGTGCTGAGATCATTCATAATTATCATTTCAAGCAAAACTGAAAACTAATAATTATTGATTAATAAAAAGGGAATAGATATGCCTAATAAAACAACTGTTGGATATGGTACAGAAGCTACGTGATAGTTGTACCGGGGGACAAGTGCACTCGGCTCGATGCGACAAAAACAACGAGAAGCAGGGGATTGAAAATATCTAGGCGTTACTGTCGACTTCCTAACCCTAGTTTGAACACCGCACGTGGAATTATAGTCCTACCACGGACATTGTAAAGATTTTTTTTATGTTTAGGATGAAAATCTATACAGGGTATTGGTCCTATAGGACCCCCTTGTTTGAGTCACGCAGCGGGACTAGTGGAATTAGTACCCTAGCTTATCTGATAGGACTTTGAAATCTTGTCAACTCCTGAGTCAACAAGTTTCTTTAGGCGTGGGATACCTTTTGTGATAAGAAGACAAATGTATCACTTTTCTTTAAGCCATGTTAGCGGGATACCATAAATTCTGCATGGATACCGCTTGATGCAATTAATATTGACAACATCAGAAAAAGTGAAATTCTTTAACCCTTTGCTCCCCCGTGCGGTCTGATCAGGATCTGCACTGTTCGCTCTTTTATTAATTATTTCTGACCAAAAGGATGGCATGGATGTGCTGGCTAATCAGGATGTACAGTGGTCGCACATGGGTAAAAAAGGTACATTTCTCCGGAGGAAAGGGTTTTGAAACTACCAAAAGGAGGTCAAGGGACGTCATTGTGGGCCCCGACGGCGGAGGTCCCCCGTCGGGCTCGTTCGGTGTTCCGACGATAGCCACTGTACCCAACGACTTCTAGAAATCCTGGATAATCGTTGCTTACGGTGACCTTAACAAATCCAATGACAGCGGACCTCCCTGCTAAGTATTAAGCACACTATAGTATTTAAATGTCATAAAACTGCAAAAATATTTCACGTGTGTTATATTTGTGAATATTGATTTTGAAATAGCAAATAATTTTCAAAAATAATTTATCGTATATTAACGTAGAAGTTTCATTTGTTTCACGTATTGAAATTTATTATTAACTATTCGACGAGTAAAAAAGTTTGCTAGTATTACCTCCCTTTATATTAGATTATATGAAATATACCTTACAAGTTAGGAGCGTAGCGTGAGTAACGGGAGTGCATTTAGGAGGGTGTGTCCCCCACCCATGGTAAGGAATGTTCAGAAGTCCCTCTCAATAACTTGTTTCACAATCGATGTAAAATAAATAAGTTCAAATTAAATTAAGTCCCTCTCAAGGTGACTTTGCAAATGGTGGCGAGTAAAAGAATAAATGGTAAACTAGCGGTATAATCTACCGACAGTTTTCTAGATAAAATGTGTCTAATAAATATATTTTCTCAGAGAAAGTATCTCATTTATATGGACTCGCCTTGCCTTTACTTCCATAATACATTTTTATTGCATTTCCTATTTTTTTTTAAACTCATTTTTTTCAAGCTTTCATTCTAAAATATCCATTTGTAGGCAAATACAATATATAGCAAGTTAGATCCCTTCACCAATAGTACAAATACTGTAATAATTGTTTACTGCATAGATACGATTTTAATGGTATTGGCAAACTGTGTTGATCCTGATTATCTGAAGAACCAAGAACTTGTGTAGATAAAGAACAGATCACATGGATGTGCCAGCTGATCTGGACATACACAGGTTGCACATCTGATAAAACCAGGACTGAAGGTTATAAAACTGAGTTTGGAAACCAGTCTCAAATCTCAAGCATCTGATTGCTTGAGATTTGAGACTGGTTTCCATGCTCAGTTTTATAACCTTGCACACTGTATATAATTATGGAGAAATTAGTTCATTAACTGCCATCATATATCTTCATCTAAAAGGTGAACACTATTATTTGTTGGAAAAATTTATTGTTTATGTATATGTTGTATAACCAGAATATCCTGCAATACAGTTAAAGCACCACATAAAGAACAGATCACATGGATGTGCCAGCTGATCTGGACATACACAGGTTGCACATCTGATAAAACCAGGACTGAAGGTTATAAAACTGAGTTTGGAAACCAGTCTCAAATCTCAAGCATCTGATTGGCTGAAATGGCAACCAGTCGCCATTTCAGCCAATCAGATGCTTGAAATTTGAGACTGGTTTCCATGCTCAGTTTTATAACCTTGCACACTGTATATAATTATGGAGAAATTAGTTCATTAACTGCCATCATATATCTTCATCTAAAAGGTGAACACTATTATTTGTTGGAAAAATTTATTGTTTATGTATATGTTGTATAACCAGAATATCCTGCAATACAGTTAAAGCACCACAATGTATAATTGTAGAGGTGTGATCCAACACCATGATTTGACCAATCAAGTCCCAAGAAATACAAGCTGTAGTGAGGTGCGTCACGGGAAAGGCACCTTTGGTCATTTTAAGTGATATTTTAGTTTCTACAAAATTTAGAAAGAACTTACAACTATAAATCGATTTCTTATAATAAAAATGTGCTTTTGTTGTTGCACATTTGGACAATAAAATGTTATTTTTACCCCGAAATGCATAATAAGTAATCTTGTCTACTCAAATTTATGACGTCATATCAAAAATTTACGCCAACTGTCCGAAGGTACCTTTTCCCGTGATGTGTCACATATGATATATTACAATGTGATGTACTTAGCACTTGAAAGCTTGGAAAGTTACTAATTTTAGATTAAGTCCAGTCATGCAAGCTAGACTTTTGAGGCTTGTCTCCAATAACAGTGGGATCTTGAAGATAGGTCTCTCTTTAACTACCAAGCTGTGATTTAGTTAGCAGAAATCCCTGCCACCACAAATAATAGCAAGATGACGATGATAAATTTCATACGACACAATATTACGCAAATCATGATTTTTGGCATTTTTTAAATTTAAATTCCTTGTTTCTGCAATATTTGTGAAGAATATAATGCTTAAAGAAGCATGATCAATAAAAAAATTATCAGTTTTAATAAAATTAACAACACTCCTCTGTTAAAAACTGGTCTGTGGTAGCAGTCACCTCATTTGCCAAGCATCAGTGAAGATGGCACTGCATGGAGTCTGTCATGAATGCCTGATTAACAAATGTTACATCAAGTCTGTGCTGAATGCCTACAATCAGTCACTGTCCCCAATTTTAACAGATGGCGCTAGTATTCTCCGATCAAATTTCCACATATCTAGTGATGGCACCAGACACCTAACATCATTGACAGTCCCCGGTTTCACCAGATGGTGTTAGATGCCTTCAATCAATCCCCATTTCAACCTCTTCAATCATCAAACTGCTGCTATCCAGTGCAGAACTCTCAGCGATGGAAGAATCATCCAGTTGGGAGGTGAGGCGCATGATGGGGGGTGGGGGGAGATCTTTTGATGATTTACCGGTATCATTCAATGAAAACAATGGAACAGAGGCACCTGTAGGGGCCATGAACACTGGACTGTCTTCTAAATCTGAAATACAGAAATAAGGGTTAAATAAGCAGGGCCCAAGATCATAAAGCTAAAACTGAAGGCCAGTCTCCTATCCCAAGTATCTGATTAGTTGAAATGCAGACTGGTCTTCACTTCAGCCAATCAGATGTTTGAGATTGGAGACTTGTCTCTGTCACAAGTCTCAATCAATTGCATCGTCCAACAGTTTCTGAGCAGCTTTTATTGCAGTCACACTTTGTTAGTAGCAAATGTTTTTCATCACAAAATAAAAACAGCCTCAAGAAAGAACTTTATTATGATGAAGTGCAAGAGGATTGTCCATATAAGGGAAATTGACATACACATACACCTGCAATTTACTGTATCGGTATATATCAGCTTGACAAAAAACATCAAAATCATCAAAAAAGGGAACCTGTCACTGTATATTTTACATGTTTTCCAGAATCAGGCTGATAAACTACAGGCTGTCAACCAGGTCATCTCCAAAATATAGGAAAATATAGGAATATTTTTACAACAAATATAGGAGTTTTTGGATGATTTTGAGGCAAAATATAGGGGTTTGGAACTGATAACAGTTTTATTTACTTGCACTTATACAAATGATTTTCACATGTGCATTTACTGTTTCTACAATTATCTTTGTCCAAAATGTCCACTGTAAAAATGATGGAAACCATTAACTTTAACATCAGCACCATCAAGCACATCACCAGCATCTGAATGACCATTCAAACTAGGGGGAAATGCAGAAAGTTAATTAACAAAACCGGATTTTTCAGTTTTAGTTTGTCTTCTATGATATATAGTACTGTACACAGCATCGACCCATCCACTCATAGTCATATTTTGCTTTGTGTATAAAAATCTGGGTTTAATACAATGTCCAAAAGGGTTCAGTCAAAAGTGACCCCAAGGCCTTACTTTGGTCAAACTCTATTGAGAACCTGTAGGCAATATATGATACAAAATTATATGCCCTTCACTACTCTAGAAGTTTCGGAATATGATTCCATTTATTTATTTAATCTGCATGGAACAGTACTGCAGTCAAATAAGTTAGTTAACCTAAATACAAAGAATATTGGTACAAGTTTCAAGAGAAATGATAAAAACTTATCAAGTTATAACTATAACTGAACTTTAATTCAAACTGCCATTAAATTTCTATACAAAAGCAATAATTTTCAAAAGCCAAAGCCTTCTTGGGAATAGATGGACATTATACCTTTCAGGTTCATTGAAGTTTAACAGTAATTTAACTTTTATCCATTAAGTGGTTCCATAAAAAACAATAATTTTAGAAAACTATGCAAATATTTTGCAGATTATCCTAATAAAAAAATTCTAAAGTTATCTCAATTTATTTAACAAACAGTTGTTGCAAATAATCAAATAATATTGTTTTTATTACCTACCTTTATTTGACTTTGCCTTTTAAAAATCATTGTTTTTGTAAAGACACCTTCTTTTGCATACACTCTTCCCAATAGAGTTTGATAACACTCTTTTCAAACTGGAAAACTGACCACTAAAGTCAGCTGAAGAATTCTTGTTCACAGTCCAGTATGTTTTTCCCAGGGGTCCATCTTGATGTTTTAGACAACCACATACACCATACCAAATATAAGCTCTCTAGTCCTTGCAGTTGGTGAATAAAATTTAATGATCTTTATCATTTTTTGCATTTGGTTGCAACTGCAACAAGAATTCTGCATAGAAGCGAAAATTTGATATTGTTAGGTAAGCCTTAATACACAGAAACCTGCTACAAAGTTGTATTAAGAAAATCAGATGAAACTTAAGTAAATGCAAATATTTACTCTCTTCATTAATCGGAAAAATCAAATACTAAAAAATATAGGAATATACATAAAAATATAGGAGAAATATAGGAATACAGGAGGCTTTTCAGAATATAGGATTCTGATCAAAAATATAGGAGAAATATAGGAAAATAGGAATCGGTGGACAGCCTGAAACTATTTGAAATGTAGTTGGAAATGGAAATTGAACTTTTTTCAACCTACCTGTGCATTTTGATAATTTTGGAGCATGAAACAATTGTTTTAGTTGTTAGTAATTTTTTAACTGGAAGGGTGCAATAAATCACAATTTTGAACACTTATTTTATAAATATTCAATGTTATAAAGTGTCTGGTTTCTTTTTTGCTGAGTATATATTATGATGCCCTTATACCAGTACAATTAGCTTACAACCTCAAAGAAGCATTAATCCTACCTTCACCAGGGGAGAGTTCTAACATAAGAGATTCCACAAGATTGGACAACATGGTAGTTGAGAATGCATCATCTCTCCTTATTGCAAGAGCCTAAAACAGTTAAACAAATATTTCTACAGGATATCTTGAAATATAACATTCAAATGACAATAAATCACAAACAATGCAATCAGTGTTTCATCACCTTGGTGCAAAAATGGTATAACTACCCCCGGTACTTCTTATTTCAATGGTACTTAAATCATTTTTGCACTAAGGTGTCGCTTTGTAGTTCTGGTTCTTGTATTCATAAATCCATAAATGTCAAGTTTGAATTCACCTCCAAAGCAAGTTAAGGAGTGTATTTGTGTCTAGAGAATTATATTTATAGAGAGTATGCAAGAAAAAGTCTCTTTCACGAGACACAAGGTTAAAATTACCTGTTTTTGATACCACTCAATACAGCCTCATTCCAGCTGTGTGGATATTTTGGTAATACAGTTTTATAATAAACCTGAAAAACAATGAAATGAAGTTACCTTGTGAAAGTAATCAACTGCTTCTAGAGCATTCCCTTTCAGTGCATACACATATCCTATAGCAGAGTAGGTGGAGGGACTCTGTGGGTCCAGGGTTCGAGCCTGCTGGTGATACTCTAGCGCTTCATCATACTTCCTGAAATAAGCACATCCAAACTTAAGGTAAAACTCTGGTTGGAATTTAATTTAATTTAGATGCTTTTTTATTTTTAAAATGGTGGATCAGTATTTTGTAGGAATTGAAAAAAAAGACCAAACTATATAAAAATTCAAACTTCAAATGATGTGCAAAACAAAACTGTTTAAATAGCAGTTTAAAAAGTGTTAATGGATATCCAGCAATGATA
Organism: Corbicula japonica; assembly: GCA_038501625.1. Lineage (NCBI taxonomy): Eukaryota > Metazoa > Mollusca > Bivalvia > Venerida > Cyrenidae > Corbicula > Corbicula japonica. Next base: position 13,703,894 of record JAZAYU010000002.1, on the reverse strand, counting down.
GAACAAATGTGAGTTTATGTATGTATACTCACAACATCATGTTATTGCATATAACAAAGGACACATGTTGCCACTAATCTGGATCTACACTATAAGCTGTAGCCATGGAGTAAATAGTTAAGTCAAAATAAAGATTCTGACAGTTATTAGCCCTTTACTCATTATATACAGGTTTATGTGCATGGGCGATCATTGTTCTGTCTGATCTGGATTTACACTGGTTGCTCTGGTCAGAAACAACCTAACAAATTGAATGCAAACAGTGCACTTCCTGCTCAGATGGCATGGATGTACCACAGATCTGAATTTACGCTATTCCCCGTTTATGTTGTTTGTTCATGAAGAAAATTTAAGTGCACTTAAAATGTACTGCACTCATTGCTTTTTTGCTCTTATCTGACAATGTGTATATCATATGGTTACCTTAGTTTTCTACAAGTATGTCCAAGGTTATTCAACAGGGGCTCCCATTTCTCAGCAACATTAGTCTGTCTGTCACACACCTGTATTCGTCTCAGAGCATCCTTAAAATAATTCTCCGCCATAATCCACCTGTAAACACACAACATAGATGTAAAACATCACAAGAAAATACTGCTATATATGTTTCTCTCAGATGAATGATAATCTAGGAACATTACTCTTGCTATAAACTAACATGTTCTGACAGTTTTGATACAATATACAGTATGTATTATTAAGTGTGTGCACAGTCTAATTACTATCTATAATCTATTAGGTTTATTAGATTATTTCTGACTATAAAGCCAACAGTATAGGTCCAAATCTGACTGTACCGACATACTGGCTGATGTTCCAAATTGGACCATGTGATTAAATGTACATAATAAGGGAAAGATTTAATTTGTTATTGCTTGCACTGCTTTTTTCTATACAGTTCATAAATTACTGTTGACAATTATTCAGTTTCACTAAGCAATGCACTGTAAACTTTCCCTTGGGGTTTGAAACAGCATTTTTGCCTTAGCACAAAATACATTGAAATTAAGCTCACATAAAATAAATGATTCAACACAATCTTTAAATCTCATTTTAAACTAATAATGCTCAGGACATATTAATACATACTCTTCATTCTGGTAAGCTATGACCCCCATCTCATGCAGAACAAATGGATCTTCTGGGGCAATATTCAATGCTTGACTGAAAAACCTCTCAGCTAACTTTGGGTTGTTGGTCAATCCATACTCTAAACCTATGTACAGGGCTGGCAGGTGACATCTAACAATTCAAAGAAATAAGCTTTCATTAATAGTCAGTAACTTTTCAGTAATAAAGGTAATAACAATAAAAATAAGCAAGTATTGAAACCAAGCTTCCACAACCCTCTAACTTGTGTATATGTTTTTATTGCATGGGCAAACAGCACATCTGTCTGATCAGGATCTGCACAGCGCTGTAACATTTATTTGGTTATATGACCACGAAGCAAGCAGTGTAGATCCTGATCAATGGCACTGATTTGGATCAACACTGGTCACCCATGAAATAAAAGGCTTGCAAACATGTAAGGAGTCAAGGGTTAAGGAAGTCTTCCCCAATGGGAAATATTTCATATTAACTAAAACTTACAATATATGTTTTGTATTTTCATTAGGCCATAGAAAATTATTTCCTAGATTCTCATCCTAATTTTGGGAAAAAATTGGGCGGGTGGGTGGGTTTTATTTTTTAATTTTTATTTTACATTCTCACTGTGAACGTATCCATATATTGGCAATAAGAATTTGTTGTTGTATAAGTGATTACTATTTTAAAATTAAGACTAAATTTATATAATTCATGAATAAAAGCAATATACATTGTGATTATTGTGCTTTATTGAATTCTTCAGACATATAAACCAAAATATCAAAAATTTAATTTTCTTTCGGTATGACTAGATAAGTATCACAACTAAAATGTATTCAGTATGACTAGATAAGTATCATTACACATGTTAGCATTATAGCATGTAATATCATCTGATATCATTCAATTATGTACTTGCTGAAAATGTTCAACTTGTGAATATGATCATATCCTAAGAACAGGAAGTTTAGCAATTTTTTATCAAAGTGTTGCATTTCAGACAATGTATCACATGTTGACAAATGGACCCAATATGTGGATAAATTAAATAGTTCTTGGATAGCAGGGCTTTTTTTCACTACCAGGGGAAGGGACCCATTTTAGGGAAAATAGCGTGTCTGATTTTCTTTCTGAATGAGAATGTAAAAATCTGATGTAAAGTTACTTTTTGGGGTAAAATGCATGATTTAAAGAAATTTTCTGAGCGGAAGGTGACCATAAACGGCCCCTACTAAAGAAGGAAAAAAGCCCTGGATAGAAACTTAAAATCTATGCAGTTACACAAACAATTAAGAGTACAGGCCTTGAAATATCACTGGGGTCACAATCAAAGAATGTTTTAACATAACAAAATTTGATTGAAATGCAATATTTAGAAAAACAATTGTTAAACTTTCTGTTCTTAGCATATCAATTAATCAAAAACTACTCAGTTCAAATAACTGATATACCCAGACATTATGTTTTAACAGTCTAACATTTGCACTTTACACAGCTTTTTGAGCTGCTGGTTGCCGTTTTTCTTCTTGGCCAATGGTTTTTACCACTATTTTAACAGTCATCACACAATGGGTTATGACTGTTTCTAATGACGCTTGTGTATTGCAAAGATAAAGCGTCTAGCCGATTATGAATAATATTGCCGATTCGCACTTAAATGTTTCATACTGCGTTTTCCTATTCTACTGATTCGTACTTGTTAGGTAAATTTTGATGTACATATTTTTTTTCAAAATAAAAAACGTTCGGGCGGAGTGATTTTCAAGGGGCAGGCGGGGGTGAGAATCTAGGAATTAATTTTCTATGGCCTTATCTAATTTAAATACACATTTAAACAAATTTTTACTCTGTGCTTTTTGCATTTTCACATTTTGTAATTCCCTGACTTCTCTTTTTGTGTATGGGAAAAATTACCATGGTAAATGATTTCAAAAAAGTTTATTTTTTTAAGTTTTTGGACAAATTTCTATGCAAAAAAAGCATTAATTCGCTGCAGATATAATTTTTCTTATTATAAAAGTTCATATCATGAGTGAGTTTAATTATATAGCTATTATAATAGTGAAAACTTCAGTGACAGTTTACAAAAATTCCTTTAAATTCTTGAAAAACTAAAATTGCCTAAGTCACTTTAGCCTTTTTTTTCCAAAAATTTAAAGTAGGTACATCAATAAACATAAATATTTATTAAATAAATATCATCTTTAATCATCTATAATATCATCTATCATAACTGAGTAACATATAACAATTTGAAATATTTTTACCATAGTTAACTTCAGAAATTAAGATTTGAAAATGACTACCCACTGAGATATGACCAAAGAGCAAAAAAGACATAATATAAAAGTACACTGCAACTCCATTATATCGCGGATGTCAGGGTCCAAGCCCGCCAACCGCGATATAAACGGAGCGCGATATAAGTAAATAATTGCGCTAAAACAAGGAGAATTCATTTGTTTTTTGCTGTCAGATGCATGTATATCGCGGTGTTGCGTAATTAACACGCCGTGAAATCTACAGTACATCAGGAAGTATGTTCCGTGCTGGACAAATGTTTTAAAACAACTTTTTTTATATATAATTTATTAAGATTTATTTTTAATAAAATGAAATTAATTAATTTACAAAACAAAGATCGCCGTCATAAATTTGCAACGGTGGTATTATTGTTTTCGGTACTTTCAGTTGATCGACGATCTGTTGGTCAGTCATGGTCGGCGATGTTAGTTTGTCGTAGTCCGTCGTTTACCGGCTTGATATGTCGATGAGAAGGTAATTTCAAAACAATAAACTGTTTTCACCTGTCCTGCTTATGTCTATTATGGTTAGCAACTTGCATTAATTGACACTAATTTGCGGTTTGTCTCGTGAACGAATTTCTGCCAATACGGTATTAGCTTGGTGTTTTTCGCACCTATTGTTCGTCACAAAGGGGGTTTCATGCAAATCAGAAGCAACAGAATTGTAAAAAAAAACTATTTAAATCTATTTTCATACGTTTGATGTTAAATTGTATCTGCTGGAGAACGTGTACATGGTCTCTTAAATCCCTGCATACAAAATGTAAAAAACAGCCGTCGCCGATAATGACGTAATTCGACACGGAAAAAGCGTGTGTTTCGTGAAATTGTCGCCAATGTTGATTAAATATTTTGATCTTTTTACCTCCCACGAAGAATGAACATATACATTGTAAATGTACAAAAAATTGGGATCCACAGACCAAGCGCGATATATTGGATATCGCGATATAACGGATCGCGATATAACGAAGTTGCAGTGTAATACCCCGTAATTTGTTTTCTAATTAAGATATTTTTAACACAAAATTATTTCTCACATAGCTTGAAGGGTCCTATTTAATATTATTAAAGAATTTTGAAGATATATTATAAAATAAAGAAATTAAAGGGTAGGACAGTGTTTTCCGTTTCCGACTAGTTTAGTCAAAAGACGGCCAATTTTTAAGACAAAATTTATCTTCTAGTTGAAATTTTTTTCAAAATAAATGCTTCTATTATAGCCACGAATGTTATCTTTAAGATGCAAAAAGCATGTTGAAGATATCTAAGGAAATCAAAAAGTTAAAGGGAGAACAGTGTTTTCCTTTTTGGGCTGTACTTTATTTTATGACCGGGCCGTGTTTTAAACCTGTCCGTATTTGAAACTCGGATTTTACAGGCATCTCCGTCTCACAAATACAAGTTGTGTTGTGTCAATAACGCTCTACTGGGTTGTTTCCGTATTGTTCTATACTTACGAGCATTAAATCTCACTCGAAAATCACGTTCTACCTCCATTTGTTTTTGTACTTTCGGTTTGCAAGCAGGAAATTCCCAAAATGTCACGTGACCGGAACTTGTTTTTTTTTTTAATTATTTTCTTTCTAAACATGAAATATGTTGAAATGTTTGTCCTCTATAATATATTTTTAACCATTTTAACTTTAAACCTAAACATTAACAATTTATTTTGTGTTATTTGGTAAAATTACATTTTTCACCGGGCAAAAACGATAACTAGGGCCGCAACCAAACTGTGGCGTTTTCAACCGAAGCTCATTAGGGGAAGCCTTCCTTAAGTGCTAAAGCAAAGAACAACTAAATCAAAACAGGAAGTACAGTTAGCACTGAGGTGCCAGATCTTGTTCTGTTTTAAATCTATGATAGTGTGCTTTGGTTATGTTGGACACATAAAGAATTAAATATGCAGTTCTCCATAAATATTGGTTATATGGTCCAGATGGTACTGGTTAAAGTCAATGTCAGGACTAAGTATTTTAGGAAATTTTGCTGAATAGGTAAGTGTCTGCCTACTGGTCACATCTGCTTTCTGTTCAAGTCTGTCTATAGGTAAATGAACATTTCCATCAACACTACAAGCGTAAGTAAATAGATGTTAATCAACATAATTTACCCTTTCATGAGTTGAGCTGCAGTGAAGTATGCAGCCATAGCCTGATCATGCTCGTTGCCGATAGCAAAGGAGTGACCGAACGCCAACCATGCTGGACCATAGGTCCTCTGTAGTGTTGTGGCTTTACTGAAGTGTAAAATGAATACTGTGATACAATGAAAAAAATCGGTATACCGATTGCAGTGGTTCACAGAAAACAATGGTACAATGGAACAGTGGTACATTCAATACAGTGGTACAAAGAATATAGGAGGTACAATGAATACAGTGGTACATTCAATACAGTGTAACTCAGCTTCTGTGAACACCATTGGGTACTTAGAATAAAATGGTCTTAATAGTTGATCTTCATCATGTATATCAGGATGAAAAATAATTGGGACTGTAGAAAAGTGGTCCAAATATTGAGGTGGTCCTAATTAAGATAAACAAATTTAACATTACTTGCTTGTTTCGTTTAATAATTTCTTACAAATATAAATAACACTGAACACAATTGCCTTTTACAAACTTACAAGCATACAGATATCAATTATTCAGCTTTACTAGTGGTAGAGGAAGAACCCAGGGGAACCTGCCCATTATTACAAGCACAGGTAACTTTTGTAGTATCAATAACCTTGTTACACCTAGCCACAGAACTTTCTCAGAGATTTGTGCCCAAGGTTATAAAACTGAGCATGGAAACCAGTCTAAAATCACAAGCATCTGATTGGTTGAATTGGCGACCAGTTGCCAATTCAGCCAATCAGATGCTTGAGATTTGAGACTGGTTTCCAATCTGAGTTTTATAACCTCAAGCCTTGGTCTCAAGGAGCACAGTGGTTAAGAGCCTGTGCTTGTCAGTCAAAGACCTTGACCTCTGAGCTAAGCCACAGCTACTTATTGCACTTGTCCATAAAAAAAATCAATCAGTATATACCTGAGATATCTTCTAGCTGGATCCTTCTTGTCTATCAGGTAATAGTAACATCCTACAGCAAACCATGATACCTGAAGAACAAAACAAAACATTAAAGCAATGGCAATTAAGTGTAAATTTTCAGTTTCTGCTATCTTTTGGAAGGAATCTATCATATCTTAATGACAATTATATATTCTGATTTCTCAATGTTACGCACAATTTTTACATGGTGTAAGTTGTTTTTATGGTTTTGTGTTTCAAGGTACTGTTAGTGTTGATATCAGTTGGCAAAGGAGAAAATTTCTTTGTTAAATAATACTTTTAAATCAACTTTATATGTCAGTCTTGAGTTCACGACCTACTATGTCAACTGCAACAGTGTCCAGTGTAAAATTGGAAACTATTGCAATTGTCTTTAACAATTAACCTGCTGAATCTGTGACAAAAAACTCTTTTCTTTATTTATTATATACCCATGAATGATTTTAGCATAGTGCATCATTAATCCGCAAAATTGATACAACTCGTTAGATTAGAAATTCCGTATCAAACAATGTCCAGCTTCCCGTGTTCTATGTGACGTCATATACTACGTCACACTAGGTTGTCCTAATTTTCCGGCACATAACAAACTCCAATATAGGAAATTTTCGTCGCAGTTTTACAAATGTTACGGTATTTTTACGCCATTCATAAATTTTCTATGCCATTCATAAATTTACTATAGCGTTACTATTTTTATTTCTGTTATTATGTAAACCATGTTTTTGATCAAAATTTTGTTGTTTAGTTTGCTTAAATTTGTTTTGAGCGAGAAGGGTATATAATAGTGATGTGCCGATGATCGGAAAACATCGATTAGCGACGTGTAAATGCTTCTCGATGTCGATGACCGATGTCGTTCTCTCATAATCGATTACCAGTTGAGACATGCGCAGTGTAAGAGACAAAATATAAAGGTACGGGTTCCGGCTTTTACACCGGCCATAAAGGGAAATCACTTTGAAAAATTGAAAATTAAAATGGCGACCCGAAAGATTTACGAGAACCTAGGCAAAAAAATAATCAGAAGCACTTTAGATTCTACAAACAAGATTAACGAAGAACTTCCATCGCACAGAAAAAAACCTAGACCTAACAAAAGGCCTTTGAAGAATTTGTTGCAAACAGTACAAAAATACAGGCAACAAGAAAAACGCAAAATGGCGCCGATTTTGTCGAGCGTCTGAGTTGCGTAGCTATATGACGATGGTAAAAATTCTTCGAATAAATATGTATTGCATTTACTAGACCTCTTATCTTGTGTCTTTAGCCTTAAAATCAGTATATTATTCATAGGAAAACGCAACATTTTTGCATTTGAGAATTCATGTGGCGGATCTAGAGGGTTTAAGTTCAGTTGCACAAACCTTTTTGGGCAGCAATGATTTTGATTCAGTTTTTGTTAGAAAGTTGAAAATTATTAGTATCCATTAATTATGTATGCTATTGATCTAAGACCATTTGTAAGCCTAACACTGCGTAAATTAAGAAACCGATTATAATCGTGAAATCGCATCGGAAAGGGCAACCGATTCCAACCGATGATCGATTATGATTTGCAACCGATTTCCCAACACTAGTATATAATAAAAGGAACATTATGACAGTGTGGATTCTGTAGGTTCATATTATTTCACATTGTGTATGTAACCACATCAGAGGTGTAGAAATTTTCTTTGACCCACTCGCCCTGCAGGTCGAGTGAATGAGTAAGTGCACTCGCCCTTACAGAAAGTACACTCGCCCTTACATTTTAAATAAAATAATCTTTCTGTTGCAATTTTTGTTTTTCTTTTCGTTCTATCTCTTTCTTACTGTCTCGGTCGCTCTCTCACTTTTCATCATCACCCGTATCTTTTATCAAAAAACGTTATATTCATTTGTTTCTACATAATTTTTGACATACAGTGGGAAAATATGTGCACTTGCAGCCTGGTTCTGATTTGGGAAACCCAATGAGGATAAAAATAAATCGCTGCTGTTACCGTTACATCAGAAACGTTCCGAATACACAGGAAATCGACCGAATTCCGGAAATCGAATTGTATTTTATAAACAAAGTGAAAATATTTCATTTTTTTAAAGAAACACATGTGCTTTGCTGAAAAATTTACTCGCCCGGCCGGTCGAGTGTTTCGGCCGCTTCGCTCGACCCAACGGATCATTTACTCGCCATGGCGAGCGGTCGAGTGGAATTCTACACCTCTGCACATCACGCTTGACCTTTGGTCTCGCGCGATATTGTTTACATACCCACCTCAAAAAATACGAACCTACAGAAGCATACTGTTATAATATTCCATATATAAGGACCTTTGTCCACCAATCTTGAAGGTGTTTTGCAGCAATTGTCATGCAGTGGGGAACATTATTTTTTTGTCAGTAATTCCACAATCGTTGCCAATGAAAACTCATTGATATAAGTCATGATACATGTAACTATTTGAGTTGCCAACAATTGGTTTTTGGGTAAAGGTATTGATTGTTGCCGAGACGATAATGTTCCTCTTCAGCTTTGTTTTGCTCATTTGTCTTTTCAATGCATGTATTAAGCTTCTTTTCGTTACTTAAAGACATTTCCGGAGAAACATCAGGATGAAGATCAGTTGTTAACATTGTTATGCAAAATCTGTAATTCAGAGTGAATATGCATAAAACTATCAAGTTTAACACATTGCGGGGAAAAATGACTTTGAAAAATAAATAAAATGGTAAACTTACAGGTTGATTTGGGTATAAATCTACCAGTTTGTGAGCTAAGTAAAAGAGACCTGAAAAAAAGAAAACACTGTCAGCTTTATTACAAGAAAAACAATGATACCAATTAAACATCATTTTTATTCATTATCTGACATTTTTTAAAGTTCTTTTGATTAGTTCTCCTTTCTGTTCCAATAATTATAAAACACTTGCTTCTAAGGTTATAAAACTAAGATTTCAGAACAGCCTCAGATACATCAGTAATCTGATTGGTTGAAATTGAGCACAATCTCAGGTCTGACGACCCAGAACATGTAATGGAAAATAAACCTATTTAAACACACTTGAATTGGAATTATTGTCCATTTTTTAAATCATGATTAAATTTCCCAATTTTCTATAAAGTTTACTAAATAGTCTAAAATAATATCTGGTTTTACTGTTTGTTTTCTAACACTCTGTGGACAAGCTTAGTTAATACCTCTGTCTTTGATTATGATTAGGTGTAATTGTACCTTAGTAATTTAAATGTCAGACATGGGTTAAATAATTGACATCATCTGTATATTCAATTTGGTAGTGAATTCTTGGTGTGAACATACAAAGAAAACAGAAAACTTGTCACTGTCTCACACATTTGTTTGCTAGAATCACACAGACATACTGGGAAGGTTTGGCATATGTTTATCTAATTCTTCAGATAACCCTTCAATCCATGGTTGTGATCTATGGGTAACCAGCATAGATCCAGATCAGCCTGAACACCTGTGCTGTCTTATCAGGATCTATACTGGTCGCATTTAGATCCTTTAAATTATTGCTGAGAAAAGTGAACAGTTTAGATTCTGATCAGACAGCACAGACGTGCTGGCTAATCTGGTTCTACATTGTTTGCACATACAATAAAACCTCTATAATTATATGGTGTAAAGGGTGATAACAAAGGCTTACAAAACATTAAGCTTGCTGGTGCACATGTTGTTTGGATGCAACTTTTGTCAATTTTCCAAACACAAAAAAACTCAACCATGTTCTGAGTACTTCGATGCTTAATCCGTGGTTTTTGGCTTTTATTTTGGCACTCTGACATACACATCTATTTGACAGGGATAGGAAACTATAGCAGATTAATCATTTACCTTCCCCTTAGATCTTTTCAATTTATTAAAGATTTGAAAAGACAATGTTTTCAAAGAAGATATCATTATAATTTTGCAGAGATTAATATTATGTGAATTTGTGGATTGGCAAATTCAAGATTATAATTACCAGTATAAAAATTTTAAATGTGCTGGAGGACAAAAAAATCTCATTCTTAAAATGATTTAATTTCAATTCTTATTGAAATTCTTGAACTAAATAAAAGGCTATAATACATGTACATTAACCAGCTGTTCTAGGACACATAGGTATCTTACTATTAGTTTTCTTGAGTTCTACCATCACAGCTATATGCAGGGGCAAGCAGGTACTGTTGTAGGGATCAGTGTTCAATATTCTGCAACAAACAACATATCTTGCAAGTAAAATGAAATACACTACCATGACTACTGTATCAATAAACTGAATAATCAATACAAACAAACTTGTAGTTCATTTCAGGCACATATTTTAAGTGAAACCCCTCTACTAAGACAACATTATTAACCATCTCATTATCCTAAGTAGTCTCTCTGAGGTGCATTCACGCAGAAAATATAAATTATTGTAAATTATCAAAATTTAAAATATAAACTGTAGAAGATCTGTAAACAAAGTAAATGTGATGTAATATTCTAACACACTCAACTTACAAGTGAACATATTTAAGGCCAGAGTTGTTATAGCCATACTAATGCAGTACATGTTTTCTCAACAGATCATAGTATGTACTTATTGTTAGCTCCTTTTCAGTCATTTCTAGGCATTATATATAATTCTCCACAATTCATACTAACCACAACTGAGACATTAAAGTACTCCACCCTGAACTGAGACAAGGCGGCTTTAATGCATGCAAGACTTACTTTGTTGTGAGTTTAAAGCACTCCCTAAAATCACAGTTGTAGTAGTATCTCTCAGCCAGGTTACATATAATGTCGAGGTTCTCACTCAGAACTTCCAAACTGTCTGGAATCTTTGCCTCTTGTGGCTTGTCATACTGCAAGACAAACATAGCAACCTGTCAATTGTGTATCATATAAAAGGAGACATAATATACTCTGACTCATCAAAAAAAACAACAACCTGACACTTTGTATAACATTTGAATAACTAGGAATTACATATAAAAAATCATTATTTTTGCACCTACGCATAAAAAACTAAGTCTAAAACACTTGTGCACCAAATGCATCAAAATGCACAGATAAACTCAGAACATGGTCAATTTTCATGACAACCAAACCACAACTCACATAGCAGGCTTATCTTGTTAAAGAAAAGTAGGAAAATTATGCAGTGTTGGGTTTCGTTTTGTTGTTTTTTGTTGTTCTTTTTTTTGAGAATAATATAAAATGTATGTTCAGTTTCTTCTGAAATTTCAAAATTTTCTGTTAAGTTTCTTCTAAAATATTTCAAAGACAACAACAGTTCCTTCAAAAGTTAAACGAAACTTGCATTTATCCTACTGATAAAGTAAAATTACTAAGTAAGCAGCACAGTTGAACAAGTCAGGTCCATAGTTTTAACACCATTTGCTAATAATATGTCAAAATACCTTTTTGAGTTTATTTTCATAAAGATATCTGACAAAATCTTCTTCATCACTGGGACATTGTAGGCTGAAGGGCAAACTGTCAATCAACTCCCTCTCTGAAAAATGAACATGAACACTTCTGAGATTGCTTCTCTGCTAGATATCCATTGTATTTTGTTTATGAACATGGGCTGGGACAGGTGTAGAACCAGAGCAACCTTCTGCAAGACATTGGAAAGCTTCTTCACGAACACGAAGGATTTAGACTTGGGGATCTTTAAAAAGCAAGCTGTGATGCGGGGATGGGGGTGGAGACTGAAAAGTTATTAACTTTAACTATAAGACCATCTCTCAGACATTAAATAATTATTAGATCATAATTTGACCAACTTTTGCATCTATTAATGGAGCCAATGTTTTTCAGAACAAGCATGTAAATGTCCAGAAATTCATTAAGTTGCAAGAAAATGCAGGGCAAGTGTAAATTTTAGTAAATTGTATAACAAAGCTGTTAGGTGGAGGAAAGTGGACGAGGGGTAAGAGAATTGGTCGACTGATCAGAAGGTTCCATGTTCAAGTCCTATCAGGGTTAGAGTCTTCTGCAATTGTTCACAATCCATGTCAACAATGTGAGTACTGGTTTGACACCAGGGCTGCAGGTTATAAAACTGATTTCGGAAACCAGACTCAAATCTCAAGCATCTGATTGGCTGAAATGGCGACTGGTCGCCATTTCAGCCAATCAGATGCTTGAGATTTGAGACTTGTTTCCATGCTCAGTTTTATAACCTTGGGCACAGGAAAGCAGCCATAGTGTGACTATAAGCCCCCTTCCAATTATAATCAGTGAATGACTGAAGTAACATATAGAAATAGAAACGGAAATGTCAATAAAAGTAACAATACCTTCGTGTGCAGACAGCATGTGATGATTTACAAGGAGATTAAATGCCTCGTGACAGTACACATCTTGTCTGAGGGCTTCCCGGAAACATTCCATCGCCAGTGTCCTGTTGTCCATTGCCTCATATATCTGTCCTCGCAACAAGTTCATAGAACTTTCCATCTATAATTGTTAAAAAATGTATTTAAAAAGCCAGGTAAGTTTCCTTATCTTCGAGAAGTGATTGTGGAGAAATAAATGCAATGATGGTACCGTTGCAGTGCCAAGCATTTAAAACAAAAATGGTTCTGTTTTTACAATAGTGCAAAGCATTTACTTGAAATATGGATCCATTTTTAAAACTCAACGTCACTGGTCAGATCTAACAAAATGTTAGATCTGATGACAACCCGCTTACACCATATATAAGCTAAAGTGGTTTTCCCAGATAACAATTTTTAGAAATAGCCAATACAGGAAGCCCGATTCATAATGCTAATGGTGATCTGAAGATGTCATTACAAAAGAAATGAATGCAATACCACATTAAACACACCTGACTGCAGTAAAATAAGCCTTACAGGGATGTCAACAGTTTCCATGTTTTATAACACTGTGTTTTCTGGACATGACTTTAATCAGATAGATTAAAACTCTAAATGTATGACCGCAGTGAGAATCCTTGTTTTCCTTATGCATTGTTAAATAGATTTCTAAAATTCATCATCACTGTTCTGAGACTAACCTTCATTGCTGACTGACACTGTCAGTGGCAATTTTGATTTTGACAAAGATTTTACAATTACATTCAAATTCTACATGTAATGTTGATTTTGTGTTTATAATAATAAAATTCATAAAATTTCACTGCAGTCTGGAACATTGTATTATCGAAGTACTTGTTAAAATTATCAATGATTCTAATGCAGTTCAATATTAGTTCATTACTTCTGTTATGTTGGTGAAATTAACTAACATATCAACTTAATATTTACCAAGAAATGACAGAGTTTGGCATATCTATGTAAAATCAATCAAATATGAAGCACATATCTACATAAAAAATTAATGTCGGTAATAGAAATGCTTATTTAATACAAAATTCGAATATAGTAGCAGTCACACGGCATATACTTACATTTTTGTTGGTTCCAGTCACTTCTTGTTCTATTATGCTATGGTTGAATGACATTCTCTTGTTGATCGGCTGAACAGAAGAACCAGGCTCAGTAAACTCAAGGATAGTCAACGCTTCCTGGTACTCCTTACATTCATACTGAAATACAACATACTGGCACATGTATACAGCCTCACTATTGCTGTTTTATGTTACTTATGAGACAATTATTCCCTGATAATAATTGGGAGGCATAGTCACACCTCTTGACTGCTTTCTGGATGTCAATCCAATACAAGCACCATTTTTGTGGATTGTCACAAACTGTAAGACTCTTGTACACATATCTGTGACTGGGATCCGCTAGCTGCATAATCTAAAGGGTCATTTATATCACATTTTAGAGGATTCAACCAATTAATAGCCAAAATACCCCTTATTTATGGAAATAATTATCCCGTCAGCTCACACTGAAGGGGCCAAAATGAGGCTTTTTGGAAATTTCAAGGGTCAAAGGGTCATCTCCAGGGTCAAATGAAACTCCTGTGTGACCTGTATATTTAGAGTCTAACCACTAGAATACTTTCCTTTGCAGTGATAACTAATCTTATATGAACTGCGATGAGGAAAAATTCCTAATTTTTGGTGTTTCATTGTTTCTGTCTTTGAAAGGTATCTCAAAGATAAAATATTAAGTTGAAAACATATATTAGGATATAGTATAATGTTTTTAAATGAAAATGCTGCTGTGGCAAATTTTATGTGTGCTTGAAATTAATTGGGGAAGAAATCTGCACTAACACGAAATATGTTGTTAATATTTTTATTCCGACGTTTCGATTTATAATCTTCATCAGGGAATAACAACATCAATTGCGTGACGTCGTCAAAACGGCGTGTAAACGCCACTTTGACGCTGTCACAAAATAGCGGAAAAACGTATATTAAATTATGTAAATTTATACACAAAGCAAACCCAAAATATGACAAAATAAAACATTGGATCTAAACGATACTAGCAGTTTCTACATAGAAGAAGAGAAAATTGAAGAAAGAAACTAACAATATTTTATTATCATAATAGTGATTTTGCTTACACAAAATTACATAAAACATTATTTCAGATCGTAGACGATTTTCGTGTTCATTCCCATCGGATGTAAAGTACCAAGTTTATGGATCCAGTATGTTTCTTTGCATAGTCTGTCCATCTCTCCGTGTACCACATCAATAGGAATGAACGAAAAATCGTCCAACGAATGCTGATTCGTGTTAAAATGTGTAGCAACATTGGTCGAATAATACAGATTTATGCTAAAATTATTAATATCAAAACAATGACTGTTCATGTGTGCTTGAAAAAATTCTCGTGTATCACCAGTGGTTTAACTACACTGAAACTTCCCCATAATGTTGGAGAAACCAGTCTCAAATCTCAAGTATCACCAGTGGCCATTTCAGCCTATCAGATGCTCATCATTTGAGACTAGTCTCCAGTTTTGGTTTTATGACCTCGGGCCCTGGACCTTCAAGACTTAGACCTAGGCAGTACATTGGAGTGACAATTAATAAATGACCTTCAAGACTTAGACCTAGGCAGTACATTGGAGTGACAATTAATAAATACATGTAATAGATGCTATTGCCATGCATCCCTAATCTCTTCATGAAATCAATGATCTCTTTTAACATCAAAATCTGTTAGGCATACTAACTTAGCTACCGGTAAGTAAATCCAAAACATTCTATTAAGCTGTATTATCATTTAAATGTGCAGGTAACAGCCCCTTGACAGAATATATTTATTGTCACCTAATTGCATAAAATGGTATAATTACCATTGGAATAAGGAGTTTTACCATTACTGCACTAAGGTGATAATTTGTGATCTAAATTCCATTACGATCTTCCATCGGATAATATGTAGCGTTTGCTAAATAAAGAACATTGTATTGTTTGGACTACTTACATGACACTTTGCAGCTAGGTACCTACAGCACATGTGGTTCTGTAAAAGAAAGGATTTATAGTACATGGTATTCATATATAAAGTACCTAAGTACATATCCCTTTCCTCCATATACACCCCTTTATGGCATGAGCGAACAGTGTAGATCCAGATAAGCCCAGCCAACACATCGGTGCCGTCTGATCAGGATCTGCACTGTTCACTTTTTTTATTTATTAGGTTATTTCTGACCAAAAAGCAAATAGTGCAGATCCTGTCAGACGGCACAGATGTGTCAGCTGATCGGGATCTACTCTGGTTGCACATGTGTAACAAGAGTGCCAAACTGACACAAAATACGCCCGTCAAAATGCTGATCATTAAAGTTGCATAACGATCCGATGAAAATTATTCGACTTGGAGAGCAGATACCGCTAATTCAGTTTTTGGACAATTCAAGGGCCATAATTCAGGAGTGCCTGGGGGGATTTGGCAGGTTATAGAACTTGGTCGAGATATTATGCCCACCAACATATTCACCAAGTTTGATAACGACCGGATGAAAACTCTTTGACTTAGAGAGCGGAAACAGTAATTTTGGACAATTCAAGGGCCATAATTCAGGAGTGCCTGGGGGGATTTGGCTGGTTATAGAACTTGGTCGAGATATTATGCCCACCAACATATTCACCAAGTTTGATAAAGACTGGATGAAAACTATTTGACTTAGAGAGCGGAAACCCTGTTGACGCCGCCCGCCCGCCCGCCAACCTGCCCGCCCGCCGCAGGTGTTCCCATAATACGTCCCGTTTTTCAAACGGGCGTATAAAAAGGTGTTTATATGGAGGATAGGGTTATACAGCTGGATGTGTCTTTGATTCGCTACAATCTCAATGACAATCTCAGATTTATTTTCAATGTCAACAGGTTTTGATTATCAAAATTTTACATTGATTTTTTTTAACAAGGTCTGTCGGTAATTAAAATATCACAAATAAATGTGTTGATTCATGATGTGGCTAATTACATCTAAACAG
This sequence comes from Corbicula japonica, assembly GCA_038501625.1. NCBI lineage: Eukaryota > Metazoa > Mollusca > Bivalvia > Venerida > Cyrenidae > Corbicula > Corbicula japonica. The sequence goes on along the minus strand of JAZAYU010000002.1, from coordinate 13,687,072 downwards.
ATTAAGTGAATTTATTTACTGTTTGAAAAAAAATTAACCATAGTTTTATTGAAACACTAGGTGCAAAAAGAGGCTTCAGTAGAAAATGATTATTTTTTGTTACAGAAGAGTAATGGAAGCACTGGATCTGCTTTGCCATTCAGATAATAATTTGTCATTTATAAGTTGTTGTTTTTTTGGCAAATTTTATTAACTCTGATTTAGAGAAAAAGTTTTTCTGTTGCACTATGCAACAGACTGTTACCCCTAAACTTAAACGTCCAGATTTTAATTTAAAACCCAGTCTTACCATGTGCAATTTTCTGTATAGAACTACACCAAGCATTTAGAAAAAAATTCTTTACCACCAAACTTGAATGAGCTGATTTTAATCTAATCTTATGCAGTTTTCTGTTAAAGCGGCATTACTTCAATTTAACCCGCTCTTGTATGAAATATTACATGTATTTGGAACTATAGGCACAAATTTGCAGCATTAGTTCGGGCTAATAAAATTTTAATTTACTAAAATAAATTTGGTCCGCGCAACTAAAAGCGAAAGTAGGATTTCTGAAAAGTCACAGAAATCGAGATCGTGCATGAAGTGGTCTCTTCGTCTTTGCTAAATATAGCTCCATTATATTTAGCTTCTTAAAAGTCTGTTAACTATAATTTAACAATGTCATTGAAAATCCTGTCTACAAGAAAGAATTCGATCGGACCCTTTGTGTTCTGTTAGAGAGTTTATATATGAGAGTCTATATGGACAAATATGATTTTTCAATAGTATATTCTTTCTTAAGTTTAGGGCTGGGGCTTTAAGAATACACCAAAAAATGTCTTCACAAAAAAACTAGAATGGGCATATTTGAAGGTTAAACTTAATTCTACCTTGTGCAGTTTAGAAAAAAAATCACTTCAAAGCTTGAAAAGCAGATTTTAATCTAACCTTGTGCAGTTTTCTGCTAAGGATGCAGTTGGCTGCCCTGTGATACTGCCCTGTACTGTACAATGTCTGAGCATACCAGTACACATCTTCCACAGCTCCTGAAATATTAACACTTTCAGTGATACAGCACAGTTAACGGCACAATTTGTATCAGTGTAGACCAGGATCCAAGATTATAGAATTGAGATTTTAGACTGGTCACTATTATCATTTTAATAATCTTGGGCCCAGTTGTGTTTTGGCATCCATGCAGTGTGATTTTTGCAATATACCCCAAGAATAAAATAAATGGACTGATCAAAATTAAAAGGTTACTAGATGGAAAAATTATATCCACCGTCAGAGTTTATTTTGATATGTTTTTTCCAAAGAAATTAGATATTAGAATTTAGATGATTAAGTTACAAATAATTTATTTCTCATTCATCACAGCCCATATAATGTCATAGCAAGTAACTATACGTAATACTCAAGTCTTTTAATTTTCTCAAATCTTCTAACAGACTACACTTTTTCCTCAAGTGGAGTTTTTTGCAATGTGTTCAACTACAAATAGAGACTTACTAAAACTCTATTTTAATACATAATTTTAAATAAGAATAAAACTCAAGCAAATTTAATGCAGTACAATGCATTTTAGCATAGATAAATTACTCACACATATGTACTAGCAATGAGAATGTTTAGTGTGAAACAAGTGATCCGCATTGCAGGATAGGTCATCCAATTTTCCGGACAAGTCATTTTTGGTAAGATGACTAGTCCTGGACAAGTGACTTTTAAAAATATTTTTCCAGCCCTGCAGGGTAATAATGATAACTCAAATCTGTGTTAAGTATCTAAGATATAAATAAACTATTCACAGAGCCTGTCTTTTCACATCGCTGACTAATAACTTTGAGAAGATTGTTTAGTCATCCCATAGTTTATTTATCAGTTGAGGACGTTTGGGGTGTTATTTGACCCTTGAAACAAAGACTGACCCTTTGCATTCCAAAAAAAAATAGTATAATTCTGACCTTTGAATCTTGTCAATCCAGGAGTCATATTTTATCATAATTAAAATAATAATTTAATTTTTACTTAAAACTGTTAAGAACCATGGAAAAAAATTCTAATGAGACATCATTTTAACCCTTGAATTTCAGTGGGTTAGTGAAATCTATCAGACATTTATCAATTACATGTATCCTAAACAAATTTCAAGGGACAAAACCTTGTTTTAAGGGTCAAATGGAACCCCTGAACAATAGTGATGTTCTGAGTTAGTAACTGAGAAGTTATTTGGGCTTGTTCATGAATCTATTAAGGGTGATCCCTGTGTAACACATGCACGCTGAAAGCTATGCTATATTCATTTATCAATAAAAGTTAAACTAAATTTACCATTTGACAGTGACACCAGTTTATCCGCCCAAAACAATGCAGAGTCATAGTGATGCTGAAAAATAAAAGAGTATACTAGTATATGTTTATTTCTGAAACAATTAAAAATATCCAGGAAGAGTTAAAGTTATTAATTAATTTTCCATTCTTTTTGCATTTGTATGTGGTCCACAATGGTAATTATTTTTAAAATGATTTTTTATTCCAATTCTCCTATCAGCCTTACCTTTAGTCTAATGTGAATCAAAAATTGGGGAAAATACTTTTTATTGTTACAAATTTTGAAAAGGGACACTATGTGCTAGGTATGTACATATTACAGTAATTTTACCATTTTGTCTTAGATTCTAGACTTTTAACCAAGTAGTTATTAGTTATAATCAAGTCATAAAATAAAAAAATAACAATTTCCTCCATACTTAAATAATTGGTAACAATGCTGTAATTCTAGTCTAAACTGTGTTAAGATAATTGAAATCTGTGATATTTTTAATTGAAAGTACATGTATTTATTTGCATTGGTTAAAGGTTCTCTATGTCATGCCACCAACATAGAGGACCACAATTTATTCTCATCTATGTTATATATCTGTACATGATGTTTTAAATGTCCATGTATGTATCCCATACCGTGATAAATCTATACATACTCCTTTATGGTATGAACAAACAGTTAAGATCCAGATCAGCCAGCACAACTTTGCCATCTGATCAGGATCTGCACTGTTGGCCTTTTGATATTGTAAGTTATTTCTGACCAAAAGGCAAACAGTTCAGATCCTGATCAGATGGCACATATGAGTCGGCTGATCTGGATCTGCACTGGATAAAATATGTATATGTGGAGGAAAGGGTAATTTGACAGATGATTGATGGCTGGTGAACCTACAACCTGATGAGGCTTACAATCTTTTGTGTAAATGTTCGATCAGTCAACAGTTAGCCATGTAACTCTAATTCCTACATACAATATATTTCATCATTTAATTACAAGAATACAAACAAGAGTGCCAAAAAATAAGCCCATTTTTGTACAATTAAGCCATAACTCTGAATTGGCTGAAGCAATTTGGCTGGTTATAGAACTTGGCAGAGATATTATGCCACTGGACAATGGATAGAAAACTTTGTGCGAGATAATTACAGAACATTTCAATTCATAAAAACAACAGTGTTTTGTTTGGTGTGTAACATAAATAACTAAAATGATTATAATTAGATGGGTTTGCTCATAGTCATAAAAAAGGAAAATATGGTCTAACGCTAAAGCACATGGACAACTGTAAAATACCGTATTCAGTTGTGTAAAGCGCGCACATTTTTACCGCCCGAAATGCGCGCGGATCGTGGGTGCGCGTTATACATCCGATAAATTTTTTCTTCACTTAAATTTCGCCGAAAAACAAAGTGCAGTGATCAGCAAGAACGTCTGAATTTGAGTAAGAAACGAGCCGTCGGCACATGACGATTCAACACAGAGTTACAGTAAAACCTATTGTAGTTATTTAAAGAAACAAACTATTAAAGTTGAGGAAAGATCTTACAAAAAAGACGTCGATTTTTTAATAAAACTAACTCTGATAATCGACCGCCATTTGTTGTTCAAATTTATACCGGAAGCGGAAGTACGTTATAAAACAATCACAAATGCCGTTGACATCTCGTTCAATAAAGTCTGACAGTGTGAAAATACCAGTATATTCATGTGTGATTTCTTTGATTTACTTAGTGTGGAAAAAATCGAGTTTTATGAAATAAATGGTTTTAGCATTTGCAATTTATTCTTTGCGTAATTACATGTTACAAAAGCATCTTTTAATCTGGACTTGTTAAGATTAATTGATTGTTAATAACAATTAACCTCCAATTTCAAAGGACCTTTTCATAATATTTTTCACGCCTCTCACATTGTTTGAAGCACATGCAAACATGCCTTTTGTTCAAAGATGATAAATGGAGCTAATTCCTGGCAGGTGTGACAATATATTAGCTGATTGGCTTGCAATTGTTGGAGTAGGTGGTAATTGTTGGAGTAGGTGGTGACATGTTTGCATTAAATATAATGGTTATTTTTACTGTCTTAATTGTTTATTTAAGTTTTTCTCTATTTTGTAATATTTTACTTCAGCCAAAATTTAAAGGAATGCACCTGCCTGGATTTTACCAATACAAGGTTATAAATCGTTACTAATGCATCATTTTGACGTATAGAACTTTATTTTATGTTAAATATAGACAAAGTTATCTCCTGTCAAGGATCGCTTATTATCAAAATCGGCGGGCATCGATGAACGTCGCCATGTTAGTTTCCTTTTCAATGCGCGCACCTGTTGATGATGTCATTTACACACTTCCGGTTCGTATCGTTTCCATTTTATGTCCAATTCATTCGTAAAACAACTACATAATTGCGTATGATTTTGAGCCTGAAAATTCTGAAATTGAATTAGCCGAGATTGAAAGATACCACCATTAATACGAAAAAAGAATGCCGAGAAATGTAGCATGTTTTACCTTATTTTCTCGTTAAAGAGTATGGAGTGAGGCCAATATATAGGTGTAGACCTTGTGGTATTTTTTCCTGACCGACTTTGCAGATTTTCCGGCCAAAATGCGTAAACTTCGTGAAATGGATACATGATTTCCTTAAATTGGAGGTAAACGTTGGAATATGGCGATCTAGCGTCGTTGTACGAGGCATCTGAAGCGATCTTATTAAACCCCACTTTATCATTATGTATTTACAAATACCAATGGCCTTTATATAAAATGTTATATATAGATCCTTGCAAATACATTTTTCTTGAATTTATTATTCAACAGTCAAATGATTTTTGTTTTCAGTAAATTCACATAGTTTTATTTGTCTCCTGGTGCAAAAAGAATATATTATTTGCGTCATATTTGACCGTTACTCGACTTCAGGTGGCCCGCGCTTACAATAGACACCAACATGCTTACTTATCGGGAGGCGGAGTTTACCCAGGAAAAAGTATAGAAATCTATCGTAATTTGCTAATTTGCTTTACCATAACGGTTTTTGACCTGTAAATTTGATTAGCGACATGCAGACAGTGAAATACACAATAACTTTATGACACGACGACTTTGAATAAATGGATGTCGGCGAATTGAGAGCTTGTCAGATATTTGTCTGGGGTTGTAAACGGTTGGTGTGTCCCGCAACAGTGCAAATGGCTTGGGGGACATTGAACTGTTTATTAAATATGAAGCCAACCTTACCAAGATTAAAGGCATACCAGCAGAGCAATCATCCCGAAAAAAGTTTGTTAAGCAATTAAGGCATACCGCGCCTGTATGTCATAATGGACTGGAGAAGGCCCTGAATTTAACTAATGTATTTTTGAAAATTGAAGTTGATGTAAAAGGCACTTTGAAAGCCACCGATACTGACAAATATCCAAATGTTTCAGGCCCCGTTTGATTGCGTCTGTTCATGGGTATTAATTGAAATGCATATTACTCCCCACGCCGTTAAGCCTGGGGTTGAGTGCAACTCAATACTTCAATACGTTTACTCTAAAATTTATATTTCTTTTTTAATTTAATTAAAAAGTCTAATGTTGCACACTTAGTGGTACAAGTTTTAACACTCCTGTGTTATTGTTAGTTGCCACTTACTGATATGTTAATCTTACTAGCCAGCTTGCTTCGAAGAAGATCAGGTGACATATTAAAATGGTGTGAAAAACTTAATCGACATATTTAATTTGAGGAGACGTCAGGGGACAGTAGTAAACTCAATGTTGATTTATACTTAAAGGAAATAGTTCAAATTAGCGATCGGAGCCTCTCACATTCTCATTTAACATATTGTCTTTTGGATACAAGTGAGCGATGCAATAACTGAAACAAAATGTAAGATAAGAAGGTAAGAACACACAATACACTAAAACTGTAATGTGAATTTTTCCTATTTATGCTCCTTTGCAATAATTTCCCGCATATAACAATGTTTTCATATAATTAAATTTGCCTGCATTATAACTCTGCGTGTATATAATGAAAGGGAAGTGTGTAAATGACGTCACGCCTCGTTGTTTTATCACTCGCGAGACAACCAGATGTCAACAATGGCCGCTCTCATGCTACGCTCGAAAAAATGATTATCAGTGTAATTAAAAATAAGTTTTACAATTATCATATTCGTCATCATCAATTGATTACGAAAATTGTATTATTCAAAATATTTTTTATCATTTAAACAAATGTTATAACCAGCCGACATATTCCTTTAATACTTCAAATTGGCGCTGATTTTTTTATTCCCGCCGATTTTTCTTATGTTGGCTTCAAGTTTGTTTTACTGTCTTTATTGTTTATTAAAGATTTTCTTTACTTTGTAATATTTTACTTCAACACAAATAGGTCAGATCGGCGCCAATTTTCTTACGTTTGTGCCGATTTTTCTCATTCACGCCGATTTTGTTTTACTGTCTTTATTGTTTATTAAAGATTTTCTTTACTTTGTAATATTTTATTTCAACACAAATAGGTCAGATCGGCGCCAAATTTTCTTACATTCTTCAGCTTTTCCGTTGATTTTTGACCAAAATTATGGGTGCGCGTTATACATCAATGCGCTTTATGCACAACGGAATATGGTAACTCAGTTGTATAGTTTTGTACATATTTTGTCATTTATAAAAATGGGTTGTTGTTGCTCGTCCTGTTTCAATTACAAGTTCAAATTAATGAAATAATTATGTAGAGCAAATTATCTGAAAGAAGGAATCATGTGAGGTTCGAGGGTTGGGTCAGTAACTAGGAGAAAATTAAAAAAAAACACAAGAATATAACAAAGTAAGATGGATAATACTTTGTCTATGTATTCTTTTACGCGTTCACGTAATCTCGGTAAGTTCAGGTTGCAAGAAGTACGATTTGCAAAATTTATGTCGGTTTTCATTCCATCACCCGCCATATTTGTTGTCATTCCTGAGAAGCCAATGAAAACGTTAGAATTTAAAACAATTTATTTGATTGGTTGAAACTCTGGATCCTGGCTCTTTTCTTTCTTAAATTTTATAGCTAAGAACCAGCTATCAAAATCAATTCTAAGCTCGAATTTGATTGGCTAATTTCTAGTTGGGTCATGACAACGGAAGTGTACAAATCATGGTGGACAAAAAGAAATATTGATAAACAATCATAAATAATTCATCCTTTTTATTTGGAAAGACGGTCGTTATTGTTAATGCCAGGTGATTTATTATTGATTTCGTGATATTCTCTGTCCCCGAAGTGTCGTAGAATCTAGCTCTCAAATTATTGTCGTTGTTCATTTATCATTAGCCTGCAAAGTTTTTGGCAAATTCAATAATAATCTATGCTATTTTTTTAACATTAAAGTTTAAAATTCTAGTCGTGAGTCAATCAAATTTCAATTATAATGAGTTTAAATGGGGGCTACCGCCCCCACACCCCAGTTTTTCTCGCTCAAACGTCGCTGGGCTTTTGTGTTTTGAATATCTGGGGTCCGCTACACTAGATTCTACCCAATCTTGGGATACTCACATTTCTGACAAAGTTTTTTTACTAAATGACAAACCAGGACAGAGCCGCTTCAACATTGTTCATTAAAGTTGTTCTATACTTGCAGGAACCTTAAGTTGCAATATTTAAGCTTGAGCTTGCATTTACTAGCTAATGGTTAATGTGGTTATGCATAAAATGCACCACACTGTAATGTATTATGGTACTAATTGAATTCTACCCAGGAATATTAAATGTCTATAATGGAAAAAACAACAATTCCTACCTAGCCTAACTATTCCTGGAGAGCATGTTACCCTAACAACACAATTTAATTTTTGAGGCCTTAGTAAAATATCTATTTAAATCTGTGAAGTCTCTGCATCTCTTAAAATGATTTAGTTCAGTTAATTATTTCATTAAGGACATCTTGTGGGGTTTGTGGTGGCAGTCTTCATAAATTAATTGGCAGATTTCCAATAGGAAGTTTTGGACTTTTAAGACATAAAAGACACAGCTTCCACAAGGATGCAATGAGAATGCATTATTCCTATGGTGGTTCAAGGAATTCCAGTTAAGTTTTTGTTGGCATATGTGCAGGGATAGGTAAATTTATTTTAAAAAGTAATTAATTTCAAATAAAAATGTCTCAACATGGGAGTTTTAACACATATTACAGTGATCAGGCTAAAAACTAGCTAGCTATGGAAAAATGTCTCTTTGCTGGAGCAGACAATGCTGGTAGAGCCAGATATTGAATTGCCAGATTGGACAATGTTGGCAGTGTCATTTCATTTACTGACCATATGCAAATGAGGAGCTGAGTCAAATTTTTCAACTTTTTTTTGTTTACAAAATTCTTATTAGACATTATCCATCAACAAAGCACTTTGGAGTAATTTTTGTACCTTCAGGCTTTTTAATAGATGTATTAATTAGTGAAATGTGAATTATCAATTATCACCTCTTAAAGGATTTTCATTAAATTTGAAAAAGAAGTTGTTTGTTTATATTTGTTCAGACTCTCAGTGATATGAATAATTGACAATAAATAAATCTATCAGTAACTGCCAATTACTTTTCAAATTTTACTTTATAATTAATTAATTAAAATTAAAATAATTGAGTTTTAGCTTAATTAATAATTATTTTCAAATATTTGAAACATTGTAATTAATTACAATTAATTAAATTATAATTGTAATGGTACCCATTCCTGCATAGATGTGTAATGCTACTTGTTTAGCTTTAGTTATTTCGGGATACAAAGTGACACAGATCTGTTGACTATTAGGGGTGGACAAAAGAAAATTTTGCAAATTTTGCCAAACATTCTTTGGAGTAGGAATAAATAATGATTTCTGAAGCCAAACAAACAGAGTATTTGATTACTTACAAATGCTAATGATTGTTTTGTTTTGTAACTAGATATATAGATTCATCCACAATGGGCGACACCGAGGCAGATGTTTATGCTGAACAGGCAAAGAAGCTTGTTGATGATGTCATAGAAATGGCCATCAAACGACTTGAAACAAATATGTCCCTTATGTCAGACAAAGAAAAGACCTTTGAATCCCTGAAGTTCAGTGAGATGTCGAGAGAGTCCACTTTGATCAGAGAAGATGATTATGTTATTGACAATATTGCCTGGTTGGCTATAGGAGATTTCACAGTGGAAATGGCAGAGAAGAAATTAGATGAGTTTGTAAAGGTAAACAGTCAATAGTTAAATCATCTTTAGACTGTTTCATGTTGGCTTTTTTGTGTTGTAATTAATACAAAATTAGTACAGTATATGCAAGCTTTGTAAAATTTCTTTTGGTCTCTGTGGATAACATCATATTTTTTCTAAAAATGAAATATAAAGCATTATATTTACTGTTAATATTCCATCAGCATCCATTTGTTCAAAATCTTCCATCTTTAATCTTACATTAATACAACACATTAATGTTTGTCCAAAGTAAAACACACTAGAATCACTGTTCACATGAGTTGCTTCTAGTGAAAGGGAAGTTAATCTTATTATTTGCTGGGTTAAAAAATAAGTGTTACTTCCCTTGCACTATTACAGCCACTAAAAATCTCTACTTGAGACAAATGAATGATTTGTTTCTGTTTTTTTCTGACATTTCTCTTAGAAATGTTGAATTTTATGACTGATTTAGCACTGGTGTTCAAAAGCAGATGGTGTAACATGAGCATCAATATGAGACAACCTTTGTCTACCGTTGTCTGTGTTATAACCTATACTGTCAAATCTGTTTATCCCTTGTGCAAAATTAATACAAAAAAACAACATTACAATTTCTTTCAATGGCATTCTGTTATCTCACAAAGGTGAAAAACTAATTAATTTGTCCGTTCTGGTAGTCTTTAAGTGGAGACTTCAGACAATTGTTCAATATATTAATAATTGTCAATCACTTATTCTTTCACTCCAATGGTAATTGTTGCCATTATAAATATGATTTAATTTGGTTGTATTTTTTCAGACATGGAAATATGACAACAGTTGGTTGTACTGTATAGACTACTTAGGAAAAGACGAACACGAGTTTGATGTGCGACACAGATTTCGAGTCCGATGGAGTGTGCCAACTCGTAGAAAGCCAATACCACGTGCAACTGCCTGTGTTTACTTTACTTTTCAAGTTTCCAAGATTAAACCTAAAGTAAGATATTTATATGTCATAGAGAGACATGTATCTTGTTTTTAAAGATTAATGATGATTGAGTTAATTTCTGATTTCTCTTGTAAACATTATGAATCATTTGTGCATACTGTTGACACTGCCACAGTTGGGGAAACTCAGATTTGATACATTTTTAGGCACAGACAAATTTTCTTTTCTGTAATTGGAGACTCAGCAGAGACTAGCACTGAAGTTTAATCAGAATTATACAAGTTGATCATCAGTAAAAATCTAAATCACTAAAATGCTCAGAACAGCTTATGTAACATTTTCACTTGGTATGGACACAGAACAGCCTAAACAACCATGCAGTTTGATTAGGGTCTACACTGTTGGCAGGTTATTTAATGAATTTAGTTTATACATTTCTGTATCTTATCCCTAGATAAACAATGAATTGGATGGCTAAAACTTGAGAAATTTGAGCCCAAGATATATTTATTTTGCTGGTGTGAGTTAACTCTTTACTCCCTGAACATGGCTTTTATTCCAAGGGGCTACCAGTATAGATGTGTAGTTGCACATGGCATATGTGCCATATCTGTGGAGTAAAGTTATCAATGATCACATCAGATTACAAGGAGGATAGATTTTGGCCACAGAGATAACATGTTTTTACTTCCTTTTCAGTCTCATCCTGTAGAAGTTTACTATGTTTTTGAAACCAACAGATTAGTTCACAGGTAAATATGGTGACTTTCTCATGATTCTTGTTTTATAACTGTTTTTCTTTTTGGCAAGTGTTAGAATTCAGAACTGTTTGCGAGGTTCAGTAAAACCTAAGGATATGTACTGAGGTTACACTTAGATTCATACACACTTATAAAGCATGTTGATTACTGGATTCTTTTGAAATAACAAAATATACACTAATTTACAAGCCATCAGCATCTTTTGCAACATTGTTACTCTTGAGAATATATAATTAATTTAGGCACCTGCTGTCTAGTATATCTCACAAGTGGATATTTAAATTCTTATAAACTTTCTCATTTGGGCATGTTTCAGTGTTCCTCTGACTTAAAAGTAGTATTTGTTTTATTTAGAACACAATAGTTGTTTGGAATAGGCAATGATAACAGTTTTTAGTAAACACCAATTTTGTTTATGAAAATAATGCATGGTTTTTGGTTTCTTTGGAAACTGACACTGTTTGGTGGTGATATTAATACTGTTTTCAATTAAATTATCTAGCGCCACCCAAGATTCAAAGTAAGATATGTAGTACTATGTAGATTAGGCTTATTAACAAACTTTTATCTTACCTAATAAATAACAAAACATAAGCTCTGTGAATAAAAGCACACATTTGGTGTGTTGCTTGCTGTGAAATGAACAATCAGAAAACTGAGATTGGAGACCAGTCTCAAACCTCAAGCATCTGATCGGCTGAAAGGAAACAAGTTCACCAATTAGCCGACAGTAAAATTAGTCTAACTCCGCAGAATGTCCGTAGGGAAACTATATTTCAGTTACCTACCTCTTTATTTTAAAAACCTTTATGTTAAGTTCCTTGTACCCTATATTTGAGAAAATACCCGGTAGTATTAACTTCTGATTTCTCTGATAGGCATGCAATCACAAGATGGATAAAGTTAATTGTTGAAGTTTGGTCTTGTAATTCTGATACACTTACTTCCCTACACTAGGGTTGGCCATGGTATTGTACAAAGGTTACACTTCCAAATTATTATATTATTAAAAGTGGGTTATTACATAGAATAATCTTTCACATCATATATAAAACAACAAGGCCGACTATTAAATTTAAACCTATATTGTATATGATATAAATTAATCCTTTACTCCATAAATACGGGTTTTATCACATGTGCCACCATCGGCGAGCCATGCCATCTGATCTGGATCTACTCTGGTCACATTTTGGCCACAAATAACCTAAAGAATACCGGTATAAAAGCAAACCTTGTATATCTTGATCAGATAGCAAAGATTTGCCAGTTGATCTGGATCTACACTGTTCATTCATGTGATAAATGGTGCATCTATGGAGTAAAGGATTAATAATAAACTATTTAATAATTAATATTGTTGTTATGAACTGATGTCATGTCAGTTTGTTGTGCTTGTTAACCCTTTCCTCCATAGATACACCTTTATTGCATTGGCGAACAGTGTAGATCCAGATCAGCTAGAACATCCGTGCCATCTGATCAGGATCTGCACTGGTCGCTTTTTGATTTGTTAGGTTATTTCTGACCTCAATGCGACCAGTGCAGATCCTGATCAGACGGCATGGATGTGCCGGCTGATCTGGATCTACACTGGTCGCACACGTGAAAAATGCTTGTATATGGAGAAAAGGGCTAAAGCAACATGTTTTTCATGCTTCTGTTTAGTTTCTCCTATACATTTTATTCTTGTTTAATATTCCAAGTAGATGTTAATATTAACATAAAGTTCTGCTTTAACTTCAGAGTCGGACCTATACATGTAGCTTTGAATAATACGCTTTTTAACATAGAAAATAACATCTAAGTCCTAAATGTATAACATAGGGTGAAATGGTTAAATAGTATGGCTGGCAACTTTTGTCATATATATGGCAACATTTTATTTTATATTTGTTTTATAATAAACCTTTCTTTTTACAGTAGATTTTAAATATTTTTTTGTTATATCCTTGTATGAAAAATAAACAGTTCTAAACAAGGTTTGTTTTATAATGCTTATATTGCAAGAGTGAAAAGTGTAGGTCCAGTGCCCAAGGTTATAAAACTGAGCATGGAAACCAGTCTCAAATCTCAGCTTTATAACCTTCAGCCCAGGTCAGCCTGCTCATTTCTGCAGTCTGATCAAGATCTACACTGCTCACTTTATGGTCAGAAATAACCTTATGGATCTTTTAGTAAGTGAAGCTTTCACAATCAGCATATATAATGTATATATTGACATGTGTCATTTATCTTATGCTTTTGATTGAAATAACCCTTTCCTCCATAAAAACACATTTTTACGCATGTGCGCAACCAGTGTAATCTGATCAGGATCTGCACTGGTCGCATTTTGGTCAGAAATAATCTTACAAATCAAAAAGAACAGTTTACATCCAGATCAGATGGCACCGATGTGGCACTAGATCTAAACTGTTTTCCCATGCAATAAAGGTGTGTCTATGGAGCAAAGGGATAATAAATTTCCAGAAACCCTGGTTGTTTCACTGCATTTCCCCCAAAATTGTTACTGGTTCTTAACTGTTTACTACTTGGGACCTGGCTGTTATCCCTTGGGTGAAGAGTAATGATCCAGATCAGCTGGCACATGCATTTTAATGCATGTGTCACATGTGTTACCAGTGTAGATCCAGATCAGCTAGCTGGTCGCATTTGGTCAGAAATAACCTAATGAATCTGAAAGTGAACAGTGTATATCCTGATCAGATGATATGAATGTGCCAGCTGATCAGGATCTACACTGTTTACCCATGCAATAAAGGTGTATCTATGGAGTAAAGGGTTAAGTATCTGACACTTGAAATGATTGCTTGCATAAGCCTTGTTTACTTCTATTTTCAGACCCGGGGAGTCAAGGTTCCGTGAGAAATGGTTGAAGGACGTGATCGAGAGCAAAGTTCTGATGATGCAGGCAGTTGCGTTCTGATGTCATCGTCCGAGTGTGAACCACTGATTGGCATCTGTGATATGGTGTTGAAACTTTAAACAACTGCCATCTGATGGAAGTCTTACATTTATTCTGATTTTTTTTTGACCTACAGAAATTGTGATAATTCCTTACAGAAGCATGTTAATTGGAAATAGAGACCATATCTTTGGGACACAAGAAACTTTGATACATGCAACTTCATAATAGTTTCTGATCTTACTTACGTACTACTTAAACAATTTTTATAATAGAATTTATGATGGAATCAGTTGTGATGTCAGAAGACTATTAACTGAATAACTTTCATAACAAGAGTGAAATATTTATGAAGTTTTAATTATGTAATTGTTTTTGTCATTAAAACATTTATGTAATTTCATGTTGCCTGGTCATTTATTTTTCTAAGGGGAAGCAGGGCTTATATGACCAAATATACTTATACATGTCTCAATATAAAGGAAATTTTGTACAGTCATTTATTTATATAAGTATGTGTTTTATAATTATGTTGCCAATGGTAAATTACTGCATCTATTGATACTATTTAACCCTTTCCTCCATTATATATGCCTTTTTACGCATGTGCGACTAGTGTAGATCCAGATCAGCCAGCACATCTGTGTGGTCTGATAAAGATCTGCACTGGTCGCATTTTGGTCAGAAATAACCTAATAAATCAAAAAGCAGACAGTTTAGATCCTATTCAGATGGCACGGATGTGCTGGCTGATCTGAATCTAAACTGTTTGCCCTCGCAATAAAGGTGTATCTATGGAGGAAAGGTTTAATAATTGACATTTTAGGCACTCGAAATTTGGTAAATTTAAACTTGTCTTATTTAATTTTTCGTATAATAACTGTTGCAGTTTTACCCCATTTTCTCAGTCATAGTTATTTATCTTGTTGCATTTGATTTGTCAGTATTTTGCTCGAAAATACAGTTGTATCTGATCAATACAAAGGAAGAAGAAACAGTTACTTAAATATCCATTCTTTTCAAATGGTCTCCAATTCTTCAACTTTGTTTACCAAAAGCAAATTTATTAATTTGTGATTTTTAGTTTTTGGAAAAAACAGACTTCCAAAATTAACATTCTAATGATCGTCTACTTTTAGATCTTGGCAATGACCTGATTCATTAACTAAAATGAGTTCTTCATGTTAATTAGACATTTTTACAGTATTTTGTGTGTTTTTATGTCTGCATAATCCAGAATATTTAATGTTCCCAATGGACTGATATTCAGGCTTAAACAATATACTGTGTATTAAAAGTTAAAAGAAGTTACAACAACTTGGTTGTGCTAACAGGGTTGTGTTTAGTTTTAATGTCAAAGGTTTACACAACTAAGTGTTTGTAAGGGAACTCATACTCCATATAACATGGTTTAATTTGCTCAAATTTGTGCGTGATTCTTATCTTGTATATAAATCAAAGCGATAATTTAATAAATATCGTAAAACCAGGTTTTTGAAGTTTTGACAAAATTCATAAACAACTTTATGTTTACGAAACCATGAATGGATAAAAACCATGTGAAGATACAAGAAAACAAGCAATAAGTGAAATTCTTTTCATAATCTTTATTCATGAAAAAGTAATAATATTTTGTACATGCACATTTTGAATGAAAGGAACACACAAACAATGTTATATCATGAGTGAAAGATGTGAATAAAATATTTAGTAAAATCATATCACAGGAAACTTCAAAAAGATCTAAAAACACTATGACTATGGAGACCAGTCTTAGATCTCTATAAACTGATTGGTTACAACTGAGCACAATCTCGGAACTGACCAATGGCAAATCTGAGATCTGAGTCTGATATCCAACATTTAGCTTTAAAAACCAAGAGCTTGGTGTTAGGAAAACTAAAATCTAGCGATTATAGTAGCTTTAACAAAAACATGATCAAGTAATGCTCAGTTTAGAAGCCTTTTTCTTGTTCAATATATTCTTCGTTTCTGTCTACTTTGAACAAGAAATATGCATCCGTTCTTAATAAATTACTAAGGTGATTAAATCATATATTTACAACTAATAAACAGTGTACATTATCCTCAATTACTCATGTCATGATAAAATTCCAGCAACCACAAGACCCTAAACAAAGATGTTTTGCAACATTGACTAGTTTTATTTCTTAAATAAGATGTTATTAACATTTCCGGACTTCAATTTGATTGTTTAACTATAACATCAAAAGACTGTTGCATTTTAACTTGAAATTTGAAGTACTAAAGGTAATGTCAATTTTTTGTGTAAAAAAAATCCAATGTTGGTGTATTCAAAATATCACATGCACACAAACAATTCAATCTTCATTAACTCTTTACTCCAAAGCTGGAGGTTATAAACCTGAGTTTGGAAACCAGTCTCAAATCTCAAGCATCTGATTGGCTGAAATGGCGACCAGTCGCCATTTCAGCCAATCAGATGCTTGAGATTTGAGACTGGTTTCCATGCTCAGTTTTATAACCTTGGGCACATAATTATGTGTTTTAATGCATGTGCTACCAGTGTAGATCCAGATTAGCAGGCATATAATTATGTGCCATCTATCTGGACCTGCACTCAATGCATCTTGATCAGAAATAACCTAATGAATCGAAAGCAAACAGTGTAGATCAGAGCACAGCTGATCTGAATCTGCACTTTTTGCCCTCACAATAAAGGTGTATCTATGAAGTAAAAGGTTAACTTTGACAGTATTAAAGTAAATCTACTTAGCAGCATAATGAGGACTGATGAGCAAAAATTTCAAATTCGTGGAAAAAACATGAATGTGTTTCCATAATACTGAATCCTAGTCTAAATAATGCTTTGATAAAGGAAAACTACAACAACAACAATAATAAAAACAGTTATGTTAAGAAACTCTACTCGGATAGATTTTCAATGTTAATTCAAAATTGTTTTTGATATTCAATGAACTGCAAAAACGAAAACCATACTGAATAAAATATGAAACCATTATCATATGCCAGCAGAGCATAATGACTTGTAACCATATCTGTCATCAGTTCGGGGAAGTTTCTCTGTTCTCCCTCAACCCTTTTCTCCATAATACACATGTTTGTTTTTTTCATCCATGCCGTCTGCTCTGGATCTACACTGATCACTTGGTAAGAAATAACCTAATGTATCTTAAAGTGAAGTGTAGATCCTGATCAGATGGCATGGATTTGCTGATCTGGGTTTATACTGCTAGCCAATGGGATAACAGCCATATCTCATGGAGTAAAGGATTAATGTAAGATTTTAAGCAAATCCATACAAGTTAGTTGACAGTATAATGTGTGTGCTGCTGAGTAAACAAATGATCCAGTTGACTATTGGAATTCTGCTACCAGTGTATATCAAAGTCAACAAATTTCAATTTAACATTAAAAGGTTTTATAAAAAGGCTTTACAAAAAGGTTGTACAACTGTTTACCTAACTCACTCAAATATTAAATTGATTTACTGATATGTTCTAAAAGTCACTTAAAAAGTAATTATTTGGTTGTCTTTATAGCAAGGTGGAAAATATAAGATAGGAAGAAAATATAAAATACTATTTGCTCAACATATCTTCCAATACATGCACTTATATTTGTCTTAAAACAAACCTCTTATAGAAACTTCAGATCTCTGTTTTAAACCTTTACTCAATAGATTCACCTTTTATTGCATAGGCAGACAGTGTAGATTAAGATCAGCCATCTGTGTCATCTGATAAATATCTACACTGTTCATTTCTAGATTCATTAGGTAATTTCAGACTAATATGTGACCAGTGCAGATCCAGATCAGATGGTACAGTTGTGCCGTCTGACATGGATGTATGCTGGCTGCAAATCATAATGCTTTAAAATGTGTATGGAGTAAAGGGTAAAATGTAACTAAAATTCTAATACTGATATAAAACAATAATAAACATTCATAACAATATCATGTATAAAATGATCTTAACAATGTTTAATTAACAACATCAAAAGAAAAAAAAACTATCAGTAAAACAGTTTAAATTTGATCAAATGAAGGCTCACGATTTTTCATATATGACATTCAGTCATTGTTACATGTGCAGGACCCAAGATCATCAAACTGAGATTAGAGACCAGTCTCAAATCTCAAGCTTCTGATTGGCTAAAATGGCGACCAGTCACCATTTCAGCCAATCAGATGCTTGATATTTGAGACTGGTCTCCAGTTTTAGTGTTACGATATCTTGGGCATAGAGCGCATTTCATAGAAATGATTCTAACTAATGAAGTTGCTAGCAATCCACATGGCAAACAAACAGCTTCTATAATTTTATAAATAATTTTAAGCTTAAAAACTAGCACAACTGGCTTGAACAAAACAACAGCTAGCATGAAATTGTATGAATGAAAGGGGCCAGGGTCCAGGAACACCTGGTTTTATCACTGAACAGTGTCATTAAATTCCAAAAAATATGGCTTATGACTTTCTTCTTTAAAGTCTTTCAAACAGTGTAACCTCAAAAAGCAGCAATTGTTGGGACTGAAAAGTCATATCTTTTAAATCTTTTCTGTAACTTAATTATCAAATAAAATTAAAATTTTGTTTATGCCTCTCCAGGTTCTCCCAGACCCCGGCTCAAATATATGTACAGAGCATGTGTCAATATGTCATTCCATTTTGGCTATAGGTCAGTTTGTTGACCTTCAAGAAAATTCTTTAATGTCTGTAGTCAAGGGCCCTTGGAACAATTATCAAAAAATACAAGGGCTTTTTTTTTAAAGTGTTGGGATGTACTTGATAATTAGTTATTTCACTGGTAACTTTAAAACCTCAAAATTACTAAAGCATGTTTGAATATTTGGTTAGATTTGGATGCCTTTTTGGCCGAGGTATATTCAGTTTATTTTCATTCTTTAGAAACATTTTTACTGTATATGAAAAATGATTGACACGGCATATAGCCTATCCAGTAAATGGTCAAATATCTAGTTGTGCAAAGGCAGTAAAAGTCTATTCAGACTGATCATCAACAATACAATGCTCACTATATTTTTTTTAATATTTACATCAACTTCAATAACGTATATTCCTCCACTGATTTTTAAAGATTCTATTTTTCTGAGATCTTATTCTTAAACAAGCAAAAACCTTCATGTTCTAAATGTCAGACTTGCCAAACATATTTTGTTTACAGCAAAGCAAAAAAATGTATTATTTAGTACTTGAAACATGTCCTACACTGCAGTGCAACATTTATAACAAGTCCCTGAATATCAAAAGTTGCATTTAAGTCCACACTGATTTCTCCTAATTATATATCATGTT
Organism: Corbicula japonica; assembly: GCA_038501625.1. NCBI lineage: Eukaryota > Metazoa > Mollusca > Bivalvia > Venerida > Cyrenidae > Corbicula > Corbicula japonica. Next base: position 13,667,640 of record JAZAYU010000002.1, on the reverse strand, counting down.
TGTTTTCCCCAAATCTACTGTACCATCATTTCATTTTGTAGGGACTAATATTCTTTATTATTCATGTTGAACCACAAAGCAAATATAAAATAACAAGAAAATTAATTTGTTTCAGTAAAATAACGATTTATTTCACTTGAGAAAACCAAATAACAGTTATGTGCAAAGATAAATTTGGAAAATTTATTGCTCTTATTAATACATGGTGCAATATTGCTGGGTTTTTCCTTGCAGATAAAGTGCTAATATTAGCCCTGCACAAAATAAAATGATACCACAACAGATGATATGACTTAGTCAGTTTCATATTGTGTAAAACTGAGATAATTTGTTTACTATTTTAAATACGAATGTTTTCACGCAGTGGTTTCTGCTTTTTCTTCATCTGTCTTTTGAGGTTCTTGTTCATCTTTCTTTGCTTCTGTTTCTTCTTTCTTCTGATCTGGAGATTTGCTCTTCTTTTCCTGTAAAATCAAACAATATTGAAGTACATATCAAGATTTGTCACCTAATTGCAATAACATAATGAGGGTGTGCAAGCTGATCTGGATCTACATTGTTTGTCATTGGGATAACAGCCATATCCCATGCTGTAAAGGGTTAATAAAATTTAGTTAGAAAAACAACAATCATAAAATAATATAACATGTCCAACATGTTCAAAAGTAGGCAAAACTGGTTTTAATTAACAAATTCAATTATTTCCAACAACTCTGCTTTACATATTATTCTTTAGGGTACTTCATGTTGCATTTCATATTATTATTTCAGCTAAGGACAGTTGTTTAAAGAATGCCAGATGATCTGAATCTACTCTGATCCTCATGTAATAAAAGATATGTCTACGGATACAAGGGTTAACTTTTATGTTACTTATTATAGTTGCATGTGTATTCTATTTTTAACAGCATTTATCACCCTAAAACCATGCAGAAACCAACACAAACTATTTTATATTTGGTGCACATCACAGGAATAGGTGTCCCTGGAAAGCTGACGTCAGTCCTTCAAATGATGCCAAACAGTTCAGAGGCCAACATTGCTTATTATACACTTTTCAGTATAATAACATGATACACATAAAATGTTAAATAAAGTCACCTTTTACTTATGAGAAAATAACAGCAAGTTCTTTCAAATATATTATACACTAAAATGTAAAAAAATCATCCTTTTACTGTGACATGATCAATTTGAGAATCTGATTATATCAGGTATTGCTGCTGTAATAAACTTCTGTCTCTAAATCATATAATTTGAATGGCACGCAAAATGTGCAAATTGTTGTCAACTATGACCCTTCACCAACTGCTTTGGAACCTATCATTTTTACCCTTCACTCCATGGACAGGACTTATATCCCATGTGCAACCAGGGCTGAAGGTTATAAAGCTGAGATTGGAAACCAGTCTCAAATCTCAAGCATCTGATTGGCTGAAATGGCGACTGGTCGCCATTTCAGCCAATCAGATGCTTGAGATTTGAGACTGGTTTCCATGCTCAGTTTTATAACCTTGGGCACAGTGTAGATCCAGATCTGCTGCATATTAGTCAATCTGATCAGGATCTACACAATGTTCCTATTAAAATTTATTTGATTACTTTTCACCCAGATGTGCTTACAGTATAGATTACGATCAGACTAGTGCCCAAGGTTATAAAACTGAGCATGGAAACCAGTCTCAAATCTCAAGCATCTGATTGGCTGAAATGGCGACCAGTCACCATTTCAGCCAATCAGATGCTTAAGATTTGAGATTGGTTTCCAATCTCAGTTTTATAACCTTCAGCCCAGGCTGATCTAGATCTTTACTTGTCGCACACAGGATGCAAGCCACATCCATGGAGTAAAGGGATAAAAACAAACAGTGATAATGCAGTCGCACTCTGTGCAGCGTCAAACCTGTAAATGTAGGACAATGAGTTTCTGTACAATATAATCATCCACTACTCTTGTTCAGCATCCTCGTTCTCTTCACTAACACTCTTACGCTTCTTTGGACTTGCAGATTTCTTTATTTTGGAAAAGAATAGGATCTTGGTAATATAATTGCAAAGTGTTATAAAAATTAAATTTATTTTAAAAAATTTAAGAAAATTCTATGATATTTTATAGATGATATGCCTATTGTAAACAAAATAATTACTCCATTTGTTTGTAATTTCATCCTATTATTGGGGAAAGGTACTTTTGCCTTCTTAAGGCTTCTTGCCTTGACATCACTTGGTACCTTTCGGCATAAACAGGATGAATTAAGTATTGGTTATTAATAAGTAATTTTGAAGATCCATATTAACATTTTATGAAAAAACTGTTATTTTTCTAGTATTCAGATAACATCACAAAATTGTTACATTAATATTATGTTACTTTATTGTAATTTTGTTTATAAATTATATTTTTAAATCCAGCTAAAAACTTCATGCAGTTATGTGTAATATCTGTTAAATATAACTCAATGCATTATGGTAAGTGTGCAGGTATAATACCTGTGATCTCGTTAGACCACTATCAAACATCGTTCCTCCCCTAGTCAGTCCAGGCAGAGGCTACAATACCATAACAAGTTTTAGAACATGCAATTCTTTTAATTTATTTCTAACATGTCTAGATAATTACTTATTTTAAATAAATATTGTTTTATACTCTATTGTAGTAAAAAAATAAGGCAGTTCTGTAATCTTAATCTTAAAGCTGGTTTATTTGTAATAAAATATAAATCTTCTTTAATTATGTTTTAGAATTTCAATGAATATTTCACTCAAAATTATTATTTATTAAATAAATGTATATGGGATATTGATCTTCACAAATACTTAAGACAACTCTTATTTACTACCAACATTAAATTCAACACTGCATCCAACTGAAACATAATTATCATTTTGTGTGCCACCAACTACCGGTAGTGGCAAATACAGCCTGTGTCCCAAAGTTCCAGTGCAGTCTTCAAATAAATCATATTATATAATTTCATGTGCCATTAGTTTCCAACAAAGTCTCAAAATGAAACATAATTATTAGTAACAATTGTCATTATTATATGTGCCACCAACATCCAACCCTTGATCAAACCATAAAATAGCTTCATGTGCCACCAAATTCTCACTTCATAAAAATGTATGGTATCGAAAAAAATTCCACCTTACATGAAGGTTATTTTAATTTAACATAAATTAGGGACTACACCTTTTTCATTGTGGTTCTGATAATTAGAAATAATTTTATTGCCAACAATAAAGAGTGAAAAGTGAAAAAAGGAGTTGTGTAAATATTGTGTTAAATGAATTTAATTATTGTGATCATGAAAAATTATATACATATACAACACAAAATTTATTAATGAACAACATTGAAAAGGCTAGAACAAAGGTTATAATGATGGCAGTGATAACCAATATAAAACCTTTAAACTTTTTATCACATTGACAAACAGTGTAGATCCAGATCAGCTGCCATATCCATACCTTGTTGCTTCTTGGTCAAAACCTAAAACCTAAAACCAAACTGTGTACATCCTGATAGATGGCACAGAATGATATGCTAACTGATCTGGATCTACACTGGTCACCCATGTAATAAAAGTTGCATCCATCATGTGTCCATGGAGTGTTAAAACAGAGCATCTGATTATGTTCTGTTGATGCATTTGAAACATGTTTGTTCCTAAACAAGAAACAAATATACTGGTGTCAATTTTAAACAAATCCTGTGCACCTGTGACAATGTAATATGAAGAAAATATGTGATTTTTTGTTGCAAATCATAACACTGAGGTGCAGTGGACATAAACAGGACATGTCATGTGCTTTATTGTACCTTTCCATATGGGGAATTTTCCATATTTGCAGATGAGCGTTGGCGGTCCCCGTTTGTGAATGTCTTGGAGCGACTCAATGAGGATCTACTCATTGATGTACTCTAACATACAATGTAATACATGTAGTGTTATATTTAGATCATGTAGCAACTGACTCTTTCATTTTTATGTGTTTTAAGATATTTACTAATAATTTTGCACATATGCATGAGTAATTTTAATTATGTTTAGCAAATTATTTAATTTAGTACTATGAGCATTTTAATAAGTATGGCTTTCCTGACATATAATAAAAGTCTGATATAATTTTATTCTTGGATTATTATCCCTACCTGCCTTAGAACTTTGAAGGCCCACCCATCCCGACCCCAGTATTTATAGTTTATTCCTTTTCTCCATAAATATGCCTTTTTACGCATGTGTGACCAGTGTAGATCCAGATCAGCTGGCACATCCGTGCCATCTGATCAGGATCTGCACTGGTCGCTTTTTGGTCAGAAATAACCTAATAAATCAAATAGCGAACAGTTTAGATCCTGATCAGACAGCATGGATGTGCCAGTTGATCTGGATCTAAACTGTTGGCCCAGGCAATAAAGCTGTGTCTATGGAGGAAAGGGTTATAACAGCTGTCCTGGTAGATTTCAAAGAATGAAATAGTAACTTGGAAACCTACAGATTTCTCGTTAATCCACCAGTCCTTGGGGAAGTGTGATATACTGTCCATAAACGTCTGGTTCTCCTCCCATTCTCTCTGCCACTTCTGCGCGCTGTATTCTGGCTGCCGCACCATGATACGCCTCAATATTGCTTGGTTCTCCTTGGTAACTCGTAACAGTTCTCGTTGACGCTTTTCTCTGTTTAGACTGTAACAATAAAACATTAGTAAATTTTAACCATTGAAAAAAATATTTCATGCAAGGATAGTTAAATGGGAAATGGTTTGATGAGCATCGGAAAACATATTAATATTAAACATAAAGTGGTGACAGTAGGGTAATGTTGGGAAAGGTCTAGAAATGAAATATGTTATGCACCATAACAAAAAAAGGGCTACTGACTTTGCAAAAAGTGTAGACTGTGATCAAATTGTGGATTTAAACAGTGTATACTGGTATAAGAACATGCAGACTTATCTTGGACAGGGTCTACAATGGTTGTGTAGGCCATAATTAGCCCCATTTTGTCCAGTGTGTCACAATATCTTTTGTAAATTTAAATGTGCAACCACTGTTTAAACTAATATGAATCTTAATCCACATCGTGGATATGGCTAAGATGATAGTATACCCCATGTGCAAACAGTGTAGATCCAGATCAGCCTGCAAAACTGTGCAGTCTGATCAGGATCTGCACTGTTCATTTGTAGATTTGCTAAATTATTTCTGACCTTTGAAGAATTGACCAGTGTAGATCCAGATAAGACTTGGATAATGGATCTGACCAATGTTTGCTTCTAGAAATAATGAATCAAAAAGTGAACAGTTTAGATCCTGATCAGATGGCACAGATGTGCCTGCTGATCTGGATCTACAGTGCTCACCCTTGGATAATGGCAATATCCCATGGAGTAAAGGGTGAATAATGTTTATTAATTATAGACTAATTTAATATTAATTTTAATATTTCAGAGTGGTTATGGATTGCTGATGAAGTGGTTGGCATCACATTTGCCAATTAGTTTATTCATGTATTAAAATTTGATTGAAGTGTTTCAATTTGCCTCCAGGGTTCTACATCCAGATACATACCTCAGTAAACACTGCATTATCAGTCTGTCTCTTTAATATTTTAACACCTGTTAATGAACTGTAGTGAAACTCCACAATGCATGGTTAAACGGCATCATTATGATAACAGTGACAGCTTTCAACTTTCTATGACATCTTGTCCTAAGGTTATAAACTGAGACCAGAAACTAGTCTCATATCTCATGCTTATGAGAGTTTTGAAACCAGTCTCAAATATACAGCATCTGATTGGCTGAAATGTAGACTGGTCTACAGTATTAGTTTCATGATTTTGGGCCCTGGTTTGTTTTCAATTATACTTCATTTCAACCAGTAGGATTGCTAAGACTGGTCTCCAATCTTTCAGAAGTAAAATTAACTTTGAGGTCTTTAAAATGTTTGGATCAATGACTCTTGGGTAAGAGTCACAGTGTGTTACCTTTTATATTCATAGTTATTTCTATTGTCTACACGGCCTCTAGTTCTCATGATGTAGGACATTTTTTCCAAGAGGATTCTGTTGTCACGCTCTATTGTTGCCAGGCGCTCTTCCTCAAGCTGTAACATATAAAACAGTTTAGTAAAGTTCATAAATGACGTAAACAAAACAACCACTTAACTGTAAAACCTTTACTCCATATTTACATGTTTAAACACATGTGCGACCAGTGTGGATCCAGATCTGCTGGCACATACTTGCCATCTTATCTTGATTTGCACTGGTCCCATATTGGTCAGAAATAACCTAAATTTAAATGAATGTAAAAGCAAACAGAGTAGATCCTGATCAGATGGCACAGATGTGCTGGCTGATCTGGATCAACACTGTTTACCATCCAATAAAGGTGTATCTATGGAGTGAAGGATAAATATAATGGTAATTTTTTAGCGTTTAATTTTTTTAAACAAATTATTCTGTATTATACGGTATTTAAAACAAGAGAACTGCAGGAGGCTCGTAGGCTCCAAGTGTTGCTAGGCAATGACACTGCTCTTTGTACACATGATATACCTTAAAATTCCTTTTAAATGCCCCTCCTCTAATAAATGCCTCCTCCCAAGTTATTTTATAGGGAGAAAAATCAGTTAATTCATATATGTTATCTAGAGTAAAAATATAAAATAATAAGTGCCTCCTTTCAGAAAATGTAGCACCCCAGGGAAAAGTTATTTTACGGTAACTTTAGTTCATTTGGCAAATGAATGATTTTCATATTGAAATATAATCTGATAACTTCATTCCACACCTAAATTAGGAAGCAATGCTGGCTGAAATATTTATATTTTAAATTAAATATTAGCACATTTAACATTTTTAAATTTCATAAATTAAAGAGAAATTAAAGAAAAATGTTAAACTTTTAAAAATAAATACTTAAAGAAATTAGAAAAGCAACTTCTTTAAACACGAAATATATATTTCATGTTTAAAGAAGTTGCTTTTCTAATTTCTTTCAGTATATTTTTAATAACGAGAAAGAGCAGTTATCCACTTTGAATAACACATCAAAAATGGGAAAAAATACAAGAAAATTTTACATTTGACATATATCAAAACAGTAAATTTACTGTCATATACAGGCTTATGATACAACATTAACAATACAGATATTTGATATTAAAGTGATTTAATCAATATGTTTCAAAATATCCTGTTATTTGACACCGTATGCTTGACAAAAAGCTGTCTTGAATTCAAATTCTTAATTCTTACATTAAATTTATAATGCTATACACACAGTCTAAATGGGTATTGATCAAATACGAATTAACAGAGATTTCAGTTTTACTGCCTTTAAGAAATTTAATGTTCTTTTCTTATCTATCAAATGGGCATGTTTAGATTTCAATTTAGTGGTAGAGTGCAAACACAATTTGAATGATTCTAAATGGCAGGAGATAGAACTTGTTCAACTGGCGATAAATGGAGTTTAAATTCCCAACTGAATGGGATGTATAAGTAAAAGATGTCAAAACTGTTTGAACGTTAAGCAAATATTTCACCTCCTACCAATAAAACGTATTCAACAAATTTATTGGTTCAACAACTTGTTTTTGTGACTTTTTATATAACGGAGGAAGTAAATGGCAATCTCGGATTAAAGATGCTTACATGACATTATGTAAATTAAATTATATAATGATTTGCGAATGTTTAACCGATATTTTGATTTTTTTCTGTCAATGAAATGTTGAAAATCATTTGAATATGAAGTTAAATTAAGTACCAGTAAAATAAATGTAAAACTCCAACAAAAAGTTGCCGTGACTCAATACCAGAGAATTAAGTATTATATTACAATTTTAACTGAAAGTTAGGAAAACAAAAAAATTAAAATATAATTAAATTATTTGTTTGTGTTCATAAAACCCATATCTATGCAATAAAGGGTTAAAGTTTCTTAAAGCTGGTCATAGGCGAGTTTGATGTATGAAAGGTAATTCAAAACTGTGCAAAATATTTGGACAGTTGACACAGTAATATAACATTTACAGTTTTACAGTTTGGTTATAAATGTGAATAGTTAATGATTAACAAATACTTGTTTCCCCCAGAGAGAATCAATATAATCAGTTGTGTGTTCATTTTATTGATTTAAATCCTTATTTTATTTCAAAATTTGAATTGAGATCATACCATAAATAATATTTTTCATGAATTCACACTCAATAGGGGTATAATGTAAGCATCTTGAAAAGGCTTGCAATAAAAAGTGCATATTTTGTTCTTGTTTATAGTAACTAGGTAAATCATTAAAAGACAACTTTATGGGGCAATCTGTAAAGAGAGATCAGGTTTTGTATTATTTATGTTCGCTTGAGATCAAATAATTAAAAGTTCTTTATATAATATAATTAAGTTTTCTTCCAGTTTTTCTCTAACTGGGTAATATATTGCAAGCGAAACATTTGTCAATTCAACAAAAACCATTCACATTTTTATCAGCACAGATATTTTGAAAAACTATTTTAAATTAGTTTACTTTCTCAATATTTTAATTAGTCCCTGCATAAGTATATAGGACAAACTAATAACTTTTTTTCATGGTTCTTAACATGTTGCACATTAAAGAAGGCACGAAACGTTTAAGGTACCACTGTGATTAAAATTTGTGTTTTTTTTAATGGAATTTGAAAACAGAGCAGATCGGAATCATCTGGCACATTCATGCCATCTGATCAGGATCTAGACTGGTCAGAAAGGATTGAATAAACCAAAATGCAAACAGAGTAGATCCTGATCAGATGGCACACTGTTTGCCCAAGGGATAACAGCCATATCCCATGGAGTCAAGGGTAAAAAAAAACACAAAAAATGTTCCTTCTACTGTCATTGTTTATTGATCAGCAAGAAACAAATAACAACAATATCCTGTGGTCTGGACAGAGCATCTTAAGCCAATTTTACCTAATCAATCAATACATAAGACGATAAACTGATCGCCTGACATTGATTTCCATTTAGTACTGCCATCCCAAGTTTCATCTTACAAACAAATTATCTTTTGTGAAGTCAGAAAATCAATTAATAAAAATGCAACAAAATACTGAATCATTAACTATTATTTATAATGGTCAATTATTCAACACAGATAAAATCAAATTAGCTACAAATGTAGACAAAAATCAACAGTTAAATAATTTGCACCTATACAGTTAGCTGGTGCAGACATAAATTTCTTCCAACATTTTGCAGACATGAAATTCAAATCTCCATCATTCTGAAACAGCCTTTCTTATTTTAACATTTAAAAATTAAAGTTTTAGATTTATGACCAATCTCCTTTATTTAAATCATAATATACTTCTTAATATTTCAAATGAAAATTAAAAAATCCATAATTTGAAGCCAAAATATACATCATTTTCATTCAAATGAATATTTCAGGTCTGATCTTATATTTTTCGGGAAGGAAACTGAGCTCAAATGCAAAGGAAAGCATTTTATTTCATATTTAAATTCTGCATACATTTTATACATAAGCCTCATTACTATACTATGCATGCACAGAACTTTGCATTTTAATTTGCAATTTGAATAAAAGTTGAGTCACTGTGACTTTTATTGCATCCTGGGAAATTAAACTTTGCTATTTCTTGTTAATACTTTAAGTCATTAAATGCAGCAAATTAATAATAATATTATGTGCTGGAAAGTTTTCTTCTTATGTTTAAAAGTATAGTTAATTCTTTATTTCAAGGGATAATCGCTGTTATTCCACGAGCGAACAGTGTAGATCTAAATCACCCAGCACATCTGTGCCATCTGATCAGAAGCTACACTGTTTGCTTTTAGATTCATTAGGCTATTTCTAAGCAAGAAGCCAACAGAGTAGAATTCAAATCAGAATTTAAGGCTATGCAAGCTGATCTGGATCTTCACTTGTCGCAAATATGTGGAGTAAAGGATAATTAACAATTACGTCTTGCATACATTAAAAAACAACTTATTTACTTTAAGTTAAAAAATTTATTGCCATAAAATTATGTTCTCCAAAATTGACATTTTCTTATGTGTTTCTTCAAGTGTTAAGCCATTGCACACTTTCTTTTAGACAAAACAAACAAATTGGACTGAGTTCTGTGTACTTACCTGTAATTTCTTTAACTTGAGATGGAGGTGCATGTATGTGGCTGGGGCTTTGGTATCCACCATCGGCTGGGCATCTCGAACCTGCAAAATCAAACCATGTACATATAGTTTGATATGAACAGTTTGAAACTAAATCTGTCATGTTCTAAAGAACCTGATGCCTTTAAAGCAGCTATTCCCTAAGAAGGATCAGATGCAAGATTTACAGAAAGGGGTTTTGTTTGGGTCAGTTTTGAGTGTAGATACATTATAATTTCCAACTTTCAGCACCATTTAACCCCAATGAAAATCAAAATAACCCCACTGGATCAACACCTGCATATTTCTGTATACAGTAAATTCATCAATATTTTTTCAAGACACAAATTTTCATGGATTTCTTGGGCAGATATCCACAAATTTAAAACTAGCATGCAGTTTAAACAAGTTAATGAAAAATAAAAAAAAAATTAAAAAACTGTTGATTGACTTGCCAATGAAATCAATGAAAATTAGTATGCCAGAAATATTAATGATATTGACAGTTGTATCTTTCATATAATTATGAATATCCACATATATAATAATCATCTTCACATTTGATTTATATGGATTGTTAAATAAGAAACTAAATTAAACGTTCTTTTACATTTTAATTATTTAAAAATAATATTTACTGCCAATGTGTAAAATATATTTTACTGTAAATATATATAGAAAACAAGTGATGGAAATTTTTGTGGCAAAAAAGAAATGATATATAACATTAGTCACTTGTTTCTTTTGGAATTCTAGATTCAAACTTTCAAAGTGTGAAAGTGAAATTAACTACAGAAAAAAATCCCATTTGATGTTGACAAATTAATATTAAGGTGATACTGTTCACATATTGTCACCATTACAGCATTAGAGAAAAGACGGGCCAAATAGCTCAATTGGGGAAGCACTTAATTACCATGTACAGGGGAGGATGCAAGATTTCCAGAAAGGAGATTTGTTTGGGGCAGTGATACGGTAGTTACATGATAATTACCAAATCACTGGCCAAAATCTCCTTTAAAGTTAAATGTTCCTGCACAGAAAGGGAGTTTTAGCAACCCCACCGTACCCCCTATGGAACCGTCGCTGTTGTTTGTGAGGGCTTTTTTGGTTCAAGACCCATTCCATTTCCATTTTAATTTACACAAAACTTGATTTGTTGTCAATGGTTACAACACATTAACATTATTACAGGACTGATTGTCATGATATTTGACAGTCTTTTTTTATCCAAAAAAAACAACACACTCCTAAATAAAAAAGGTAGTTCATTTTAATTATTTTACAGACACTTTAAGAATAATTTTAAAATTACTGAATAATATTAAATCAAACTGTCATCATTGTTATGTATCGCATAGATAAGATTCATAATGAATTCAATATCACTTGACAATATAGTAAAATAATGTCAATATTTGAACAGATTAAACAGTAGCCAATACAGTAGGTGGGGTACACTTACCAGCCGTCTGTGTTCTTTGTAATATGTTTGGTCCCATTTCATCTGTAACAGTTTATTACTGGAAGGTAATATGCTCTGATACGAGCGGAACATCTTCGTATTTCCTTGACTATGCATCCTGAATTTTATTTCACTACTGTCTCTTTCGAAAACCAGTTCACAATATCGATACACCTGTGTTGTATAGAACAGGTAACGTGTCACGTGACCAAGCGAACTGTATCTCCATAACGACATTACGAAGTTGAACGGAAGCGGTCGATCGGTTCCGTAAACCTTCGTACCAATGACATTTCGTGCTAGCTATTTGAATAAAAGCTGTTTGAAAGATCAATTGTCCGATAGATCAAAGACGGTGAAAGACTTATATAGGTCTTTGAATAGATTATATGTATCGAAATAAATGAAAAAAATAACATGCACAAAAAGTGTAGGCCCAGCGGCGGATCCAGGATTTCAGCAAAGGGGGTTCAACTCAGCCAGTCTTTTTTTAACAGCGTCAGTTTGTAACTAAGCTAGAACATCAGTTCCTCGGACACTTTCAGGGTTCTCGATAAATAATATTTGTAAGAGGCCCAAATGAATTTGAAAGAGGCCTAAACTAATCTAGGGTGATCCGCGGCCTGCTTCCCCGGAAAATTTAGAAAACCAATATGCCGAATCCTGCATTCTGAGATAATTTGTGGAGATTTTATAGCAGGTGTTTGAAAATTCTACTCTTTCATACTTGATTTTAACTATTTCCATGTGAACAGTAGATATGCAATTATAAGCACTCAGATCCAAATACTCTGTCTCATTTTCTGAATCCAGATATTCGACTAACACTGTTTCAATTCGAGCAGTTGTTGATTAGAGGAAACAGCTTGAAATGGCTGTAGTTCAGGGTTTCCAGTTTGTGACCAATACTTTCGTCAGTTGGAAAATGTTGGAAACATTTTAGATGCACTAGTAACTGTTTGTGGTGGGATGGGGTTTAGAGAGAGAAAATTAGCTGTACTTGTACTATCCGAAATTATATTCACTTTTAACGTCGGTTATATTCACTGTTTTTAGATGTTGACGTGGAAAATCTTTATTAAAGTAAAGAGATTAGAGGGTAACTTAAGTTTTAATGTATTTTAAACTTAACTACCATAGAATTTTTTTAATCTTCCTCTCTAGATATCAGAAAACTCGGCGAAAACTGCGCTCAGTCTATCATAGTCATGTCAAAATTTGTCTGAATTAATAAAATATCTTGCTTTTATTCGTAAACTTAAAATCTGCAAAAAATGTTGAATTAGTGTATATGAACACTCTAGAACGACCATGTTTAACTTATACGCACGTGGTCATTGGCGCGCCCGGCACATTTTTGAGATGTATATTTTTGTATTTTCTATAATACAAATTCAAAATTTAAGGAGATTTGTGCAAGACTCTATCTCATAATTTACAGCAGTTGTTCTCATTGTTATTACTCTTTGTCTTTGATGATTCGCCGCCATGCGTGATATCAAAAATACATGTATGTATTTTTATTCAAACTTTATTTCTTTCTTGTATTGAAAATATAAGCATCTGAATGAAAGTTACATCTTATAGCACAGACTCTAACTGCGAATGTGGTAAGTACAAAAGGTCACTTTTCTTGTGATATATCAAATGCCCGTGACAGGAGATTGGGGGACGCAAGAAACATGCAATACTAAGTTTTCCATTGACTAACAACTTCCTTCTTTGTTGTTTTGATTAAAATTTAAGCAGATTGTCCACAAACTGTGGCAAGTGTGCAAGGTGCGAAGTTGTTCATGGACAATACACAGTTTTGAATTGAGAGCATGTAATATGCGTGAAGTCCAAGTTTTGACACTCAAGACCACCACAGGCCGCATTTTGGTTGTCAAATGAAGCAATTTAGAACCCAACTGATTGTTGATTTCTTTCTGGAAACCAGTCATATTGATTTGTATCCACAAACTGCGAACCTCGAACCACCGAAAAATTCGGGGAAATTAGCTAGGTGGTTCGGACGAACCCCCCGAACCCGCCCCCCCCCCCCCCCCCCTGGATCCGCCACTGAGGCCTATTGTATTTTCTACGCACTGATGAGGCACTTCGTTACAATTCTTCTGGCGTTAATCGTGAATCTAGATTTGGGTAGTCTAGATTCCTGGGTTAATCAAAATTCCTTTTGTTGGAGATGTATATTCGATGAATTTTTTGGTTACCTCCCCTGTCCAGTCACGTGACTGCTCTACGGGAAAAATGATTGCTCGCTGTATTAACCCTAATGGGAAATATGTACCTACAACATTCTTTTTTTATCATAAAAATCTTTTTTGAAAAATATAGTTTCTCGTCGAATTAGTAATAAAACATCAGCGTCATGATATCTTCGATAATAAATTACAAAACAACCATGTGTTTTGACTTAAAGTGCCAAGTCATTATACCTCGCGTTAAACACTAAACGACTTTAACCTGGGTTAGAATATTAGATTATAACCCAGCCCTAACTAACAGCCAATGTTCTCTCCACGACTCAATTGAGTCTCGTTTCCGGATTAGCGTGTCTAATCAACTACTGACATCATGTTATGAATATGTCGGCGGCGATTGATTTTGAAGGCGGCATGCCATAAAATGTCAAATTGTCGCGCACAAGGGATCGCCTGTCAATTACTTAAAGGGGCAGATATCATTGACCAATAGAGATCGTGTACTTACTATTTGTTAGGCATATGCACCTCCTAATTATTAATTATATCGGAGTCCTTTAATTACTGGATGTGTCAGGAAATGTATTTGAATTAGCAATTATATAGATTCTTAATCCACAATACGACACGTTAGAATCAAAAGCCGTCAATAAGAAACAAATCTTGGCAAAACATTTCATATATGTTTAATTAAGCGTTTGGGCTCTAACGCCAAAATTACAAACTGTCAAAACCAAGTTATCTTAATTGGATATGCAACCATATTGTAAAATAAATTTTCCCATCTTTTGAAGCCGGCATCTGAATCTTTGAATTTTATTCTACGAATGATACTTCTACAATAAACAATAAGATTACCGATCCTTTTTTATTTCAAGACAGAATCAAACATTTTTGTTTGTCAAGTATACGTAACATTTAAAAAAAATTAAATTATTTATTCGTTTAACATAAACGTCATAAATTGTTAGGATAATTCTATTGTCACAAATGTGTAAATATCAACAAATTTAGATAGTAATTTTTTATGTCTACAGATCATGTAACCAGAGATTGACATATCACGATTTCCGGATTATAGCACATTAACAGTTTAAGCAATTTGCAACATTCACACCACTAAAATATAATTTTCAGCAGAAAAGACATTAAGATGAAAATGTTGTAGAGAAATTCGTAAAATAATGGTTTGTCCAAAATGCGTTTCATACTGCTACTATCAACAAGAATGGCACGTGTTATTAAAATATTAAAAATCTAAATATCTAACAAATAGTGAAAATAAAAATGTCTGGCTAGACATGCTAGAATAACATACCAGCAACTTATTTTTTTCACCACCGGCGACGAACGCAGACCTGCAAGATGGTGGATAATGTTAGTTTTTATGTGCGTAAGCCGTAGCCCGATCGTTCACCTTCACGCAGAGCCTCGTTTTGGATTGATTTCCGGTCACGGGAAGTAACTCGTACAGGACTGCGAAACTGTTTATTGGAAAGGCGTATACAGCACTGACGCAATATTATTAAATACCTACCCGCTTTCCAGCGGTGGAATATCAACTAGTGAAACTCCAGTTCCCCAAATTTTCAGTTTTTTGAGAACACAGCATTTTTAAGAAAGGAAGCGAAACATTTTGTTCAGAACTGAATATTTCACAAAAAGACAATTCAATGTTTCTGTGAGGCTTATAGAAGAAAAGGAAAAAGTGTTGTAAGTAGGAATGTATCCCGGGATCTTGACTTCTGTACGTTACCCGATTTCATTGGTAATGCGCAAACCGGACGACTTTTTTGATAATTTATTCTCTTAGCAGATTGGTTGTTTTTTTATGTGAAACCTCTTGGTCGGAGCCCTTGGTCTTTATACATGGGGTTAAAGTTAGGATGCCCGGCCCCAGTTGGGCAGGCTTTTTCTAGCGTAATATTGGTCAGCGCCCTCGGTCTTTATACCCAAGGGGACCTAGTCGGTATGTCCCGCCCCAGTATTTGGACGGGCAATTTGCGCGCAATTTTCATCGACGCCCTCTGTCTATATACTTAGGGGTTCTAGCCTTGATGCCCCGCCCCATTAGTTGGACGGACTTCTTGCGTTCTATTTTGATCGGCGACCCTGGTCTTCATACCCAGAGGTTCCAGTCGAGATGACCCGCCCCAGTAGTTGGGCGGGAGTTTTGCGCGTAATGTTGGTCGGTGCCCTTGGTCCAATATAAACTCTAAACTATTTAAAATGTTCACTCATTATCCGTGCTCTTAACTTTTTGTCTTACAGCTATTAAAGGACATGTAATTAGGTATTGCGATAAGGTTTTTGAAACTTCTGGCAAAAATTTATTTTGGTCGATTAAAAATTCAAATGACGTTTTGAAAAAGCTTAAATCAAATAATTTTCAGGCGTTCTGTTTGTCTACTTATGATTTCTCAACTTTATATACCTCGCTCCCTCATAATTTAATAAGAGACAAACTAACCAGTCTCATTGAAAAAACGTTTGCTAGAGAAAATAAAACGTTCATCGCTTGTAATGAACATAGGGCATTTTTTACAGATGGTTCTTATGATAATTATACTTTATGGACTTGTCAAGACCTAATAGAGTCGCTTTCTTACTGGATAATATTTATGTTAGATTCGGTACCTCTTTTTATAAACAAGTAATAGGCATCCCAATGGGTACTAATTGTGCACCCCTTGTTGCTGATCTGTTTTTATACTGTTATGAAAGAGACTTTATGTTATCTCTTTCTACTGAACATCAAGATGATATTATTACAGCTTTTAACAACACCTCGAGGTACCTTGATGATTTATTAAATATAGATAATAACCATTTTTCATTACTGGTTAATAAGATCTACCCTAAAGAATTACAACTTAATAAAGCAAACACTTCAGAAAAGCAAGCAAACTTTCTCGATCTCAATCTGTCAATTGAAAATGGTTATGTCACTACTAAAATATATGATAAAAGAGATGATTTTAATTTTAATATAGTAAATTTTCCGTTTTTAGACGGCGATGTTCCCCGTGCAACATCTTACGGGGTTTATATTTCACAGCTTGTTCGCTTTTCAAGAGCTTGCAACGATATTAATGATTTCAAGGAACGTAATCTTTGCATTACAGACAAACTTTTAAAACAGGGTTATCGGTATCACAAATTAAGGAAAACATTTTGCAAGTTTTATCGTCGATACCCAGATCTAATTCATAAATACAGGTGCAGTTTAAAATCACTATTACAACAAGGTATTTCACAGCCAAATTTTTTTTTGGAGATTTAATTTATAAACTTAATAAGAGAAAGGGCAATGTAAATTTCTCCCGGTTATTCGTAAAAACCATCTGTAAATTTAAAAAGAAAGGTTACCAACATGATATTTTACAGCGCTCTGCATGCCTGGTGATTAACCCTTCTACAGTTGATCATTATGCTTACCTCTTTGGTTGCACGACGGTGGCAGGGGTTTGAGAGTTTATGAAGGTTTATGGGGAAATCTTTTCTTAAAAGAACCTAGAAGCTCGATTTGTTTCTTTTATCCCTGTCATCGTGTTCTTGCTGATTTTGCTCCAGGAGCTCTGGTCTCTGTAAGATCATTGAGTACCCGCCCTTTGGCTTTTCAATGCTATTAGATTCTTATGTTTTATATGTTTGTGTTCTTTTGCATGCAACATTGTTGAGCCAATAAGTGGGTTGGAGTTGTTTCACCAAGACAACGTGTATTTGTTTTGTGATATGAGAACCTGTTGGGGCAAGTGTGAGGTTGGTGCACCCTAGAACCTGGTTTAAACCCCCAGTGGCAATTTGATTTGCCACTGACCGTTCCAAGGCGGTAACCCCTCGGGTTCTCATTTTTGTTAATTGTTAGTGGTGTCTCTTTTGAAACTGATCATTTTATTAACCATGCTCTCTCCCTCTCTTCTTCTTGACTGTTGTGGGGAGGCTGTTTTTTCTGAATGTGGCGATTCCTGATAAGCATATTTCACCTTTTTTTAAATATACAGTTAAGAAAATGTATAAGTCAGTCAGCATATTCACCAATAATGATTAGTCTCCATTTTTTGCGTATGTCAGCGTTATTACCGAAGTGGAGGTGCTGGAGGTTGTCTTTATGAAGACAGCTTTCTGGTTGGGTTGTCGCTACCATCATGGCTCTAATTGTACGACTACACATTCTGTATTAGCAGAAAAGTGGAAGTAATTGTCATTGTCATGATGTGAGTTTCGTCTAGGTTTCTTTACAACTCACGTAAATGCCCCCAAAGAAAATTTCAGTTTGTCAGACAGTATCTTATATATAGTAATTTAAAGAACAGGAGCATTTAGGGACAGGGTCCTGCGCGTTTCGCAACATAATATCTAAATGACGGACTTGGGCACTATAAATACAAAACAAGTAAAATATGCAAACCAGGAAAGTCACACTAACAAAAAACACGGCCTCCCCGCACAATCATTTACACATGTCAAAAGATATATCATAAGTTTACAAGATAAAAATATTAAACACCATATATTGGTGAATCCAACGCGTTGTAAGGTGGTCTTCTAAATCGATGCCTGACAATGTCTGCCCTGTCCACGTTTGCGTATCAATGTGATCGACATACCCGTTCCCCTAAAGTTTTGCCAGAGATAAACAGCGAGGGTGTCAAACGAAATGAGACGTCAAAGGATGCCGCAATAGTAAAGAAGTTAAATTTATCCTGATGTTGAATCTCGACAGTCAAATTCACGAAGTACACACAGACGGTTTAAGTGTCAACGCCCAAGGAGACTATCGTGAACCTAAAGGTCTATTACATGTACATTTGATTCAATGAATGACAAATCAACTGACCTTAATACATTTGGACAAACCATAAGGCCGCCACCATTCAGACAGTATCTAAACACTCGTATACTTCTGGTCTAAGCAAAATTAAATAATATGAACCAATGTTCTCGCGAGTATAAAACGCCAAAATGGAGTACAAAAATCAGTCTTTTAAATCTTCAACAAATTTGGATTGACACTTACAGGAAGAAAGAAAGCGCTCACTTGAAGAAAACAATAACCACAAAACTCTTCGCTGTAGAATATATAGTTTCAGAAAAGAAAACAAAAGAAACTATGATACAATATAAATAATTCCAAGTCCCTTTCTGCCATGAAGTGAACGAAGTTTAACTTACTGGCAGCCAAATACATGCAATTGATAAGACGACACGGCTCAAGCAGTGTTGGTAATGGTCACCCAATGGGAATTCCCGGAGATCTTTCTGAAGTTAGTTAGAAGATCTGAAAACAATACGATTACGGCTTTAACAACTTGGTAGAAAAACCTTCAAAGAATATTCCAATAAAATACTGTTGAAATATCCACCGGCAGTTTCTGAGTTTTTAACATTTCGCTCTTAGTTGTCTATAAAAGAAGCACACGACCTGGCAGCCAAGCATTTTTAAAAAGCGAAATGACATGTACACATTCAATAGAGGGTTGAAGATTGTTTAGTTTATTTGTGGACATATAGGGAAAAACAAGCTATCCTCCCCCTCCTCGTTGGTCATGTTTTGTTTTATGTAAACTTTTGAAGCAAAGTTCTTTTGAAATCTGGCTAGCAATGTTCAAATTAGTTTTTCCGAAATTTGTAGAATGCATCTAAGCTTCCACTTAAGAATATTTAATTCGTCATAAGACTCATACTGCTAATTGAATTATTAAGGGTCTCATCTCTAAGAATGGCGTTGTAATCAACAGCGGACAAATAAATGTCCAACTGCTGCTTCTAATGCTAACCATTCTCTTAAGATGGTGCACCTAGCTATCCACAGCGTACAACTAAACGTCCAACTGATGCCTCTGACGCTAATATTTCTTCAAATATAGCGCCCTTAGTGTTCTAATACTTCTCCAAAGATAGCGCCCTTAGTGTTCCAATAATTCTCCAAAGATAGCGCCCTTAGTGTTCTAATACTTCTCCAAAAGATAGCGCCCTTAGTGTTCTAATACTTCTCGAAAGATAGCGCCCTTAGTGTTCTAATATTTCTCCAAAGATAGCGCCCTTAGTGTTCTAATACTTCTCCAAAGGTAGCGCCCTTAGTGTTCTAATATTTCTCGAAAGATAGCGCCCTTAGTGTTCTAATACTTCTCCAAAGATAGCGCCCTTAGTGTTCTAATATTTCTCCAAAGATAGCGCCCTTAGTGTTCTAATACTTCTCCAAAGATAGCGCCCTTAGCGTTCTAATACTTCTCCAAAGATAGCGCCCTTAGTGTTCTAATATTTCTCGAAAGATAGCGCTCTTAGTGTTCTAATATTTCACCAAAGATAGCGCCCTTAGTGTTCTAATACTTCTCCAAAGATAGCGCCCTTAGTGTTCTAATATGTTTTAAATCTGACAAGCATTCATCAAGTATGAACAATACAAACTGCTGGAATTTTTCTCACAGGCGCATCAACAATTAAGAATCGGAATGTGTAAAATTGAATCTCCATAATTCGAAATGCGATTCATATTTCCCGTTTATAATCTCAAACTTTGGTCACTGGCGTACCATTTTTCTCAGCACGAATTGAGTTATATATTAGTTTTTTTTCATGGCATATAATGTGGAGTAAACTATTAGTGTTGTTACAAAGCATATTCAGTTTTAATACAAAATTTTCTGTTATAGAGATCACATCTTTGAAACGGAAGTACGTAAACGTCTGAATCAGAAAAGGAAAAGTTGTCTTATCTTGTCACCAAATCAGCAAGCTCACAGACAGAAGGATGTCAGAGGAGTTAAAAGATTTTGTCACACTATCGTAAGGGACGGACGTTTAAACGTGTGCACAAACAGAAATGAGTGTGGCAAAGACATCGGTGTCGAAAATAACAAAACGTAAAACATTTTGGCTTGAAACAAGCTCGATGGATATATAATCGTTTGCTTGTTTCTGACAAATTTTATTAATAAAATAACGCAACAATTTTCAGATAAGCATTTGTTACCTTTCAATTATGCATCATTCAATGTTAGCGTTACCGGTACCAATAATTGCAATAAAAAAATCTGTAAAGTTGGCGGCCTAGCGGCCTGAAGTTAGCGGCCTAGCGGCGTAGTTAGCGGCCGATTAGCCTGACGGCATAACATGTGATGAATAAAAGTTTACACTCAAATAAACTAATGGCTATGAATCAATATCTATAGGCATTTCATGGTCACTGCGGCGAAAACGGTAAATGAATAATACTGTATTCGTTCTTTTGCCGTAAACACTAATCAATTTAATTAATGTCATACAACGGAAATTCGATTTAGTTACACAATGAATGTTGTTCTACATTAACCAACCAAGCAACCAAAGATGTTTGTATTTATTTATTTGTTGTTGTTGTTGTCCCTGTTGTTGTTATAGTACACTTATTTTACTTACTAGTATTCCTGCAGTCAAGTCGGTAAATATTTAGTAAAATTAAAACTAAGATGATCTGCATGATGATTGCACACAGAGTGTTATGTTGTTTGCACTGCATACACTCTAGTCAGGTTACATATGCTCGGCCGGTTTCATAACTTTTTATCAACAATTATTTTATTTACCGACCGTCCTTAAATGTTCATTGTTGTTATGTAGTCAGCATGAATTAACACAAGGCAGTCGGAACGACAGCAATATCCCACGCCCCAGATTTGAATGTGGGAAAGGTTATAGATGGTTAATAGCAAATTAAACAATAGACACATGTTCTCCAAAGCTTGCAACTTTCATAATATTCCTTCAAGGCTTAAACAAAACACCATTGGTGACCTTGACATTGAGGCGGCAATGTTGGAACATGGGTGCTGCACGTCGTGTTCATGGGGAGAACGCTTGACTAAAGTTTCATGAAATTCCTTCTAAGGGTTTTAAAGTTGTGAGGAAATTAATTGATGATTAAGCTTGGGCCGAGTCTAACTGCTTATTCTTTTTGGTGAATTTAATGCTTTGTGTTAAATTAGTGTGGTTGAACGGTAAAGTCCGAGGACTTCCGTCGGTAGGTATAAAAGCAATTACCGTTCATTGATACAGGGCAGTCTGTCGCCGAGTGTCGAGGTATTCACATCGTTGAGATACAGCATTTTGGTCTGCATTATAGGTCCAATATAGTACATCACTGTACTAGGGCATATTGACCGGGTTGTTTCGTTCAACATGTATGATGTGAATAGTATTGGTTGAAGCTAAGGTTGATAGGGTTTTGAGATAGTGTCTTCAGACAATTGCTGGAAACACATGCGTCTGAAACACTTGTGTCCATAAGGTAGCTTCAGAGTAGATGTTGAGCATAGGGTATTTAGATAGTGTTCTCAGACAATTGCTGGAAACACATGCGTCTGAAACACTTGTGTCCCTTAGGTAGCTTCAGAGTAGGTGATGAGGATAGGGTTTCTAGATAGTGCCTTCAGACAATTGCTGGAAACACATGCGTCTGAGACACTTCTGTCCCTTAGGTAGCTTCAGAATAGGTGCTGAGGATAGGTTTCAGGTTAGACAGTGTTCCCAGACTATTGCTGACGAAGAGGTTCTCGCATCCTCGGGATATCACATAAGTCTGAGACACTATTGTTCAGCAGCGTTTTAGTGTTGAGGGTATGTTTGAAGGCGTTTTGCTTGAGGTTTGTTTTGATTATGATTTGTTCATGACTTTGTTGAGCACTGTTTGAAATTTAAAGTGCTCAGATATGGTTGTTGTAAGAGTGTGATTGTGTGTTAAAATATTTGGTTCGAACCATCATTGTCTGGAATGAATGATCCTTATATTTTATTGCTCAGCGTGTGCGCTGAGATTGTGCATGAAATGTTAGATTGTTTTGTTTCAGACAGATTTTGCTCAGGGTGAGTGCCTGAGAGTTTGAAACCAATCATTTTGTCCAGGCGTTCATTGTCCTGGAGATTGTTTGCATATGTTCGGCTGATTCTAACCTTGATAATTTCGTTTCGTCCCAATCATTTCTGAAATCATTGTAATCATTTTGAAGCAAAGTAGCTTAGAAAAAATTATGATATTGTTTTAAATAATATACCTTGCTTCATCTTGTTTGAGATCATTTTTTGAGAGAAAAATTATATATATAGGCTGAGACAAATAGTCTGTTCTGAGTGCCTTCCGCTCGAGGCACGT
The DNA here is from genome assembly GCA_038501625.1 of Corbicula japonica. Taxonomy (NCBI): domain Eukaryota; kingdom Metazoa; phylum Mollusca; class Bivalvia; order Venerida; family Cyrenidae; genus Corbicula; species Corbicula japonica. Next base: position 13,644,678 of record JAZAYU010000002.1, on the reverse strand, counting down.
TACAAAAATTGGTGGCAGCGGTGGGATACCACAGAACTAGAATACCAGTAGTTGATCCACGCCAAGACACACGAATTTTTTTAAGTGCGTTAGGATCAAGCGATCGACAATCAAACAATTGTCGAACCACGCTAGCTTGATCCATAAATATTTTTAATCGGAATGGCTAAACCGTGATCTCGGAATATGTTGGAAGTACGTGATAATGTTGTGGCGAACAAGGTTGAGAGTAATTTTGAAAATGGAAGTCAGATGAATATGAGCCCCGAAAATTCATTCCGGGTGCTGAAGTATGATGTTATTCTCAGACAGAAAGTGGCGTTTTATGATAGAGGTTTATTGTCTGAGCAGGAGAAGATGGCTATTAAGTTGTTTAATATTAGAAAAGGATATAAGGTGAGAAGCTGATGAATATGTGTCAAGAAAAGGTTTCCTGGCGAAGGTAGCGTAGCCGAGAATCTTAAAAATTCAGATGCTGTTATAAGATGAGAAACATACTTGAATGTTGAGCCAAATTAAGTAGGTCTGATGGTGAATTTTAAGTTATATTATTGTGGTTTTGATTTAAATTGTGTTCATGCGGTACGCATGTAGTCGGAGGCGTGGGTAATGTGAGGAAATTATTTGATGATTTAGCTTGGGCCGAGTCTAACTGCTTATTCTTTTTGGTGAATTTAATGCTTTGTGTTAAATTAGTGTGGTTGAACGTTAAAGTCCGAGGAATTCCGTCGGTAGGTATAAAAGCAATTACCGTTCATTGATATAGGGCAGTCTGTCGCCGAGTGTCGAGGTATTCACATCGTTGAGATTCAACATTTTGGTCTGCATTATAGGTCCAATATAGTACATCACTGTACTAGGGCATATTGACCGGGTTGTTTCGTTCAACATGTATGATGTGAATAGTATTGGTTGAAGCTAGGGTTAATAGGGTTTTGAGATAGTGTCTTCAGACAATTGCTGGAAACACATGCGTCTGAAACACTTGTGTCCATAAGGTAGCTTCAGAGTAGATGTTGAGCATAGAGTATTTAGATAGTGTTCTCAGACAATTGCTGGAAACACATGCGTCTGAAACACTTGTGTCCCTAAGGTAGCTTCAGAGTAGGTGATGAGGATAGGGTTTCTAGATAGTGCCTTCAGACAATTGCTGGAAACACATGCGTCTGAGACACTTCTGTCCCTTAGGTAGCTTCAGAATAGGTGCTGAGGATAGGTTTCAGGTTAGACAGTGTTCCCAGACTATTGCTGACGAAGAGGTTCTCGCATCCTCGGGATATCACATAAGTCTGAGACACTATTGTTCAGCAGCGTTTTAGTGTTGAGGGTATGTTTGAAGGTGTTTTGCTTGAGGTTTGTTTTGATTATGATTTGTTCATGACTTTGTTGAGCACTGTTTGAAATTTAAAGTGCTCAGATATGGTTGTTGTAAGAGTGTGATTGTGTGTTAAAATATTTGGTTCGAACCATCATTGTCTGGAATGAATGATCCTTATATTTTATTGCTCAGCGTGTGCGCTGAGATTGTGCATGAAATGTTAGATTGTTTTGTTTCAGACAGATTTTGCTCAGGGTGAGTGCCTGAGAGTTTGAAACCAATCATTTTGTCCAGGCGTTCACTGTCCTGGAGATTGTTTGCATATGTTCGGCTGATTCTAACCTTGATAATTTCGTTTCGTCCCAATCATTTCTGAAATCATTGTAATCATTTTGAAGCAAAGTAGCTTAGAAAAAATTATGATATTGTTTTAAATAATATACCTTGCTTCATCTTGTTTGAGATCATTTTATTGAGAGAAAAATTATATACATTATATAGGCTGAGACAAATAGTCTGTTCTGAGTGCCTTCCGCTCGAGGCACGTTATAAAGTTCTGGGCCGGACACGAAATATGCTCAAACACCACAGACGGCCTTGACCTTGAGCAAGCCAGGTTAGAACATGGGTTCAGCACATCATGTTCATGAACAGAGCATTTCACTTAAGTTTCATGATATTCATTCCAGGGGTTCAGGTTCATGAACTGAACATTTCACATAAGTTTCATGATATACATACACTGTATACTGCTGAGACCTCTCTTAAATTTAGTCTTAACATTTTGAGAATGTGCTACAAATTTGTTGTTGTTGTTGTTGTTGTTTTACATACAAACAGTGAATAAAATATTCAGAAAAGCCTGATTTTCGAAGTGCTATAAAGTAAGAAAGTTTATTTGGTCAGTATCCATAGAAAATGACAAAATTTACACTATAAAATCTTCCAGAGCAAAGTTCTTAATATTGCATAACACAGATCTAAGCAGCAAAGATCAGGTCATTGAATACTGATAATGCATCCTAACACAGGGGGTAGACCAACATATGTATTTCAAAGTGGGCTCCGCCTCAAATAATATGTTGTACTTCCGGGATTCCATATGTTAGTCGAAAATCGACGATAAAACGGTAGGTAACTTTGTTTTTTTCGATCAAAGTTAATATTTCAAGGCAGGTTTTGAAAAAAATCTCAATGCTATTCGCCGTGGTATACATTTCGGAGTCTGAAGATGCAAAGTTAAGTTTTGTACCTGGAATATTCGCGTAGAAATCGTTTTTCTAGTGCTGACCTAAATCTGTCAACATTTTCTCCATCTGTCGTTTTTCAATAGATTTTGGTTATACCGATGAGATACTGGTACAATTTTGTCATATAATGAAAATTTACAATTATGAGGACCATAACGGACAGTTTGTTTTGGTTACAAAGACGAGAAATCACCAGATATAAACAAATTCAAATTGGGCTCCATATGTTGTCGTGGATTCCATATGTTGTATTTTTTCATGAAATCTTATGGAGATATTGTTGACGCGAAGTCGTCTCTTATTTAAAAATAAATGGATATTCATAAATACTATAAGGTAGCTGAATGTATTTAAGACGGAGCTGTTTGATAATCATGAATATCTTGCCAGGGTTTATTATTTACTAAGGACAATCGTGGGTGTAAGTAGTCATGGATCCTGGTCCTATTGATATGTTAAATTATTCACAAAATGGTTGCATGTCACTTTAAAGAGAGTGAGGTTTCGGGAGAATGATACGAGCATTCTATATATATCGTAAAGTCCACTATCTGAGTTTTACTGCGTTGCGGGATCCCTTGCGGTATAAAAATACGCCTTTAAACTACATCTGACTTTCAATTGTTAAGCAGTCCTGTGTAAACAAATCTTGCCATTATAATGAAGATTTGTTATTATTGTAAGTTCAGGAATCATTTCTGCAACACCGAATACAGGCTAAGGGGCAGGAGGTCAAAGGAGAAGCCCGTTACTTTCTCCGGATTCAACCAGCCTTCGAAAGGAGACCAGGCAATCAGATCGTGGGGTCGAATTATGGGCTTGAAAAAACTTGAAATTGAGAAAGGAGGCGATTCTTTAGGGGGCATGGTGTTTAGTACTGGTACTATCCATGAAAGATGGTTAACTGTCCGCCTCTGTATGACGGATATACTGTTGAAAACGGGCGATAAACACAAATAACAAACAAATAAAAACAAGCAATGAATTATACTGCACAATAATAGTGTAATTGAACAGATAATAGAAATTCCCATTACAAACCTAAAAGACACAAGTGTACCAATACAAATAACGTGTGAATTCCACCCTTAGTACTTTCAGTAAAATACATGAACTGTATAGCAAACATACATGTATGAAATGATCTTGAAAGAACAAAAAAATAGCTTAAAATTATATATCATCATAAACTAACCTGAACTCAAAACATCTAAGACCTAATACACTTCAAATTATACTCTATTATGTACTGCAAGGAATAGGCATACAGATACATTGACTCAACTGTGGCACAAAATGTATAATAGAATACACAAGTACTTAGTAGTCGCAGCAAACATTTGAAAATATGCATGGGTTAATCACTCTGAAATTAAAGTCCAAAACGCTTGGAGGTTAAAACTTTAGCTTCATTGACTTTATAGGAATAACGAAATCTGATTGGCTGGTCTCCTTTCGAAGGCTGGTTGAATCCGGAGAAAGTAACGGGCTTCCCCTTCGACCTCCTGCCCCTAAGCATGTCTTCGGTGTTGAAGAAATGATTCCTGAAAATTAAAATTATAACAAATCTTCATTATAATGGCAAGATTTGTTTATACAGCGCTGCTTAATAATTGAAAGTCAGATGTAATTTAAAGGCGTATTTTTATACCACGATGGATTAAAACTAAGATAGTGGACTTTACGATATATATAGAATGCTGTATCATTCTCCCGAAACCCCACTCTCTTTAAAGTGACATGCAACCATTTGAATTATTTAACATATCAATAGGACCAGGATCTATGACTACTTACACCCACGATTGTCCTTAGTAAATAATAAACCCTGGCAAGATATTTATGATTATCAAACAGCTCCGTCCTAAATACATTCAGCTACCTTATAGTACTCATAAATATCCATTTATTATTAAAAAAGAGACGACTTCGCGTCAACAATATCTCCATAAGATTTCATGAAAAAATACAACATATGGAATCCACGACAACATATGGAGCCCAATTTGAATTTGTTTATATCTGGTGATTTATCGTCTTTGTGACCAAAACAAACTGTCCGTTATGGTCCTCCTAATTTTAAATTTTCATTATATGACAAAATTGTACCAGTATCTTATCGGTATAACCAATATCTAGCGAAAAACGACAGATGGAGACAATGTTGACAGATATAGGTCAGCACTAGAAAAACGATTTCTACGCGAATATTCCAGGTACAAAACTTAACTTTGCATCTTCAGACTCCGAAATGTATACCACGGCGAATAGCATTGAGATTTTTTCAAAATCCTGCATTGTACTATTAACTTTGATCGAAAAAACCAAAGTCACCTACCGTTTTCTCGTCGATTTTCGACTAACATATGGAATCCCGGAAGTACAACATATTATTTGAGGCGGAGCCCACTTTGAAATACATATGTTGGTCTACCCCCTGTGCCTAACAACATCTCAAGATTGAATCTAAATATAGCTGAAGACAGGTAGAAATATTGGAATTTTGATACTTGAAATTTTCACTCTGCTACTAAAATTTTTGTTTCAAATTTTATCACTGAACAACCAGTGAACGAATTGTTCAGGAAAGATTGAATTTTAAGATGGTATAAAGTTTGTGTCGAAATCTGGTTGATAACTGTAGAAAACCAAAGGTTAAAAACAGAATTTAAAAGAATTTTTTTAAATCCCCAGGGCGGGGCCCCTGGACAATTCAAGAACATGATTTTTATCATTTGAGTAGAGATCATCAATATAAATATTCATACCAAATTTGATGACAATCAGAAAAAAAAATGTGACCTCTATTGCGTTAACAAAATTTGCTTTAATCTGACCTAGTGACCTTGACATTGAGCCGGCCATGTTGGAACATGGGTTTTCCACGTCGTCTTGATGAGGAGAACATTTGCCTAAAGTTTCATGAAAATCCTTCTAGGGGTTGAAATGTTATGGACCGGACACGAAATGTGCGCGCACGGAAGGACGGACGGACGGACGGACGGTCGAAGACCATTCTTATATCCCTTATGCGAAGTAAACTTTTGTGAATACTTTAGAGGGTAGTTTGTTTCTATTTTAAGGCGAACGCGGAAAGAACCTAATATTTCCGAGGTGCATAAAATACGAATGTTTTGTCCCGCTAATTGGTACATATAAACTCGAAAGAAAAAAGTTTTAAACCGCAATTAATGTTAAAACATATTTTGTATGAAAAAAATCAGGCTACTCTCTTACAAATAAAGTGGTTTGATATATATAATAAATGTCTAAACGTTTAATAAATTGCACCAAGCTACATTTTCTATTGTATAGTTTAATTTCTGTAGTAGATAATCTATTATTGGTTTATTTTATTAAAGCAGATGTTCATTGTATAATTTTAAAAATTCGACAGCACAACTTCAATAAAGCATATTTCTTCTATTTCATTATCTTGTAGTTTTTAACTCGACTCAGGTCGTCGGTGGGATCAACGTGAATATTTTTCCAGTTTCTGTTTATTGCAATTTGCACCATTCACGACCACAAATCGTTCAGAGCTTTTTATATTTTTTTTTTCACGAATAACTGAACTTCTTTTGATTTCGACATTGGTCAACTATGGATTTGCTACTGATTTCGAAACAGATGTTATTTCATTAAAAGCAAAAAGGCGTAAAGCCGTATGTTTATCGAATCTTTTCTTCTACAAAATTACTGAATATCTCCGAAATTTGTTTTTAAAATGTTTCCCCATTTAAGTAATCATCCAACAATCTCTCCATTCAGTTAGTGCTGTTGTCGTCCTTTGAGCACGATAAATATATCTGTGTAAATATTTAGTTGCGCTTAACCCGGGATTTGCGGTTCAATCAAACCGAGCCTGCAATATCTTGATCATCTTGTTGTGTCTGGTGGCTTTCAAAGTTCCCTTTTTACCTTTTTATCCATTTCAATATAATTTACTTTTCAAACGTTTCGGATATGTAGACAATTCAATTGTTTGCTAAAATATTTAGGTTATGCCTCTTTAAACATAGTATGCTCTAATAAAGCACATTGGAATTAAAAAATATATATCTATTTTGGGATATTGTGTTTTTTTTCTGACGTGTTCTCACTTTGGTTTAAGTTGTGTCAGATATTATCAGTACCTTCAGTTCAGTATCAGTTACCTTTTGATAATCTATTGATATTATTTTGTACGCTTGTTTTATATCACAGAATGTGCGAATGAGGCATATCATCTTTATTCGATATCAAATTAGCGGCTAATAATTTAAACATTATACATAATAACATAATAACATATATATAGAAAAAATGAAGTAATGGGAAATACAAAATCCAAAAAGGTAAGTAAACATAATTATTATTGTTTACTTTACTTAGACTACGTTACTTGAAAAGAAAAAAGGACACTGTCAACGGGAAAAGAAAGTCAAGTCAAGTCAAAGAATTTATTAGCATATTCAAAATGAACATTGCTAAATAACATACATAACATAATGTATGGCATGTCGTGGAAATTAAATACATGACAGGAATGAAAGAAAAAAAACACACAAAACAACACAATATGGGAAAACAAACAGAAATGTTAGGTGAACTATAAGATGTATTTTGTTTTTTTTTGTAACATTATAATATTATTATCGGAGAAAAGTGTGTGTAATAAAGTGGGAAAGAATCTTTAGGTTTCAGTAAAATTCAAACTTTTCTTTTATTTGTTGCTAGTGATAAGTACATAGCAAGATTATACAATATCTTTTCATTAGTACATGACAAAAGATTTATAAATTTATTCATATTTGGCCAATGCCTATAGTATTTTGGTAAATATTTAATCCTAAGTTCTCTATACAGAGGGCATACTAACAGAAAATGGTACTCATTTTCTATTACTTTCATGTTACATTTGGTACATAGCCTATTTTCTCTGCTAATATTCCTATATCTACCTTCTTCAATATTTAGTTTGTGTGCGGAACATCTAAATCTAGTCAAAATAATTCTAAGTTTTTTGTTATTTATACATTTGATGTAAGGTTCTAAGTTGAAATTTTGTTTAAACGTTGCATAACAATCAAGTTTTGGTGAATTTCTTAAATTTTCATACCAACTTTGAAGGTAAATATCAAATAGTCGCCTAACAACGGAATCAATTTGTAACTGAGAAACGATATTCAGTTCAAACAAGTATGAGAAGCCAAGACTATCCAAAAGCTGCTTTACATTTACGCTCCAATTATTGGTATACTCTCCTCTTAAATTTTTCATATTAAATAACTTGTACATCAATGAATCAGGGTTATTCTTTATCTTAAACCATTATTTAATGATTCTTATTTTTCTAAACAAACTCAATGGAAATCTTGCCAACTCACCATATGCAGCTGTATTGCAAGTTTGTTCCCCACATAGTACAATAATTATGTAACTTATCTAATAATAGTTGTAATCCTTCTTTAGTATAAGAAAATAGCACTGTATCATCGGCGAACAACAATAAGTATATTTTTAATTCTTCAATACTAACAGCATCAATATTGTCAGAAGAGATATAATTTTCCATATCATTTATGAAAAACAAAAATAAGAGTGGAGATGGAGGCTCGCCTTGTTTCAAACCTATATGACTCTCAAAGAAATCAGTATATTCTGAGTTTACACGGACACACGATTTAACAGATTCATATATTTTTCGCATCATATTAACAATTTTTGTAGAAGCACCATATTGCATTAATTTATACCATATTCCGTTACGATATACAACATCAAAAGCCTTTTTGAAGTCAATAAATGCACAATATAATTTACGTTTATCATTATGAATAACCTTATTAATTATAGACGACAATACAAAAATACAGTCTACAGTACTTTTCTTGCTTCTAAAACCATACTGACAATCTGTTAAAAGATTAACATCTTCTGACCATTTACGTAATCTAGTATCAAGCAAAAACGAGAAAATTTTTGAAAATATACTGGTTAAAGTTATGCCTCTGTAATTATTAACATCGTTAAGATTACCTTTTTGAGGAACCGGAACAATAATGCCTTCGGTCCAACTTCTAGGATAGACACAATTTGCGTACATATAATTAAAAAGTTTACAAAGCAATGGTGCGAATAAACCTTTACATTCAATAAACATTTCAGGTGTTAGATTATCAATACCGCTACTCTTACCCCTTTTTAATGAACTACATGTAATAGCTTTAAGTACTTCGTCTTCAGAAAAATTACAATTAAGTTGTTCTACATAAACTTCGTTTATCAATATTTATGTCATTATCAACATTGTCATTACTTAACATATCGCCGGTAAATAAATGTTTAAAATGGTCAAGGAAATCGTTTTTATTAATACTATTATCTACTGTTTTATTTTTTCTAAATTTCTTAATTTCGGCCCAAAATTGTTGTGGTTGCGAATGTGACATTTCATATAATTTCTCTTTCTGTTTAATATCATAACGATGTTTAGCTATACGAACAATACGTTGAAACTGTAAACGTTTATTTACAACAATATTTCTATTATACTCAGTTCTACTTTTCCTATATAATTTGTTAGCCGAACGAAATTCACGACGCGCTTCTTCACATTCGTTATTAAACCAAGGATTTTTTAATTTACGAGGCGATTTTACAGAATGATTTTTAATTATTTTCTTACCACCAGCTTCAAATGCTTTTTCATATATCAGCGTTGACATTCTATCTATGCTATCGTCGATATTGTGGTTTTCATATACTAAACCATTTACAATATCATTTAATTCATCAACACATGTTAAGCATTTTTAAACATAAAAACGCTGTCACTGTTCCAGTCAAATTTAATGTATTCAGACTTTTTAGAAGTATTTTTAATTATGTTTGTATTCATTTTGAAAACGATCTCAATTGGTACGTGTGTCGAAAACCTTTGTAATTCATGCATATGAAAATTTTCAATAATAGATACTAATGCGTAATCAATAACACTATTACCGTTACTGGCATAATTTGTAAAATTACCAATATGACAATCGTCACCACAACGTCCTTTAACAATTACAATTTTACTGCTTAAACATAAATCAATAAGTTTTATCCCAGAAGTATTAATACATTTATCAAAGGAGTGCCTAACAGGTATATTATGGTAGTGTCAATTGCTGGGATAGATTTATTAAAATCATCCGTGCTTGACAAAACATCGGACCGTTCACCTGTGCGAGAGTTCATGTCACCCATAACGCACACAAACCCAAGGTCACTATATTTTCTAATACCTCTTTCAATTAATTCGAAAAACCCTATATCATGAGATAAATAATTAAACGAATTACTGGGGGGAATATATACAAAACACATATAAACATCGTTTTTCATATCAAAAACAGTTTTGCTTGCTTTAATCCAAATCACTCCGCTATTGTCTGTTTCACAAACCGTTAATCCCTGTAAGAGCTTTGATTTTATTAATAATAGAACACCACCGTGACCACGTCTAGACGAATTGCTTTCAGGCCTCGGTATTGAAACTGTATAATAACCTTCGATATTAATAGTATCGTCATCTTTTAGCCAGGTTTCACAAAGAAAAAGTATTTCATATTTATTAACAATTTGTAAGAAGTCAAAATCATGAACACACGACTTTAAACCTTCAATATTCCATGAACCTATGCGGAGATTGTCAAAACACTTTTCTCCTACCACCTAACTATCAGTGATTAATGTCGTCGACGCTGGGGGTAGATCCCTAGTTGTCGCAAGTAGTGGCTCCGTGTTCACCGGAAGTGGCCGAGACGTGGCCGTCGCCGGATGTGCGGTAGCTTTGTCTGCCGCTAATGATCTCGGTGTAGCCGTTTGAGACGCTCCAAGATGCATTTGAGCCGCTATCCTATTTGATGACTCAGGGAGTTTATACATCGGTTCATAGGTGTTCGGCATGTTGGACCCAGTCAACCCCCCTTTCCCTCACACTACTACCCTCCCTTGAAGAAAAAAAGGCTCTACAGAAAAAAATTTTTTGCTTGATATATATATTTTAACAAGTTAGAATTCTTCACTGTTGAAAAATGCATATCTATCTGCTTTGAGCCCTGTAACTCTTTGAAATACTGCTCAATTGTCACAAACTATGGCTCATATTTCGTGGGATAGATGAATTAGCACATACAATCACAGAAATCATTTACTTTCCGTGGAATTCGGTAGCAAACACATCGCTTACTCGAGAAATGCTTTGGTCGGCTCTCGTCTGACCGATACGTAAAGGCCAAATTTACATCAGTAAAACCATAAATCGGCATGGCTTTAAGTACGAACTATGCATTTTTTCGAAGAAATACAGTGTATTGGTTCACTCACCAGACCGCAATACCGTTGTTTTTGCGTGAACTTTGCAGGATTGCAATAAATTTATCATCGTATTTTGGTTGAACTAAAATTCAGCCACATCATCTAGACGCTTGAAAAGGTGAAGGTCGCGGAGGTGTGTCTCATTCGGTTAACGGGAAGAGACGGAAAGTCAAGGACGTTTTGCAAGCGCTTACAATGACAAAGATCAATGAACACTACAAGATATAATTCCTGAAATAACGGCTGCGCTGCTTACAGGAAGCGAAAATCCATCATTCAACTTGAAGTAAGTGAACTTATACATTGTATTTCTTCGAAAAAATGCATAGTTCGTACTTAAAGCCATGCCGATTTATGGTTTTACTGATGTAAATTTGGCCTTTACGTATCGGTCAGACGAGAGCCGACCAAAGCATTTCTCGAGTAAGCGATGTGTTTGCTACCGAATTCCACGGAAAGTAAATGATTTCTGTGATTGTATGTGCTAATTCATCTATCCCACGAAATATGAGCCATAGTTTGTGACAATTGAGCAGTATTTCAAAGAGTTACAGGGCTCAAAGCAGATAGATATGCATTTTTCAACAGTGAAGATATCTACCTTGTTAAAATATATATATCAAGCAAAAAATTTTTTTCTGTAGAGCCTTTTTTTCTTCAAGGGAGGGTAGTAGTGTGAGGGAAAGGGGGGTTGACTGGGTCCAACATGCCGAACACCTGTGCATCGGTTTTGTAGATGATGAAGATTGAGGCAATATTTCACCAGTATATAACTTATTGTTTATATAAAGTTTATCACATACTAAGTTGGCACGCTGACCGTCGCGTCTTGCCTCTTTCATGATTGGGATTAACTGCCTCCTACGCTCATTTACTTCTTGGGGGTACTGATCTGTGACATTTGGTCCTCTATGGTCCAGTTTGAGGCGTTTAACAGCAGCCATTACAATCATTTTGGATTTTGTGTCCACAAATTTGGCAACTATGGGGCGGGTTTTTAAGGCATTGTAGACCCCAACTCTATGTGCTCTACTAATACGAATAATACTTCCTGGGTTTTTTATGAGCAGAATAGATTTGCAAAAGTCAAACACTTTAGACTCACAGTTTTCGCTGAAAGTTTCACCGCGATCATGGGTCAGTCTATGGGTTACGGCTGCAGCATATGACGATGCTGAAGATTCAGTATCTCCAGGGGTTTCGCTAGGTTCGCTATTTCCGGTACCGCCGGATGTAGGCGCCTTATTACCCGGTCCTTGGGTTGAGGGGTTTGCAGCTGTTTCCATGGATGGGTCAGTTACTAAAGGGGTCTCGCTAGGTTCAGTACCGCTGGGTGTAAACGCAATATCCCCCGGCCCTTCCGGTATACCCCAGAACAAACAGTTATCCCGCATAGAGCGACATTTGAGGTCAATAACACTTTCATTAGCATTTTCAACCATGGATTTCAGGCTATTATTTTCAAGTTTTTACGAATCCACTTCTTTTTTTAAAATCCAATATCACATGTGTGCAGATTTGATGTTGTATATAATCCATCATATTGACTACTGACAAATGAATGGCTTTGTTCGATGTCCCTAATCTTTGACTCCATCGAGGACAATCGCTCAGTTATGATTGAAACACTTGACTGAATCTTGTTTAATTGAGAGAGTTTACTGTCCATGCTATCAAGACGCTGGATTATTGTTTGTAAACAGTCCGTGGTTGGATTTTGCGTCATATTTTGTGAGAATAAGAAAAGAAAGAAACCTACATTGAAATGGGAAATGTGCAATGCCAGGGAAAAATTGTGATGTTTTATATACGTTTGTGTATGCTTGGTGAATGATTTTGTTCTATATTAAAATATAATGCTTGTCTACTATTAGGCATTTACCTAGTTGAAATATGTTATTTGTGCATCCCTGAACCTGATTGAAACACCAGCGGAAACTCTGATTTACCACGATGGCAACTCTACAGGTTGACTATTTCCTTATTTTGTTTTGGTTGTGTTTTGTTTTAAATTCCTTACATGTAGGTTATAAAGTCAATGATAAATCTTTTTCTGATACGCAGATTTAAGGGGTTTAAGATATCGTTCGTATTACCAGAGAAACATGTTCATGTCCTTACTTTATAGTCACTATTAACAGTCTTTGTAGTTATTGTTTTTATATGTGTTTGATCTTGTTGTTGTTTTCCTTACGATGTTCGACTTCGGACAAATTAATATGCAAGTTTAATTGTGACAACCGCATCTGCATCATGTCCGTGAAGTACGCGGGGTAACGGGCTAGCGGTGTGGCGGGCTGGCAGTGTGAACTGGGCGGGCTAGCAGTCTAGCGGGCTAACAGTGTGAACTGAGCGGGCTAACAGTCTAGCGGGCTAACAGTGTGAACTGAGCGGGCTAGCAGGCTAACGGGCTAACAGTGTGAAGTGGGCGGGCTAACAGTGTAGCGGGCTAGCGGAGTGAACTAGCGGGCTGGCGGACCAGCGGGCTAAACTTAAACACTTCATTGAATCAACATGAAAACGTTATGAAACATTTCCCAGCAGTGTGAAGTGAGCGGGCTAACAGTGTAGCGAGCTAGCAGAGTGAACTGGGCGGGCTGGCGGGCCAGCGGGCTAAACTTAAACACTTCATTGAATCAACATGGAAACGTTATGAAACATTTCCCAGCAGTGTGAAGTGGGCGGGCTAACAGTGTAGCGGGCTAGCAGAGTGAACTGGGCGGGCTGGCGGGCCAGCGGGCTAAACTTAAACACTTCATTAAATCAACATGAAAACGTTATGAAACATTTCCCAGCAGTGTGAAGTGGGCGGGCTAACAGTGTAGCGGGCTAGCGGAGTGAACTGGGCGGGCTGGCGGACCAGCGGGCTAAACTTAAACACTTCATTGAATCAACATGAAAACGTTATGAAACATTTCCCAGCAGTGTGAAGTGGGCGGGCTAACAGTGTAGCGGGCTAGCAGAGTGAACTGGGCGGGCTGGCGGGCCAGCGGGCTAAACTTAAACACTTCATTAAATCAACATGAAAACGTTATGAAACATTTCCCAGCAGTGTGAAGTGGGCGGGCTAACAGTGTAGCGGGCTAGCGGAGTGAACTGGGCGGGCTGGCGGACCAGCGGGCTAAACTTAAACACTTCATTGAATCAACATGAAAACGTTATGAAACATTTCCCAGCAGTGTGAAGTGAGCGGGCTAACAGTGTAGCGGGCTAGCAGAGTGAACTGGGCGGGCTGGCGGGCCAGCGGGCTAAACTTAAACACTTCATTGAATCAACATGGAAACGTTATGAAACATTTCCCAGCAGTGTGAAGTGGGCGGGCTAACAGTGTAGCGGGCTAACAGAGTGAACTGGGCGGGCTGGCGGGCCAGCGGGCTAAACTTAAACACTTCATTGAATCAACATGGAAACGTTATGAAACATTTCCCAGCAGTGTGAAGTGAGCGGGCTAACAGTGTAGCGGGCTAGCAGAGTGAACTGGGCGGGCTGGCGAGCCAGCGGGCTTAACTTAAATACTTCATTGAATCAACATGAAAACGTTATGAAACATTTCCCAGCAGTGTGAAGTGGGCGGGCTAACAGTGTAGCGGGCTAGCAGAGTGAACTGGGCGGGCTGGCGGGCCAGCGGGCTAAACTTAAACACTTCATTGAATCAACATGGAAACGTTATGAAACATTTCCCAGCAGTGTGAAGTGGGCGGGCTAACAGTGTAGCGGGCTAGCAGAGTGAACTGGGCGGGCTGGCGGGCCAGCGGGCTAAACTTAAACACCTCATCGAATCAAAATGAAAACGTTATGAAACATTTCCCAGCAGTGTGAAGTGGGCGGGCTAACAGTGTAGCGGGCTAGCAGAGTGAACTGGGCGGGCTGGCGGGCCAGCGGGCTAAACTTAAACACTTCATTGAATCAACATGAAAACGTTATGAAACATTTCCCAGCAGTGTGAAGTGGGCGGGCTAACAGTGTAGCGGGCTAGCAGAGTGAACTGGGCGGGCTGGCGGGCCAGCGGGCTAAACTTAAACACTTCATTGAATCAACATGAAAACGTTATGAAACATTTCCCAGCAGTGTGAAGTGGGCGGGCTAACAGTGTAGCGGGCTAGCAGAGTGAACTGGGCGGGCTGGCGGGCCAGCGGGCTAAACTTAAACACTTCATTGAATCAACATGAAAACGTTATGAAACATTTCCCAGCAGTGTGAAGTGGGCGGGCTAACAGTGTAGCGGGCTAGCAGAGTGAACTGGGCGGGCTGGCGGGCCAGCGGGCTAAACTTAAACACTTCATTGAATCAACATGAAAACGTTATGAAACATTTCCCAGCAGTGTGAAGTGGGCGGGCTAACAGTGTAGCGGGCTAGCAGAGTGAAATGGGCGGGCTGGCGGGCCAGCGGGCTAAACTTAAACACTTCATTGAATCAACATGAAAACGTAATGAAACATTTCCCAGCAGTGTGAAGTGGGCGGGCTAACAGTGTAGCGGGCTAGCAGAGTGAACTGGGCGGGCTGGCGGGCAAGCGGGCTAAACTTAAACACTTCATTGAATCAACATGAAAACGTTATGAAACATTTCCCAGCAGTGTGAAGTGGGCGGGCTAACAGTGTAGCGGGCTAGCAGAGTGAACTGGGCGGGCTGGCGGGCCAGCGGGCTAAACTTAAACACTTCATTAAATCAACATGAAAACGTTATGAAACATTTCCCAGCAGTGTGAAGTGAGCGGGCTAACAGTGTAGCGGGCTAGCAGAGTGAACTGGGCGGGCTGGCGGGCCAGCGGGCTAAACTTAAACACTTCATTGAATCAACATGAAAACGTTATGAAACATTTCCCAGCAGTGTGAAGTGGGCGGGCTAACAGTGTAGCGGGCTAGCAGAGTGAACTGGGCGGGCTGGCGGGCCAGCGGGCTAAACTTAAACACTTCATTAAATCAACATGAAAACGTTATGAAACATTTCCCAGCAGTGTGAAGTGGGCGGGCTAACAGTGTAGCGGGCTAGCGGAGTGAACTGGGCGGGCTGGCGGGCCAGCGGGCTAAACTTTAACACTTCATTGAATCAACATGAAAACGTTATGAAACATTTCCCAGCAGTGTGAAGTGAGCGGGCTAACAGTGTAGCGGGCTAGCAGAGTGAACTGGGCGGGCTGGCGGGCCAGCGGGCTAAACTTAAACACTTCATCGAATCAACATGAAAACGTTATGAAACATTTCCCAGCAGTGTGAAGTGGGCGGGCTAACAGTGTAGCGGGCTAGCGGAGTGAACTGGGCGGGCTGGCGGGCCAGCGGGCTAAACTTAAACACTTCATCGAATCAACATGAAAACGTTATGAAACATTTCCCAGCAGTGTGAAGTGGGCGGGCTAACAGTGTAGCGGGCTAGCGGAGTGAACTGGGCGGGCTGGCGGACCAGCGGGCTAAACTTAAACACTTCATTGAATCAACATGAAAACGTTATGAAACATTTCCCAGCAGTGTGAAGTGAGCGGGCTAACAGTGTAGCGGGCTAGCAGAGTGAACTGGGCGGGCTGGCGAGCCAGCGGGCTAAACTTAAATACTTCATTGAATCAACATGAAAACGTTATGAAACATTTCCCAGCAGTGTGAAGTGGGCGGGCTAACAGTGTAGCGGGCTAGCAGAGTGAACTGGGCGGGCTGGCGGGCCAGCGGGCTAAACTTAAACACTTCATTGAATCAACATGGAAACGTTATGAAACATTTCCCAGCAGTGTGAAGTGGGCGGGCTAACAGTGTAGCGGGCTAGCAGAGTGAACTGGGCGGGCTGGCGGGCCAGCGGGCTAAACTTAAACACCTCATCGAATCAACATGAAAACGTTATGAAACATTTCGCAGCAGTGTGAAGTGGGCGGGCTAACAGTGTAGCGGGCTAGCAGAGTGAACTGGGCGGGCTGGCGGGCCAGCGGGCTAAACTTAAACACTTCATTGAATCAACATGAAAACGTTATGAAACATTTCCCAGCAGTGTGAAGTGAGCGGGCTAACAGTGTAGCGGGCTAGCAGAGTGAACTGGGCGGGCTGGCGGGCCAGCGGGCTAAACTTAAACACTTCATTGAATCAACATGAAAACGTTATGAAACATTTCCCAGCAGTGTGAAGTGGGCGGGCTAACAGTGTAGCGGGCTAGCAGAGTGAACTGGGCGGGCTAGCGGGCCAGCGGGCTAAACTTAAACACTTCATTGAATCAACATGAAAACGTTATGAAACATTTCCCAGCAGTGTGAAGTGGGCGGGCTAACAGTGTAGCGGGCTAGCAGAGTGAACTGGGCGGGCTGGCGGGCCAGCGGGCTAAACTTAAACACTTCATTGAATCAACATGAAAACGTAATGAAACATTTCCCAGCAGTGTGAAGTGGGCGGGCTAACAGTGTAGCGGGCTAGCAGAGTGAACTGGGCGGGCTGGCGGGCCTGCGGGCTAAACTTAAACACTTCATTGAATCAACATGAAAACGTTATGAAACATTTCCCAGCAGTGTGAAGTGGGCGGGCTAACAGTGTAGCGGGCTAGCAGAGTGAACTGGGCGGGCTGGCGGGCCAGCGGACTTAACTTTAACACTTCATTGAATCAACATGAAAACGTCATGAAACATTTCCCAGCAGTGTGAAGTGGGCGGGCTAACAGTGTAGCTGGCGAGCGGTGTGAACTATGCGTTTTTTTTAACAGTTATTCGGGTTATCGATATTGTAAAGATAAGATTCAACGCATACGTTTCTTTTGTAAATACAGATTTTATTGATACAAATGTATTAAAAGGTAGATTAAACTGTACTGATGCATTATCTCGAAAATAAATGTGTTTTTATTCCCTCCTGTTTGAGGCCCCTATCCGGGTAACCCCTTTTATTGCAAGTATGCATTATACAAATTCACAGTAAAGTTAAATACAATACATATAACATGTTATTTTTTAGATGCAATTATAGCAATTTTAAGACATTATGAGATATAATACTCGTAAGGATATAATGTAAGGTGGCCTCAGAAAATAGTATATTTAACGTATATAAAACGACTCTGAACTTAGCGAACCTTGCACATTCTATATGAATTTTTAAAGTTTGAATAATTTGTGTATCTAGATGTGATTAAAAACGGTTATTCGGAAATACAAAAATTAGATTTTTCTCAGTGTTTTGTCAGGATAATAATTGTTATGATTCTTTAACTATCCTGTAAACTGTTCCAAAATTTTTATTGAAAGTGTCTTGTTTTCCTTGTAAAATTGCAATATAGTATTTTGACTCTAGTTTTTGTTTTAAATATGTCTTAAAAAATTGAACAGAAAGATGTGAATCACAATTTTCTCTAAATTTTGACTTATAAATGTAGTATTTAACGAGAACAGATAAATATTTTCCACTACAATTGTTTTCCTGAAAAGAGAAAATAAAATGTCTGTTGTTCAAAGAAAAATCTACCCTACATTGTTCTGCAAGCCATTTTTGAATTCTCGTTAGAAATAGATGTATAATCGGACATTCTAAGAAGAGATGTTCAATGGTTTCCCTAGTTTGATTACAATAAGAACACAATTCGTCTGTTACTTTATTTATCTTAAATAGAAATGTTTTTGTAACCAAAATTTTGTTGTTTATTTTAAATTGAAAATTTTGAAGTTTAATTTCTTTAATAGTTTTTAAGTTAGCAAATATCTGTTTACAATTGTTTTCGTTTAAATTTAATAATAAATGGTTCCATTTGTCTAACTTATCTGGTTCATTTGAAACTCTCAAATGTTCATAAAATAATTTTGAACCCGTGTTATTTTTAAGAAGAATCGCAATATAGGCATTAGTACACATGTTTATTTTTACATTCTTAGTATTTTCGGTGTTGTTAGAAATTTTCTGTCTCCATTCTAATGGTATATTATTTAAAAATAATAATCTAAAAAGGTGCCTTGAAATCTGTAACGTTCTTTTAATTGTTCAAATGTTAACAGAAGACGATCTTCCCCGTAGAGGTCGATAACATTAATAACATTTTTTTTGTACCAACTGTCAAAATACAGTGAACCGTTTGCCATTTTGTTATTTTTCCATAATGGAGAAAAAAGCATTTGATTTAAATCATTAATGTGTACATTGCTACACATTAAGTGCCAACTGCTTAGTACGTTTTTTCCAGAACGGGTTGGAAAGAGTATTTGATAATTCAATTGAAAAATTTGATCCTAAGTTCAATAAATGTTGTAAATTAAATAAGCCCAGACTTTCCCAACTATCACAATTATTTAACAGTAACCTTCTCAACCAACTTATTTTTAGGGCATTAATAAAATTCTTAATATCGAACATTCCTAAACCGCCTTGTTCTGTGTCTTTCGGTAGTAAATTTCGTTTAATTCTATCAGGCCCATTACTCCATATAAATTTAAAACACATTTGTTCCAATTGTTTTATTATTTCTGTTGGAGGATTTGGAAGTGCTATAAAAAGATGAACAAATTTTGAGAGAACCAAATACTTGACAACTGTAATTTTTCCAATAAGTGTAAGATTTCTTTTTGACCATGTTTTAATTGATTTTTCACATTTAATTAAGATGTCGGGTCCATTTAATACCCATATATCGGACAGTTCTGCTGAAAAATTCACGCCAAGAATTTTTAAAGGTGTTTGTGACCAATCTAACGCATAATCGTCACATAATGTGTTTAATGAATTTCTAGTTGAGCCTATCCAATATGCTTTTGTTTTTTCATTATTAATTTTTAAACCTGACATTTTATGAAACTTCTCTAGAGTTTGTAAACAGGAACGTAATGATTTTTCCGTGCCATCTAAAAATAATTGAGTATCATCAGCGTATTGACTGAGTTTGTGTTCTTTGTGGTAAACTCGAATACCTGTTATATTGTTATTATTTTTTATCATGGAACCGAGAATTTCTACACTTAAAATAAAAAGATAAGGTGATATTGGATCACCTTGTCTACAGCCTCGACCAATTTTAATGAAATCTGATAAATGACCATTTTGTAAAATACAAGACTCAGATCCCTTCTGAAATAAAGAAATCCACCTTTTAAAGGAAGGTCCAAAATTATAATAATCGAGAACTTTATGTATAAATTTCCAAGAAATAGAATCAAAAGCCTGCTGGAAGTCGATAGACAGCAATAGACCTGGTATATTTTGAGTTTTAGCTTCAAAAAGAATGTCATAAATAAGTCTGATGTTTTCTCCAATAAACCTACCCGCTATAAATCCTTTTTGGTCGTTACTTACAATCTTATTTAAAAATTTTTCATTCGATTTTCAATAACACTTGATGCTAATTTATAAATCACGTTTAACAAAGAAATCGGTCTCCAATTTTTTAAAAACATTCTATTTTTATTTGGTTTTGGTAGACAAGTTATAACACATTGAGTTTGCGTAACGGATAAGCGGCCATTTCTATATGCATAATTCAGTGAATTTAGTATAAAATGCGACAAATAATCCCAAAAGAATTTAAAAAATTCTGCGGTATACCCGTCTTAACCCGGACTTTTATCATTTTTCATGTTATTAAGTGCTTCTTTTAATTCATTTAAAGAAATTTCACCTTCTAAAGAATTACATTCTTTTTCGGAAAGTGCATTTTCATTTACTCCAATTATGCTTTCAATAGGTTCTTGGTATATTTCCAAATCAGTTTGAAATAGTTTGGCATAATATGACATCTGATAATTTAGAATATATTTTGTATGTGTATACTCTCTATTGTTTTCGTCTATCAGTTTAGTAATAGTTTTATTTGTAAAATTTCTTTTTTCAAGTTGTAAAAAATATTTTGTAGGTTGTTCTCCAAGGTTATCGTACCTGCATTTAGAACGTAACATAACTCCTTCTATAACTTTTTTCCTTAGAGTATATAAATCAGTTTTCTTTTTATTTAATTCTTCAAGTATTGATTCATGTACGGTGTCTAATTTTTTTTTTAATATTGTTTTCTAATATACTTATCTCTTTCTCAAGTTTGTTTTCTTCTAATTGTTCCATTTTCTTTTTATGTGAACTGAATTTTATAGTTTCGCCCCTTAAAGTTACTAAAAAAGTTTCCAAAAACAACTGATCATTAATATCTAAAATAATGTTTTCATAGCTATCATTATTGACATTCTGATTAGTTTTATGTAAATTTAAAAGATTATTTAGAACTGTTTTAAAAAGTGATATGTAGTTGTCATCTTTAAGTAACGAGTTGTTAAATTTCCAATAGCCTTTACCTCTATCGTTTTTTGAAAATTGGAGTGTCAAACATATACCCGAACGGTCTGATCGGTATCCTGGTACTATACTAGAATTTGTAGCAAAGTTAACCAAACTTGAACTAATAAGAAAATAATCTAGACGTGATTGTTTTCGACTAGGGTTTAATCTACGCCATGTAAATCCTTGTTTATTTTCGTTCATCTGTCGCCAAATATCAACATAGTTTTCAACTTCTTTTATTCGAATTACTGTTTGACGTGCACGCGGGTTATTTACATTAGAATAGTTTTCATAATCTGAAAGCGGATCCATAACTAGGTTCCAATCACCGCATAAAATTATGTTTTCATTATTAATGTCTAAAATTTGATTATATAATTTTTCAAAAAAAGCAGGATTATCATCATTTGGACCATATATACTCACTAAAGTTGTTTGATGATTGTTTATCAAAACGTCGATTATTAAATAATTACCACTATTGTCTTTATATACCTCTTCTACTTTATATTCAAAATTATTTTGGAAAAGTATCATTACTCCTCTACTATTGTTTGTATAAGGGTTTAAATAAAATTCGTTGCCCCACTCTGCTTTTACATATGAATATAACTGATTGGTCAAATGCACGTCTTGTAAACAAATAAAATTATACCCTTTTTTACGTAGATAATGAAACAGATCTCTTCTTTTTTGCATGTCACATAACACATGACAATTCTGAGAAAATATTGTTACTGAGTCAGCCATTAGGAAGAAGAAATTGTGTTATGATTATAAATTTGGTATAAATTAAAATATAATAGAATGTGCAAGTTCGAAAGACACAAGAAACATTACGACAGTACCACACCGCCATATATGCTCAATCTATCGTTTGCTATGTGTAAACAGATGATCTCGAAAAAAGTGCAAAACAGATTTTTAAAACGCGTATCATTTAATGAAATGCCAAATTAAACTAGGATGAAGCATGTTTAAGAGACCCACGTCCAGAAAAAAAATCACAAAACAATTGACGTGAGAGAAAAGGAAAAAGAAAAAAATCGACATCTTACTTAAAAGATGTTTACTGGTTACCGGTAATTTCGAAAAATATAGCACTACTGAAGAACAAAAAAACATTTTAAAACAAACAACATGTAATAATTAAGAAAAACAGTAACATCAATGCTAGGACAAAATACTCAAAAACATAAAATTTTTCAGAAATACTAGTTACGACAGATAACCATTAAATATTTAGAAAAACAAATAATGTATATATATACCTAAACAAATCAGCAACGCAACCTCCCCAAACACAAGAACACGTCCCGTGACTAAAGATGTTACGTTTCTAATCTATTTTACCATATAATATATTTGAAGAAATTTAGAAACGCAACCTCCTCCAACATGAAAAGCCTTTCCCGCCTCAAAAAGTCACGTTTCCAAACTCTTCCAAGTATATAATTTCAGATATGTTTGTGATTACTACTAAGTGACACTATTACCGATTACTGAACATAGAAAATAACACGCTCCTATTCTAATAAACCAATAAACCACAATATTCAAGGAACAAAAATAATATATACCTCTTACTACGTGTACGTATAAACTCCTTAGTGTCTACAAGTTTGCATTACGAGTCGCTTGACTATAGCGTGTTATCAATTGTGGTATGAAACCTATTTTAAAATTTCACGGTTGTATAGGTGTATGATTTACCGTGTAATGGAAAATGTAAACAAAACAACATGGAAATTAATTATCGTTTTGAAGGAATAAGGAATGATCTGGATAAAAATCGCACAAGTAAAACTGGTAGCGAAAGTGCTTGATTTCTTTCTTTGTGCTCATATTTAAGAATACAATGAATGAAGCGCACATTTCGCTGTCGTGAAAATCATCACAAAATTTTGGAAATTTGGTCAAAGATCATGATGATGTAAATCAAAAGTACCAGTGTCACATTTGTTTTTCAGATCCTTGTAAGTATTAAGTTTTATAATCTTTATCATCAAC
Source organism: Corbicula japonica (assembly GCA_038501625.1). Classification (NCBI taxonomy): domain Eukaryota; kingdom Metazoa; phylum Mollusca; class Bivalvia; order Venerida; family Cyrenidae; genus Corbicula; species Corbicula japonica. Next base: position 13,621,543 of record JAZAYU010000002.1, on the reverse strand, counting down.
AAAACATGTTTTTATCACAAATATATTCCTGTTTTCTATGTTATATCATATGAATTTCAACATTGAATAGTTTGCAATGTTTTTGAAAGCCTGATGATCAGTGTCAAGTTAAAATTGTCTAAATTCTCTTAGTGAGTAGATCTTTTTATTTCCTTTTTGGACATTTATCTGTATTTTGTCTAGTATGTTGTTAATTTAAAATGAATTTGACAATAATGAACAAAATAGAAAAAACATTCTGTTTAAAAGGCAAAACAACTCCAAGTCTTTTCTTGAATAAAAGGAAAAATAGACATTTAACCGGGGGGAATAACCCCTTCTTCCCTATATATGCATTTTTATGCATGTGCGACCAGCACGGATCCCGATCAGCCGGCACATCCATGCCATCTGATCAGGATCTGCACGGGTCCTATTATGGTCAGAAATAGCTTAACAAATCAAATTACTAAAAGTGCACCAGTCCTTGGTATAACCACTCATATTCCTCAAGCTAGTTTCTTAACTTACTCACATGATAATATTGACTATGGTAGGCATCGAACTCAGATCTGCAAGGGACAATTGATTCCAGTCGGAAACTTTCACAAAGTTATTTTATGAGGGTCAGTTTGTAGCGTTGTAAACTGATCCCCATAGAATAATGATCCCCCAGTCATTATTTTACATAGAATAGTGACTCCCCGGTCATAATACTATGACCGGGAAGTCATAACATTTTATAGATCATGAAGAGTCAGTATTTTCAGGAGTCATTATTATATATAAAATAATTACAGGGGAGGTTATTATTCTATGGGGTCAGTATAGAACGTTACATTCGCCTTCAGCATGGTACTGTTGGGGCGGTGTTCATGCCGCACTTTCCTTTATCTTCTTCATCCTGGTCTTCATCCATCATAATAGCTACTGGATCAAACATCACTGCAAAACGTTCCTAGCACCCGGGTGAAATCACCAAATCACCGACACCGCCAGGCAAGCCTAGCTTCCGACTGAAATAACAGACATCGCTAGGCACCCTAGCTCCTGAGTGCACCTCCCAGACCTGACATTAAACCGCTGATTACTCGTTTTGAAAGAAAGTGTAAAAATAAGAGAGAGGTTTTCAGAATGCTTACTCAAGTTCAACTAGCCAAGTCGCAGCGGTTTCGTACGGTATAGTACGAAAGTTTATAGACAATGTGTTGGTATAACAATTGTGCTTCCTCAATATGTGTTCTTATTTTTTTACAAAAGAAATTTTGTTTATTTTGCCACTAGATACCCAAAGTGACATCAAACAAGCTTTCAATCACATGTCTAGATATTTAGGTGATATTTGTGTTATAGATATAAATTGCTCTAACATGGTTCAAAATATTTATCCGAATACATTTTTTACGTTTTCTCAGATATCGTATAACATAAGAAGGATGTCAACTGATGTCTGTCGCTGTTTTACCAAATCATACTCTGATTGCATTGATCTTGCTCAAACTAAGTGTTTAGTGATAGGGGATAGTTGTTGAGTACATTGCCGTTTCTGCTTTGAAAAGTTTCTTGCCTGCACTCTTCGTCTTGTAATATTAGTTTGGCTTTTTTTCTTCTTATTTAAAGTGCGAAAAGGTTTACAGTGTTAGATAAAATAAATCAGGGTTTTAGTCTTTTGTTTTACCTTATGTTGGTTCGGAATCGATGTGAAAATGTAGTTTGTGTTTGTATCGACCGAAGGCATGCTTAGTTTACACTTCTTAGCCAGGGCTTGCGCCTATTGTTTTGCTCGTTTGTCCCCATGCTTGTATGTCTCTGGTGTTTTGTGGTTCGTTTATGTGTGTTGCCTTTGGGCGGTTTGTCAGTTTTCTTTGGGGTTTTTTTCGAAGGCATCGAAACGTGGCTAGTAAACAATAGCTGCCGACCCGCCATGAACACCTGGATGTCTATGAGTTAACGGACCGAAACACCGTTGGCGGTATCGAATTGATAATGCCATTGCCTCTCTTTTTCGTGATCTGTCTATTGGATTGTGACGGAGTACTTTTTGGTATGAGTGTGGTTGTGTGTTTCTGTCTTTGATTAAGTGGTGTTTGTATGCATGTTGATGTCCATCTGGGAAACATTGCTAGGTGGATGGGATGTACTACATTGACCTAATGGTGTTGAGAGTGATGCACTGGTTGTCTGGTCTTTCTGAGCATAAAACTGTTTATTGTTATGTTCTAAAAAAATTTATGAAAATTTGAAACACATTCCAGTAATCACATTGAAAAGACACGAACTGCTTAAATTACAATGAACGGGTTATATTAAAGTTTTTAGCGGATCCATGATGAATATTAGAACAAATCAGCAAACGTTAGCTATTGCTAAATGAAGTTTTAGAAATAAAATAAGATAATTCAATATATCTATTGACACGTGTGAAGAATGCGTGCGAGTATTTCACAAATCGTGTGAAAATTACGTTCGGATACAAATTTCGTACGAACATGGAAACGCATTTTTCACAAGTTAAAATCTTGTGAAAAATAGTTTTTTTTTAATAAGTTTTTAGTACGAACGTGTATTTCACATCTGCACATTTTGAGTTGCGAGCACATATTTAGTCTCTCACCAGTGTCTCAAGATTCGGCACTTTTTTTTGCCCTCTCTCCTTGTATATAACAATGGCGATATTGTTTGGTCATTGTATGTCATTATACTTATATTAATTTTTTCAGAACTATGAGCCTCGTATAAATGTATGATGTATGTTTTTGCCTCATGTTTACATGTATTTATGAACTGAGTGTAGAAATAAACTTGGTAAACTTGGAGCGAAAGCGGAGTACGCCCCCTACCCCTCGAGCAAGAAGCGATTTTTAGTCCATTTAACACTGTTAATAATACTAATAATTTCGTTAAATATTACTGACTTTGGGCTATTTTCGTGCTTTAGATAATCATTTCTTCATAATTTTGAGTTTTCGCCCCCGTTTACGCCCCCTATAACTGAAATACTGGATCCACAACAGTGTAACACCTTTTTGTCATTTGTCGTCCGTTTGTTCATATCTGTTATGCTGTTAGGAACTTGCATTAATTACTACAACTATTATGGTCTAAGATACGTATTTACGTAATTGGAGCTAACTAAACCTTATACATAAGAACAATTTTGAGAGTGGTGTCCTTTGCAAATTGAGTAGTTATTGTTTTTAAAAAAATCAATTAAGTTGCATGGTTTAGTTGTGGTTTATATTAATTGTGCCAATATGCAAAATTTATAATTGGCTGAAAAAGATCGAATTTTGCAGAAATTTAAGTCTAATAAGTACATATCATGATCTGGTGTGATAGAAATTTATTGCGTGAGTAACGCTTAACAACTTTTGATTTAAATGTAAATTTACTCATGCATTGCTTGTGTTAGAACAGTACTTATTTTATTCTTTGTTTACAAGTCTTCTACAGTTTTTATTATATTTCTTTCATATTGTAACACCATTGTTTGCGTTATGTTTCTCGTTAATCACTCTCGCTATTGCATGTATTGCGTATTTCTTATACATCATCATATATATATATATATATATATATATATATATATATATATATATATATATATATATATATACCGATGAACTATGAATGTTCAGGTTAATGGAAATAAAAATTCTGTTCTGTTCTGTTCTGTTATGTGATACGTAACACGGCTCCTTCATATTATCTTTTAGACAAATTCTGCGATAAACAAATGTATATACAACATGCAAAAGTAAGTATTCTGTATAAATGAGACTTGGAAATTTGAAAATAGTTTTAGAAGACAATACATATTTAAAGTGCTGTTAAAGTATCGCGAAACAAAAATGCTCGATCGCTTTGGCGATGTGTTCGCGAAAGCACGATGCGAGGCCGCTGAGGTACGATTCGAGGGCGCGATAATAATATAATATCGTGTTTTCGTGGTCTTGCTGGCCTAAGGGCTTGACATCGAAAACGTGAAAACAGGAGGCGAGAACGCGAAGCATCAATGCTAAGTCGCTAAAGTGAGCTGCTAAGACCCGAATTTAATATCGCGTTCTCGCATCGTACTTTCGCGAGCTTGCATCGTGTTTTCGCGATCTCGCATCGTTGTTTCGTGTTCTCGCGGAAGATGTCGACAGGGCTAAACAACGATGGCCTGAACGGAACAACGTCCAATATTATTTGTAATGGTAATGTTTTAATTTTATTAAAGCTACGACCAAAAGGTCGAAAATATAATAAAAAGATACAGATGTTTTATAATGATTATAGCAGATATCAAAAAAGGACTGTATACAAGAATTATTTTTTAAAAGGTATATGAACATTAAAATGAAGAGCAAGACAAAAACTCCACTATTATACATTTCCTAAATATTTGAATTTCCAATTAACAACCGAGCGAATTCCCGTTTTCCAATTTGCTTCTAGTGCCTCAAAACGATGTATGTAAAGGAAAATAATCGTGCTACTGGCTCAAGCGGGGTGGCACATTGATTGTCGAAGTTTGGACGTTGATAACAGCAGTGTCGTGTACAAAAAACGTTTAAATATACTTTTAATGGGAATAATATGTCGGTTTTTTGTAGAAATCTGGGATCTTGCATAGTCATTTTCCTGTTTTCCTCTTTATCTGATGGCCTTTTGCAAATGTATGGGTATCAGAGGAAGGTAGGACATTGCATGATTGTTATCAGATATATCGCAAATGATAAGTAGTAGATCACAGTAACATGAAATTCATACAAGAACTAACCTCTTCATGCGGTTTTCTCCGAGCTGGCTATTTATCATTATACTCACAATCTGTCGTTATCCGCGGAAAATTTCAAAATATTTTGTTCAACAAAAACTTCGACAGTTCTGAAAGAGCTTAAGAAACCACATTTCATTGCAGGTAAATGCTCTTAGATTTTGTTTGTGGTGATATTAGTAAGTGTTTTTACGTGTTTTTAAACTTTTTTAAAATGTTTACAATGTAAAAACACATCTTTGGATGTTTAATGTAGACTAGTTAACATGTTATTGAGTCGGACGATGAATTTAGTACATTTGATCTTAAGTCGGACTGTCCGACTCATAATCATTATTTAATGAACTGCTATTAAGAGCTTCCTACAACATGGATTTGAAATTATAAGAAAGTGGAACTTCGAACAGGGTTCGAACCTCGGACCTACAGCTTACCGTTGCAATATTAATTTAGCCACCAAAGTCGCATGATATGATAGCTACTAAATATAAAATGTTCATGTTACAAAAACGGACACATATTTACATATATTGTGCTAATTTATAATAGGTATTTTGTTAGTTACTTAGCTAATGTTAAAAATGTTGGTTTTAGGATGAAAAATGTAATAGTGCAGGGCATATTATATATATTGTTGGAATGCACCATTGGTGTCGAAGAGAAGTTGAGGTGGACGTTCCACATTTCTGTGTACAAGAAACAGAAAATGCCTTCGATAAAACGCCGTTGCTGTTTTCAGTAACATTACCGTAAAAAAGTGCCTTTTATGAGGCGAGAAGATGCCGCCCTTGTCTCCACCGTTTTTACACTAATACAAGGGAAATGTTATTTGAAAGCTAAAATGTCTGCTACAAAATTTAGTTGTTTTAAAGGGTCCAGCAACGGTGAAATGTTGGCTTTAAGTGCAACGAATCAGATATTGTTAGAACTCGACAGACACTCAACCGGTACTGTCTGCGTATATTCGGAGCTAAGCAGACCATAAGACCCCCGCATTATGACATTTTCACCTGTTTTATAGTGTTATTTTAAGATTTCAGTGTACATAATTTTACGCGAACATTGATATACCCGGTATCTGCCATCTATTAGCAACAAGTTGCATGAAAATTCGTAGATGTTCGTAACGTTTTCATGGTGATTCATTGAAGTATTAAAGTTTAGCCTGCTGGCCCGCCAGCCCGCCCAGTTCACTCCGCTAGCCCGCTACACTGTTAGCCCGCCCAATTCACACTGCTAGGACACCTTTCATAACGTTTCAATGTTGATTCAATGAAGTGTTAAAGTTTAGCCCGCTGGCCCGCTAGCCCGCGCAGTTCACACTGCGAGCCAGCTACACTGTTAGCTCGCCCACATTACACTGCTAGGAAATTTTTGATAACGTTTTCATGTTGATTCAATGAAGTGTTAAAGTTTAGTCCGCTGGCCCGCCAGCCCGCCCAGTTCACTCTGCTAGCCCGCTACACTGTTAGCCCGTCCACTTCACACTGCTGGGAAATGTTTCATAACGTTTTCATGTTGATCCAATGAAGTGTTTAAGTTTAGCCCGCTGGCCCGCCAGCCCGCTCCGTTCACTCTGCTAGCCCGCTACACTGTTAGCCCGCTCACTTCACACTGCTGGGAAATGTTTCATAACGTTTTCATGTTGATTCAATGAAGTGTTTAAGTTTAGCCCGCTGGCCCGCCAGCCCGCCAGCCCGCCCAGTTCACACCGCTAGCCCGCTACACTGTTAGCCCGCCCACTTCACACTGCTGGGAAATGTTTCATAACGTTTTCATGTTGATTCAATGAAGTGTTTAAGTTTAGCCCGCTGGCCCGCCAGCCCGCCCAGTTCACACTGCTAGCCCGCTACACTGTTAGCCCGCCCACTTCACACTGCTGGGAAATGTTTCATAACGTTTTCATGTTGATTCAATGAAGTGTTTAAGTTTAGCCCGCTGGCCCGCCAGCCCGCCCAGTTCACTCCGCTAGCCCGCTACACTGTTAGCCCGCCCACTTCACACTGCTGGGAAATGTTTCATAACGTTTCCATGTTGATTCAATGAAGTGTTTAAGTTTAGCCCGCTGGCCCGCCAGCCCGCCCAGTTCACTCTGCTAGCCCGCTACACTGTTAGCCCGCCCACTTCACACTGCTGGGAAATGTTTCATAACGTTTTCATGTTGATTCAATGAAGTGTTTAAGTTTAGCCCGCTGGCCCGCCAGCCCGCCCAGTTCACTCCGCTAGCCCGCTACACTGTTAGCCCGCCCACTTCACACTGCTGGGAAATGTTTCATAACGTTTCCATGTTGATTCAATGAAGTGTTTAAGTTTAGCCCGCTGGCCCGCCAGCCCGCCCAGTTCACTCTGCTAGCCCGCTACACTGTTAGCCCGCCCACTTCACACTGCTGGGAAATGTTTCATAACGTTTTCATGTTGATTCAATGAAGTGTTTAAGTTTAGCCCGCTGGCCCGCCAGCCCGCCCAGTTCACTCTGCTAGCCCGCTACACTGTTAGCCCGCTCACTTCACACTGCTGGGAAATGTTTCATAACGTTTTCATGTTGATTCAATGAAGTGTTTAAGTTTAGCCCGCTGGTCCGCCAGCCCGCCCAGTTCACTCCGCTAGCCCGCTACACTGTTAGCCCGCCCACTTCACACTGCTGGGAAATGTTTCATAACGTTTTCATGTTGATTCAATGAAGTGTTTAAGTTTAGCCCGCTGGCCCGCCAGCCCGCCCAGTTCACTCTGCTAGCCCGCTACACTGTTAGCCCGCTCACTTCACACTGCTGGGAAATGTTTCATAAGGTTTTCATGTTGATTCAATAAAGTGTTTAAGTTTAGCCCACTGGCCCGCCAGCCCGCCCAGTTCACTCCGCTAGCCCGCTACACTGTTAGCCCGCCCACTTCACACTGCTGGGAAATGTTTCATAACGTTTTCATGTTGATTTAATGAAGTGTTTAAGTTTAGCCCGCTGGCCCGCCAGCCCGCCCAGTTCACTCTGCTAGCCCGCTACACTGTTAGCCCGCCCACTTCACACTGCTGGGAAATGTTTCATAACGTTTTCATGTTGATTCAATGAAGTGTTTAAGTTTAGTCCGCTGGCCCGCCAGCCCGCCCAGTTCACTCTGCTAGCCCGCTACACTGTTAGCCCGCTCACTTCACACTGCTGGGAAATGTTTCATAACGTTTTCATGTTGATTTAATGAAGTGTTTAAGTTTAGCCCGCTGGCCCGCCAGCCCGCCCAGTTCACTCTGCTAGCCCGCTACACTGTTAGCCCGCCCACTTCACACTGCTGGGAAATGTTTCATAACGTTTTCATGTTGATTCAATGAAGTGTTTAAGTTGAGCCCGCTGGCCCGCCAGCCCGCCCAGTTCACTCTGCTAGCCCGCTACACTGTTAGCCCGCCCACTTCACACTGCTGGGAAATGTTTCATTACGTTTTCATGTTGATTCAATGAAGTGTTTAAGTTTAGCCCGCTGGCCCGCCAGCCCGCCCAGTTCACTCTGCTAGCCCGCTACACTGTTAGCCCGCCCACTTCACACTGCTGGGAAATGTTTCATAACGTTTTCATGTTGATTCAATGAAGTGTTTAAGTTTAGCCCGCTGGCCCGCCAGCCCGCCCAGTTCACTCTGCTAGTCCGCTACACTGTTAGCCCGCCCACTTCACACTGCTGGGAAATGTTTCATAACGTTTTCATGTTGATTCAATGAAGTGTTTAAGTTTAGCCCGCTGGCCCGCCAGCCCGCCCAGTTCACTCTGCTAGCCCGCTACACTGTTAGCCCGCTCACTTCACACTGCTGGGAAATGTTTCATAACGTTTTCATGTTGATTCAATGAAATGTTTAAGTTTAGCCCGCTGGCCCGCCAGCCCGCCCAGTTCACTCTGCTAGCCCGCTACACTGTTAGCCCGCCCACTTCACACTGCTGGGAAATGTTTCATAACGTTTTCATGTTGATTCGATGAAGTGTTTAAGTTTAGCCCGCTGGCCCGCCAGCCCGCCCAGTTCACTCTGCTAGCCCGCTACACTGTTAGCCCGCCCACTTCACACTGCTGGGAAATGTTTCATAACGTTTCCATGTTGATTCAATGAAGTGTTTAAGTTTAGCCCGCTGGCCCGCCAGCCCGCCCAGTTCACTCTGCTAGCCCGCTACACTGTTAGCCCGCCCACTTCACACTGCTGGGAAATGTTTCATAACGTTTTCATGTTGATTCAATGAAGTATTTAAGTTTAGCCCGCTGGCTCGCCAGCCCGCCCAGTTCACTCTGCTAGCCCGCTACACTGTTAGCCCGCTCACTTCACACTGCTGGGAAATGTTTCATAACGTTTTCATGTTGATTCAATGAAGTGTTTAAGTTTAGCCCGCTGGTCCGCCAGCCCGCCCAGTTCACTCCGCTAGCCCGCTACACTGTTAGCCCGCCCACTTCACACTGCTGGGAAATGTTTCATAACGTTTTCATGTTGATTCAATGAAGTATTTAGGTTTAGCCCGCTGGCCCGCCAGCCCGCCCAGTTCACTCTGCTAGCCCGCTACACTGTTAGCCCGCTCACTTCACACTGCTGGGAAATGTTTCATAACGTTTTCATGTTGATTCAATGAAGTGTTTAAGTTTAGCCCGCTGGCCCGCCAGCCCGCCCAGTTCACTCCGCTAGCCCGCTACACTGTTAGCCCGCCCACTTCACACTGCTGGGAAATGTTTCATAACGTTTTCATGTTGATTTAATGAAGTGTTTAAGTTTAGCCCGCTGGCCCGCCAGCCCGCCCAGTTCACTCTGCTAGCCCGCTACACTGTTAGCCCGCCCACTTCACACTGCTGGGAAATGTTTCATAACGTTTCCATGTTGATTCAATGAAGTGTTAAAGTTTAGCCCGCTGGCCCGCCAGCCCGCCCAGTTCACTCTGCTAGCCCGCTACACTGTTAGCCCGCTCACTTCACACTGCTGGGAAATGTTTCATAACGTTTTCATGTTGATTCAATGAAGTGTTTAAGTTTAGCCCGCTGGTCCGCCAGCCCGCCCAGTTCACTCCGCTAGCCCGCTACACTGTTAGCCCGCCCACTTCACACTGCTGGGAAATGTTTCATAACGTTTTCATGTTGATTTAATGAAGTGTTTAAGTTTAGCCCGCTGGCCCGCCAGCCCGCCCAGTTCACTCTGCTAGCCCGCTACACTGTTAGCCCGCCCACTTCACACTGCTGGGAAATGTTTCATAACGTTTTCATGTTGATTCAATGAAGTGTTTAAGTTTAGCCCGCTGGTCCGCCAGCCCGCCCAGTTCACTCCGCTAGCCCGCTACACTGTTAGCCCGCCCACTTCACACTGTTAGCCCGTTAGCCTGCTAGCCCGCTCAGTTCACACTGTTAGTCCGCTAGACTGTTAGCCCGCTCAGTTCACACTGTTGGCCCGCTAGACTGCTAGCCCGCCCAGTTCACACTGCCAGCCCGCCACACCGCTAGCCCGTTACCCCGCGTACTTCACGGACATATCTGCATCTACAATCTTTTAAATAAGAACTACTTCCCTTGAAAAGTTAGTCATAAATTATTTCCTTGAAAACTTAGTCAAAAATTATTTCCTTGAAAAATTAGTCATAAAATTATTTCCTTGAAAAGTTAGTCATAAAGTTATAAAAGAAGTTTTGTTTCCTGTGTTGATGTTCGTATAATTCATTATGTGCCATTTTGTTCGGTCGACAACAGTTGTGTCTGTTATTGCTTTTTCTTTCTTCGTATTCGATTATGTTGGAAAAGACATTAACTGCACGATATCCATAAAGTTTAAACACATTTTCTAATGAATAATAATATAGACATGTATTCCAAATTAAATTAAAATATACCCCTTTTGGCAATTAATTTCCCAGTCCAAACACAATCTCGATGGGTTGTCTATTAAATTTCACTTTCCCACTCCATATGTCTTTTTATAATAATTCTTGTTTTAAGGGAGGGTATTTATCGTCTGATACAACTTTTTATGTCGATGTTGTTGTTGACTACTTTGGACGAATTTGTTGTTGCCGTCCCTGCTTAGGGCATAATTCCGCCTGGTACATTCATGTACCAACACCTAGAACTGGGTATTACACGACAAGTAATAGGTCACTGGGTAATTATGAATAATCTTCGGATATTTCAGTATCGTAAAATAAGTATTCAAATGTATCCACTTTTTAAATTTCAGATAAAGCATCAAGGCGTCGATTTAGAAAGCGATTGCGTACGTGTTGAAAAACCATATATGCACAATGAGGATGACGATTTTCCGATATGGCTGAGAAGGGACGACATAGTTACAAACAGTATCCGTACATGTAATATACATAAAGAAGAAATACTGCGAGAATCTGTTCTTCACAATTACAGTCCTGACACTTATCACCACTACAACGTAATTGCCGGTAAGCCATGGATATACGTGTACGGAAATACAACTTATGTTTTAGAAACATATGAACATAGAAAAATCCGCTTAGTTCCGCTTAATTTTAGAAATTATTACATTTACGTTTTGGAACACAATTGACAAACTACAAACACAGCATTCGTATCAGGTTGCGTCTTTTTGTATGTGTTCTAACGTTCTTTCGCCGTAACCAAGATTCAGTCAAAATAATATAAAACTTCAATTTTGAAAAAAAATCTGTGAATTTCCTAAGCCTAATGATTACCTTATTCCAACTTTAGAAATTAAATAGATAAAAATTCAACTTTGAAAGCCACTGACCACGGCAAAAATGTAAATGTTTTGATTGAACCTGTTCATGTGCAGCAATAGAAATGCATATTACTGCCTTCTACTGCATATATTCTATTCATACTGCATATTAATGCACAGCTTTTTCCTCAACTTGAGGACAGTGCGCCCAGCAATTTCAAAAACGATTTAATACACAGATAGTTTATATCATTGTAGTCGAGTTCATGATTGAGCCTTCAATCATGAATCAATATTATTGACAGCGGGCACGTCGTAGAAATTAACCTATATTCGTTATCCTAACTTAAAGGTTAACGTTTCATTTAAACTCACTGTGACATCATTAGCGAGATAATAGTGTGTTTTTTTTTATTTGGTCAACTCGATAATTGAAAGTACTTCGAATCTGTTTGTTCTGGGCATTAGGTCACTATGTCGTTTCGGTCGTCTCATGCAGTGGATAATTCATAAATTAATGACTTTTTGGTCATTCTTTAAGTATTCATTTTAAAAGCGTTAAAAAGTGGATTTGTTTGATAAAAAAACAACAATTATATTGTAATTGCAGATGCGAACATTCAACTAATGACAAATAAAATGCCAAGACTAAGTTTTAAGCTGTTTGCACAATCACACATTGGGTCAATCAGTTATTCTGCTTTGCAAACAAAGCTACATTTATTACTGCACATAACGTGGTTTATTTTTCAGAAGCTACTTGGTATGACATCATTAGAAAGGATGGGCCTTTAAATACTGCTGCTGCAAATGTTAGTATTACCCGTTTTTTGATAATTCTTCTTATTTCGTTATAATCAAACTTAACACAACAATAATCTTATTGCAATCTCATTTAAGCATACAAAAACGTAATAAGACTCTGTCGCGTTATCATCTAATATAAATATTACTTACACATCTACCAGTATTTAAGATCATTGAATGTGTATAATTAATTGTTAAGTCGTTTTTGTTCTCATATTATTAGTGCAAATAACAATTAAATTAATATCCTTAAAATCCTCTCAAGTCGTTTCTTATAGAATCACATCAGGATTTTAGAAAGCAAACACCTCATGCTGAATACATTATAGGAAATAAATATCTAAACAATACGAGGCCTATACACCCGATCACTCAGCTGCGAGACAGCGGGGACAGCCGGAATCTCTAAAGCTCGGCACTTATTATCTCCACTGTCTTTCTGGTTGAAAAACTCAGTCTTTAACGTACGATCATATACAATTATACTTTCGATCATAAATTAAGTTACTTACTAGGTTAATTTCAATACGTGTTTTTTAGAGACGACCGAAACTACCACTACCTTGGTCTGTGTGCAGAGGAGAGACTCCGCAAATGGTACGAAAATTAAACATTTTTGTTATTTTCTGCAAGATATTAATTTGTTTTTGTTGAATTGTGGTTCATTTAATTACTTTATTCTTAAAAGGTGAACCGTGACTTTCGAAACAGTAATTTCATGCGAAGCTTAAGTCTGTTATTTATATTTGGATATAAAAATAATTTGTTTTCATGTAAAATTTACAGAAGAAGGAATTGTGTCTACCTATGTACGAACAATTTAGTGTAAGGAAAAAATGAAATTCTATAGCAAAGTTATCAATGATCTAATTTCAATTTTGTTACAAAATATTAAGGCATTAAGAAAAGTAGTTAATGAAAAATCACCGACAAAGTGTACATTTTCTTGAATGTTTCTTAAAACATTAATAAAGGTATACAAAGTCTTCACGAATGTTATTTTGTGTCGTTTGTTTTTTTCTTCTGTGTTCATTCAACAACGTTTCCTGCACTTAAACATGTTTATTTTAGCTTGAACTTGCTTCCTGTGATACACCACACGCCAATCAAAGAGCGGTAGACACATTGAGGCGGTTAGATTCATTCCAGAATGTTTACTTGAACGATCCATATTCAAACAGAAATTTAAGTAAAACTTCATCGACCGACATGTATGGCAGCCCCGATGACGAAAATGGAGAAATAGAGTATACAGAGTGGTCACAGAGAAATATAGAATGTCGGGGATATAATAATTATGAGGCCTACGCAACAGAGGACGTAACAAATCAAGGCAATATAAATCAGCAAAGACCTTATTTAAGAATAAATCTGAATACAGAGTCCAATAATAAGCCAACGGTTGATCAACGGAATAAGACAGTGACTCCCAGGAAAAGCCATGTAATGGTTAATCAGATTTGTGGTACGTCTTAAGAAAAGCATTTTATACAATTTAAAATTGTTAGACAGAATTCTTGATGACAATACAGCGTGTTTTTTTTTTTGTCTTTTAAAACTTTGAAAGTTTCAGTAATCATTATAGAAATCTGGGTCCAACATCATAAAATTGATTCGCCATTTCAGCCAATCAGATGCTTGAGATTTGAGACTGGTCTCCATTTTTTAGTTTATGATATTTATGATTACGGAGTGTCATATTACCAAGTTTGGAAAGATATACTATCAAACTCATTTCTTACATTATGTTACAACGTTTGTAAAAAGCGCGATTGTTACCATATTTCATGAAAAAAAAGAATAGATATTGTTCATGTGAGTCCACAACACTCCTCCTTGCACGTTCATTGATAAAAAAGTAAATTATCAAAATCTCAATAACGACAAAAGCCAAAATAATTTCCTTTTTTATCGGTGAACGTGCAAGGAGTGTAGTGGATCCTTAACAGTCAATGCTTTCATAGGAAGATGTTCTTTGCCGTTCTTTAAAAGGTGCTTGGTCACATATCAAAACGAAAAAATATATCAAGTGTTTTTAAAGTGAGACTCCATAATATATTTTTTATTTAACATTTTTGATCATAATATATGGAAAGTCACTTTAAGAAATTACTGCATACTGCCTTAGTGAATTTGCAGATTGTTCACAGCTTTCATGGAATAATAGTTTAACGAGCAGAAATTTTTTCGTTCATAGAACACGACTTAACCATATTACTATCTCAATCAAATTACATACTAATTTTAGGAATTTTATTTTGTTCCGACAACCCAATGCCAGGAAACAGTCTTTACATGTCTCCTGAAGACGATTCTTGTTTAAGAAACAAAATACACACAAACGCTAACCCAGACACAGAGGATAATAAGGAGGTAAGCTGTAACCTTTTGAGCAGCTCTCATAATTGGGGCACGCCACGGGAAAAGGTACCTTCGGTCATTTTAGTGATATTTTATTTCTTACTAAATTTAAAAAGAACTTACAACTTTAAATCAATTTCTTATAATTAAAATGTGATTTGTTACACAGTTTGACAATACAATTGTAATTTTACCGCGAAATGCATAATAAATCATGTCGTCTTCTCAAATATAACGACGTCATTTCAAAGATTGACGTCAGCTGTCCGAAGGTACATTTTCCCGTGACGCGCCTCAATTATGATCCTCTTTGATTGGAAAATGTGTAGTCGGTGACATTTAAGAATTTTCAGTGTTTGTTTCGCTAAATTTACACAAAGAATAAACATTACATTTCATTTTCAACTAAACATTATATAATTTTCAGGGTCTTGACGTGGCACTGCATCCAAATATACTTAAGCGAGGGCATCCGGTCAAAGAATGAGCAGGATGAATTAAAAATAAAGATTGTATGAAGGCACATACCTTGCAAAATAGCCTACATGTATATCTTTTTTAAAGTTCTGCATACAAGATACTTTTATCCAGTAAAACATAGTCCTCGCTTAATTATCTTCAAATATTGTCCTATGTTCAGCCTCCTGATAGTGTTAAACTTTCTTAGACTGCATGATAAATTAATTAGTGCGAAATTCGTTACAATTTGGGCATGCCACGGGAAAATGTTTCTTGTGTGAAAGTTTGTGACATTTCAGTTGTTACTATATTTGGGAAGTACTCACTTTTACGTATTAATTCATCCGTTAACTTATATGTGATTTTATTTCACATTTTGACTGTGAAATGTTAATTTTACCGCGAAATTCATAATAAGCTATGTCGTCTGCTAATTGAATGACGTCAGTTTCTCATTCAACAATAAATGACACTGTCTGAATGTAACACGCTACAATTTATGTCGACTGTTAATTTTATTTAAATAAATAAAAATCAAATAAATAAATAAACAAATAAACAAACAAACAAATAAATAAACGAAACTATTAAGTGTTTTAAAACATCACAATTTTATTATTTTAGCTGTATAAGACCTGTAAAAAATTTTGAAAGTAAATACGATGTTATGTTCTTAACAGTCGACGTATGAATGAGTATATGTAAAGTCATGTTGTTATAGCGTTACTAACTTAATAATAATATTTTTTTATCTCCTCCAAATATGAAGACCACAAAGAAAGACATGTATAGCAATGACATATAGATAATATCAATAACATTGATTCTTACAGAGATAGTGCGCACGCGCGTATAAAAGAGGAAGAAGAAATAAACAGCATAATACAGCGCACAAATACAAACTTACAGCATAATACAGCGCTCAAATACAAACTTACAGCATAATACAGCGCACAAATACAAACAAAAAGCATCATACAGCGCACAAATACAAACAAACAGCATCATACAGCGCAATAATACAAACAAACATCATCATACAGCGCACAAATACAAACAAACAGCATCATACAGCGCACAAATACAAACAAACAGCATCATACAGCGCACAAATACAAACAAACAGCATCATACAGCGCACAAATACAAACAAACAGCATCATACAGCGCACAAATACAAATAAACAGCATAATACAGCGCACAAATACAAACTTACAGCATAATACAGCGCACAAATACAAACAAACAGCATCATACTGCGCACAAATACAAACAAACAGCATCATACAGCGCAAAAATACAAACAAACAGCATAATACAGCGCACAAATACAAACAAACAGCATCATAAAGCACAAATACAAATAAACAGCATCATACAGCGCACAAATACAAACAAACAGTATCATACAGCGCACAAATACAAACTTACAGCATAATACAGCGCACAAATACAAACAAACAGCATCATACAGCGCACAAATACAAACAAACAGCATCATACAGCGCACAAATACAAACAAACAGCATCATACAGCGCACAAATACAAACAAGCATAATACAGCGCACAAATACAAACAAACAGCATCATACAACGCACAAATACAAACAAACAGCATCATACAGTGCACAAATACAAACAAACAGTATCATACAGCGCACAAATACAAACAAACAGCATCATACAACGCACAAATACAAACAAACAGCATAATACAGCTTACAAATACAAACAAACAGCATAATACATCACACAAATACAAAAATACGTACATGTAGTACATAGTGGTACAATTAAAAATTACCACATCTGAGACATTTTTTACCCTTAACACAGCTTTAAGTCATACTCATCTTGATTCACATATAACCAACAAATCGTTTTCTTACAGACAAAACAATATTCGTCCACACAGCGAAAACTACATCGATATGAGGAAGCCGCCATCTTGTTCCGGAATTTAATAGTCAACACAGTGGTAGTGAGACAAATTCTGCCCCACCTTCACGCATGTCTTGATCGTCGTAAGTTATAAAGAACGACCTTTGTATTTATTGTTTTTTAAAAAGGGAAGGCTACAGCCTATTCAATTTATACTGTATACTTTTATACGCTTTTTTATGTGCAACTGTACTTATTACAGAACATCTGGCTATTATACACTAGGCATGATTATATGAGACCCATCTGATTGTTAAACAGCACAGGTATATAAATGAAAATTAAATTTACATTCACTTGTAAACCCACAATGTATTACACTCAAGATTAAGCAGTCGGGCCTCAATTGCAACACTTCAGTGAATACAGCTACTCATCTTGGTTTCCTCATGCCTTTTCCTCCAGATTCGGCTGACCGTCAACCAAAACTACTGATGTCTTTAAAGACGTGTTTTAATGTTCCTTTACACTCTCATTCTCACAATATGCAGAAGCTTGGGGTTTAAAGTAAAAGTGCTTTTAAGGATTATGTCACGATTTCGCGGGCGCTTCCTAACTCTACAACGTCACATGATATAACTTGGCAGACTTCATATGGTGATGTAAACACCAGTTCCTACATGTTCAATGTCAATGTCACATTCATTGAGAATAGGTCAAATTTGTCAAAATATTATGTGGTGCAGCAATCTCGCACTTGTTCCTGTAGGTTCTGATAAAAAAACTTCAATCACCTTTTTATTAAAGTTACCTTTCTGCACTTAATCCATGCAAAACAACATATTGGCTCGTCGTTAACAAAACTCCCGTATAACGTAAAATGTAAGTTGCTGACTACAGACCTTTTTGTTGTTTGATTTTGGTCACGTTCGTGGTAAACCGATAACAACGGAAGTCTGAAGTAATCTGGGACTACTTTCTAACAATTAACTAAACCAACTTCTTCTCAAGATATTGAAAGTTCATTTAAAATGTTTTCCCTTATTTTGAATGTTTAAACTCATCTGATGAAAGCGAATTATTTGCGCAGGTTAGTTTAAGAATAACACGGACTGAGTTCAAAAAAGTGTTCACATGTTTTACAGCCGATATCGAACATCTTAGAGAACTGAGTTCACACAACAGTAGAGAAGCAGCAGAAAAACTTCTGGATTTGATTCATTCCTCGCCAGAACCGGGCAAGTGGAAAATGCTTGTAGAAGCACTTGAAACATCTGGTATTGAATTTGCATAGTAACTGTATATTGTTTGTTTTGTCAGCCTTAAAATAAAATTTTATAAATAGAAAGCTGTTTTATAAAAGTTGGTTTTGACTTAAGATTATATGTAAACGATTTTTTACAAGAGGTTCGTTTTAGAAACTCCATCCCCAAACCCTTTATTGGACGCTAACCTTGAACAAGTGACATACCATACATTTAAACCAATTTGTTTTGTTTATATACATTATATTTTTATTTCCATCTCACAGTTAATAGAAGCAACTTATATTTATTCAAAAACTAACCTGACATCGGGGATTTATGATTTTTTCTCCAGCACTTTTCAAAATTCGGTCAATAATAACTCGTAACCTATGTATTCAATATATTATGTTTTTTAATGTATGAAATTGTCTACGGTTAAAGGTTCAAGTTGTTTAGGTAAAAAATAAGCACATTTGAAAAGGCATACATCTGGGCATCATTTAAAATAAAAATACAAAGAAGAAACTAATTCATATAATAATATTTTTAAGAATATTTTCTGTAACATGTAATAAAATATGATCTTATAGATCTGTTACAACCAGCCAATACAGTACATTGTGTTTATGTTCAATGTTGATTAAAACAAGAATATAATTGTTTTATTATTTTTTATTTGAAGGCAACAAGTTATTGGTGGATATTATGAGGCAAAACATAGTTGAGGACAACGATGAACAGATAAAAGTTTTCAACATGGTTACACCCCAACTGAGAGAAATGATATGTCCTAGTGAGCTTATACCTTATTTGCGGAGTGCTGACATTATCAATGGAGACGACGCAGAGGAAATCATTGCGAAAGAAAAACATTACGGCAGCATAGCTGCTGCTGACAACTTGCTACAGTGTATTCCAAAAAAGCATCCAAAGTGGTTCGATCTCCTGCTGTCTGCATTTGTAAGCGCAGGACGGCTTGATTTAAAAGAAATTTTAGAACTTGGAATAGGTAAAATCATTAGTTCATAAATACTCTTTTTTTAGAAAAGTATGCAATTAGTCAACTAACATAAACACGTAAGTCTCTTGTAACAAGGCGCTGTCGCCGTGATGGTGCGGGTTCGCTCCCAGGTAGAGGCAATATCATTTGCAAGTAAACTGTGTTAATGTTAAAAAAGTGGTTGAGAATAATGTGACTTTGATTTTAAAATTTGCACTGTAAATGGCGTCAAGTTGAACGTCAAAGATGAAGCAATGTTAAATGTAAGAAGTTTTCTATTTTACTTACTCTTTTCAAGTACTCTTTTCATCTATTTAAACATTAATAGTGGGACATATTAAAGTAGAATAGATAAGAAAAATAGAAATAAAAGGATATCATGTACGTGAATCCTCATCTAATCTAACTCTAGTGTTGAATCACTTAATCTACTACTCAATCATGTTAATCATAGAGATAATTCAATCTTTTAATGGAAACATGAAAATGTCATATATAATTATAATTATACATATTATAAGTATATAATAACTGCCAAAGAATGTGGTGTCAAGCACTTGTTTAAATTTATTAAAATCGTCCAACATTTTTTTCTATAAAAACAACAACAATAAAAATAATAAATTATTATTTTTAACGTGTTCTGTATAGAATTTTCAAATTTATATGTTATTAAAATCAAAGCGAAAAGCTTCTATTTGTGGAAACACAAATTTAGTTATACGGATAAAAATGATGCCTGGAGATTACAATTCCTTACGACATAAACATGTATCAATTGTGCTATGGTTCTGAAAAATCTAGGCCTTAACGAAGGAGTGAACCTGAGAGCCGTTGCATGCTAGTCCGACGCTCTACCTCGTCAACAGAAAAGCTAGCTAAATTTCGTGATATTACAATATTCAGTCAGTTTACAACGATACACCTTCTAGTCCGACGCTCTATCACGTTATAAAATCTAGTAGATCAATCACGGCGAGTGAGTACTTGTGCCGGGTAATGTCAAATAAATTAAACCTGAAAGTGTCCAACCCATATGTAGTTGTTAGCTTTCTTTCGAAATGAGATTGTCAGATTAAAATTCAATCTAAAAACCTTGAATATGAGAATTCATCCTTAAAATATCTGAAGGGATATAAACATTAAACACACGGTTGATTCCACCCTTTTAAGACGTTTCGGCCTTTATCAAATTTTACAAATTGCTCAATTTCAACATTTGTACAATTTGATTAAGGCCTTAAGGCCAACACGACTTTAAAGAGTGGAATAAACGGAGTGTATAAGAATTCAGTTTACATTTTCCTTTTTTAAATATCCTACTTAAAACACGTTTCCGAGAATTTCACGAAAACAAAGCCACGTGATTCCCCGCTCGTATAATGCGACTAGTTTGTAAAAGTTTTATTGCTATTTTATGTTAAGTTTTTAGTTTCCAGTTTATTGGCAAATCGGCATACATTATGTTGCCTAAGACATATGGCCAAGACATTTCATTTCGATTATGGATAACTAGAGTCTCGTGATACTTTGATCATATAACAAAATATCTTTGGCAGATAAATAAATATTTTTCCGATGAGTTAAGCTCGTCAAGAGAACTTGGTGATATCAATATTGTAAACAATTCTGCTGATAAACCATATTCACATTAACTTGTTTTTTCACCTGACTTTCACGTAAACTGTAAATGTCTTGCAAAATAATAAAGATAGTTTCTTTATTTTACAGCCAATGAGACACGAGATGAAACAATCACAGCGCTTACTGTTGTCAGTTTCAGCAGAAACGAGAGTCTTCAAGTTCCAGACTCGTTAACGGATTCTAAAAAGAATTTGTCTTGTTCAGGTATAACTCATGATACTTTTAAATACTTGAAAAACTTTTTAGTATTACTAAATTTTCCTAAAGGAAACAAATCAAATAAGTTTTCTGATTATCAAATATTCAAAAATATTTGTGTACAATTTCCTCAAACATTTCAGTCATTGAGAATGTCTTCGGCAGATAAAAAGAGTCGTTGCTTGGTGATGGTAGTTACAAGTTACCAAATTATTTGATGTAGTGTTGCAATGAAGAGGTTTAACGATTTTCAAATGTGAGATATAAACAAAAAAAAACCAATAACCTTTCTATGTATTTTTTAACATTGCAACCATTTCTACACTTAGTCTAGCATTATAAAAGGATGACCATACTTCTAAACATTCAATAGTATGAAGGTTGTCAAGGAAAAAAGAGTCTTCGGCCATACTAGGTGTTACTTTGGTAGGAAAAAACTTACAATTATCTATTATCTTTTTATAACTAGGACACCTTGTTACAAATAAAACATAAAACATTTCCTGATAAACCTTGGTAGCTCGTCTTGGATATTAAGTATTTACTTGCGCTGAATATTGGTTCAGAAACTGAAAAGAAATCAATTTAATACATAGATTTTTCAATCTTAATTAGAAGTACATATACCATATTCCCATTTTGAACTATACAAAAAAGAACATGAACAATAAAACTTTTATTTGAAGCGCTCTATTTTCTTGTAAAATTATGAAAATTGTTTTCCAGAAGACGAAAATGGTATGGAAACTTTTAACCAAGATATTGCAAATGTAATAGACGTTTCATCAAAACCAATGCTACCGACGTGTTTAATTCAGGGTAAATAATTAATTGAATTGAATAAAATCACTTATATAGGCATGTCTGAAATCGCAGTAATGAATTTACAGTGTAGTTGTTTCTTGGATTTAATCTGGGTATCTTAAATCTTCAACATTATTAAAAACTGCTAGAAACAGCAAACAAGCCGCGACATGCCTGCGAGACAGCACCTTCCAAAATGACAATTTTGAAATATTAACATAAAACACATCCTTTTATTATATATTCTAGTGGTTAAGATGGTAAATAGTTATTATATACATTAAACAAATCGTCAACGGGATAACACAAAGCCCCTTCAACAATATAAAAAGTGACCAGTTCAGTGGTTAAGCGCTATTGCAACTCTCTGAAATTGTTAGCATTATTCTGATTGCCTCTCGAATATAGGAGTGATATTTTATATCTTAGACTTTCGTACTAAAGTGATCATTTACATTTGACATTGTGATAATCGTTCGTTCTGTTACAAAATAAATGCACGCTTTATATGCATTTCGGATACATTTTTTGCAGGCGCAGAAACGGAATTTGGTAAGACTCCTGAAGACGAAGACATCTTAGATATTATCCCTAAAAATACAGAATTAGAAGTACCGGCAAAGTGTGGTAAATGTAACTTCTTATGTTATCAGCGTTTTGGGAGTATATATAAAGGTTTTATTCTTTTGGCAAATGTTGCACCAGTGAAGGATAATTGATATAAGTAGCTTTATTTTTCTGATTCATATACATATTTACCTTAAGGGATTTCGCTTATGATTATTGCATAGGTTTCGAATAGTTAGAATGTTTACACCTTTTAGATTTCAATTATAGTTTGCAGTTTGTAAGATACTTACTCAGATTACACAGGGCCTTTTGTGGTGAAACCTTTGGAATGAAATAAATAAAACTTACCTAGAACCTGGTTTAAACCCCCAGTGGCAATTTGTTTTGCCACTGACCGTTCCAAGGCGGAATCCCCAAAGGTTCTCTTCTTCGTTAATTGTTTGTGGCGTCCTATTTGAATTGACATACTTATATAAAACATGCGCTCTCTCTCTTCCTCCCTTCTTTTTCGCTGCGTGGGGAGGCTGTGTTTTGTGAGTGTGGCGATTCCTGATATGCATATATTGCTTTTTTACATAATCTGATAATCTTCTTTGTATAATATAAAGGCTCTGCAGGTTACATAAATACATACATTCTTTTGCTTGTAACCAACAGGTCAATATCTGATAAAATATTTTATTCCGCACATTTTTTTTTTCACATTTACTTTTTCACATATACAAGTTCGAAAAGTATTATTTTCAATTAAATATCAACAAATTTTGAATGAAAAAAAGCAACAACATTTTTCTTGTAACATTTTAACGACAAGAAAACAATATCTTGTGCAAGAATTTTTATGAAAGAATTTTATTGACTGATACTCAGTATAAAAAAGTGTTGTTGTTTTTTTTTTATTTATTTCTATGTCTAAAAGTGTGGCATTCTTACTTCATGCGGCCAATCTGTCAAATTTAAGAGTTCAATAAAATGTAAACTAACATAATAACATATCTTGTTCATATTTATGTACGTAAGTAAATGTCCAGTTTCACTGAAAATTATATCAAATTATATGGTTTGAATAAAACATCACGTAAGTGTCACAATCGATATTTATGTTGTCAAATGTGTGATTTGCTTCGTTTTTTAGATTTCTGAAAATATTAGGGGTGATTTTGTTATATATGCAAGGGGTCTAACCTGAAGTAATAAAGATCGATGCTTTAAGACGGCCATTTCATGGAGAGTGGTGTCAATTGGTGATAAAACAGCATTGTTTTGTTTACATCGACCACTAATTCAGTAAAGTAAGTACATTTTCTTGTATTATAGGTATTGTGTATGAGATAACCACCTAGCCGCTTGTTTCAGACATCTGCTTCTGGTCCGTTTTTGTCTGTCCATGCAGTGGTTGAAGCGTGAAAGAAGGGATAGCGGCATAGGGGTCCAAACTCTGCAATGTCTGCAGACTGATTTTGGGAGCTTTAGAGAATTAGATTTCGCCTTGCTGTGTTTGCGGGGTGCGGCATACATTATTTAACACTTTAGCACGTTTTCCTGTGCTAATAGGAGCCTCTGTGTTCATTTTTTTACATTTAAGACGATTTCATGGAGAACTGTCTCACTTTAGGACAATTTCATGGAGAACCGCCTTACTTTAGGACAATTTCATGGAGACTTACATAAGAAAGCCATTGTTAATGGATTTAACACCAACTCTTGTTTTCATTTTTTAGGTCTAGTTCCAAACATGAGAAAAAGAAAACCCGTGTTGAATCTAAGACTTACATATTCATTATAAATTTAGTACTTATTTTGGTGAATTGTTAAAAACTTACCCAAGGCAATGTAATAGCTCCAAATAGTAGGTCTCCACCTTCTTCATATATGTCGCTATCACTAATACCCTGTTGTGGCTCAGACATGTTTTTGGATCTAAAGAAAAATACAATATCTTTAACAAGTAATAAAAGGTTTAGGGATGACAACAGTTATTCAAACATTCGAATACAGACGAGACATTCTAATACTTTTAAGTGTTCGAATATTAATTTTTGTTAAACGAAATACAAAGAAAAGCGAATAAATTTAAATTATTTCTGGTCAGGACATTTAATTTTCCACTAAATTCGATTTATAATGAACAGAAACACCTGGTGTTATTATAAGAAGTGTGATAGTCAATATACTTCCACCAATTAACAGTGATAGGCAGTTTGAGTGACCGTTAATATCAATTATCAGGGCTTCTTGATAACAATACGGACCGGTGTTTAATAAAGAGTTTTGCCATGAGGTGTGAATTCACTAATGCTGGTGTATGTTTTAATTCAAAACTTTGCCATTGGGTTAAGCTAAAAAGGTAAAAAGCCCTATCAAATGATTGTCATAATAAAGATAATTTGCATAATCAGTATCACGCGCATCCAATCCCGATCATATGACTTTTCGACTGGTGCATACGTTAAAATGGGATGTCTTAAGGTGAAATTGTGTCGCGTAATCCGTTTTAAGCACTTAAGTAAAGTACAGTCATGGATACCTAACAAGCAATGATATACTGGTCTTAATTGTGCTTATTGCAGTTAATGGGTGCAGTTCTTGACTTGCCAATATACTCATGTTCAATACATAGTACAATTACAATAAAAATTACAGATATACTTCTGTTTATTATAAACTAATCAGTGTCTAACCTCTCCAAAATTTATAGCTCTCCATGAAATTGTCCTAAAGTGAGACAGTTCTCCATGAAATCGTCTTAAATGTAAAAAAAATGAACACAGAGGCTCCTATTAGCACAGGAAACGTTCTAACGTGTTAAATAATGTATGCCGCACCCCGCAAACACAGCAAGGCGAAATCTAATTCTCTAAAGCTCCCAAAATCACTCTGCAGACATTGCAGAGTTTGGACCCCTATGTCGCTATCCCTTCTTTCACGCTTCAACCACTGCATGGACAGACAAAAACGGACCAGAAGCAGATGTCTGAAACAAGCGGCTAGGTGGTTATCTCATACACAATACCTATAATACAAGAAAATGTACTTACTTTACTGAATTAGTGGTCGATGTAAACAAAACAATGCTGTTTTATCACCAATTGACACCACTCTCCATGAAATGGCCGTCTTAAAGCATCGATCTTCTTACTTTAGGTTAGACCCCTTGATATGGAATGCACTATAAATTCACTAATATTTGCGGAGAAGTATTTTTCGTAAAAAAGTGAAATATGCATATCAGGGATGGTCACATCCAGCAGACACAGCCTCCCCACACAGCAAAACAGTAGAGAGGAAAAGAGAGCATGTTATTACAATAATCAATTTCAATATGGACGCCACAAACAATTAACGAAAGTGAAAACCCGAGGGTTTACCGCCTTGGAACGGTCAATGGCGTAGATTTCACGAGCGTGAAAGTTTGTGTGTTTTTAAAACCTTAACGATAATTATAGCATTATACGTTAAAATGATGAAGAAATTTATTATTAAAACTACTTACATCGTTTAATAAAAAAAATCCCGACATTTCATGCATATGAACTTAAATGCATACGTAATTGTAAAAAGGATCTGTAGAAGATGGCTGACTAATGTTTATGATTCTATTAAAATAGTTAGGATTTTTAATGGTTTAAAAGAAAAGAATTGGAATGTTTCAGGTGATATATGTTATATCGAGCTTTTATATTTATTATAAATTTCGGATTTTGTTTATAGCTTTTTGATCACGAACATATATTATTCATCGTTAAAATTACCGATTATACCTTAGCTAAACCATTCATATGATTATAAAGAATTTTCGAATTAGATACTAGTTATGGATGAAAAAAATCTAGTTCAGAATTTATGGGTTTTTCTTGCATTTTTTGTAGACGGACAAACGGACTTGGCGATAATTCCGAAAGCCGAGGAAGTCTTTGCGGTTAAACATCATAAAACAATATTACACGTATCGGATAAGTGTGGTAAATATTGTTGTTTCTAAATCAGCGTTTTATGCATTTTTTATTCCAAACCAGCATGATACATATTCTTTATCAGGTATATAGCTTTTATTTTGTAATTTGTAATAATTCGCAAGTTAAAAATCATGAATCAACACAAGAAATTCAGAAGATATATTATAATGTCTATTTACTCTATGTCTCGTATGTATTTTCTTTGTATTTATTTTATATTCCCGTAATTTAGTAAAGTATCTTAAAGAAAAACAAAAAGTTAGGTGTTTTTGCTATGTATTAGTCATATTACTCTAATCGTTCTTTTACCGATTTTCTTCTTTTTAACGACCCACAAGGCATTCTAGCTCTCTCTTTCTCTCATTCCGATCCTGACAAACATCCCCTTACAGAAACTCGCTAATTTGTACTAAATGTTCGCTGATCAAGGTATCGCGATCTTAACGAAAATAAATACACCAGTAGCCATTATATGATTGTTTTGTTACGCAGCTTGTAACAATGGTCGGGAATATAGTCAGCCGTATGATGAGCCCTTAAAATGTTCCAGAAATGACATTTCAAACGAAAGCACTGCTGGCCACGAAGACAACAGAACAAACAATGCCAATATTAAGACCTGCAGCAGTGAGCATGTCACTCATACAGAGACAGATCATGCAAGGGATCACACCACTAATCGCTGCGATAGCGTACTAGTGAAATCTACCAATGATTCAATTACAGAGCTTAGACAGTTAAAAAGCGATACTCGAGCTAAAATTAAGTTGCTTGAGCTAGAGAATCAAGAGTACATGGAGATAAATGAGGACTTTGACCGCATGAATCAACTGTTACGTGAAAATCGAGATTTCCGTGATAAACTTACCATAAAACGTAAGATGGAAGCAGCTTTAAAAGCCGGTAACTCATTAATTATTTCAAATTCTTCAATGTTTTCGATACTGTTACAACCAAGAAAGCAAAAAGAATGTTTTTTCTTAATTTTGATAAATTTTAAAGATAGAGTTAATATTTTAAAGTACTCAGTTTAGTTTGAAAATACAATCTAAAACAAAAAGGGAACTATGCATATAAGGAATGGCCACATCTATTCACAGCCTCCCAAAACAGTCAAAAAGTAGAAAGGAGAAGAGAGAATGGTTATACAATGATTATATTAAAAAAGACGTACCTGTCAACATAGCATATCAAAACATATTAAAATGAAAATTATTGAATATTTATGTTACTACAGCACGATTTATGTCTTATAAAACATGAACATTGATTATTGCTTTCTGTCTAATTTACAGCAATATCCAAGGACACAATCTGCGATCTCTGCAATACTGATCGTTGTGCCGCATGTCTTTGTGAAAGTGCGCTTTATACAGCTCCCAGTAGAAGTTCTCATAGAATGACAGTTGAATATAGAGACAACGACAGGTGTTCGTTTAACATGGACAACCCCTGTTTTCTTCAGCTAGAAAATGATACGGTTGTTAAAATATTCGATGTGAATTCAACTTATAAGGATTCTGCCTTCTATTCCACTGGAAGTTACAATGGTTACACATGTGAAGACTAAAGGAAATCAATACGTTCGAAAAATTTTCTGAGAAATTCGTAATGACGGGGAAAATATAGTTTTAAACTATTGTCTAATTGCAAATCGGTTTGAATTATTCCTAACGTAGGTTTAAAGAAATATATGAAAACGTTAGTTAAGGGTCCAACACACTTCTCCTAGGACGTTCATCGCTAAAAAAAGAAAAAATCAAAATCTCAATAACGGCACAATGCCTTTCAGTGAAACTTTGCCCAAATAGTCGTTTTTAGTGTATCTTCCTTTTTAAATACTATTATATAAAGAACAGTTAGAACAGTAAAGCAAAATGGGTAGTCGTCCAAATTCCCTAAAATTCTATACATACATTTACAAGAACTAAGCGGTACAAAATACATTTTAAAATTCCCACACGAGTGTAATGATGCTTACAAGAAAATGTTGTGTACTTCGTAAAGAAATTTTAATTGATGGGTGGTTTGAATATCCCAGCCATGTGATATCCAGAATTTATATTCTCAGATTCCCTGTCAAAATTCTACTGTGTTAAGTTCCGTCCATTGTTTTCTCGTTGAGGGCAAACCCATTCTATCTGGGCATCATACGCCGCTGAACATGGAATGGTATTAATCTGAAAATACCGCACTGAAGGTTCCATGTTCACCACCATATGCTTACCATCGTTTGGGATGGCTCAAAATTGTACTGTTTATTGGTGTAAATATTGCGCTCAACCCGGGGCTAGGCGTCGTGGGCAGTAATATGCATTTCCATTACTGCCCATGAACAGGCTTAATCAAACCGAGCCTGCAATATTTTCGTATTTCTCGTGTTCGATGGCTTTCAAAGCTCCCTTTTCATCTATTTCAAATGCGAAAAGAGGAACAAACGTTTGTCACCTGTTTACACGACCAGGTAGCGACCAGGAAATTGAAGGTCAAACACACTTTTACTAACATCTCATATAGTTTACATATGTAAGTCACCGGGACACAAGATATGTTGTCAGTATCATAATACTCATGTGGGCATTTAAAATGATGTTTTGTGTTGCTAAGTGCTTATTGACTTGGAATCTGACCATCAAAGACATTTCCTTAAAATTTCCTTTTTTTAAAAAAAGGAATAGATTTTATTAACCTTCCAAGTATATTTAAGGATAACACAGTTCAATCGGCTGTTCCAAATTATTTTAAGAATATTGAATCGCCTAATGTTTGTAATAAATACAACAAACCAACAAGAAATACAATTTTTAATTACAATAAAATTACCTCTGATTTACAATTTCGCAAGTAAATGTGAAATACAACATAAGTACATTCCAGTACTTTTCTTTTGAACCATTTAAAATCCTAACTCCTTTAATAGAATCATAACAAATATAAAAATACAACAAATCAACTAGAAATACAATCTTAATTACAACAAAATTACAATTTTTAATTAGAATAAAAAAAATGCTTTTGCATGCAACATTGTTAAGCTGATGGGCGAGTTGTAGTTATTTCACCAAGACAACTTGTGCTTGTTTGTTGATATGAGAACCTTTTGGGGCAAGTGTGAGGTTGGTGCACCCTAGAACCTGTTTTAAACCCCCAGTGACAATTTGATTTGTCACTGACCGTTCCAAGGCGGTAACCCCTCGGGTTCTTATTTTTGTTAATTGTTTGTGGTGTATTCTTGAAACTGATCATTTTATTAACCATGCTCTCTCCCTCTCTCTTCTTCTTGACTGTGTGGGGAGGCTTTTTTTTCTTAATATGGTAATTCCTGATTTTCAGACAAAATTTTTATCCTTAAACCTATTCCGAGGTGCCAGCCCTTAACCCAGTTTTTAGTACTAAACATGATAGTTTATTTTAGATAGATATAATATAACAGATTGTGATTTCAAGTCATTTTACACTACATTTTTTATTTTAACTTTCTTGATTTAAGATGAGAAAGAACTGAGAATAACAAACAAATAAAATAATAGATCTGGCATTCCGCTAAACATGTTTAATTGCCAGCAAAGTAAGGAATTAAATCTACGTATTGTGTTTAAATCAATTATATTATTAAAATCTAAAATATATTTTTAAAAAGGTAACTATTGACTTTGAACAAATTTGTGTGTGCCATTTTTTGGGTTGAAATGAGTCTTAAAATTGTCATTTTTCGGACAACAATATTTGTTGTGTTATCCTTAATTGACTAACGTTTATGATAAATAATTACTTTTTGATGGATAATACTACCATAAAACATCGAATATAAAGAGTAAGTGGATTTGTGCATATAAACTGGAGATAAATGAAAAAATGTTAAATTTTAAGCAACACCTCAGGCAATGTTGTGGGTCAACATTCTTATTTTGACGTTACTAATCAGTGTTTGATGTCATGTGAGATCTCTTTGTTGCTTTGTAAAATGAATAATAGGTTTCTGTTTATCAGCAATGAACTTTAGTTGTTTCCCATGTCGACTCTACATACATGTATGACTCATCAACACTTTGAGGGCCCTCGATTCTGTGGAAATATACTACGGTTGGTGGTTGGTTTATAATATTTTAGTTGTTTATTTAATTGGCCAGAATGGGCCCAATTTCTATTGGGACCGTGGATATGCCTACCATCAACAAACAATAATAACATGTTGGTGACCCAAGTATGAAGAACTTGGGTACACTACATTTTCAACATACAAAGTGGCGATATACGTTTCACGTTTCATGGACGGAATTCTATCCATAAAGAGAGGTATTCCCCTTATTTCAACACCAGCTTAGGGTTTATTTACCAATGGGTTTCTGGAATTTTAGAAACCATGGGCCTCAGTTTAGTAAGGGCACCGCCAAGTTTCACTAGTACGAATAGGGTTGGCCTGTCATTGCAGATCAAGTCTGCCAATTCCTGTGATAAAGGCAAAACTTGCTGTTCAATATGGGATAATTTCGATGGCCTGCTTAAAAAAATTGCTTTTCAGTGCGGCTATCCTCCAGCATTTCAGGGATCCACATTTACCCAGGCATACTCGTACATCATCCATCTGCTACAATCCATCAGTATGACGGAGGTTCCATCTCGGAAATCTCCGGCAAATATTGGAGACATTTCCTTATTGAAGCAACACTGTGTTTAGATAAGCTGCACTTGATAATAATAAGGAGAGCAGCGGAGTATCTGGCTTTTCTGTTGTAAAACAGCCGACATCTTATCCTTCTCTAATTCAGCAGTTGGAAAGGCAATATCGAGACAAGGAGTTGCCTTAAACATATCTGTTGCGCTTACACAGTCTGCATGTTAGGATGCTAGGTAGTCTTTTGATCTATGGGCAGACAGAGTTGTCCTTCTGGTCTTTTAAGCACACTCTGGTATTTGTGAAAAGGCAGGCGGTAATGAAGCTATGCCAGGGCTTGGCAGATGTCACCGTTGGGGACTAGTTTAGTAACTAACGTTTCCAGAAGGTAGAAGAGGCCTTCGAAAGAAAAGGAAAGTATCAACACACAAAAGTTTTCTTCCAGTCTGATACCAAACCGCCAGCTGTGTGGGCAGTAAACGTGTGAAAAAATCAACTCATGACACCCCAACTCTGACAGAGATTGTTAAGAGCTTTATGGATTTCCTTGATAACCTTCAGTCGGGGAAAAAGGGTTAAGGGTGTTCCCCATCTGATGGTAAGGGCTGTTTATTAGTTTCCTCGTTGAAGAAGGCCGAGTATGTCCCTCTTTAAAGTAGATCCGGCTCACTCATCGGCCTTTTGCAGCCGTCCAAAAAGTGGGAAGGCAGATAATTAAACAAGGAGGTGTGTGGTAGAAATGCAGTTATCTCAATCCCATTAATGACCTTGACGTGACCAATGATCTATGGCAGACTGTGTATTCCCGGGAACTTCCAGCCATTCCAGAACCTGGACTTGTTGATGTCTGGCCATTGAAATCGAGAAAAGCTATTAACCATTAGACATTAATTATCATCAGCAAAACAGTGAAGTGTAGGACGCGCTTCTGCTTTAACAAATTCTAATGTTAGTAATCGAGGCAACCACATGAGTAGATTCATCAGGTTCTCGATCGTCGCGACTTTAATATAACTTACAACCCACGATGAAATTATGCAAAAGACGTGAAATTTGCATATCAGGAATCGCAACACTCAGAAAACACAGCCTCCCCACATAGCGAAAGAGAAGAGAGGAAAGAGAGCCTGTATACTATTTATAATAATATCAAATTCAAGTAAGACACCACAAACAATTAACGAAAATGAAAACCCTAGGGGTTACCGCCTACCGCGTTTAGTGGCAAAACAATTTGCCACTGGGTTTTTTATACAGGTTATAGGGTGCACCAACCCTATAGTACAAGTTGTCTATTAACTCCAACCCACCCATCAGCTCAAAATTGTCGCATGCAAAAGCACACAAAATATAAAACAAAAGAAACTAATTTCATTGCAAAGCAAAAGGGCTGGTACTACCGCGACCAGAGCACCTAGAATCGAAACAGCAAGAGCACGATTACAGGGATAAAAAAACAAATCGATCTTCTATGTCTTTGCGTAAGATTTCACCAAAAACGTTCATAAATTTGTCAACCCCTGCCACCGTCGTGCATTAAATATAAATCAAAACAACATTATAGTACTGTAATGAAAGTAATTTCATACACAAAAACAAGGAACAACTGCTTAAGGAAAACGGAACGGTTTCGAGACTTCTGCAAAATCTGAGGTTAACACTATGTTCTTTTTGTTGGTTTTTTTCGTAATTTTTATTATTCAATATTTTAATCAATCCCACAAAAACATATCAAATGACAACAAAAACTATTCAGTAGCATGAAATAGAACACGATTAACAAAGATATAATCTGTATTTTCTTTTCTTCGAACTGATTTTGTTCATTCACTCTTATTATCTTTCACTCATTTCTGCATTCATGCATCCTCTCAGTCTAACACCCATCCAACCTCTCATAACTCATACCCAGGAAATCCAGCGAGTTGATATTAAGTGTTTTTCAAACTTATACATCAATAAAAAAATGGTTCTACCCCTTCCGTATATGAACAATATAAAACACGACATTATTTGTGTGTTTGTGTTTGTTGGAGAAAATTAAACAACTTTTATCAATGTGTATGGATTATATATTTTGAGTTTGCTATAAAGTCTTTCAACTATTTTCTGTCTTTTTGTTTTTAATCCGTCTATACTTGGTATTCTTTCGTTACATTTATTAAAATGATACCGCCTCTACCTGGGAGCGAACCCGCACCGTTAAGAAATATAAAGTATCGCTGTTAAAATGATGCATTTTAGAGCTGATTCGTTTCGACCTATGTTATATTTAAGAAAAGCGATGTTTAAATAATTTATGTCTTCGTTTATATTTTTTCGTATAAAATAGGCTTTTTTCTTCCAAGATTTTTGTACGTGACTGCATTCTCAAAACAAGTGTTCTATACTTTCCATGTTCATGTTACAAAAATAACATAAATTAGAGTTGTGATAACTTTTGTTTTACCAGAAGTTTATTGGTGGGTATTATTCTAAATATTAATTTATATTGAAAGTTCCTGAGCACAGAGTCAAAAGTTGCTTTATAGTTGTCCTCCCAATTCAATGTTGTACTATTAAATATATGCCGCCATTTTGTTTGGGATTGAATTATTATGTTATTTTCTGTTTTTATAGCATATTGTAGAAATGTTTGTTAACATGTTTTTGTTTGATGCTTTTGTAAGTAAAATGTTTTCGTATCTTCTTTATTCAAATTCTCTATTTTTATATTTTGTTTGATGAATTTTGGACTACAGGAGATGAGAATGTTATTATTTCAATTGCTCTTTTGTGCTCTTTTGGTTGGATACCATAAATACGCTTCATTTCTTCAAAGGAGAATAACGAATTGTTGCGAAACTCGTATAACTGTTCTACGTATTTTACATATACGTATACATATTTTATACTTTTGTCAAATCATTCTTTATAGAAAATGGTTCCATGAATATGATTTATGTTGTTGTTATTCCAAATAATTTCTTTGTTTGGTGATATTTTTTGTTTAATATTTCTTATTTTAATCCACGATAGGATTATGTCCCTAAACAATATACAGTTTTTTTCAGTTTATTTGCGAATTCTTTATAATCTATATTGCACTTAAATATAAAGTTGTTTCCAAAAGAATTTAATTTTGAAAGAAAAATATCTTATTAGCGTTTTACAAAATTCATCTAGTATCATTTTGACCCAACTTGACTGTAGAGTCAACCATTTTTAAACCTCCTTTTAATACTGTACTGCTGTTGTATTGTTACATGTATTAGTTTGTCAAGATTTCCATTCCAAAGAAAATTATTCGCATATCTTTCTGTATTAGCTTTCACATTTGGCAATGCAGACATGATATAAGTTAGTTTTGGTAAAGCAAAAAATAATTATAACTGCGATTTTTTCTAGACGTGTAAGTTTTCTATGTTGCCATTGCTTAAGGCAATTAACAAATTTCTTTTATTTTCGAATTGATATTAATTTTATTATTAAGTTTTGCATTATTGTAGAACGATATTCCCAATGCCTTAGCCGTTTGAGACTCCCAAATGAACTTTTTCATTTTTGCAATATTCCATATCCTTGTTTTCGAGAAAGACAGCTCTCAATAAGATACACTTTATGACATTTAATATTAATGCAGACTCATGTCCAAAATTATCTAATATATTTATAAGGTTTTCAAAGGATTTCGGGAGCCATCTGTTATAAAGGTCGCATCATCTGCAAGCATTACTGATTTTATCTCATGGCCGTTTATTTTTAACCCTCTAATAATGGGATTTTTTCTTAAAACGTTTGATAGAAGTTCAATACACAGTTTAAATAGATAAGGTGACAGTTGACAGCCTTGAAAAACTCCCTTCTTTTTGCAGAAAAAAACGGGGATATGTGGCCGTTGTTGATAACACAACTATTCGCATCACAAAAAAGTGAAATATGCATATCAGGAATAGCCACATTCATCAGACACAGCCTCCCCACACAGCCAAAAAGTAGAGAGGAAAAGAGAGCATGGTATTACAATAATCAGTTTCAAAATGGACGCCACAAGCAATTAACGAAAGTGAGAACCAGAGGGGTTACCGCCTTGGAACGGTCAGTGGCTAAACAATTTGCCACTGGGGGATTAAACCAGGTTCTAGGGTGCACCAACCTCACACATTTGACCCAAAATAATCTCAAATCACAAAACAAGTACAAGTTGTCTTGGTGAAATAACTCCAACCCACCCATCGGCTAAACAAAGTTGCATGCAAAGCTCACAAACATATAAAACATAAGAAGTTAATAGTATTGCAAAGCCAAAGGGCGGGTACTCAATGATCTTACCGAGACCAGAGCTCCTGGAGTAAAATCAGCAAGAACACGATGGCAGGGATAAAAGAAACAATTCGAGCTTCTATGTTATTTTAAGAAAAGATTTCCCCATAAACCTTCACAAACTCTTAAACCCATGCCGCCGTCGTGCAACCAAAGAGGTAAGCATAATGATCAACTGTAGATGGGTTTATCACCAGGCCTGCAGAGCGCTGCAGAATATCATGTTGGTAACCTTTCTTTTTGAATTTACAGAAGGTTTTAAAAAATAACCGGGAGTAATTAACATTGCCTTTTATTTTCTAAAGTTTATAAATTAAATCTCCATAAAAAAACTGGCTGTGAAATACCTTGTTGCTTAAACTGCACCTGTATTTCTGAATTAAATCTGGGCATCGGCGATAAAACTTGCAAAAGATTTTCCTTAATTTATGTTACCGATAACCTTGTTTTAAAAGATTTTCTGTAATACAAAGATTACGTTCATTGGAATCATTAACATCGTTGCAAGCTCTTGTAAAGGGAACAAGCTGTCAGAGATATAAACCCCGTAAGATGTTGCAACATCGCCGTCTAAAACGGATTAGAAGTTTCCCTACATTTGTAGCCAATCATAAGCTATGAAAACTCAAATTTTTCAGCGATTTAATGCAATAGAACTGCTTTCTATTTTCTATTTTGCAATTAACAAAATATAACAATCTATTTGCAACTGCACATGCGCACGGGTACCAATGTTGGGCAACTTCTAAGTCGGATAGAGTCTATTAAGACGTTTCTACAGAAAATAGAAGCCTGCACTCGCTGCGCTCGTTGCGGCTTCTATTTTCTATAACGTCTTAATAGACTCTTATCCTATACAAAGTTATTATATTAAAATTAAAATTATCGATTTTATCACATATTTTAGTAGTTACGTATACGATTTTTATCCGTAAAATAAGATTCAACCTGATCATAACCCACCTTTTCTAGAACTTTAGACACTATGTTTAAAATTGAGACTTGTAACCAACTTATAATTTATCATTCTTTTTAAAAAGGGCCACAACTCTAACCGATTTGAGTTCATATGGAATGATACCTTAAATAAGTGAAAGATTTATAAAATGTGTTATAGGACCAACAATAATAGATGACACATCCTTAAGGAAACGAGAGGAAATGCAAAAGTTATAGCCAACGTTAAGTTTTCGTGACGGACGGACAGACGGACATACTGACAGACGGACGGACAAAGCGATCCCTATGTATCGCGTTTTCTTCGAAAGGGCGACACAAAAAGAATGCTTACCAACATGATATTCTACAGCGCTCTGCATACCTGGTGATTAACCCATCTTCAGTTGATCATTATGCTTACCTTTTTAATTGCACGACAGTGGCAGGGTTTGAGATTTTATGAAGGTTCTCTGGGGAAATCTGTTTTAAAGAACCAAGAAGCTTGATTTGTTTCTTTTATTCCTGTCATCGCGTTCTTGCTAATTCGACTCCAGGGGCTCTGGTCTCGGTAAGATCATCGAGTACTCACCCCTTTGGCTTTGCGATGCTATTAGCTTCTTTTGTTTTATATGTTTGTGTACTTTTGCATGCCACATTGTAAAGATGATGTGTGAGTTGTAGCTTTTTCCCCAAGACAACTTGTACTTGTTTGTTGATATGAGAACCTGTAAGTGAAGTGTGAGGTTGCAGCACCCTAAAACAATTGGCCATTGTTGCGTTTCAGACATGTTTATTTTTGTGCGTTTCAGACTACATGTTTATTTCAACACTCAAATTTAGCAAAGTCCAAATGTAGTTTTGAAATTCCTTTAAAATTCACTGTTTCACCACCTGTAGTTTTTTTCAACTAAAACTTTTCAAAATATTGTAAAATTTTAATATTTTTCTCAGAGAACAAAAACACTCGACTTTTCAATCCACCGGTTCGCGAAGATTTCCTGCATTAAATATAAAAGCAAAACAACATTTATACATTGTAATAAAAGTAACTTAATACACTAAAAAAAACCAAGAATCAACTGCTTAAGGAAAAAGGAACGGTTTCGAGACGAATAATTAGCAGATCATTGCGTCACGGCAGTTTTTTTTCTTGCGATTTGTCCAGTATCTGATGAATATACACTTTACTAACATATTTAACCGAAAACACTAATATGCTTTTAGTCTGATATTAACCGTTTGTAAACGCGAAACCAACTGGAAAGCCAACTCCACTTAAAAATGTAAGTCCATAGATAGTAGCTCCGAACTTAACGTTGCTATCTGCGTGCCACAGGCGATGGTACCCTAATCCAATATTAGCGATTATAACTGTATAATTATTGAAAGGATCAGGAACGTCGTACTGTGTTTTCACGCTCAGAGATGATCCATCCAAATATAACTGCGCTGATTGTGAAGACGGAACAATAATGGACAAGTAAAACAGATAATTCGGATGAACATAATAATAAACATATGGAATTACAAAGTAATATTCATTCAGGTAGCTGCCTACAGCTGGAATAACCGTCATAAATGGGCCACCATCTATACTGTCATAACGTTGTCCAATTCCAAACTGAATAACACTAATAGGTGCAGCAGATGTGACCACCACAGGTTTAGTCCCAATCAAAATTCCTTCATCAGGTAAACTGCTTGCGAAATTACAAATAGTGTTTGTACTGTTTTTTAAGCAAACCATTTCATGCTGTATCGTTAGGATTTTCAAGAAAGATCCTTGTTTTGGAAATATAGGAGAAACTATAAAGCTTCTGTCCCAGTGTTTAATTGGAACCATTTGTTCCAAAAGGTAACCGTCGTTATAAACATTATGAGGAATAAGCGCGCCCGATGCTCCAGATATAACGGCGACAATCTGGTCTGATTCAATATAAGTGTCTGATAAATCTGTATTACTTTCATGTTGGCCAACACTAAATGGTTGAAATGTAGATATTGTTGTTCTCTGGTTCCTGAAGGTTGTGCTAACTTTTGTATTTTCTCTAATGCCAATAATGGAAAAATATGCTGCGTAAGGGTATTGTCGATAGGGTTTGTAGGAAGCCACTTTGTATGAAGTTCCTAGAGCTGTAAATGGTAGGGCCAAATAAGTATCCACATCGGAAGTGCGTCTGGTGACAAACAGTGCAACAGGAACATTTGTTTTAATATGCATCCCACGTGTTTCGATAAACGTTCCTCCTTTCAAGATAGATGGGCTGACTGTCAATGTTGTAGCGCCTCTTTTGATAGTCGAATTCTGATTTATATTCAAATAGGGAACACTCAGTACGACATTGCCTTCTTGTTTAGATGCTATATCAATAGTTATGTTATGAAATCCAAGCAAATCGTCAGACGGAAACATTCCAATGTAAAAGTCGGTGCCATAATGACCTGAAAGGTAAATGATATACATGTACGCATGAAAATTCCTATTTAAACTTATGTTTTATCAAATATTTCTTTTCTATTCTTTGAGACATTGCGATTTCGACAATATTAACAGAGCTTAAGTTGATGCAATTCCTTTAATGTAGTATTAAATTATGGGATAAGGTGCGCATTAAAATTAAAAATGGACATCACTAAGTGTAGCGTTTTTGCGATCAAGAAACATTGAACAAGAACAATTGGTTTCATGCTTCTTAATAAATGGCCTTGTGGGAAGACTGTGTTTGCTGAGAATGATCAGGCTGTACTAATATGTGTCATAAATCCGTAGTATTATTTGTGTTTTACGACTAGCTATGCACGTAAACTCTGCTGATAAAGGTAGCCATATTTGATAATAAGCTTTGATAACAGAAATTCTGCTTAACACAACAGCATTGAATAAATTTATTAAGCATTTTAAAGCCATCTTGAAGCTATTTGCATTCTACAATATTATAATCCAACGATTTGCATAACGGCATTCTACCTATTTTGTAAAAAAAGCATAGTCTTACTTGCACTGCATAATGAAAGACGTTATGAAATAAGAGATGCATTTTGTGGCAAAACCAGAACTGAATACAGGTTTCGCTTGGTTAACTTTTTTCAAATAAGCTATAAACAACTTAAATGAACTGCACATAAGCAGGCTCAATCAAACCGAGCCTTTATTATTTTCATATTTGTCATGTTCGATGGCTTTTAAAGTTCTCTTTTCATCTATTACAAAATATATCCCTTACTTAGAAAATTATTCAAGAAATCTAATCATCGGCATACTTGTCTGACTGCATTGAGTTCCACTCCAGCCGCTGGCGCAGACGCACGTGTATCCATTCACGTGGTCATTGCACGTGGCTCCATTTTTGCATGGTGAGCTACCACATTCATCAATTTCTGTAAACAGAAACATAATAAAGAACTAGCTTATCATTGTTTACACATCCCATCAAATACTTAGACCAAGACATTTATATCCATTTATCAGTTCATACACACATATGCACATACTCCGTGATACACATGATTCTACTTATTGTCATAAGTTGTGAAGAAGTTCTTAATAGTTTTCGTTAAAATTAATACTAAGTTAGTGCTCATTACATTTCCCCTAGTTAAAAATCGAATGTAATTTAATTCTTATATTTAATCTTATAATATGGACAGTTCAAAATTGAATAACTGATTTTAGTTTTTGTTAAGTTCACTTAACTTTCTGTAAAAATGGAAGTTTCTTTCCCTTAAAGAATTCACATTTAAGAAAAGACGATTTCTTAAGTTTTGCTTAACTATGTATAGTCATTTTGTCTAACGTAGAAAATGCTTCATGGCAATGTTTTATTACTTACCCGACTGACAATTTTTACCATGATATCCCGACACACATAAGCATGAATAACTGTTAATATGGTCTACGCAGGTCGCATTATTCGGGCATGGGTTACTGGCACATTCATCGATTCCTGAATTAGAATTGAATACTTCAATTAGATAATAAAGTAAATATTCCTCCAAACAAACGTTTTTAATTAACAATAATAGAACTATTTGTACGTATAAAATGTAAAATAGAAATAAATCAGTTTTGAAGGTCTGTGTACTTAAAGATAAACATTTTCAGATGGAAAAT
This sequence comes from Corbicula japonica, assembly GCA_038501625.1. Lineage (NCBI taxonomy): Eukaryota > Metazoa > Mollusca > Bivalvia > Venerida > Cyrenidae > Corbicula > Corbicula japonica. The sequence goes on along the minus strand of JAZAYU010000002.1, from coordinate 13,581,263 downwards.
ACTGAAGTGGGTGCACACACTGTGCAAGTATTATTGCTAGCACAAGTGTCTAGAAATTTATATAATCTCTGATGGAAGAACTGAATGTAAAATACGAGACTTAGAGATTTGGTTAACTGCAAACGTTGTAATAAAAATTATAGAATTTTAACAACTTTTTAAGTAAACACATAAAGTAAGGCATCACAATGTTGATATATATTGGGGGAGGGGAGTGGTAACTGCCTTGCAATCGGTATCGAAAACACATATTTCCCTCTTAAAATTATTTCAAACTATAAGAAGACAGTCGGAACGACAGCAATATCCCCCGCCGCATGCAGGAATGTTGGAAAAGTTATAAATCTCCAGCAGTCTGGAAGTTATGGAGCAAATATGAAAGAGTGGTTAAATATGACCTTCAAAGACAACTAGTGACCTTGACCTTCAGCCGGACAGGTTGGAACATGGGTTATGCAAATCATCTTGGTGAAATGAACATTTGACTAAAGTTTGATAAAATTCATTGCAGGGGTTCAGAAGATATGAACCGGACACAAAATACATAGTTCAAATCATCAATGACCTTGACCTGGAGCCAGCCAGGTTGGAAATTGGGTTCTGCACATCATCTTGATGGGCTGAATATTTGATATAAGTTTCATGATATTCATTCAAGGGTTTCAAAAGATATGAGCCAGACACAAAATACATAGTTTAAATCTTAAAACATCACTGGTGACCTTGACCTTGAGCTGGCCAGGTGGATACATGGGTTCTGCACATCGTCTTCATGGGCTGAGCATTTGACTAAAGTTTCATGAAATTCCTTCAAGGGGTTCAGAAGGTATGAACCGGACATGAAGTACATGGTTCAAATCTTCAAATACCACTGGTGACCTTGACCTTGAGCCGGCCTTGTTAGAACGTGGGTTCTACACATCGTCTTCAAAGGCTAAGCATTTGGCTAAAGTTTCATTAAATTCCTTCTAGGTGTTCAGAAGATATGAACCGGACACGAAATTCATGGTTCATATCATCAAACACCACTCGTGACCTTGACCTTGAGTCGGCCAGGTTGGAACATGTGTTCTGCACGTCGACTTCATGGGGAGAACATTTGACTAAAGTTTCATGAAATTTCTTCTAGGGGTTCAGAAGATATGAACCGGACACGAAATACATGGTTCAAATCTTCAAACACCGCTGGTGAAATTGACATTGAGCCGGCCAGGTTGGAACATGGGTTCTGCATGTCGTCTTGACTAAAGTTTCATGAAATTCCTTCTATGGGTTGAAAAGTTATGGACACGAAATGTGCGCGCACGGAAGGACGGATGGACGGACGGACAGACGAACGAACAGACGGACGCTCCTACAGATGGGCATTTTACTAAAAACTACCCAATAAGAGACTAACGGAATAAATGGAAAGTTCTCACAGATGGGCATTTGTTGGGTATTTAAGTACCCAACAAGTGCCCATCGGTGCGCCCGGACGGACGGACGAAGACCATTCATATATCCCCCAGCCGCGGGGGATAATTAAGTGACCAACGCGTGTTTCGATAAAATCATTACAATATACTAGTATGTCATTAGAAAAAAAGTCAATAACTTAGTTGCTTAAAGAAACGTGAGATTGTCATGATGCTGCGGGTTGTTGTTAAAAAGGTAGATGACTATGATGCTGCCGCAAGATGCTGATAGAAAAAAAGCGGATGGTGTGTGCTGCTGCCAAACGTAACTAGTATTTAGTAGAAGAATACAGTCATCAGATAGCAGAAGCTAGTGTGGATAATACTGGAACTACGAGGGCTGTCCCAAAATAGCATGTAATTTCTTAATAAAAACAAAACTAAAGCACAAATGTTTATGCAAATTTCACAGTTGTTAAAGACATAATTTGTTATCTTTTATGCGAACTTTCAAAACGAAATCATTTCTTATAAAGAAATTGCGAACAATTTAACAAGGCGACCTATCGACTATCGGCCCTCGTCGCAATGTCATTACAATAATAATACAGCATACCATTACTCCTTCATGACGTACTCTGCAGCGTAATCGGCAAACTTACTATGTCTTTCCAACTGAGTATTTAATACATGAATTTCACTCTTTCATTGTTTAAAGACTCTTAATGAAGGCCAAGCATTCCCGATCAGGTCCTGCGAGTACGGGGGTTGATTGATTCCAAGTAATATTTCCGTTTGACCTTTTGCATAAATGTTATAAAATGATGTCTTTAACAACTGTGAAATTTGCATAAACATGTGTTTTGTAATTTTCTTTGCATTTAGAAATTGCACGCTATTTTGGGACACCCCTCGTAGATGAGGGAAGATGTTGAAAGAAAATGAGAAGATTGCTTTTATGCATGCGGAAGTTACTGACAAACATCAGTTGATTGCAATGTTGTTGATTTTTGAAGTCGGAAGTTAAAGGGCCTTTATAATTATTTGAAGAGAAAGTCAATCATACTTACTTTCTTCAAGGCGATAGATTCTGTTAGAAATTGAGGACATTTGAGTTGACAGTGACGACGACAGCGATGATATGTTAGAAGACAACAATGTTGACTCAGAAGACAACAATGACGAAATAGACGATATTCTTGAAGACAGCGCGGAAGATTCTGACGATATTCTATTGGACAGGACGGACACAAGTGTTGCAATATTTGCCGACAATGAATTTACATCTCCTTTTAAGGTACTGATACTTTGCAGAGTTTCACCTGTCAAAGACAACAAGATTTCGAACAAAAACTTACACTACTTATTATCTTATAACAATTATTTGTATTGTATATTTTATTTGGAATATTTATTTTCATATTCAGACGACACTAGCTATATATATTATTTTCTATTATTATTATTGTTATTATTATATTAGAAAAAAATATATCACTTTAAGGTTTGAACTATCTAACTTTATACTGTTTATAGTTTTTAAACTGGTGTATAGAAAAATTAATAAAATATTTTTCTTTTTGTAATTAGTATCAGATCTATTTTTGGGGAATTTCAGGATTAAATATATGAATCTGCTAATAACAATTCGAATGAAAAATGCATACATGCAAGATCCATCATCAACTGACGGCTCCCAGATCCCCTTAAAGCTTAATGCGTCGCAAGTACTGCCAGTACTGCCTTCATTTTCGTATTTCAGATATGGAGGCGGCTTGACATATACAGTTTAAAACTTCATATATTAAGATTTTTATATACAATGTGTTTTATGATTGGATCCTATAGCAATAAGTCTTGCTCTCAGTGCAATTTTTGATGGATACCCCTTTAGGCCGTATTGTCATTGTTCCAAGTATGTTCGGACAGCCGGGAACCACCTACATTCTACCAACTACATGTACCTTCATAACTCACAACGTGAAATTTTTATTGTCTAAAGAGGAATGTGGCAGTTCTGGGATCGAAAGTAAACAAATGTAGTACTAGGCCACAAACTTCTTTACTAATATCATACTTTTTTTGCTCATAGACAACTGTTTATCTTTAAAAAACATACTTTGTTCCCTTTTAACATCTGCTATCATTCTTGTTTCAATCGCCTCTATGTTAGACACCATTGTTCTATTCATTGTCCGGAGAATCTGGCTTATGTTGCGTGTCGTTGAATTCCAGTCTGAACGAAGTTCAGTAGAACCATTCATCAACATATCCGATTTGTTATTGACAATTGTATACATATCTTTTAAATTAATTTCAAAAGTGGCGTTGACTGCAGAAATCTTGTTCGACAAAGTATTGTTGTATTCTGACATTTCTAATTTAATCTCGGATTTAAGATTATCAAAGTTAGTCTCGACGTTTTTAACTGCGTCTTTAAGCGATGCGTTAAAATCTGTCATTTGCGTTTTAATTTCAGACTTCAATTCCGCAAAAGCTACTTTAATGTTTTCCAGAAACTGTCTTAATAGCATTTTTTCTTTCGACAACATCTTCCACACTGCAATTTCCAAATATTCCATAAAATTTGTTTCTATTTCTTGTTTCTCGTCTTCGATCTTAGATTTAACAGAATTCGGTGTTGTTGTCTGTACTCCTTGCAGCTTTTCTTCTATGGTTTTGACCCTATTATCAATATTGTCGATCTTAACTTTAAAACTTCTTGTTTCGGCCAACACGTCATCTAATTTCCACGAGAGAAATTTATACATTGCATCTACTTCGCCAAAAACCGTGCCTGACAGAACAACTGACATGAGCAAACCAAAACAACAGAAATATTTTAAACAAAGCGCCATCTTTAAATCCTCGTAGATTATGCTTGGTTATACGCTTCTAGAATCGTTTTTGTTCACAAGTAGTGACATGCGCAGTAAATATGTTTATTTCTTTGCAACTTATGTTAAGGTGATTCGGTTTAACTGATATTGAATCCCAAAGCCGTTTATTTGCTATTTGCATTTTCATTTTTTCTAACTGCATATTTCATTGCAGTTTTACTTTTTCAACCGCGAAGCGTGATAAACAATAAAGAAATGTTTACGTCATTAAATCGTTCGACGCATTCAAATAGATAAAACGTGAACTTGGAAAGCCACCGAACACAACAGATATTAAATAAAAAAATATAGCAGGCTCGGTTTGATTTGTTCTTAGGCAGTAATGGAAAGGATATTACTGTTTACGCTCTTTAGCCCCGAGCTGTGCGCACCTCAATAGGTAGACCAGCAAACGATAGAATTTCAATCGACCCAAATCGACAGTGGGCTTATGGCGGTGAACATTGGAACCGTCAATGCGGTATTTTCATATTAATACCATTCCATGTTCAGCGGCGTATGCCGCCCACCCCCACCACATACAAAACGAAAAGTAAGTATGCCCTTCAAGAGAAGACAATGGGCGGAGTTGAACAGAGTAGAATTTTGACAGGGGATTAGGGATTATAAATCATGCACATTACAGAGATTGCCAAAAGCAAACAAAAACAGGAAGTATATCGGGGTGATTGAACACTTGTTTAAATCTATAATTGCTTTGATATTTTTACTGCCCATCTACAAACTGGCCGATATACTAAAATAAAGGAAACTTCAAAAGTACTATTAATAAACATAAGTATCGTGCCCAACGGCCTTCAAAGGACGAAACTGATAACCACACTGTACGTGGTGACTATTTTCAGCCGCCACACAGAACAAACAACGCTACTGAATGATACTTAAATAGATAAAAAACGGAACTATGAGAGCCACCGAAAACAACAAAATTGTTCTTTCTCATCGGCGGTAATGGAAATGCACATCACTGCCTAAACCGTCTGGCCCGGATAATGGTCACCTAAATATATACGCATGTACACTGTGCAATTTCGATTTTTAGTAAAAGTAAAATATTAACTTGAAACATATCGCTGCATCCGTTTAATATTCATACATTCTGTCAGGTCACAACTTCTAATAAGTTACTCCACCCTCAACTTCGTGAATCTTATTTTCAGTGGAGGAAAATAATTTAAAAGAAGTGTACTTTGTGATCATTAATTAGTACCTGTTCAACGCCGTTGTGATAAAAAGGTGAAATATCAGGAATCGCCACATTCAGAAAAACAGCCTCCCCACACAGTCAAGAAGAAGAGAGAGGGAGAGAGCATGGTTAATAAAATGATCAGTTTCAAAAACGACACCACTAACAATAAACAAAAATGAGAACCCGAGGGGTTACCGCCTTGGAACAGTCAGCGGCAAATCAAATTGCCACTGGGGGTTTAAACCAGGTTCTAGGGTGCACCAACCTCACACTTGCCCCAACAGGTTCTCATATCACAAAACAAGTACAAGTTGTCTTGGTGAAAAAACTCCAACCCACTTATCGGCTTAACAATGTTGCATGCAAAAGCACAAAAACATATAAAACATAAGAAGCTAAGAGCATTGCAAAGCCAAAGGGCGGGTACTCAATGATCTTACCGAGACCAGAGCTCCTGGAGTAAAATCAGCAAGAACACGATGACAGGGATAAAAGAAACAAATCGAGCTTCTAGGTTCTTTTTAGAAAAGATTTCCCCATAAACCTTCATAAACTCTTAAACCCCTGCCACCGTCGTGCAACCAAATAGGTAAGCATAATGATCAACTGTAGAAGGGTTATCACTGGGCCTGCAGAGCGCTGTAAAATATCATGTTGGTAACCTTTCTTTTTAAATTTACAGATGGTTTTTACGAATAACCGGGAGAAATTAACACTGCCTTTTATCTTCTTAAGTTTATAAATTAAATCTCCATAAAAAACTGGATGTGAAATACCTTGTTGCAAAAGTGATTTTAAACTGCACCTGTATTTATGAATAAGATCTGGGTATCGGCGATAAAACTTGCAAAAGGTTTTCCTTAATTTGTGATATCGATAACCTTGTTTTAAAAGTTTTTCTGTAATGCAAAGATTACGTTCATTGAAATTATTAACATCGTTGCTAGCTCTTGAAAAGCGAACAAGCTGTGAGATATAAACCCCATAAGATGTTGCACGGGGAACATCGCCGTCTAAAAACGTAAAATTTACCATTTAAAATTAAAATAAAAATATTAAAATTAAAATCATCTCTTTTATCATAAATTTTCGTAGTGACATAACCATTTTCAATGGACAGATTTAGATCGAGAAAGTTTGCTTGCTTTTCTGAAGTGTTCGCTTAATTAAGTTGTAGTTCTTGAGGATAAATCTTATTAACCAGTTATGGAAAATGGTTATTGTCTATATTTAATAAATCATCAAGGTACCTCGAGGTGTTGTTAAAAGCTGTAATTATATCATCTTAATGTTCAGTAGAAAAAGATAACATAAAGTCTCTTTCATAACAGTATAAAAAACAGATCAGCAACAAGGGGTGCACATTAAGTACCCATTGGGATGACTATTACTTGTTTATAAATAGAGGTACCGAATCTAACATAAATATTATCCAGTAAGAAAGTTAGCGACTCTATTAGGTCTTGAAAAGTCCATAAGGTATAATTGTCATACGAACCATCTGTAAAAAATGCCCTATGTTCATTACAAGCGATGAAGGTTTTATTTTCTCTAGCAAACGTTTTTTCAATGAGACTGGTAAGCTTGTCTCTTATTAAATTATGAGGGAGCGTAGTGTACAAAGTTGAGAAATCTTAAGTAGACAAACAGAACGCCCGTAAATTATTTGATTTAAGTTTTTTTAAAACGTCATTTGAATTTTTAATCGACCAAAATAAATTTTTGCCAGAAGTTTCAAAAATCTTCTCACAATACCTAATTACATGTTCTTTTATAGCTGTAAGACAAGAAGTTAAGAGCACGGATAATTTAGTAGTAGTGCAAGAACTAGAGTTAGCAATAAATCTTGCTTTGTACGGTGTTTTATGCATTTTAGGCTACCAATACATAGAAGGTACTTTGTCTTGTTTCGGCTCAATACTGATTCTAAATTTTGTAATTTGTAGAGTGTGTGCAGTAACAATATCACTCTCAGATGAATAAGTCAGTATAAAAGCATCAGTGCTATTCAGTTCTTCAGTTTGAATATTAATATAGTGTATTCGTCACACTATAATTACATTATTAGAAGCCTTATCAGCAGGTGTTAAAACAAATCTGTTATGAAAGTCTTGAATTCCTTTTTTCAAATGACGAAAGTTAAAAAGAGGTCGAGGAGGTAATAAAGCAATGTTTCTTTCATAAAATGATATACGAGTGTCAATTATTTTGAATATGTGTTTTTTCCAGTTAGAAAGTGCATTAGGCTCGGCATGTTCTCTTTTGCACCATTAATTGCAAAATAAGTTTAAAGACTCAGCAATTTCTGCACGGCATGCATTAAAATCAATTTTGGATGATATTCTATATTTGGGACCTTTAGAAATTAAATTACGAATTCTAGAGTCTTTGATTATATTAAGATCACCGGTAACAATATGACCGGCAGGCTTATAGCAATATTTAGAAGTTTAACACTCTCAAGATTTTGGTGTATTATCAATGATCTGTAAATCCGAGGTAATTTTATTGTAATTAAAAATTGTATTTCTAGTTGGTTTGTTGTATTTATAACAAACCATAGGCGATTCTTAAAATAAATAGGAACAGCCGATTTAACTGTGTTATCTTTAAATATGCTAGGAAGGTCAATAAAATCTATTCCTTTATTTAAAAAAGAAATTTTAAGGAAATGTCTTTAATGGTCAGATTCCGAGTCAATGTGTGGCCTGAGAACATGCCGAGTATAACACTGAATAAGACTTGCAACCTCGTAAAATGGATGGGTTCTTATGACGATGTCGTCGGCTTCCTCATCCAGTTTCTGCAGACTTGATATAGAAAGAGAAGCCAACCTAGATAGCATAGCATGTCTGCCAGATTGTTTTAAAATAATATGTAGGTCATGAATAGAACAACGAATACGTGATTTTCTTTTGCTCAATATTTAATTCGGATGTTCAATAGTTTTAAGGGTATTTGGTTTATGTTTAAAATTACATTAATAGAAGCGGCTGTAGGAGGTCGCTAGTTTGTAAGGATGGCGCTTTTTTCAATAGCTTATGGTTCGATTTTTTACTTAGAAATGTAAGTTATTTTCAAAATAAAATTAAGACTATATCATTACAAACTTAGCTTTTTAGAAAAACTAAACTCCTTTAAAGTTTATATATTATCACAAAGTGCATGTTTGCAACCCCTTTAAATGATTAAACAGGTTTAAAATATGACGGATTTTCTCAGTATAACAGCAGGTAAATATTACTTCTGGGGAAAAGAGATGCGAATAGAAACTTCATGTTGAAAAGATTGCTCATGCAGCGTTATCAACACATTATTGGGTTTCTACAAATACTCTTCTCCAGTTCTCGAACTACACCGATCATATGATTTTAATTTTTCAGTAACGACATGCGACCACGACGTTCCTGTTATGTGATAATATTTTCGCAATGCTTTTTATTTTTATTCGTAAAAATAACTAGACAATACAATCACTCATAACATAATAAAACAGTTAGCACATTACAAAAATGCCTACAATTTCAGTATTGTTAACATTGTAAGTTTTTGACAAAGTTATGTATAATTGGCTTATAAATGTTTTTACGATCATTAATACTTACATAATGTCAATCGTTAACATATTTATCATGTTAACAAGTTCTGTTCTTCTTTCACTAATAATATATGAATTGTAAATGCAAAAGCTAACATAGCTTAACAATATATTTATATCACTGTATTCTTTAAAAATAATTTTATATCCAATTATTATAGATTTTAGGTTTCTAAAATTTTCGCAATGCTACTTCCGTCGTGGTGTCACTAAATGAAAATGGAGAACAACGGCGAGTATGACCCTTTGTTTTCGCTTTGTAGACAATCGTTAGAAATTCATAAATCGGACAAGATATGCCCATGTTTGAATTTAAATTGTTTAATGTTCCATACAGTGGTTATATAACATGGTTCCGTACATGTAAATGTTCTTTGTTTCTTCTTAAAATTTGAAAACAGTTTGTTTAATTAAAAGAAAAAATAACATAAAAGCAATTAACTAATACAATAAGAATTTGCACGCTTGGAGACTAAAAATAGTTTAAAAGCATTAATTAATGTATGAATTTCTTATTAAAACGTATGATACTGCTGAACAATACTTGAATTTACTGTAATTGATAGCTGTAATTCGTTCTGTGAGATATTGTGAATTGTTTTAGGACGGCCACTTTATTTACTTCCGAAATTCATTCAAGAACTATGCAAATGTGTTTAATACACAACAAAATGTTCTTCTAATGTCCAAAAAGAGATTTATATATACAAAGCGCAGAAAAATACACATTTCCTCGAATTTGTTTCCGACATAAAGTATATACTTTACACTATAGTCTAACGAAATTCAACCAAAATATACGTTTAATACAAATTTAAATTACGAAAAAACTTAAATGCAAAACTTTACAAGGAAAAATGCTCAAGAGTCACTTGTTTTAAGTACTCACGATTATAAGGAAACATTTTTAGGCCTCTTAAAATAATGATACTAATATGCCCTACAAAACTTGTTTACAACTGCAACATAACAGGATAAGTCGAGTACCTTGTGAGCGATTTAAAATAAAACACTGGTATATGTACTTTGTTGGCCAGCCAGTATAATACATGTACATTAAAATACTAAGGACTAAGCAAATTCATGTGGATAGAAGAACATATATCAAAGCCGTCTAACCCTTTACAGCATAATGTCTGTCTTTACTAATGCTGGTATGACTAACATAACTGGTTTTTTTTTGGCTTTCTTAAACGGTTAAAACTATGGTTTCTATGCTTTTGATAATAATTTTTATTCTGTCATATTTTGTTTTATTCTGATTTTTGAAATTCACAGTAGCGCTATTTGTGCAGTGTGGTGCCCGTACAAAGTCTCCCCGCACATATAGTCAGTACTGTTATCAGTAAAATAACCCGTTACCGATGTCCTGCAGTGATGATAACGAATATCAGGGCTATTCCATCAACCTTTTAGCGGGGGTTGTCCCGGTTAGCTTACTTGATTGCGTCGTCGGAATTGGAGGGCTAGGCGCTGTCGCCGTGACGTTGCGGGTTCACTCAAAGGTAGAGGCAATATCATTTGTTCGCCAATTTCAATCAAAATACTGAAACGATCTACATCAGTTTTTCACAAGCATACCCTAATCTTGCCAATTAGAGTGCCTGCTGACGACTTATCAAATGTGGCCGAAAAAGACATTTCAAGTTTAATGCAAAACAAGTAACTAAATTGGTTACCAAACTGTGTGCCAAGTTAAAACACAACAAGAAAAGAAGACATTTTTTAGTCTGATGCAAAACAAGTATCTAAATTGGTTACCAAGTGTGCCAAGTTAAAACACAACAAGGAAAAAAAATCTTGATCTCATGGTCCAAATATACAATCCAAAGCAAGGTCCCAACACTGACTACCTACACACCAAGGTTGGCTCAGATAGCTCAAACAAGAGTTCTTAAATTATTGTCCGTACGAGTAATTTCTATTTTAATAGCACTGACCTTGACCAAAGTGAATCCGTGTCCATCACAAGCAATTCCGGAAAAGAAATGTTAGAGACACTGATCTAGAGCGCTTCGGGCTAAAGTACAATCTCAAGAATGATAGCTTAAACCAGACTGTGTCAGCTTATTGTATAGACGAGGGATTTCTATTTTAAGTAACAGCGACATGACTTTGACCCCAGTGAACTCAAATACAATCATGGAATTTCAAACACGGTCTCAACAAGCGCTACATACACTTCAAGTGGGTGATGACAGCTCAGACTAGTGTCAGATTATTTTCAAATAAGTGTCAACGTGTTGTCCGGGCAACGATATTATAAGTAAAGTGGCATTGACATCAAATACAATCACAAGCATGGTCTCAACAAAGGCTGCGTACACATTAAGTTTGGTGAGTATAGATAAAACAATTTTCAAGCTATTTGCTTGTTTAGAAACGATGCCCTTGAGCTTCACAGCAAATAAAGTTCAGTGCGAGATCTTATTTACAAGCTACCTCCAAAGTTTTAGGAGGATCGCTTAAACAATTTTAAGTGCAAAAAATTTGGACGGACGATAGAAAAGTTATATTCTTCCCATCTTCCTTAAAGGGGAAGGAACATGTAACTGAACGTTTTTACTAGCCTTAAGTAATTGTAGTAATTTAAATGAAATGACAACCTTCGTATCAACTCTGAGAACCTCAGTTCAAATCGCTGTCAATTTATCGTTCGGACAAGGATTTTATGTTGACATTCGGTCATTGTAACCTGGACCGTCTACAATTTTGAGGACAAATGTGAAATCGTTTACTCATTGGTTGCAAAAGATTTTTTTGTTAAAGTTCAGTGATTTTGACTTTTGAGCTACCGTTTGTCAACCAGTTCCGGTTAATCTTTTTATTCATCAATGTCTTTACTTTCTCATAATGTAGCAATTATTGATAGACATATTTCAATCAGTTCCGATTAAAAAGCGTGGGACATCTTTCAAATGATATTGCCTTTAGCTGGGAGCGAACCCGCACCGTCACGGCGACAGCGCTTAGCCCTGCAATTCCGACAATTCAACCAATTGAGATAACCGGAACAACCCCAAAAAGGTTGATCGGATAGCCCTGATATTCGTTACATCGGTAACGGATTATTTTGCTAAAACAGTACTGGCTGTACTGGGGGTCTTTTTACGGTCGCGCTTGAATGTCAGATTAAAAAGCTGTAAAATGGTTTTGACAGAACGAATACATTTACACATTATTTTGTCTTATGGTTCAAAATAATTTTGATGATAATGTGTCATAAATGACATGACATAGTTATGCAATAAGATGGTCGTTAAAGTATTATCGAAAGCAGTAAAAAAATCATAATAAATGATAAAATCACATGGTAGCACAACACCACTCCTCACTGTGTGGAGCTGGCCATGGTTGATTATTTGATACTGGTGACGCAGTAACTTCTAATAACACTTTACCATCTTTGTCTTGGATATCTCCGAAGCAAGGTGCTAATGACCTTTGGACATGACAAATATGATAACCAGCCACATCCCCTAGCTTTGAGTGTCTCTTTTCATCAGTTAGACTTCCCATTTTATCCTTTGAAAAAATCCAAATATAGAATCCACACTACCTGCTGATTCACAATTACACATCTTGAATTGGTTGATACTATTGCCTTTCAGAAACCGTCACAAAAAAAACAGAATGCAAATATGTATGAGCAGAATTTTGCATGTGATGTTAACTCTATGATAAAACAAATCATTGCAAATCACCTAATCGTTTTGGGGTCATTTAAGTTTTTTTGCGATGAATGTCGCGCTTAATTAACTGCTAGGCGTTGTCTGCAATAGTCACGCGGCGCTTGACCAGAAGTAAACATCAAATCAAAGGTTGAAGTTCGTCAATGATCAGTTCAAATGCTATTCATTGCGACCTAATTAACATTTTCACTCTCTGTTGCAATATTTCTAACATGGGATAAGAAACAAAGAAGTTAACCGGAACTGTTTCAAACCCCGAACTGGTTGACAAACTGTTCTAGATAATCAATAGTAGTCTTTACATGTGATGACATCCCTCCATTCCAAATATGGTGAAGTGAAATAGACGTGTAGTGACTGGTTGGACAAGGATTTTGTGTTGATGTCAAGACCTTCACTGTTGACCTACTGACCTCAAAATCAATTATGGTCATTAATATGTGATGACAAACCTTTTTACCTAATTTGAGGACAAGTTGAAATATGTGTCTAGTTTTGGTCGGACATGGATTTTGTGATGAAGATCATTGGGACCTTGACCTTTGACCTCAAAATCAAGAGTTGTCATCTTCGGGTAATGACATACCTCCCTACCAAATATATGACCGAATGCCTCATCATCGTCTAGATCTGGTTATGGACAGACGAAACAAGACATTTGCTAAGCAATATACCTCCACGTTTTTAATAAGAAGGGATAACTAAATAGTTGTGCAAAAACTGGAGATTGCAATAAATCTTCCTTTATTTGTTTTTTGTGTGTTTTTAGGCAACTAATACATAGTAGGATCTTTATCTTGTTTTTGCTAAACACGGATTCTTAACTTTGTCACAGTAGTGTGATCAGTAAAACTATCACCCCAAGAAGGATGAGCACAATACGCTGATAAAGGTTATCATCATTTTTGACACCAGTGACTGATGTGTATAGATGGTATTACTGATTTGATCTGAGGAGGCAGTATTATGGGCGCCGCACTGCAGTGTTTTGAACAGTGTACATTTAAATAATTTATGACAATTATGCGTCATTAACAATGTTTTCCCCATTGTAGCAAAACAAACACGTGTGCTTATATTTTTTCCTTAATGTGAAACTTCAGCGACATTGAAAGCTCTTGAGAGGCAGCTGTTTGTGCATGATATGCTTGACATCAAGCAAGCCACTTACCAATGGATAGAATGTGAGTTCAAAATCAGGTTCATTGAAGTTTAACAGAGAAACGCCAACCGAAAATCAAAATTCGGAGGGAAAATGATAGACATTGATTAAATTTGTAGAAAAATAAGATTGAACGTTGATGTCTTTGTATTTTTTGCTCTCACAAGCGGTTTGCTTTTAATGTAGTCTATAATACATTCTTTATAAGGGCTATAATTCCCTTTGTATGATAAGAATTTTTTCTTAGGCATGGATAAGCCTGGGGAAAATTCGACGTCACAAATTTGGAAATCCATTTTCATAAGCTGCTTTAATTGTAGCCATGCCCAAAACATTTACGTCGCAAAAATGAAATAAATTACTAGATGAGGGTCAATATTAATATATGTTAGTGATTTATAAATGTTCGAAGTTTATGCCCCAAAAGAACATAAGCCAAAAATCGGAGTAGAATTGAATAATAAAACCCTGGACTGTGGTTTCATCTAGAAATTTAAATTAAATCAAGGGTAACCTGATACAAAATGTGAATAATTATTTATTAACTATATTTTTATTGGTTAGTTTTACAAAAACGTTTCACAGAACAACTCCATCTTCAACTATTTTAGGATTTCTTCGAAACTTCAGAGGAGGTTGTTGAATGATCCTAATTATTAAATTCAAAAATATTGTTTTAATTTATTTTACATTCGGTAAGTGTAGCATTCATTTTAATTTTCTACTAATAAATGATGTAAATCTTTATAGACACAACAATTGCCCAAGGTTATAAAACTGAGCATGGAAACCAGTCTCAAATCTCAAGCATCTGATTGGCTGAAATGGCGTCCAGTCGCCAATTCAGCCAATCAGATACTTGAGATTTGAGACTGGTTTCAAATCTCAGCTTTATAACCTTCAACCAATGTCCCCTGACAAACTGAGTAAAATAATTTTTTCATGTTTAATTAAAAATATAATTGTTTCTGAAAATTAAACGCCATACACTGTAAGAAGAGTTGTCACAAAAAAGAGTTTTAACAAATTAATTTGTAAAGAAGTCTACATTTTTGCATAAACTGAAACATACCGCCATGTGGATAGGATAAGGCCGGAAATTAGAATGACAGAAAAAAGAGTTGGGAGAATAGTGAAAAACTTACGAGTCTCTACAGATTGTTTTGAAATTTAGCACTTATCTGAATTACAGCTCCAAACCTCTGAAAAAAATATAACATAGTGGTAAATTTGTTACACCTGTATTTGTAATACCTCTGCGCGATTTATTACGTGACGTATGGCGCGCTATTGCCGTTAACGTCACTTCCGACGTTATGTTGCTGTATGTTGTTTATGTATGCATTATGAGTCAATAGAGACTAAAACCAACACAACGCCTTTGTTATCAGCTGAAAATATTTTCCTCCTTCACATTGGTGCCTTAAATTGACTATTCATTATGAACCTTCTAAAGCCTCTGTCGACACGGGAAGGTCATCGCAGTCATCCAAAGAAAATTAGGAGGAATAAATACTGAAATGTCTCCGTGGAATGAACATCGCTGATAGGAACTTATCTGAGAAAGCCGAAATTATCAATCCTTCACAAAACCTATTTTGAATAAATGAATCAATTGAAATTCATCAGCTCAATTGCCGTAAATTAATGCCAGTGTTATCTGTAATACTTCTGACATATGGGGCTGGTCTGAGGCAAGCCTTGAGTTCTCTTATGCAGAAATATCTGGTCAGAAACGCTTAATGCAGAGGGACATTTAATTTATAACCTTAAGAAAATAAAAAGCAATGTCCGCGTGATGTAGAAAAAATCTGTAAATTCAAAAAGAAAGGTTCCCAACATGATATTTTACAGCGCTCTGCATGTCTGGTGATTAGCCCTTCTACAGTTGATCACTATGCTTACCTATTTGGTTGAACGACTGTGGCAGGGGTTTAAGAGTTTATATTTACACTTCAACTTCATCCTCTACGATGCAGTCTTATTCATCTAACGAATCATAAGTTCTGATGGTAAACAGTGTGACGTATTATTTAAAAGGCGTGGCTACAGTAGAGCCGTTCACAATTTATTGGACGTTGCATGATTTTTGACGTGTGACGTCGCCTTGCACGCACGTTTTGCCACGAGTTGCTGCAAAAAAGCGTGCCGTCATTCACTTTGCCGTCAACGTAGCAGTTCCAACAGCCATTCAAAAAAGCCGTAATATTACGAATTCTTCTAGTTATTTCTGTATTAATGAGATTATTAATGAGTGTAAATATAAGGTTGAATCAATATTTGATGGTTTCCATTTGGGTATGAAAAACAGGTAGATTGTTTAAAGTACGCGTGAAGACCTTCGGGCTTCACACACTTTAAACAACCCAACTGTTTTCCATTACCAAATGGAAACCATCAACTATCGATTCAATCCTTAATTAAGGTTTATTTGGCAATCTATATAAAGAAAATAGAATCTCGAGTTGTTGTTTTTATCCCAGACATCTCGTTCTTGCTGATTTGACTCCAGGTGCTCTGGTCTCGGTAAGGTCATTGAGTATCCGCTCCTTCAGCTTTTTAATACTATTAGCTTTTTGTGTGCTTTTGCATGCAGCATTGTGGAGCTGATGGGTGGTTTGGAGTCATTTCACAAGGGCAACTTATACTTGTTTGTTGAAATGAGAACCCAACGTGGCAAGTGTGAGGTTGTTGCACCATAGAATCAAGATTAAACCTGCAGTGGCATTTTTTTTGCCATTGACCGTTCCGTCGGGTTTTAATTTTTGTTTATTGTTTGTCGTGTCTGTCTTTTTCTCTTAGCTGTGTGGGGAAGCTTTGTATTCTGAATGTGGCAATTCCTTGTATGCATATTTCACTTTTTTCGAGTTCAGACCAAATCTATCCACATAGTCAGCATCGTATGTACAATCTAAAACATGATGAAGGAAGGAAACATATTGCTGTTACCACATGTAATTTCATAGCACAAAAAAACTAAATTTGTTCGGATGGCCATCCTTGCCATCGTTGAGAAGAAATTCTTAATTCGGATCATGTACTTGGCAATAATAAACAAAATTAAATTCACTGTTAAAAAAACAATGAAAGCTTATTTGTTTTTAAGCAAGCTTTTCTTTTATTATAACAATCTGCGTAATATCTTTAGTCAATATCATAATATTTAGACAGATCGTGAAGTATACTGTCTCCTTATACGATGTATAATACTGAAATAATGGAATTGTTAAATTTCAAGTCTCTTAACAAATATAAAGGATAATACCAGGATAAAAACTACACACTCATATATACATCGAAAGTTTGAACGCTGTTGGCAAACATAGGCATAGCCCGGGTTGAGCGCAACTCAATATTTACACCTATAAACAGTACAATTTTCATCCATCTCAAACCATGGTATGAATATGGCGGTGAACACGGAACCTTCAGTGCGGTATTTTCATATTAATACCATTCAATGTTCAGTGGCGTATGGCTTCCAGATAAAAGAATGGGTTTGGCCTAAACAAGAAAACAATTAACGAAACTAAACAGAATAGAACTGATAAAACATTAAAAAAGATTCATCTTCAACAACCATATATGTTTAGCTTTTTCATCAAACTAGAGCTCTAGCTTTAAAGCCTTTTAGCACTGTAAAAAGATGTGTGCACTCTCGATCAATCCTCCCTCGCGAGCAATAACCAAGTTCTCAATGCCAATATTATGATAAAATGTATTTCACTTTTATGGAAAGGTGTGTGTGATTAACCTTTAATACCTTTAATTGAAAATTAAAAACATCTTTAAAAATATAAATTATATAAGAAAAGTTCTTGGTAAATTCATAACCAAGAAAATGCTTTTTAATGCATTTTTACATGAATTTGCAGATCTATTAATTTGTTTGCATTCAGTGACTTGTATTTGAGTACAATTTAATCAGTTGAATCAAATAACATATTTTTTATCTAAAGATAACAATAATGTATACTTAAGATAGTATTTCCGTTTTTTGTATTGTAAAGGAAGTTCAGGAAGGCTGGTAACTTGTGTGCCCGATGAAGGCATCTGCTGAGCCAGATGACGACATCTGCTTGGCCAGATAAAAGGCATCTTCTGGGTCATCTCCAGATGAAGGCATCTGCTGGGCCAGATGAAGGCATATGCTGGGCCATATGAAGGCATCTGCTGAGCCAGATGAAGGCATCTGCTGGGTCAGATGAAGGCATCTGCTGGGTCAGATGAAGGCATCTGCTGGGCCAGATGAAGGCATCAGCTGGGCCAGATGAAGGCATCTGCTGGGCCAGATGAAGGCATTTTCTGGGCCAGATGAAGGCATCTGCTGGGCCAGATGAATGCATCTGCTGGGCCAGATGAAGGCATCAACTGACACTTATCCCTCAACAAACGACCAACCTCTCTTTTGCATAAAAAGCTTAAGGCAATGAAGAAGCCTTGGAGTCCGTTGAAGATGATAGACACATATCCAATGACTGTCTCATTAGAAACATTAATTTGCAACTAATGCAAAAACCCATGATGTGTGAATGAACTTTAAATTAATTAGAAAAGAACATGTCCTTTTCTTTTTGCTTACCATCGCCTTTTCGCGTTGAGTACGTGCAATATGAACAACGGTAAAAATAAACGTGATAACGAATAGTTCTTTATTAATTCAGCACATTAATTAAAATTAACGACAGTCATTCTGCTATAGCGGAAACTAACCAGGAATCAAAAAGGAAGAGGAAGGGCATGCGGAGGATAAAATCAGAGAATATTTTGAAGAAATCCAACATGCTCTCTATCCGTTATGTGGATATAGATAACTGAAAGTCAATGTCAAAAAATCAAAAACAACAGAGATTGTTACGATAATAACCGGCGTAAACCAAAAGAATACAGCGCGAACCTTTTAGATTCTTTGTTAGTAGTTCCATGAGTCACAAACCTAATTGAAAAAGTCATCCATAGACCAAGAGCAATGTCGTTCATGCAGCAAAATGCTGCTGGAAAACAAAAGTGTTCCGCAATAGCGATTGTTTTACAAAGAGCCGAAATGTGCTCGACCTTAGAGTAGATGATGGAACAGTGTGTGTCCAAGAAACAGGCAAATTATCAAACATATCAGCAACTTGCCAGGAGTATTCCGAAGCTGTGGAAAGAATATACAAATTATCAATGTTATCACTAGAGGAGTTATTGATATTATCAAACATAAACGTAAAATAGCTCTCCAAACCCTCAAACTAAAATAAGCATCAGTCCTACTGCAATAATATATACATTCCAATTGCGGCATCCTATCTGTGATATAGCCGCATCATGAAGCAAGCCCATGACGCACGTGCCATTAGCTGCCAGTCTTGGGGCAGCACAATATAGTTCTCGACACTTGGAAGAAAAGCCGTCATAAATTTCATTATCTTTGCACTTTGGTACGTCTATGTTTACGTCATTTTCCGATACGGTACCATTATTTAAGTCTAAGAAAAGTCTAAAAATATAATCTGTCCTCTGATCTGGAAAAAATGGAGGCTGTTCTGGTGAAATATCTGAAAAAAATTGTTCACAAAACATATTTTCTTCTAATATCCCATTACATAACGCGCAATACTTGTTCTTATATACTTGAGTTTTATCATAAACAATGGAGTATACATTGTCAGCACACCGTTTTGTGGAGTCGTCGCCCGTGATATTCGCATTGAAGGGACATGATTCGACGATTTCAGGATGCAGCTGGCATAGTCTATATCCCAAATATTTAACAGGTTGAATAAAAAACCAGTCACAATCTTTCATTTCCGTCATGCTTCTCACACCAAGTTTATACCGACACTTAATTTCCGGTTTCCAGAATTTATATATATTATATCAAACACGTGATTGCATTGAGCACAGTACATGTTTTTGTACATAATGGCCTCTTCTGTCGGCTCTGACACCGGAAGTTTTAGTAAAATGTCATGCGTGTTGGAAATGTTTTCACATAATTGTTTTGCTATACTCTCATCCCAGCCAGGAGAGAATTTTGTCACTAAATTCACACCGAACTGAAGATTTTTTACGATTTCAAACATTTTCACACAACTAAACTGGTCTTTTGTCAAAGATGATGAGGATTGAAAGTCGTAATTAGCACAGCAGTCTCCAAGAATACTACACATTTTGTCACAGTAACATGACTTGCTAGAAAATGAGAGCTCTGGCCAGACAGAACATGCCGCTTTGTCGTTACAGTAGTCGGTCCCAAGCCGGAACATTTCTGTCGGATCATACTGAGAATCGTACCCACCGTACCCATAGTAATCATCCGTTGTTGTTTGCTCTTTACCGGCATCCGGACCCGAAACAAAACCTCTTGTCTCCGAACTTTCATTCAGCAATGCTCTAGCGGTATGAACGAGTTGTATTTGTGCCAACAAGATAACAATAAATAATTTAAAAATAAGAGATACAGTTTCTCTTCCGTTTCCTATTTCTTATTACTTATTTGTTATATAAAATCCTCCAAATACACAGTAGTCCTCGTGAATATAGCCGGCGGAAGTTCATTTTCTCTCTTAGAAAGTACCTGTTCATAAATCCTAATTTCTATGTTAATAAAGTTCGTCGTATACATGTAATTCTCATACAACTGACGGCTTCATCGAATTTGATGCACGGCAAATGTTTCATCTTCGTAGTTGATTACATAAATACCGCCCCTAAAACTCGGCAGAATATTTTAAGCAATATTGTTCGTCAGACATGCTGTTTTAGCACAACAGGTAATCCTTATCAGTAATATCATTCTAGTTGACCCGTATTGCAGACATTTAGCCATTTCTTACTGCTAGAAACAGTTCAAGAGACAATGTATGGTACATTGTAACTCTAAATCTTCATAATTCTACATAGTTACTACAATAATGGCTATGCATTTATGATATAATCACACAATAAATGTAACGGAACATAATGTTGTTTTTTTTGTCTTACAATAGTAGCAAAGTTTAGATTTTACAAATTTTCCTGTTTCCTGTTTGCACAAAAACTTATTGAAGTTATTACAAAGTTCAGAACATATAAACATTACCTGTAAGCATACAACAAAGCTTGCAACAAATTTTGTGTTCTAAACAAAAAAACTAATGCATGAAGCATAACCCTTTACTCCATGATATGACATGTCCCATGTCGACCAGCGTAGATCCGGAGCATTACATTACATTTGTTTACATTTAAGCACCAGCTTTGCATCTATAAAAAAACCTTAAGTATTCTGTATACATGTGCATGGCATTAACACATGACAATTACACTAGCCAGTATGCTTATTTCACTGGGTAAATTAATACTTTGTATAACAATTCAGTTTTTAACTGAATATTAAAAAGAAACCATATTAATTTAGTTTTGTGTTAATGTTTTAAGGGCTTACCACACTCCTCCCACCACGTTCATAGAGAAAAAGAAAATTATCAAAATCTGCACAAATGAATGTTACTAATGTTTCTTTATTTTGCATATTTTATTTATCGAATAACGTGGTTGGGAGGAGTGTGGCAAGCCCTTAAACATAATTTTGTAAGTAATTTTGTTTTGCATAATAGACACGTATGTGGTTTAGTCAAAATACCGTTTACAAGTGTTAACAACTTGTTTAATAAAGTGTAAAAAAAATTAGAAATTACCCCCCCCCCCCCCCCCCTCACCACCCAAAAAAAAGAGTGAAATATGCATATCAGAATGGCTACATCCAGCAGACACAGCCTCCCCACACAGCCAAAAAGTAGAGAGGAGAGCATGGTATTACAAGAATCTGTTCAAAATAGACGCCACAAACAATTAACAAAGGAATTTATTTTCAAGCTAAAAATGTTTTTCTGTAGTTTTGCACAAACCTGCAGCCATGTAGGTGCGCGTCTGCACTCAATAGCACAGGTAGACAGAGAGCAGAAAAAATACTTGGCTGCCAGATATGTCTGCACATCATTATAGTGCAAGTATACGGTGCCAGTGAAGATGACAATGAAACCAGTCCCTGTTTCGGATTTAAACCTTTCTGTAGCCCGCTCAGCTGTTGATGATGAGAGGCCTATCTGAAAGACAATCAACTTTGATCCCGATCGTCCACATCGAGGAAATTTGATATTGATTTTGTCAAGCAGAATCTGACCTTTAAAAAAAACAATGTTCACTAAAACGGGCTTGCTTTCAACGTTACATTAAATTTGTTTTATTAATATCGTAACTGGATGTTTAACTGTCGACGTGAAAATTGAAATGTTTTGCCCTGATCACATTGCTTGCATTATGTATTTTTTTATTCTTGTTGTCACAGATAGCTTTGTTCATGTAGAAGCAGTCTCTCACTATCATGTTCAAATAATTCCCCAAGAGTAGTTCTATCCTGTTCTTTGCCCGACCTAAAAGGGTACCTAAAAGGCAGTCGAAACGACAGCAATATTCCCCGCCGCATGCAGCAATGTTGGGAATTCCGGAGCTCAATCGGTGAAATATATTTCTATCTTACACTGGTAAAACCAAATATCCTCTATATAATTCTCTAGCCTACAACTACCATCACGTTACTTGTACAATCATAGTATTCGCCTATACCAATCATTATTATTCTATTTATAGAAAAAATTAATATAATGAATATTTTGTTTTAACATGTTTTTATTTTACTAGCAGCTTTGTCAGTTACAAACTCCTCACATTACTGTACATTACAGTTGAAAATGTAATATATGTAAATATATGGCCAATTTTGACCTTCTAGATATATATCGAACTTTATATTTGTTAAGTTACAAGTTTCTTTTCCTATAAATAGAATTCTCTTTATAATATGATTGGCTTATTTCGATGCTTTTGAGAGTCTCCAAATGGTATCGTTGAACATTTTCCACATAACCGTTATCTAGGAAAAGTTTAAACATTTACAAATTATATCCGGAATTGCCACACCTAAAAACACGGCCTCACTCGTAAAAAAGAAGCAAGGAAAAGAGAGCAAAACATGGGTTTATAATTTATTCTCTATAAATAGATTTAGATAAATTTCAATAAGACACCACAAAACAATTAAAACATGTTGTAGAATATATCGACCTCACACTTAGCTACAACTCGCCCGACAATGTTGCATTAAAAACAACGGACGGGGTTATGCCCGACATCACGGTATGTACCCAGAAAATGAGAATCGCGGATAATGATAGATTGTGAGTATAATGATTAATCGCTAGATCGGAGAAAACAGCATGGAGAGGTAAGATATAGTTATTGTAGGAATTTCATGTAATTGTGATCTAATACTAATCTTTAGCGATAGATAACAATCAAGTGATATCCTACCCTTCCTCAGATAAAGTAAAAAACAGGAAAATGATCACGCAACAAGCCAGATTTCTATAAAAAAAAAAACACTACGTATTATGCCCATTAAAATATATTTAAACGTGTTTTTGTTGTACATGACACTGCTGTTATTAAAGCCCAAACATCGACAATTTTAGCCAGTATTATGAGTATATTCCTTAAATTTCCCATTATCAACCGAGCGAACCCCGTTATCCATTTAACTTCATGTGCCTCAGAAAAAAAGATGTTTGTTAAGGAAATACTCATAATACTGGCTTAAGCGGGTTGGCATATTTCGATGTTTGGGCTTTGATAACAGCAGTGGCGTTTACAAAAAAAAACACGTTTTAATATATTTGTAAAGGGCATACTATGTAGTTTTTTTTAGAAATATGGGATGTTGCGTGATCATTTTCCTGTTTTTACTTATCTGGCGGCCGATTCCAAATGTATGGGTATAAGAGGAAGGGTAGGACATCGCTTGATTGTTATCTATCACAAAAAAAGTATTAGATAACAATAAAATGAAATTCCTACAATAACTAACCTCTCCATGCTGTTTTCTCCGAACTGGCGATCTATCATGGCATTCGGCGAAATTTTATTGCTGTTATTGCTATTTATTTCACCGTCGATTACTTTGATATAAAGCATTTTCCATGTTGGCAAATTGTATCGTATGGAAGATCTAAAGTAAAATTTAGGCATGTTTGTAGTAACCCTGCACTCCACTGCTACAAGGGCTATTTCAGGTGGACACACGGCACCTGCGGCATCTGCTGCAAAAACAACTTACTGAAATGGTTTTTTGAAGCTGTGTCAAGGTTTAGAATGTTGTATTCACCAAAGATGAAAGTTGTGTCATCAAATATTAGACCATTTGGCTAAACGTTAAGTAAGGATGATGACGCAGTGCCAAAGTGTAGTTTCGCCGTCATCATGGTACAGAGTTATCATCTGATTCGGACTGGATGATACCAATTGGTCGGAAGAAAAGGTCTTTCTACTGTTATCTTCTGCTGAAACACTCGCACTGAGGTTTTCTGGAATGATCGAAAGGCCGATATGATCCTCATTAACGACGTCACATGAAGTCACATGAGCAGAAGTAATTTATCTACAGCATTTGGGTCGAATAAATAGATGCCTCATTTCCTAACCCCTTCAGTAATACCGCGCATAGTGAAACTCTTCATATGTGATTTTGAATATATATGAAAGTTATGTTCTTTTTTTGTACTCAAAGGTTAGAGTTGATCAGCTTTGCTTGCCTCATGATACCCCCGCTACAATTTCTCCTATTTTTTCTGTTAACAGCCACATCCGAAGGCTGCGTGATGTGGGTATTCTTTGGCGGTAAGGTCAGCAGGATGAAGTCATTGGTTACGGCGCGTTTGATAAGTGAAAAACTTACTTGGAAAGAAGCTCCGGCTTGTATAGGGAGGAGATAAATGTTTAGGCGATGCGTATTTTAAGAAGTTCTTTTACTAACATTATTGGTCGCGGTCCATGAAAGCGGTGCCCGAAGTAGCGTAATTAGCATTTACGGGAACATTCTTATGGGATGATCCCCCTGGAAGCTTTTGGTTAAAATAACCATTGTGTTATGCCACCTGCCACACTAACGCAGCAATGTACATTGAACATGTTCACTTGTCGCGTCCGCAAATGAATGTGCCTTCTTCTGGCTAATTGGGATACCAACCCTCCGGTCAGCCGATTTATTTTAATTGATTGCCGCCTCGTCGCAGTTAAATATAAGACGCGGGTCTTCGTGCAATTCGTTTGTCTCAAAGAGTCTCTTACAGCAGCCCTGATAAAATGAACGTTACCCATGGATGCTGGATCGGTATCCAGGGAATCGGGTCTTCGAAGACGGAGTTGCGGATGCCGTCGTTGAAATTCCCGCCACCACTTTTCCGACGGGCCAGTTTAATTGAAAACTTAACCCTTCCCGCGTTCTTTTGCTATACACCACACAAAACCAGTTATGTGTCTATGTACGCCTTCGATTAGTTTGTTGCTAACATACAAACAAGCGACCTAGGTTCTTATTTCTGTGAAAAAAATCAATTTCAGTACATAGTTGATGGAGAATGGTCCTTGAATAAGAAGATCGTTTACCAGCAGTCTTATTACTGTGATAATATTTACTCATAAAACTGTTAGTTATAGCCACAATAAGTCATCGTAATCATCTCGCTGCTTAGTGTGTCAAATAATCGAAATGTATGTCACTTTGTGGCCGCATATTCCATTGTTAAAATAATGTTTATATATATTTGTGTTAACGCGAAAGAACAATATTAACTTCTCTGAAACTAGTTTGAATGTATGAGCACCGAGAAATCGACAGTTTTGTTCATGTACTGAACGTGAGAAGACTGTACGCAAAATTGCAACAATTATCAGTGAAAGACAACTAGTTCCGAATGTTTGTCTATCTGATAGCAACTTCCGTTTCGGGTAACGGTACGCTTATATACTGTTGTTATAGAAGCGGCTGTAAGAGGTCGCTTGTTTATGATTGATGGCGCCCCCGCTTCGAAGAAAGGGGGGTATACTGTTTTACCCCTGTCCGTCCGTCCGTAACAAAAACATGCAGCAGCCTGATATTTTGCATATTGCTTGACCCTAATGTCCCGTATGGTGTAAAGCAATTTTATGCTCCTTGCTTATCTACTTCCTTATCTTTACCCCATATTTTAGTCACTATATAGATGCATTACATCAACCAAAAGGCATCTTTATTTTCCGTCGCAGTTTTCTAAGAAACTATAGCATGCAGCAGCCTGATATTTCTTTATCCTATAGTCCCATATGTTGTAAAGTAATTTTATGCTCCTTGCTCGTCTACTTTCTGTTTACCGAATACTTAGATTTTTACACATAGTTGACATACATGCACAATTTCTGTCACAGTTTCCTAAGCAACTATAACATGCAGCAGCCTGATATTTTGCATATTGCTTTATCCTATAGTCCCATATGGTGTAAAGCAAATTTTATGCTCCTTGCTCATCTGCTTTCTGTTTACTGAATACTTTTTGTGTCGCCTGTGATAGCAGGTAGACACATAGGGATCCTATTGTCCGGCGACGTCGTCGTCGGTGTCGTCGTCGTTGGCAGTGCCGTCGTCCGGTAGTCCCCCAACTTTAATATGAAACTTAATGTTTCCTATAACTTTGAAAATACTTGTCCTATTAACTTAATACTTGGAATATATCATCTGCATGAACAAAGCCATCTTTGACAACAAGAATGATAACTCCTGTTTCACTATTTTTTGAGTTATGCCCCTTTCAAATGATTTTAGTATGGAACTTTAACATGAAACTTAAAGGGAGGTGTGCAGGATTGATGAATGTAACAGATTTGCGAAAAGGGTTATTAATCAGTTGAATATCATTTGAAGCTCAAATATTGATTTGCACCCGAAATATTTCAAACCAATATTTTATATTAAAAATATATATAAATGTGTTTCCTATCCTTTGCGACGCGCATAGGTTAGCTATTTTTGTATTTCCCGCGTAAAGCCGCGGTGGTTTTTGGATTGTCACGTGATCACTTCAATCAAAATACGCATTCGGTGTACCTAACCGATTATCGACTTCGCCATTTGTTTCAAATGCCTGCGCCACCACGAATAGTAAGCTCAGCGATGAGCTAAATATAGAATGATCGCTAAATATAGAATGTATTTTTGTATTGGGATTTCTTCAGCGGATTGTTTTCAGGTCCGGTAAAATGGTAAAATTTACCGAAAACTTCCTCCTGGAGGGTTTGAAATGTAGAGTTTATTGAAAAGTACACCTAAGTGTTACATAGATCGATCTGTTTACGATTTTACCGAGTACACCTGCTCGACCCTGCACATCTCCCTTTAATGTTGCCTATAACTTTAAAAGTACTTGTCCTATTAACTTAATATTTGGAATATATCATCTGCATGAACAAAGCCATCTCTGACAACAAGAATGATAACTCCTGTTTTACTATTTTTTAAGTTATGCCCCTTTCAAATTACTTTAATATGAAACTTAATGTTGCCTATAACTTTTAAAGTACTTGCCCCATTAACTTAATACTTGTAATATATCATCTGCATGTACAAAGCCATATCGGACAAAAGAATGATAACTCCTGTTTCACTTTTTTTTATGCCCCCGCCATGAAATGGCGACGGGCATTAAGAGTTGCTCCTCTCCGTCCGTCCGATCGTCCGTCCGTCCGTCCGTCCTTCCATCCGTCCGTCCGTCCGATATTCTCGTGAACGCAACTCCTCCTACACTACTGGTGGGAATTTTATGAAACTTGACCACAATGCTTGGCCTGATATGTAGTTGTGCATGAAGGTGGGGTTTCGCTCTTACATGTTCCGTTCAGAAGTTATGGCCCTTTGATACTTCCATTTACATTAGTTTTAATAGGAGTATATCTCGTGAACGCAACTCCTCCTACACTACTGGTGGGAATTTAATGAAACTTGACCACAATGCTTGGCCTGATATGTTGTTGTGCATAAAGGTGGGGTTTCGCTCTTACATGTTCCGTTCAGAAGTTATGTCCCTTTGATACTTCCATTTACATTAGTTTTAATAGGAGTATATCTCGTGAACGCAACTCCTCCTACACTACTGGTGGGAATTCAATGAAACTTGACCACAATGCTTAGCCTGATATGTTGTCATGCATGAAGGTGGGGTTTCGCTCTTACATGTTCCGTTCAGAAGTTATGGCCCTTTGATACTTCCATTTACATTAGTTTTAATAGGAGTATATTTCATGAACGCAACTCCTCCTACACCTCTGCTGGGAATTTGATGAAACTTTACCGCAATGCTTGGCCTGATATGTTGTTGGGCATAGAGGTGGGGTTTTGCTCTTACATGTTCCGTTCAGAAGTTATGGCCCTTTGATACTTCCATTTACATTAGTTTTAATAGGAATATATCTTGTTTCTTATATTTTGTGTAAAGCAAAATATGCATTTTGCCCATAATTTAAAACTACTTGAGATACTGCCTTGAAACTTGAAATATATTTCACCATCAAAATCTACATCATAACCAACAAGACCCATAACCCTGCTTCCAATATTTTCAAATTATGCCCCTTTTTCACTTAAATTTTGTGTTAAGAAAAATATACACTTTGCCCTTAACTTTGTTTGGAATGGAGGGATTTCAAAATAACTTGGCACAAATGTTCACCATAACAAGGCGGTGTGTCGTGACAATACCCATGCCGGTAGGTCCAAGGTCAAGGTCATTGTTACTTAAAATAGAATTTTCTTGCAAAATCTTGTCCGCTCTGTAACTTTGTTATTTCTTATTGGATTTTTGAATAACTTGGTATAATTGTTCACCATATCAAGACGGTATGTCACGTACATGCCCAAGCCATTAGGTGGAAGGTCAAGGTCACTGTTACTAAAAATAGAATTTTCTTGTCCAGGCTGTTACTTTGTTATGAATGGAGGGATTTCAAAATAACTTTGCACAAATGTTAACCATGACAGGGCGATGTGTCGCGTACCATGCCCATGGCTGTCGGTCAAAGGTCAAGGTCACTGTTACTAAAAATAGAATTTTGTCCGGGCTGTTACTTTGTTATGAATGGAGGGATTTCAAAATAACTTTGTTCAAATGTTCACTATGACAAGGCAGTGTGTCCGCATAATACCCAAGCCTGAAGGACCAAGGTCAAGGTCACTGTTACTAAAAATAGAATTTTCTTGTCTGGGCTGTAACTTCATTATAAATGGAGGGATTTTAAAATAACTTCACACAAGTGTTAACCATGACAGGGCGGTGTATCGCGTATCATGCCCATGCCTGTAGGTCAAGGTCACTGTTACTAAAAATAGAATTCTCTTGTCCGGGCTGTAACTTTGTTAGGAATAGATTGATTTCAAAATAACTTGAAACAAATGTTCATCATGACAAGATGGTGTGTCCCATACCATGCCCATGCCTGTAGGTCCAAGGTCAAGGTCACTGTTACTAAAATAGAATTTTCTTGTCAGGGTTGTAACTACGTTAGGAATAGAGTAATTTCAAAATAACTTGGCAGAAATGTTCACCATGACAAGGTGGTGAGTCGTGTACCATGTCCATGCCTGTAGGTCACTGTTACTTAAAATAGAATTTCCTTGTCCGGGCTATAACTCTTTTGAATGGAGGGTTTTCAAAATAACTTGGCACAAATGTTCACCATGACAAGGTGGTGTGTTGCGTACATTACCCATGCCTGTAAGTCCAAGGTCAAGGTCACAGTTACTAAAACTTGAATTTACTTGTTCGGGCTATAACTTCTTTATGAAGGAAGGTATTTCAAAATAACTTGGCACAAATGTTCACTATGACATTGCATTGCATTACCACCAACTTCTTCACAGACATTTCCGTAATGAGAAGACAACAGTGCCACAAATACAAATAATTCACTTGATCATCAAGTTTATGCATATTCTTATAATTACCCGAACATCACTGTCTATGAAATGCTATTATTCCCATCATTGCACTGAAAACGATGCATAGCGGGGGCATCCGTGTCCTATGGACACATTTCTAGTTGAGTTATGCCCCTTTCAATTGACTTTAATAGGAAACTTAATGTTGCCTATAACTTTGAAATTACTTGTCCTATTCACTTTAATAATACTTAGAATATATCATTTGTAGAACAAAGCCATCTCTGACAACAAGAATGATAACTCCTGTTTCACTATTTTTTGAGTTATGGCCCTTTCAAATTACTTTAATATGTAATTTAAGTTGCTTATAACTTTGAAAGTATTTCTCCAATTAACCTAATACTTTGAATATATGATCTGCATGAACAAATTCATCTCTGACAACAAGAATGATCACTACTGTTTCACTAATATAAGAGTTATGCCCCTAACAAATTACTTTAATATAGACCTTAATGTTGCCTATAACTTTGAAAGTCATTATCTCATTAACTGTGTACTTGAAATATGTCATCTGCATGAACAATATCAAGTATGACAATAAGACTAATATCACCTGTTACGCTAATTTAAGAGGTATGCCCCTTTCAAATGACTTTTATATGAAACTTAATTTTACTTATTACTTTGAAAGTAATTGTCCTATTTGCTAAATACTTATTGTTTGTCGTCAACATGAACAGATCCATTTGTGACAACAAGAATGATAACTCCTGTTTCACTACATTTAGAGTTATGCACCTTTTGAATGACTTCAATATGCCACTTAATCTTGCCTATAACTTTGAAAGTACACATCCTGTTTACTTAATATTTGTAATATGTCATCAGGATAATCAAATCCATCTGTGACACAAAGAATGATAACTCCTCATTAACTTTTGTTTACTTGTGTCCCTTTCAAATAACTTTAACATGAAGCTTAATTGCCTTTAATTTGAAAGTGTTTTTTTTTCTTTTGACACAATACGTGACATGTCATCTGTTTTAATGAAGTTATATCTGGTTTTTTTGTTATGCTCCTTTGAAATGAGTTTAACCTGTTACTTTATTTCTGTTTATTACCACAAATTAAAATAAAAATAATTCCTGATTAATTATAGTTTAATCAGTAATTTTGTAGTAATTTAATAAGTAATATAGTGGTATTTCAATTTAAAAAGATAGGCCCACATTTCAACATTTTCCAAGCAGGCGACACATGTGTTCTGCGGAACACCAGATTCTAGTTTATTCATTTACATTTTTATATTTTATATATAGGTAAATACTCAGAAAAATTTGACAACCTGTATACATATGAAAAAATGCAGATTACATTTTGAAAGTCATATTTCACAAAGCGGGGGTATCAGCATTAGCTCACAGATTTACTTGTTTTATTTGTGATGTCGTGATAATACTTTTACAAAACTCGAATTATTATTAAACAACATCGTCATAAAAACTGTACAATAATATACTCGACCAAAAAACGTTCTGCACACTTGGGAATTTAATAAAATATCTTTTTACTTTCATCAAACACAATAAACGTTTTCCTAAAAATTCTGTATGGATTCTTTCAAGAGATTGTGCTATCTTCATACTCCCATTTCTCTGATGAGTATAATAGAATTGGTGTAATTGTATGTATATCAAATAGTTTTAAGATTAAGGGTATTGGCAGACTTATGTTATTTATTCTTTTGTTAATCAAATACATAGCCTTCTTAGCTTGCTGAACCTTTAGAAAGACCTCTAGGTGGGCAGTGTCGTCCGTCATTAGCCAGGACCATGATGACTGTCAAATTAACAAAGAAAATCTTCCTTGGTGACCGTAAGAAATAATAATTTGAATTACAAGCAATGCAGTTGTGTTTTGATAAAAAATATTGGGTATTGATTGCATTGGATTGTTGCTTTTTATACACTTAATTTATAGGATGCTATGACTTACTGATACAGAATGGAGGCTATTCAAATCATAACTAAACTGGTTAGACACACCTTTATGTCTATGAATGAGACTATATGATAAGTTTAATTCATAAAAACTGACTTTGAGTGTTATTCTGGAAACGCCCTGGTATCAACTATTGATAACTTCATGTTGCTATCATCACAGTGCATACTAATAATTGCTATAAAACAAACTCCAGTGATTGCACAGATTTAACACCTCTACCTTGATACAGCAAATTTTGCAACTTTTGACGTTTGACCCCTATCATACACAAACGCATATTTCTTGGTTATTTACCAACCGAGTTTTATTCAGTTTTTGTCTATAACTCTGTAAACAAATAATCTTAATATAAAAGTAAATATTTATACCAGTTATTTGATTTATTAAAAAATTTACGCGAAAGAACACGTGTGTGCAGAACTTTTTTGTTGGGTATATATCTATAACAGCTTTCAATCCGTCGGGTTTCCGTCGGAGTAAAGAACACGTGTAAAGTTTTTGTATTTATTTGTTTAGTTCGATGTGATTGTTGATAACGATAAATAACAATAAATTGATGTTCAAAATATTTGTTTCAGGTAATCCGGAGCAAGGTTTTCACTTGCAAAATAAATGTCAAATATAAAACACTATTTATAAAATGTAGTCAAGGTAATCCTTATTTGTGAGCGGTATTCCTTCGCTCTTATATAAAATTGAGATGTTTCTTAGTGTAAAGTCAAAATAAGAATGTCATGAAACAGTTATCAAATCCCTAAAATTTACGATAAGTTACCTGCCTCGGGCAATCGTAACCATGACAACTATAAGGATATCTACATCTTATCAGTATAAAATTGTCAAACTGCTTACGCTGAATTATAGATGTTAATTATGCAACTAAGTATCAAACTGATTATGACAATAAACTTCAAAATTAAGTAACACAACAAATATTTGAATTTATAAAGAAAGAATTTTTACTTAAATAGAAGAACATCAACATATGGGATAGCTACCATATTTTAGCATGGTAGCATACCCTTCCGGTCCGCGAAAGTTAAGCTCCCGCTTAACAAAAAGTGTTGTAGTATAATTATAACAGATTAATATATAAAAATGAAATGTCGAAAACAACATAATGATTTTAGAAGTACATTATGTAGGCATGATATTAATAATAATAATTTTAACAATAACTGTCATTAGGCTGCTTTAAAATAGCACGTTCTTCGATATCACTTAAGAATAGTCTGTGGCAAGGGCAATTCACACTAGTAGAAACTATTGTTTGAAGTTTGACAATGCAGACACCCGCATCCACTGTTTTGTTGTTGTCCGCTTGCATTCATGTAATGGCCTGGATTCCAGACAGAAGTGCTATTGTGTTCTTTTTGATAACCTTTCAATTGTTCAGTCAGTTTATTATTTTCAGTAATCAGTATGTTGATGCGTTGGTCTTTACACTGAATTGCTGATTGTAGATTTGCAATATCTTGTAATTTATGGTCGTTGTCATTTTGAAGGCTTTTCATCTGTGTCTCGAGGTTTGCGTGTTTTGTGTCTAATTCAAAGAAGTTCGACGTCATTTCACTGAAACGGTTTACGGCCAATTCAAATTGTTGCCGAAGACTGCAGTTCAGGAATATAAGTTTTTCATTTTCTTGTTGTAGGTTTAAGAAGTTGGTATTTTCAAGTTTCAAGTTATTTACTTCTTGTTCAAGCGCGTTGATATTGGCTTGCAGGTTTTGAATCAACTCTTTGTCGTCTTGGGTTTGTTCCGTTGTTGAATTTTTAATTCCTCCAACTGTAGATTTTGTTTAAGAGTCATTTCACTTTCGGCGGTGGTATAAGGTGAATTATTTCCATGTGAAGTAAATCCTTTTGCACATTTCCTGCAACAGAGGGAACTATTATAGCCCAACTTTGCTAATTCAATGCTGTTGAGCTCAGCAAATGGCAAACTTTCTGCCGTTTTCCTCCGAAGGAATGCCGACATTCGGGTAATGTCTCGTGCCTTCTTTTTGACTATGAATGACTTTGTAAAGCTTCCTTGACGGTTAACTTTTGAACTTTTCCTCTTTATAACACTAAATTGTCCAAAGAAGGAAACACCCATTTGTCTGTTGTTGAAGAGCTGAGGCTTATGCCACGAATGCGGATAAAGTCCACTATGAAGATGATTCCTTTCTTGGTAGTAATTTGGTGGTTTTCCAACTGTTGATCTGGTGTGGTAATCCAACATGTCGAATTGGAGAATTGTTCTCACAAGGCTTGTAAAGGTTTAGCAGTATGATGATCGTGTACAACAAAATATATGTTGTACCCGGATTCTCCACCAATCTATAACAGCTTTCAATCCGTCGGGTTTCCGTCGGAGTAAAGAACACGTGTAAAGTTTCTGTATTTATTTGTTTAGTTCGGTGTGATTGTTGATAACGATAAATAACAATAAATTGATGTTCAAAATATTTGTTTCAGGTAATCCTGAGCAAGGTTTTCACTTGGAAAATAAATGTCAAATATGAAACACTATTTATAAAATGCAGTTAAGGTAATCCTTATTTGTGAGCGGTATTCCTTCGCTCTTATATAAAATTGAGATGTTTCTTAGTGTAAAGTCAAAATAAGAATGTCTTGAAACAGTTATAAAATCCCTAAAATTTACGATAAGTTACCTGCCTCGGGCAATCGTAACCATGACAACTATAAGGATATCTACATCTTATCAGTATAAAATTGTCAAACTGCTTACGCTGAATTATAGATGTTAATTATGCAACTAAGTATCAAACTGATTATGACAATAAACTTCAAAATTAAGTAACACAACAAATATTTGAATTTATAAAGAAAGAATTTTTACTTAAATAAAAGAACATCTACATATGGGATAGCTACCATATTTTAGCATGGTAGCATATCGCTACAGTCAAAGACAAGTTATTTTAAATTTAAATTATTTATTACTTTTTACAAGCGAATCTCTTCGTTGTGCCAGTGTTCGTGGCATCCTACGTAAAATTTATCAAATAAAAAGTTGACTGTCGATAATTTGAAAAACAAAAAAAACACGTGATAACAGTCTCTAAACGATTTTAGTTTAAGGGAATGTAAACAAAACGTAAACGAGTTTTTTGTTTAAAACAAATCTAAACTACATGTACTAAATAACTTAAATGCAAACCTTTACAACGAAAATTGTTCAAGAGTCACTTGTTTTAAGTGCTCGCGCTGAATGGAAAATCTTTTAGCCCTCTTAAAATAATAATAGTAATAAGTTTAACAACACTTGTTAAAAATTGCAACAAAACAGGCTAGTTTTAAGTCGAGTGTCTTGTAAGCGATTTAAAACATAATACTAGTATATGTACTTTGAAGGCCAGGTTATATACATTAAAATACTGCGGACTAGGTTTAACTTAACCAATTCACGTGGATAGAAGAACATTTGTCCAACACACCTAACCCTGAATTTAGCTCATTTCCAATATTTATCACATGCATTTCTGTTATGAACATATGCAGTGTGGGGAATCACATGACAAAAACATGGCCGCCAGCCAAACAAATCTCCTGGTTCGAGGTAAGTTTTTAAATTGCTTCACGCTTATTACTGGGCCATTTTAAATAAAATCAACACTAAAGTATCCTGTACACGAAGACAGATTGCATGGTGTATTCTAAATTTTGCCAGCTTTTGTAGTTTATGCGGTATTTCGTGTACAGTGTTTGACAGCTTGCATCGCTCCGGGATAGGATTCACTTGGATCGTGTTGAAATCGTTCTTCTGGACTGTTTTCGCAGGTGAGATGATTGTTGCATGAAAGATTTGATATATCCCAACAGTCTGAATAATGTCTGGTGCAAATATATCCTATTTCGGTATGCAACTGATGTTAAAAAACCACTAAAAATGGAAAAAAAGATATGGAACACTCGCTGCGACGTTAAGGATACGGAACACTTGCATTTTAGAAGCAAACTGTATGCAAGTCCGAGCGATCAATTTGCGAATCTGAGCGAGTCCGTTGTACTTTACTTTTGTTCAATAAAAAATGAAAAGTTAGTTTTCTTTGTTTTAATTCTTATGATCAGCTACGAAGGAGTTAGAAAGAAGTATTATTTAATACAACTAACTAATATAAATCTTCGTAACGTTTGCATTTACAAGAAAAATACCGTAATTTGTATTAAGAAGATTTTTTGAAGATAGTCAATGAAATGGTAAACGTAATAAATGCGCCAGAAAACATATTATGCAAAAAAGAATGATTGCAGTTAAAACTTTTTGTATACTCAGTACATTTTAAAACGCAGATATTGTAATGTCATGTTTATTAAAGAATATGTCATTTTTACAAGATTCGCTGCCGTAATTACTCATGCAGAACTGTTTGCAAAGTATTGAAAACCAGACTAATTAATTTTAATGATGTACGTGACTTGTTAAAATCCACCCTTTGCATGTGAAGTAAGTGTATTAAATTTTGCATTTTTATTGCTATGTACCCATGAGCACTAGACCGATTCACAGTAAAACACGTTTCACGTGCAGTCAATTATCGCATTTTTACTGTAATGTACGCATGAGCAGCCGACCAAAGCAAAATACTAACATGTTTAAAACCCTTTGTGGCATAAAGCGTAATCTACAGCAAGAAGGGCACGGGCACATTCAGCTGTTTTCACACGCATTTTCTTAAAACAAAACAACATAAATCTGTTAAACTAGCTATCATTGTCTCCTGACATGTCGCCGATCGAACACGTTAGGGATTGTGTGAAGAAACACATTTATTCACGCCTTCAATCACAATAGAGTCTTGCCGAGCTTCGTCAAGCAATGGCTGATGAATGGAATAGAATGCCTCAAGAACAAAGTCCTAGTAGCTTAGTGTTGTTGGGCATTGGCTGAGAAAATGCGTTAATTGTGCGTATATTTTCTGGTAAATATATCATTTAATAAGTAGGATAAAAGAGTAAAATTAAATGCTTTTGCGAGGAGAACGAGAGAAGTTAAGGAAGAGAGAGAGAGAGACAGAGAGAGGGAGGGAGAGATGGAGAAAGAGGGAAAGAGAGGTGCCAAACTCCAGACCTAGTTTAGAAACCTGCGTGTGGATTGGATATACATCTGTACGTGGGTAAATGTCTTTATATTTGCTTCATTTGAAAAATGATCGGACCCAAATAAGAGGAGGACATGGGAGGTCATTAAGGTATAATCGTCGCTGGTTTGAGGTTCGGACATATAATGAAACAGTGATCTGTAGTTTCTCGATCACCACAGGTACATAGAGGGAAATCGTTACATCTAAATAAATAATCGTATAGGGAGCTACAATTTAGGCGAAAGCTGATATGGTGAATTTGGAGAGCTCTAGGTCCTATATTGTAAAAATGCGGGGGTTTTCGGACGTTGCCTATGAAACGGGATTTAAAACTTGTAAGTGTTAAACTACTATTCGCGGCATTTGGAAGGTTATTCCAATCATGGACGGTGCTTGGTAGAAATGATTCGCGATAAAGTGTCGATTTAAAATGAACTTGGGTAATGTAAGATCGGAAATATTTCTTAATGTGTAGGTGGTTCTGGATTGGTTGCTGGTTGGTAGCATTGACTGAAGGTAATTTGGTACGAGGTTATTATTCATTTTGTAGAATAAGACTAGTCTGTGTTTTATTCTACGTTCACTTAGTTTTTATAATTGTTATTCTTGATACAATTTGGTGATTTCACAAAAGTATAGTTGCGCCTGTTACAATCCTGGCGGCTTCCAATTGGATTGATTTAAGTGAATTCGATTGTTCGACAGTACAATTTGACCAAACAATGTCTCCATATTCTAACAGGGGCCCGATAAAACTAAAATACATACGCTCTAATACTTTTCTGTATAAGAATGAATGTTTTGGTTATATCATTGGCTGAGCATTCCAGATTATTTGAGTTGATAATGCTGTTCCAGTCATATGCTGAAAGAAGTTGTCTGAATTTGTTATAGTCACCAGATTTAGAGTTCCATACAGTGCGTTTAAAAGAATCTGACGTATACTTTTTTAAACTTTAGGACAAGAACAATTGGACAATGATATTGGACAACGTCGGGAATGAATGAATCGTTAACAAAGTTCGTCATTACCGAGCTGAGATTATTAACAATGAAGAGGTCAATAAGAGAGTTCGATGATTCAGTAAAACTTGTCGGTTGGCTAATAAGCTCATAGAAACCGTCAAGGCATACATGGCAGGCTGTTGAGGTATCCTTGTCTTCCGCGCTCCGAGCGAAATTGAATTATACCACAGTGACTTTAATATAATACAGTAAGAATATTCTAGTACTTAACATAAGATGATTTTCTGATAGAGGTCAAGGCAATCATGGCAGGCCAATGAGGTATCATTATATTTTACACAGAATCGAAATTTCGAGTATTTCGCCCGAGCAAAGTGTGAGATTAAGACCACAATGAAATAGTGATGTACTTTATTTTAGTTATCTAATAAGTAAAAATACGAAATGCTCAAGTTTTTGCTTGCGCAAATATGCCGCTTTCAGTTATGGTAGGAAGTCCTGATCTTGATATTTGTACACGTTCGCAAGTTACACAAGTGGATTTGGCATCAGTGTAGATTTTCTGTTATTAATTCGTAAGAGTCAGCACATAATAAGAGTTTTAGGAAGCGTGATTATATCTTAATCGAAACATTAAATAATAAGCATGATTCGAAGCGTAAATTCCATAAATTTAATAAATAAATGTATTAGGGCTATTTACTAATTGACATTATGTGCATACTTGATGTTTAAATTAAAATAAAAGTTTGACAACTGCATTGTATCTCTCGCATGTTCAAAGATTCGAGTATTTAGCACTACTATAAATTCAAGAATTTAAATTAAAATGGATTGATAGTTTAAGTTGAAAATATTATTTAAAAAAACAACACACAAAAAAACGAAATGCGCGAATTTTTGCTTTGACTATAAGTGGTAAATTCGTCGTTGCGAGAAGATACTATAATCACTTTAATAAAATAATGTAATAATAAATCTGAAATGTACTGCGTATTTAACTCAAATGTGATAAAGTATTTAGCAAAAATAGCATGTTCAACAGATAGGTTGCGACTAAGTACCGGGTGCCAACAATTGATGTTAAGATTTTAGATTTCAGAAAAAAATGTAATAATAAGAGGAAGAATAAAAGTAACACAAATACGTATTGCTGCAGGGGAGAAAATACTTTACATGATCCAATCATGTGGCAATCATCTGAAGTTCTACAAGGATAGCTTTTAAAAAAGTTAGTAGATGACTCGTATAGCATATTACATCGAAGTGGATGAGGCTTTATGTTAACGCTTTGAAATTTTTGCATGCAAAAACAAATAGAGAATTTTGGGTGGCCAAAATACTTTTCTTTACAAAATCGGGCTCCGACAGGTCAGGCAGAAAGTTGCAAAGATATAATTAAAATCGGATGTAGCAAGGTTATGATCCAGCGTCATGGACTGCACGATTGTCCCGCTCTAAAGTTGTTGTAAGCATCAATGAAAATTTCAGACGAAGGGATTTCATTCATTAAACATGCGTCATGACGTATTTGAAGTTTGGTTGCAATAGACACAATGGCATCAATGAAGGTTTTAGTGCTATTTTTCGACGTAACACGCCTAATAAGTATGGTGTTTTGGTTTGTATGTCTAACTTCTAATCCGATTGTCCCTGGTTCGAATCCAAACAAATAAACAATTGTTTTAAATACATATTGCAATTAATTGTTATAGATGAAAAGGGAGCTTATGAATGCCACCGAACAACAAATGCAAACGAATTTGAAAAAAAATGCAGACTTGAGTTGACTGAGCCTTGTTCATGGACAGAAATAGAAATGCGTATAACTGCCCACGCCGACTATGTTGGGTGCAACTCAATATTAACACCAGTAAACAGTACAATTTTGATTCATTCCAAACGATGACTGAACAAAAAATAATATTGAATTAAAAGAATATTGACAGTGGATTTGAAAATATAATTCCTGAATATCACAAAATACAATAAATGCAAAAACAAAATCAGAAAGTATACGAGTATTTTAAGGGTGATTGAACAATATACAAATATATACTGGCTCTACAGTGTATGATATTGAATCCACCATCTTAAAACTGGCCTAAATATTAAAACAAAAGTAACATTAGATGTACTATAAACATACATATATATTTTGCTCAACGACCTTTAGAAGACGTAACTGATATGTCGGATAAAATATACTATTATTATGTGTGACGTCTTGGTGCCACGTCGCGACCTACTTTCACGTTGACGTCATTGTTATTGTTTGGTAGTACATATCAGAGTAAATTAACGTAAGATCGAACCTGAACACAACGCTTATAGTTGTATTACACCTTTACACTGTACGATATTTTGGTGCCGTGACAAAACCAAAAAATCAATCTTCGGAAACTACTTTCTTTGCGTGACGGACACAAGAGCGTGATTAATCACCATTAAGAGAAATTTTTCGACGCAAAGGAAAATGGAAGGCTAAGGGAGTTTCACGCTATACTCGCCGTGCTGGAAGAGAAAGTGAAATTGTTGGATGGTCTGAATGAGAAAGTTCTCAACCAGACGGATGCGGACGGCGTCGGGGAGGAAATGATGGCGACAGGGGATTACAGCCTGGATCTCGAGATCAAGATGAGCGAACTACGTGAGTTCCGGAGTCGAAGGGAACCGATTTCTGAGGGCGGAGCGACGCCACCTTTATGTTCAACATCATCTGATCAAAAGAACGGTATAGCTTTTCAATCAAGAACCCAAACTGTAAGTAATTTATCTAATAGTTCGTCCAGTTCGTCCCAGTTTCACAGACTGCCAAAGTTAGCATTACCAAGGTTTGATGGCGACATTCTTACCTGGCAAACATTATGGGATTCTTTCGAGTCCACAGTCCGCTATAATGTAAGTTTGACTTATGTACAGAAATTTAGTTATTTGAAGTCCCAACTTGAATGTGAGGCTGCCAGGACGATTGAGGGTTTCGCTTTAACCAGTTCAAACTACCGGCGCGCAGTAGACCTACTAAGAGAACGCTATAGTCTGGTACACAAAATTACACACGTTACAATGCAAGCAATGCATAAGCTTCCAGCCCCAGTTAACAATGTACAAAGTATGCGACATTTCTGTGATAAAATGGAGTCATACATACGTAGCTTAGAGGCTATAGGTCAGTGTGAAGAGTCGTAAAAAGCTCATTAAAATCTGCATATTGTAAAGAAGAACATGTCGCAACAGAGTGCTGGAAGTATGCAGACGCGGAAGCCAGGATAGTAGTGATAAAACAAGAAAAGCTTTGTTTTAACTGTCTAGGTAAACACCAAGAAGCGCAATGTAAGTCTAATAAAAGATGCAAGAAATGTCACAAGAAACATCACTCAAGTATTTGCCATACCTTGAATGAATCTGAAAGGGAGACTCGTACCCAGTGACCGGATACCACTTCGAATTTAAACCCAGAGGCTTCTGTATTTCATTCATCTCAAAAGCAAAATGCACTTACTACCGTGCTGTTGAAGACAGCGATCGCTACAGTTTCGTCTCATAATACCTACACGACAGCTTCAGTGTTGTTTGACGAAGGGGCGCAGCGCTCTTTTATAACGAAAAAGTTAGCAGACGAGCTACAGTTAGCACCAGAGACAACAGAAACTATACATCTATCGGCATTTAGTGGTGACAGCAGCAAAGTTCAACATATAGAAAGTACCACCGTACATATTCTCACAGAAAATAGCCACAAGATTCCGATTCGCGTACTCATAGTACCTCGCATAGCAACACCGATGAGTAACCACGTGATAGAGGCAGCTGACAGGTACCCGTATCTACGGAAACTGAAACTAGCACATATTCAGACCACCAGTTCAACATATCTATCCCGATAGGAGCAGACCACTACTGGGATATTGTAGAGGATGAGATCATTCGTGGGAAAGGACCAACAGCTATGAAGTCGAAGTTAGGCTATCTTCTGTCTGGACCGTTACCGGATGCAGCACGTACAGAGACAACGGAGTACATATTTAAAGTCCTGACTTCACCAGCGTCAATGGAGAAAGCCTTGGAAAAAGTTTTGGACCATAGAAAATGAAGGTATATCCTCATGCCACGAAGTCAGCGCATGTAAAGAATACTTACAGCAGTATCAACGATCGTCTATAGAATTCCGTTACGGGAAAACTATGCTAAGTTGCCATGGAAACATGACCACCCTGAACTTCCGTCGAACTACGAGATAACAAGAAAGAGAACAGAGAGTACCATTCGCCGGTTGCAGAAAGAACCAAAAACACTAAGACACTATGGAAAAATAATTACTGAGCAGTTAGAGAGAGGATTTATAGAAACAGTGCCAGAAGAAGACCAGATCCCAGTGACCAGAGTTCACTATATCCCACATCACCCAGTGAAAAAGGATTCATCAACAACTCCAGTTAGAATCGTCTATGATTGCAGTTGTAGACAGTTCCCTAATCAGGCAAGTCTCAACGACTGTTTGGAGTCGGCACCTCCTGTGTTTAATGATCTCACGAAACTAATTGTTAGATTCAGATTGCATGACGTCGCGGTAAGCACAGATATAGAGAAGGCATTTTTACACGTTGGGCTTCACGAGGACGACAGAAATGTAACACGATTTCTATGGCTACAAGATCCCAACAACCCTGACAGTCCATTGATCACATATCGCTTTAAGTCCGTACTTTTTGGCGCCAGATGTTCACCATTTATATTGAATGCAGTTCTGTTAAAACATCTTGACAGCATGAAAGACGTCATGGCGTCAGAAATTATTCAAAGAAACATTTACGTAGATAACGTGATTTCAAGTTTTCCTACTGAGACAGAAGCAGTTAAATTCTTCGAACAAGCAAGATCACTGATGTCAAAAGCGGGCATGAATCTACGATCCTGGACGTCAAATAACGCAACCTTACGGCAGAAAGCTGCAAAAGTTGGAGTCTTAGAAACAGATGAAGTCGCGAAGGTTTTAGGACTAAGATGGATACCAGAAAATGACACATTAACATTCGTTAAACGAACTATACCTGCCATACCGGATGTGACCAAAAGGACCATTCTAAAATATTCGTCACAAATTTATGACCCTCTGGGATTGCTAAGCCCTGTGACGATCCGTGCCAAGCGTTTACTACAGGAACTTTGGAAAATGAACAGCTACAAATATAACGATTCCAAGAAAATTATCCATTGAAACCGGAAGTGAAACATGCTTACATGTGTTTGCTGACGCTAGCACCAAAGCTTATGGCGCTGTAGCTTACCTTTGCGATGGGAAAAATGCAAAAACATTTACATCAGCAGCGTTGTACTTAAAACGCCTTTACGACACTCATCCAGTTAGAGAAGAATTGAACAATAAGGGCATTGAATGGAAATTTATACCAAAGCGTGCACCGTGGTTTGGCGGTTTTTGGGAGCGAATTATTGGCCTCATGAAAACAACTCTAAAGAAAGTTCTCGGAAGATCCTATGTAACTATATAAAATGATAGTGCCTCTAGCTGAGAGCGATCCCGCACCGTCACGGCGACAGCGCCTAGCCCTGCAATTCCTGCGACGCAACCAATTGAGCTAACCGGGACATCCCCAAGAAAGGATGATCAGATAGCCCTGATATACGTAACAATCACTGCATGACATCGGTAAAGGGTTATTTTACTGATAACAGCACTGACTATATGTACGGGGAGACTTTTTACGGCCGCCACACAGCACAAATAGCGCTACTGTGAATTTCAAATGATAGTGCCTCTAGCTGGGAGCGAACCCGCACCGTCACGGCGACAGCGCCTAGCCCTGCAATTCCTGCGACGCAACCAATTGAGCTAACCGGGACATCCCCAAAAAAGGATGATCGGATAGCCCTGATATACGTAACAATCACTGCATGACATAGGTAACGGGTTATTTTACTGATAACAGTACTGACTATATGTACGGGGAGACTTTTTACGGCCGCCAC
Organism: Corbicula japonica; assembly: GCA_038501625.1. Lineage (NCBI taxonomy): Eukaryota > Metazoa > Mollusca > Bivalvia > Venerida > Cyrenidae > Corbicula > Corbicula japonica. Next base: position 13,537,507 of record JAZAYU010000002.1, on the reverse strand, counting down.
ACAGCACAAATAGCGCTACTGTGAATTTCAAATGATAGTGCCTCTAGCTGGGAGCGAACCCGCACCGTCACGGCGACAGCGCCTAGCCATGCAATTCCTGCGACGCAACCAATTGAACTAACCGGGACATCCCCAAAAAAGGATGATCGGATAGCCCTGATACTACAAACCGTTATAACCGAGATAGAAGCAATAATGAACGACCGCCCACTTACAAGTGTTTCAACCAGCATTGACGATTTGGACCCTCTTACCCCAGCGCACTTATTAAAATGACGCCGTATACTGACGTTTCCGTTTAGTGTCGGTGCTTCAGAAACAGTAGATGGTTCAAGGAACAAAGCAAGTGCGGCACATGATTGACCAGTATTGGACAAGATGGCGGCAGGAATATCTTACTGCGCTTCGAGAACAACACCGAAAGACAGGTTCTAACAACCAAACCATCCGAGTAGGCGACATTGTCCAAGTCCACGATGACGGGCCTAGACTACGTTGGCAGCTAGCTATCGTAGAAGAACTCATGACAGGAAACGATGGTTTACACAGAGCAGCCAAGATCCGCACGTGCAGAGGACATACTACGAGGCCCATCGTGAAACTATATCCACTCAAGATTGTACATCAAACCAGTGACTCATAGACACATTTTTATCACAGTGATAAATAATATTGTTACTTTAAAGTGATGTGTTTCATTCACATTAAATGACAATAGTTGCATAACTATCTTGTTTAAGGTACATTCTGAGACAGTTCGTGAAATTTTAAATTGTATTCTTTATTCGTGACAAAGTGAATTAACAGAGACTTTATACTTAGAAAATACGCTAATATTACTTTTCGTGGCCCCCAGTATGTCGGATAAAATATACCATTATTGTTATGTATTTGATATGCCAATCGCACCGAAGTAATACTAGCCCCTTCTGTATTATAATGCGCATGCTCTAAATGACTCCGCCCATTGGCGCTAATCTATCTTGGATATTGTTAAGGTACATTGAGTATTAAAGTAGCCACCAAACTAGCAAGTCGTCTTCTTTATCACTGTCCGCAACACAACATTTGGCGACGAGGATAAACTTAGTTCATAAATTTCAAGGAACTTGTCTATTTATTGAACAATAAATGTGCGTGATTTCCTGGATTTAATAAACTATGGCAGCGGCTCTTATAGGATCACTTAATCCCTATAATGAGAGTTCTGAAACGTGGACTTCTTATGAGGAACGTTTAGGACAGTATTTCATTGTGAATGAAATTAAAGAAGAGAAGCGCGTGGCAGCACTTTTGACGCTCCTTGGTGAGAAAACCTATGGACTTTTGCGTAACCTTACAGCACCACAAAAGCCAGCAGAGAAAACGTATGAGGAACTCTGTGAACTGTTAAGTGCGCACCTATCACCAAGACCTCTTGTGATCGCGGAACGGTTTCGCTTTCACAAACGAAATCAAGTTGCAGGGGAAGGCGTGAAAGAATACCTTGCGACGCTCCGAAAATTGTCTGAATTTTGTGATTTCGGGGCAAATTTGGATGACACACTCAGAGATCGATTTGCGTGTGGCCTGCGTGATGAGGGAACACAGAAAAAGCTTCTGTCAATTGCCGACTTAACTCTGCAGAAATCCATAGACATTGCAATCGCCATGGAAACGGCAACGAAAGACGCCGCCGAACTGCACTCTTCAACAAAGGAAACCGTGCATAAAGTTGAAATTCGGAAACGGTCCAAGCAAAAGACTAAAAGAAACGAGAAGACATCAGCATCCCCATGTTACCACTGTGGTAAAAATAATCACACTTCACAAACGTGTAGACTGAAAAATGCAGTGTGTCACCACTGTAACACAAAGGGACACATTAAAACGGTTTGCAAGAAATTAAAGAGTGTGAACTTAACAGAAAAGGACAGTGATTCAAACGTGCTTGTGATCAATTCTTTACAAAGAGACAATAAAAGCAAGATTGTCATCTCGCCGACATTAGACGGAAAATCAGTTATGATGGAATTAGACACAGGTTCCGCAGTGACACTGATCTCAAACCGTAAGTTCAAATCCTTATTTGGTAATGTACCATTAAGTGCTCCAGACTCAACGTTAAAGACGTATTCCGGAGAAATTATTGAACAAGTAGGCTCAAGAATCGTGACTGTTAGATACAACAGCCAAACTAAGAAACTGCCTATCATCGTAGTGAAAAAGGATGGACCTACATTACTCGGTAGAGACTGGCTGCAGCACATCAAAGTTGATTGGAATAGCATATTCAATGTAAACTCAGCGCAAAGTGAAAGTGTAAATGTGCAGTTACAGTCCATTCTCCAGAATCACAAGGATGTGTTCGATGACGGCATTGGGAAAGTTAAAGGCATGAAAGCCAGGCTGACTTTAAAATCCAATGCGAAACCAAAATTCGTAAAAGCAAGATCCGTGCCATTTTCGCTCAAGCCTAAGATAGAGCGAGAGCTTGACAACCTGGAACACCAAGCTATTATCAGCAAGGCTAGTACCAGTGAATGGGCGACACCCATCGTCCCGGTTGTGAAAAGGGATGGTAATGTACGGATATGCGGCGACTTCAAAGTTACAGTAAATCCAGCGTTGGAAGTCGAGAAGTACCCGCTGCCAAAAATCGAAGACATCTTTGCAAATCTGTCTCAGCGAAAGAAATTCAGCAAGATAGACTTGCGTCAAGCATATTTACAACTTGAGTGCGATGATGAAAGTAAGCAAATACTGACAATAAACACTCATAAAGGATTGTATACTATGAACCGGATGATCTACGGCGTAGCATCAGGACCTGCCATCTGGCAGAGAACAATCGATCAGATACTGCAAGGATTGCCTGGAGTACAGTGTATCCTTGATGACATGTGTGTAACAGGAAGAACGAACCAACAACACTTACAAAATCTGGATAATGTGCTTTCGAGACTTAGTGAATTTGGATTAAAAGTGAACAAAGACAAGTGCGAATTCATGAAAGATAGGATTACTTACTGTGGTCATGAAATTGACAAAGACGGTCTGTGGAAACAAAATAGTAAAATTGAATCGGTGTTAAACACACCCAGGCCAAAGGATGTGTCTTCTCTAAGGGCATACCTTGGTACTCTCAATTACTACCACCGGTTTTTGCCGAATCTCGCGACCGTTGTCAAGCCTATGAACGAGTTACTCGAGAAAAATCGCAAATTCGACTGGTCTACAAAATGTCAGGAAGCCTTTGAAAAGTCAAAGAAGCTCATAACGTCCGAGCCCGTTCTTACACACTATAATCCGGAATTACCTGTTAGGCTAGCATCAGATGCAAGCCCGTACGGCATTTCAGGTATTCTGTCACACGTAATGCCCGACGGTTCCGAAAAACCCATAGCATTTGCGTCACGGTCGTTAACTAAGACTGAGCAAAAGTACGCTCAGGTAGACCGCGAAAGTCTTGGTATATTTTGGTCTGTGCGGAAATTCTATCCTTATCTATACGGGAGAAAATTCACCTTAATCACAGATTGCCAGCCACTCATGTCTATTTTTAATCCTAGTAAAGGCATACCTGCAACGGCTGCAGCGCGTGTACAGAGATACGCACTTTATCTCTCGGGATTCGATTATGACATAGAGTACAAGTGTACCAAAAAGCACACAAATGTTGACGGTTTATCGCGGTTACCCGTACAAGTATGTAATGATAATTGTGAAGAAGACGCCGAAGAAGTGTTCTACACTTCTCAAGTAGACCCGCTTCCCGTTACAAGCGCACAAATTAGTCGCCAAACTCAGCATGAACGTGTTTTATCACATGTGTTTGAAAATGTCAAAAACGGTTGGAGTTCGGAAACTCCAGAGCAAGTCTATAAAGCTTTCTACAACCGTAGAAATGAATTATCAATTCATCGCGGATGCCTAATGTGGGGCATTAGGGTAATTATACCCGTGAAATTCGGAAAGTCCGTACTTGATTTATTACACGTTAGTCACCCAGGCATTGTAAAAATGAAGGCATTAGCGCGCAGTTATGTCTGGTGGCCAGGTATTGATAACGACATCGAGCAATTAGTGAAAACTTGCTACGGCTGTCAAATGCAACAAAAAGCTCCAGCATCAGTTAACTTGCACCCTTGGGAATGGCCGAGTTCGAGCTGGGAAAGAATTCACGTCGATTTTGTAGGACCATTTCTAGGCAAAATGTTTCTTGTTATTGTAGACGCTCATTCTAAATGGCCAGAAATTGTAGACATGAAATCGACCACCGCAGAAAGAACGGTTCAAGTTATTCGTTCGATTTTCGCAAGAAATGGACTACCAAAAATATTAGTCTCTGACAATGGAGTTCAGTTCTGTAGCGATATACAAAATTCATGAAAGACAATGGTGTTTGTCATATTAAAACGTCAGTTGCGAAACCAAGCACAAACGGACTTTGCGAACGTTTTAATGGCACATTTAAGTCTAGCTTACGCGCAATGGAAGGTGAAAATGCTGATTTAAATCAGAAAATAAACAGTTTCCTCCTTGCATATAGGAATTCACCTCATTCAACTACTGGGGAAACCCCCGCCAAATTATTTCTAGGGCGAAATTTACGTACTAGGTTAGACTTAATCAAGCCCGACACACAAGGACGCGTAAATGAATCGCGCATTAAACAGTCTGTAATGGATACTAGACCAATGCGCGAATTTGAAGTTGGACAAAATGTGTTAGCGCGTGACTATAGACCCACATCCACAGAAAAATGGGTAATAGGAAATGTTTCACGCGACGGAACACTCATGTATACAATCGATATTGGGCATGGTATAAAGTGGCGTAGACATGTAGATCAATTACGCAAGACAGAAATTTCTAGAACATCGGTTGAATTGCAAGGTCGCGACCCAGTGATACCACCCAGTTTGTACGATAATATTCCTGTTGATGGCACTAATGTGCAAAGTAATAAAACTCCGTTGGTAGTAACCGGGAATCAAGATAGCCAAGATAATGAAATAGTTTGTGTCAAAACACCAGACATGCCAAGTTCTAATTTATCAGTTGACCACCCCGCTCAGCCTGCAAATGAACGAAGATATCCCTTAAGGGAGAGGAAAGCTCCTGACAGGTTTACACTGAAGAAATATTACGTGATATTAATGGGCACTTGATTACATTAAGTGCCGCACTAACATTAATTTTACGATTCCAATTGATTAGCGTGCGTTTACTGACCACCACGAATTGATTGAATAATGACTCTAATAGCGGTTTATTTTATCAGAGAGAATCTGGAATAATGAATGACAACTGTGTAATTTGGACTCATGACTCTCATGCTCTAAATGACTCCGCCCATTGGCGCTATTCTATCTTGGATATTGTTAAGGTACATTGAGTATTAAAGTAGCCACCAAACTAGCAAGTCGTCTTCTTTATCACTGTCCGCAACACAACAATTATTATGTGGCCTAAGAACACAGTTTTTTTCCCTATATGTTTCATATAAGCATTTGTGAACAGAACATTTTTATAAACGTTCCGAATAGAAAAATCTCACCTGAACTTTGTAATACTATCCAATGCGACACATTCTAGCCGCAAGAAAGGGTACCTTGACCGGCTTCCTTTCGCAATAATTTAAAAAGTGTGTCGGCATGTTTGACAGGTAAACAATTTCGGCAGTAAACAGGCCAAAATAACCCCTGTTCAAAGGCTGATTTACAACAATCTATCATTAAAATTTACTAAAATTTGACATTTACTTCATGTTTCAGACCTACTCTGTACAAAAATGCCATTTAATCAGTACTCTTCATTCAAAATTCAATCAGTATTCATCCTCAAAAAGAGGACTCTTTTACTGCGTAAGTACTTCCTTATTGTGGGTAACCGAAGGGATAAAAACTGTGTCCTCGTTCCTATTTAACCAAGAAATGTTTTCAAAACACTAAAATAATTCATCTACACCATATTCAATGTATGCTGAGCTTAGAGGCCAAGTTTGAGCATGACTGCTTATAAATCAAATAAATGACAGCCTATTTTCTATAGCATGTATATACAGAAATGTCAGTAAATAATGGCCGCAACATTTTATAAAAATCCAAAACTCATTCTGCCATAACTTTTTTATTTATTGGAATTTTCTCATGAAATAAAAAGCACTGTAATGTACTAAATAGCATCTACCAGAAAATGAATGTAAATAATGAGTTTTGCCAGAAATTTAAATGTTTTTAATTTTTAAAATTTTAATTAAAAAATTTAAATAAAAATTTAAATAATTAATTAAATTTCAGAAATATTTAAAATCTGTACCTGTCAAATTTACTGAATATTAAAAGTATGTTTTATAACCATGAAAATGAGGTGTCACTTGAAAGTTTGTCATAATTTCATGCAGAGATATGATAGCTTAAAGAATGCCACTGTAGGTCCTCGGCCGAGCAAATGTATGAACATTCCAAAACTAAATTTTCAATATCTCTCTTATTTGTTACAATTTTCTCACCAAATAAAAAATATTATCATTCATTACATAGTAAGATTCAGAAAATGACATCACTAATTAATTTTGACCCCCAAAAAATTATTTTCATATTTCTCTGTTTTTTGTAATTAAATAATTATTTTAAAATTGAGTTCATATGCAATATGAAGCTGATTTTAAAATAAATTATTTAATTATCATCAATAAATGACTATCTTAATAACAACAGATAAGAGAGATGGCTTAGTTAACAGTTTACCCTATTCTGATCAAGATATAAGGCCAAGAAAACATCTGCTACTGTAGAAATTCTATGGTCCAATAACCTAGCAATCCACTGCACCAAACCAGGTGATTGCATTATCAGTGGTTATCTCTAATGTCTTATTAAAATACATTCATTGGAAGCTTAAAATGCCAAATCTAGGCATAAAATGATGTTCATTGCAGAATTTCTTTATACCAACACTTACAGTCACATTATTCACAACTTTAAGATGATCAGCAATGTTAGACAACAAGTCCCGACAGGCTTCAAGGTTCCACACATAATGATCCATGAAATAGGGCTGTGAAGATTGCCAGTTCTAGTTGAATATACTATGCAGCAACCTCCTGATACTGGAACGACTGCAGATGAGTTCTCTATTGTATCCTACCCAAAGCAATTTTGGATAGAAGCAGCTTCACCACTCCAGACTGTGAGGGCAGTTTTGGGACTGTTTGTACGCTGCGACCAAAGTCATCTCAGACATCAGACCTGACATCAAAACAAGAAAACCCATTAGTTATTGGCATGAAATGTGTAGACACTGAAAAGAACTGTGTTGTTTTCAATCAGGACCTCCCATAGCCACCATCCTGTATCTAAAGACTGCATCAAGACCAATGTAACTGTCACAGAACAGCATAAATCATTCCAACTCCCAGTGAACAGTATATATATCAGTCCCATGGAGTATCTAAAATCATCAAATATCACAAAATTTACAACAGATGGCTTCTATTAATGCACAAAATTGATCTACATCATAAACTGGTAAGATTAAAGTGATCATAAACAAAAAAATTGAATCGGAAGTATCAAATCTATCGCCTCGGACAATTACCTATGGAATAGTTAGCTTTGTGTGTATGAGTCTTATTAAAGTTTGACAGAATTGGTTTAAACTTGAATAAAATAACTTAAATTCATACATAATTGTTTTTATTTATTAATAAACCCCAAATGATCAATCATTTACACTAAAAGTGTGCTAGTTTCTCAATATGCTTGTCAAAACTAAGACCTTTTATATGCAATCTGACCCATTTTACTGAAAAAACATGGTCATGGACTGTCACTTTAAAGGTTGGCATGGTTATGGTCACTTTAAATATAATAAAAAGAGTTATTTTGAGTGGCCATGACCATGCCAACCTGTAAAGAGGACCATGACTGTGCAAACCTTTCAAGATGACTATAATGAAACTAGTCGCGTTTTCACGGCAGACGACTGATACTATACTATTTAATGATACTAACATCGACAAGACAGGCTGACTTCCTGTAAAAGCACTCTTACTTACTTATCAACTTACCACGGGGTAGAAAACAAAGTGCATATGGCATAAGATCCCCCAGATTTGCCCAGGTTTAAACATTTTGGTCTTTCTGTGTTGACAGAATGTGGCTCAAGACACAAATGGTCTATTACTATACATAGTAGCTCATGGCAAACATGGGATGACTTAAGGCTAAGGTTCAACACTGTAAACATACATGATAGACCTACCTTAGTCTGTGTGCAAGCATTGTGTACCATTCATCAGGAAATCTGGCCTTGATTACAGTAATTTACACCATGGTACCTTCCGTTTGGCAGCCCTACAACAAAGTATAGCAATTTTCATCCATTGGTGGTGGAGTTTTCATCCAAATTACTGGCAAATATTTCTTAAATCCCTTAACTTTATCTATTTTATTCAAATTGAGGATGAAAAACTTCATAACTAGACCCCTTGTTTAAATTTAGACCAAAAATGAAAGTAAAAATAGCCTTTTTCCAGGTCTGAACTCAAATAATATATAATATAACAAAATAATATATAATATTATATAATAATATAAATAAAAATCAAAATTACCCCCACTGCCTGATTTTATGACCTTATATCTGTCACATGCCCAACTTTCATCAAAATATCTCCAAAAATGATGAAGATATTGACATTTGAATTTGGGCACACCCCACCCACATTCACACTATATCAGGCCTAAGAACACAGTTTTTTTCCCTATATGTTTCATATAAGCATTTGTGAACAGAACATTTTTATAAACGTTCCGAATAGAAAAATCTCACCTGAACTTTGTAATACTATCCAATGCGACACATTCTAGCCGCAAGAAAGGGTACCTTGACCGGCTTCCTTTCGCAATAATTTAAAAAGTGTGTCGGCATGTTTGACAGGTAAACAATTTCGGCAGTAAACAGGCCAAAATAACCCCTGTTCAAAGGCTGATTTACAACAATCTATCATTAAAATTTACTAAAATTTGACATTTACTTCATGTTTCAGACCTACTCTGTACAAAAATGCCATTTAATCAGTACTCTTCATTCAAAATTCAATCAGTATTCATCCTCAAAAAGAGGACTCTTTTACTGCGTAAGTACTTCCTTATTGTGGGTAACCGAAGGGATAAAAACTGTGTCCTCGTTCCATGTGTGACGTCTTGGCGCCACGTCGCGGCAGACGTACTTTCACGTCGACGTCATTGTTATTGTTTGGTAGTACATATCGGAGTAAATAAACGTAAGGTCGAACCTGAACACAACGCTATAGTTTTATTACACCTTTACACTGTACGATATAATAATAACACTGATTGAATGTACTGGGGGACTTTTACAGCCGCCACAGGGAACAAATAACGCTACTGTGTTATTAAAATAAATAAAAAGGGAAATTTGAAAGCCACCGAAAACGATAAATATGAAAATATTTCAGGCTCGGTTTGATTGAGCCTGTTCATGGATGGTAATTGAAATGCATATAACTACCCGGCACGCCTAGCTCCGGATTGAGCGCAACTCAATATTTACACCAGTAAACAGTACAATTTTGATCCATTCTAAACGTTGGCTTTAATTTGAAATCGTTTTACTACGTCTAGTTCTACTATACATTTTAAAGAAGGATTTTATATTCACAACACAATTCAAACAATCGACTAGTCGATTTCACTGGCTGTGTCTCTCGGGCAGCATGGGTTTTAAGAAAATAACAATTCAAAATAAAAAAATAAAAACAAAATTGGTTGAACCAAGAATCGAACCTATGAATCGTTATAAAATGTAATCCTATATTTTTCGTACTTAAACACTTTTACCGGCTGCTCTAAGCAATTTTCTTACTTTAGATAGTTTAAAAACTGGTGATATAACTTCGTATCTATTTACAAGCGGATCGTATAGTTTACTTAGTTTACCAACTAAAGGGTTAAATGCAAGAGTTACAGGTATATATTGATAAACAATATAGGTACTCTAATGCAGCGATTATAATTTATGTTTATTAAGGGATTGCCACACTCCTCCCAACTTTGTTCATCAATAAAAAGAAAATTATCAAAATCTCAATAACGGCAAAATGCCGTTAAACAAAACTTTGCACAAATGTATGTTATTATTGTATCTTTATTTTGCAGATGGTAAGACACGTTAGAAAAGTCAAGGAAAACAGCGAGATCTAAAAATTCCCTGAATTTCTATTTACATAAATTCACAAAAACTAAACAACACAAAACATCATTTTAAATGCCCACATGAGTAATATGATACTGACAAGAATTTATTGTGTCCTCGTGACTTACATATGTAAACTTTAGGAGATATTAGTAAAAGTGTGTTTGACCTTCCATTTTCTGTTCGCTTCCTGGTCGCGTAAACCGATGACAATCACTGATTTCTCTTTTAGTAGTTGAATTTTTTTTACAAAGTTCACAACATTTTCTTGTCAGTATCGTTGCGCTCACGTTGGAATTTAAAAATTATGTTTTGTATCGTTTAGTTATTGTGAATTTATGTAAATAGAATTTTAATGAATTTTTAGGTCAAGCTTTTTTTCTTTACTTTTCTAACGAGTCCTACTGTATGCAAAATAAAGATTCATTAGTAACATTCAATTGTGCAAAGTTTTATTAAACGGCATTTTGCCATTATTGAGATTTTGATAATTTTCTTTTTATCGATGAACAAAGTTGGGAGGAGTGTGGCAATCCCTTAACTCGTGTGTACCTCTCAAATCAGATTTACAATATGAACTTTTTCTAGTACAGTTGAAAACCCGTTTTTATATTCCAAACATTTTTGGGTTACCGTTATGTAAAGTATTACATGACAGTTTTCAATTAACCTGTTCAAAGGTTATCATGAAAATTAAAATTCTATGTAACCGCAAACCTTAAATGCAAGGAAGATACTCGGCTGAACAGGTATGCTTAATATTCCGTTACAAGGTACTGTATGCTTAATATTCCGTTACAAGGTACTTCTTATTTGTTCAAAAGTTTAGTTGATAATTTTGACAGACAATTTAACATTAGTTAACACACTTTTATTAGGTTCATTTTTATCTATCTCAAATGACAAACTTTTGTTATTGTTGACTCGGATTACAATTAAATAAAGCGTGGCATGACAACTTGTGCTTAATCGATTCCACATAAAACCCAGGCGTTTTAGTTTTATTAATTCAGTTGGAAGAAACGATATTGTTTAATTAATTTACGAAATCTAATAAGTTAGGAACAAATAATGGTTGTTTGGTGAGTTCTAATAAAATTGTAGAAACAAAATTTCAAGCAAACAGTTACGGTGCAAAAATGGAATCTGAAATGGCGCGTTCCTTAAAGGTATAATGTAGAAATTTACTCTATGTTGATACTTTTTTTTACTTTAATTGAATCATACTTTGTATGAAGTTCATCGGGTTCATCAGGCTACAAAACATACCTGAATAAGTAGAAATCATCATTTTCTGCCAGCACTACTAAAACATTTCCAACTTGTATTGGATTCACCAGGAGTCGCACGGAATGTTCGTGGCTCGTTCGATGTCATTGTATTCTCCGACTTCATTTAATTCCGCAAGTTTACCAGTGATCATAGTGAGTGATCCTGTATGTGTATAATTTATTAACATTTGATGTTAATTCCATCGAAACCGGGATCACAAGAATAATAAGATAATTAACTATCGCTTGGTGTGTTTATGTTTAATTAACCTAATTGAACCTGCTTTATTTCCAGCAATGTCATCAACAGAATGAAATATGCGAGATTTACATACCGCAACGGCTGTTTTTTGTTTCTTTGGTGGCTGACAAATCGCCAGTAGTCCTTTTATCTTGGGACTTCTGTCTGTATTATCTATTACTATTCCTGTCAATTATACAATTGAATTATTTCGTGTCTACAGTCATCGAGATCCGAGCTATTTCTTTTCTTGTACTGTGATGCACAATCATCATTATATTTATGAATGGCAGATGACGGGTACGAAATTACGAAATGCTCGTAGGATACTCTCAAAGTTTCTGGACATGGTATGTTAAATGATGATTGTTTTGTATCCGGCGAAATTACGAAATATTGTCCCCAAATATTAAAAGTAGCCGTCGCAAACTTTTAGCACCATCAAGATCCAGAAAAGCATGCCGGTGTAGTATGGAGACTTGAATCGATACTTGGACGTACATTCAACAGTGAAATGAAATGTTGGAAAAGTTGACAATGCTTGCTTTTTACAAACGCTTTATTAGGTCCATAAGAGTTCTATGGATTTCTTTGTCTTGTACAGTTATCGCTCAGACTTGACGTCTTCTGTTGTAGCAGAATAACACAGATCTTCTGTCAAAACCAACTATATTCTCACTTCAAAAACACTGGGTATGGATCGGTTTTAATTTCAGTTTTTGGTTCATCATTTGATCTTCTCTATCTTGCTTTAGGCTGTGTCATTGGCTCTTTTTGTCATTCCGTGTTTGAATGTGTTTCGTAAATTATTAACAAATGAAGCTTCATTCAACTACTAACGTTTCTAATATTGCCAAAGTTGTTTTTATGCTACTTTCGATTCCCGTCCTGGCGATGTTTACTTCATGTCAGTATTTTTCAGCCTTTAAAACATTCGCATTAACTGACGTTCGCCTTTCACTTATATAATACATACTTTTACTTCGCTCGTTCCATTCTATTTTTTGGTGTACCACTTTGTTTGCTTGTATTTTCATAGTTTCTCTATATTTTTAACATTAAATAAAAAATTATATTTTCCTTATAAAGGCAAATGTATCACTTTTCTCATGTAAAAATGTTTGTATTAACCAATGAGTTTTAAATGCAAACGCACAGACAAAAACGTCAAACCCAATATTGCAATTTTACGTCAAAATGTTGGTGTACCTGACAGGTATATATAAAACATGTCTATTATAAATTAACTCAAGTTTTCTTGTTAATTAAATAACATTAAAAAAATCCAATCAGATCATTATCGTGTACTATATTTGTTTAAATCTTATACAATAAAAGGCAGTTAATGCATTCAGGATAATTTTAAAATTATTATTAAACGAGAAAACTTGGAAGCATGCAGAACATTTGAAAATGTATATAAAAAGTATCGGTCAGTCTTTAACTTGCAAATCGGTAATAACACTTACTTTGACGATATTATTATGTACATTCCAATAACGGTTTTACTGCATATTTATTCCTACGAAACCATTTAGAATACTTACTTGGACAGATATAAAATAAAGACAATGTTTTAATATGCCATTTAATGTCACTATATTACACTTCAGCTTAAAACTTACGAACATTCTGTCATGCCTGAAGAATGTCCCAGCAAGGCTGGATAGCCATTCAACTTGATCCAAGGTAGCAGGGATTGACATGGTTTCGGCATTTTTATGAAACTGTAATTGGAGACATCAAGATTTTGCAGGGTATTTTTCTATGGAAAACTCCCCATCGCCATGGATATTGCGTGGATATTTTGGCAATTATTTAACTTTATCTGTTGGATCTGGCGGTTGGCGCATCAGGTATGTAAGACTTTAACATACTACCAAAATAATGTAAAATATATGCGGAATATTATAACAGTATGCAGTCTGTAGGTTCTTATTTTTTGAGTTGGGTATGTAAAAAATATCACGCTAGACTGAAGGTCGAGCGTGATATGGTTTACATACGCAACGAGAAATAATGCGAAGCTAGACAACTGTCATAAAAATTCTTTTCTATACCCTTCTCGCTCAAAACTTTAAATGCAGTTAAACAAATTTTAGTCAATAACGAGGTTAACATTATATTAGAAATAAAAATAGTAACCAAATAGTTAATTATGAATGGCGTAGAAAATTTATGAATGGCGTAAGAATATCAAATGGTTGTAGAAGAGCGACGGGCATTTCCTTTTATGGAGTCCGGTATGTGCAGAAGAGTAACGGAAAATTACGAGCAGAATACACGCCGCATATAACATTGACAACCGTAGAAATACAAAATCAGAAAACCACACTGTGGGATACGGATTTACTTATCTGCCTCTTACCAATCTTGCGGATACGCACTGTACTATGCTTAAATCATTAATGGGTATATAATAAATTTCAAAATAGCAATTATCAACCGGAAATATCATGTTCAGGTTAGCAAAATAGAACAGACAGAGAAAAATATAACTCCTGAAGTAAATATATAGCTTCTCAATATAATATAGACGGTATTGTTTGTAATTGATATTATTGAAGTTATTGTAATGATGTTGAAATTAAGATGTGAAACAATTTAACGTTTAACCTTTGAGAGATAACGACAGTGGGGTGCACATAAATACACGAGTACAATAACATGACTTGATTGACAACACTTCGAAACCTAATTACAACCTTACTATGCCCTATCCCAAATTTCTCGAAAATAATTAAGTAGCTTAAGCCCTATCATTAACTTAACTTTAATAAGTTTTATTTCATACGAAACTGCGCGCTCAGGAGGAATAATGATCTGGTATTCGAGCAAAAAACGTAGTTGACCTAAGTATTTCGTTATTTTCTCTCAAATATGGCTTTCCATACAGTGTTTCATGTGATCCACAAGAGTATTATAGCTCCCCTATTTCCTCTGGTGATTTCTTCCTTAAATCATTCATAGTTTTGTTTCCATTCAATATAACATTATTAAAAACGTATAGGCATATTCAAAGAACTTGACTAATATGTTTACAACAACGAGAGTTCATAGTTTCAACTTATTAAACTGCAAAAAACATCAAGATCTTTGAGGGACACATAAAAGACCAACATTTTACGCTTACATATTTGTTTATCAAGACTACCATATTGATGTCATAGAAACATTTAATGCTTTATTAATATTGATCAGTTTTAAACATACAGAACTCTGATATATTTGACTATTCTTGCCAATAAGAATGATTGTTATTTGTATGAAGAATGGTTTTATAAATAACAAAAAAAACTATGATCTTCCTCATGGTTCTAACGTAAAAGCATCACAAAGAAATTGAAAGTTTTTTAAATGCCCGTTAGAATAAATTCATAATGGCCCGTTAGAATAAATTCATAATACCTTATGTATTTGTATAGATATTCTATCTTTGATGCATCTTTCGATTACAGGCAATTGTAAAAAACATATTAAACGCAAAAAGACCTCCAAAATACCATAAAATAACAAGTTGTCCTTGATTGAATGGGACTTGCTTTTTTTTAGTTCGATCATTTCAAGGTCCTATCATGCTGTTTACTCGTGAATATCGACATTTTCAGTCAATAATTTTCTTTCTAGACCGACTAAACAAACCATTAACTAAGTCGCAATCAATTGTATTGATCTTCAACTGCATGGGCTAAAAGCAGTTACAAAGAATTTTAAGACGAACATAATCAATAATGAAATTTAATAGTTTATGTAACAATAGTTTATTAATAATTATAACTATTTGTAAATGTTTGCAACTTTTCAACTTCGACTCCTAACTTTTGTTTGCTTTAATACATTAGTGACGAGAATGACAACGTTTCAACATGATTACCTCCATTCTATACAAAACCTACAATTCTCGTGTTTAATTGCTTAAGTTTCTTATTTATTTGGTTTGAGTTTAAAAATTTCAATATATTTTAATTGTATTCAGTTAATTAGTTATTTGATCCTTTGATTAAAACAGGTGATATGTTTTCATTTAAGTTTTACCGTTTTGGGGAACGTTAAACCAATTAAATTAAATGTTGGTCCGAATGTGTGCTTTAAACAAAGGTCTTTAATTAGTAATTATGTGTTATTATGAGAAGATAACATCAATTACGACCATTTACTATTTTCGTTCCTACTTTCACATATCAGGGTTATCCTTCGTGTGTGGGATGGGGGTCCCGTCTAGCGTAATCAGTAGAATGGTCGACGTTACGTGGCTAGTCGCAATCGTCGTATGGGTTCGATTCCCAGTGAGGGCTTAAAATAATTCACTTTCACATTCATTATTGCTTCATGTTTATATACCTCCTTTTTTGTATTAAAATTTGGTCTTCTTAACAGCCTGATAGCCTAGAAATTAGTTTTTTATACAAATTGATGAAAAGGGAACTTTGAAAGTCACCGAACACGACACATATGAAAATATTGCAGACTCGGTTTGTTTGAGCCTGTTCATTGGCAGTAATGGAAATGCATATTACTGCCAACGCCGCCTAGCCCCGGGTTGAGCGCAACTCAATATTTACACTTATAAAACAGTAAAATTCTGATCCATCCCAAACGATGGTATGCATATGACTGTGAACATGGAACCTTCAATGCGGTATTTTCAGATAAATACCATTCCATGTTCAGCGGCGTATGGCCCCAGATAAAAGAATGGGTTTGCCCTAAACGAGAAAACAATGGGCAGAACTTTACAAAATAAAATTTTGAGAATATAAATTCTGCATTATCTCACATGAAATTTCGGAAATATAGGAATTACATGAAAAAAAAACAACTTATGTGACTATGGCATCGATATACGCAATCACTTGGCGATTTAATGGCATGGCAAGAGAAGTGCTAATTAAAGTAGATAATAACAAACGCGGCAACCAATCGCACGAAACTTTGCGCAGCTCACAGTGTTGTGTGATTCTGGTCAGGTATTGTGGTCTAATTTGATGTGAATTTGACGCGAAAGGTTATATTCTTTCTTTAGTTTTCTCCAGAATGAATGCACTGTTTCAAATAGGAAACAATAGTTGACCATCTTAAAATTAGTTTTAACTCTTGTTAAATGAAGCGAAAACAAACTATTTTGTCCCCGTTATTTACTTATCGCTTTGAAGAAAGAGACTTTTGATAGTGTATATTGCAATTGCAGACGTTACTGATAGATGTTCCCGTACTCTTTTATAAGAAACACGACAAAAAAGATAAGCAAGTCATATTACTCATCTGAGTGTGAGGTTGGTGCACCCTAGAACCTGGTTTAAACCCCCAGTGGCAATTTGATTTGCCACTGACCGTTCCAAGGCGGTAACCCCTCGGGTTCTCATTTTTGTTTATTGTTAGTGGTGTCTTTTTTGAAACTGATCACTTTATTAACCATGCTCTCTCCCCCTCTCTTCTTCTTGACTGTCTGGGGAGGCTGTTTTTTCTGAATGTGGCGAATCCTGATATGCATATTTCACCTTTTTATAATCACAGTAGTTGTGTATGTGCTGTGTGGCGGCCCTAAAACGTCTCCCCGTACTTAGATTCAATACTGTTATCTTTTCATCCCTCAGGGACTGCATTTGACATTCACTTTCCACACACCCTCCCCACTCACTCATTTACTATTATATACCACATTGAAGGTTATATGTTCACCGACTTTCTGTTACGTTTAAATTGAGTTATTATTATATGCTTTCTGGAACCAGAATTGGTCAATTTGGTGTATTGTAGTACTCTTTTTACAGTCCCATTTCTTTGGGATCAGTGAATCAGAACGTTAATATTTATGGACATTGATCTGCGTGCTATTTATAGAATAAATTGTATAGCGCGCTTTACTGTCAATACATGTATTACGTTGTGACGTCACTTGAGAAATTCAATGCAACCTAAAGTCGCTGCTCATATATATTCTTTCTACAGATTTCATTATGGCGGCACAAAATAAAATATTGAAAATAAATCTTTCACCAATAAGGCTATCTTCTGCGTCTTCTGTCCAAACACCGCATAAAATTAATTCTTTTAAAAGTCTGCAGCCTTCGGTTCGTATATCACGTATTAATTTATCTTCGGCAAGCTCTATCAATATGACAGGTCTGCAGAGGGTTCATTGTACAAATTTATTTAAAAACAATTTAAAAATTACTCTTTCACCTTTAAAATTTCCTATTCTTCGAAAGTACAATATTTCTACACCAAATAAATTGAATGACGGAAGACGCAGATCTTATCCTTCTATTTTCAAGTGCAATTCTAAGAGGTGCAGATGCTGTGATTATTTGAATTGTAATTCTATCATTAAATCCACAGTTAACGGCAGAACTTTCTCAGTTAACATTACCCCGATAATAATGATATAGACTGACGAACTGAAAATATTGTTTACGTTTTAACTTGAAATTCTAATAACTGTGGAATTCAATATGTGGGGACAAACAGGCCGCCCTTTAAAACACGTTTCGGACAACATTGTTCTAAAATTCGAAACAACAGCAAATTTAAAACATTTTTATACCAACACTTTAAGCATTCAGGACACCGTTTACAAAATATTTCCGTTCAACCAGTAGAAAAACTTACATTTGACAGCACTGCTTCAAGAGCATTTAAAATCAGGGCCAGGTTCGTTTCGGAGCAGAAATGGATTAAAAAATTACAAACTCCTTACCCACTTGATTTAAATGATAATATTTATCAAGAAGGCAACATTTCTAAAAATCCTGATTATGAAGTCTTTGAATTGCTTGAAATACGTAAAAGAAAATCGAGGTCGCACGGAAGCAGAACTAATGGAAACATAAAAAGAAAATCACGTATTCGTTGTTCTATTCATGACCTACATATTATTTTAAAGCAATCTGGCAGACACGCTATGCTATCTAGGTTGGCTTCTCTTTCTATATCAAGTCTGCAGAAACTGGATGAGGAAGCCGACGACATCGTCATTAGAACCCATCCATTTTACGAAGTTGCTAGTCTTATTCAGTGTTATACTCGGCATGTTCTCAGGCCGCACATTGACTTGGAATCTGACCATCAAAGACATTTAATTAAAATTTCTTTTTTAAATAAAGGAATAGATTTTATTGACCTTCCTAGTATATTTAAAGATAAAACAGTTCAATCGGCTGTTCCTATTTATGTTAAGAATACTGAATCGCCTATGGTTTGTTATAAATACAACAAACCAACTAGAAATACAATTTTTAATTACAATAAAATTACCTCGGATTTACAGATCATTGAAAATACACCAAAATCTTGAAAGTGTTTCACTTCTAAATATTGCTATAAGCCTGCCGGTCATATTGTTACCGGTGATCTTAATTTAATCAAAGACTCGAGAATTCGTAATTTATTTTCTAAAGGTCCCAAATATAGAATAAAATCCAAAATTGATTTAAATGCATGCCGTGCAGAAATTCTGAGTCTTTAAACTTATTTTGCAATAAATGGTGCAAAAGAGAACATGCCGAGGCTAATGCACTTTCTAACTGGAAAAAACACATATTCAAAATAATTGACACTCGTATATCATTTTATGAAAGAAACTTTGCTTTATTACCTTCTCGATCTCGTTTTAACTTTCGTCATTTGAAAAAAGGAATTCAAGACTTTCATAACAGATTTGTTTTAACACCTGCTGATAAGGCTTCTAATAATGTAATTATAGTGTGACGAATACACTATATTAATATTCAAACTGAAGAACTGAACAGCACTAATGCTTATATCACCGACCACTTGTAGCTGTGGGTCCTGGGAGGTTGAGTGACAATTATTTTTATGTGTTCCAGAAGTTTATTCACATAATTAATATTAGAACATCTGTAATGTAGCATGTATCATCAGTTTATGTATTATCTGAAAAAGTATTTAACTTTCCAGAAAACAATAATTTGCTGTTTACATAAAAACCAGCGGCTACCTTATTTGAAATGTTTTAAATGCAGTGATTGGTTGTTAGTTATCACGTGCCGAGGTAAAGAAAAGAAATAAAAGAAGTTGTTTCCCTTAGACCATATTGAAAAAGCTTAGTAAAAAAATGGGAGTATGGAACGCCAAAAATAACAAAAGGTAAGTAATTTGGGAAAAATAAAAACAAACGAAGAAATTCACTTTGAGGTTTTAATATATTTATTTGACCCTATGACATACTCCCCCTGCTTTCGAAATGTCGTCCCCGACATTTTAATCAAATTATAAAGATATCAAATAATTTGCATCAATAAATATACATATAATAAAAACAAACGACGAAACTCGATACCAATAATTTTATTTACACAAAATATAATACCGGTTAAGTGCAATATCTAACACGTGTAAGTGTTAACATATGACTGTTTATCATTAAGAGTATATAAGGTAAGTACTTTCTTAATTTACTTTCTCTTAATTTCCAAATTAATAAACAAGTCGTTGACTACACCTAAAAAGGTAAGTATTTCACATGAAAAGGTAAGTATTTCATATTTGAAATGTCTCTTTCATTCCATTCTGAAAAATCAAACGGTTGTCCTGATTATTTATCTTGCTTACTTGTAAACCCAAGAGGAAGAAGATGATTCCTGTGTAAAACACGTGTCTTTTTGGCATTCCGACAATCTTTAATGATTTCATACACGGGAATGTCTTCATTTGGTTGTGATACCACTATATACGGAACATCTTCCCAGCGATCCGCTAATTTGTGTTTTCCTCTTAGCGTTACATTTCGTGCTAAAACAATATCACCAGGCATTAGTCGGCTTGCCTTGGCACTGATGTCATACTGTCTCTTATTTGTAGCTGCAGTTGCTTTTGATGTCTCCTGCGCTTTTCGATAAGCGGACGTTAGCTTTTCCTTCAACTTCTTGACATATTCATGCTGACCTTTATAGGCTTCATCTTCATTTGGCAGACCCAAGAAAGAGTCAATTGCTAGTTTTGGATGGCGACCGAACATGAGGAAGTATGGAGAATATCCAGTACTTGGATGTAGTGTCACGTTGTACGCGTGTACCAACGGAGCTACGTGTGACTTCCAGTCCGCCTTTAAATTGTTGTCCAAAGTCCCTAGCATCTTCAACAAAGTTGAATTAAAACGCTCTACGGGATTTCCCATCGGATGGTATGGCGTCGTATGCGACTTGGCAACACCAGCTAATTCGCACAGCTCCTTAATCAAGGACGACTCGAAATTGGCACCTTGATCACTATGTATCCGAGACGGAAAACCATAGTGTGTGATGAATTGCTCAAATAATACTCGAGCCGTTGTCTTTGCAGTCTGGTTTTTGGTAGGATATGCCTGTGCGTATCTAGTGAAAAAGTCAGTACACACCAGAATATGTTCCTGACCACCTTTAGACCGTTCCAAACTGAGAAAATCAATGCACAATATTTCCATTGGAGCTGAAGCTTTGAAGTTGACTAGTGGTGCTGTAACTGGATATTTCTTTCTTTTTATGCAACGTTCGCAGCGCTGAACTCTGTTTTCTATCCAGGTATCCATTCCAGGCCAATAGAAGCGTTGTTTGAAGAGTGATGTTGTGCGGTCTCTACCCTGATGTCCAAGGTCATCATGAAGTGCCAAAAAGATTTCTTCTCGGAGATGAACAGGTAACACCAGTTGTATATATTCTTGATCTCCCACTTTCCCACGACGGTAGACCACTCCGTCCCTTAATTCCAATTGATCCCATTCCCTCAGATACTTTCTTAAAGTCGAATCTTGCGTACAAGCCTGCAGAGCATAGGGCTTCGTACCCTCTTTAAGGTAGGTAACTATCTGAGAAATGGTAGCGTCATCATGCTGTGCCTTGCGCCAATCCTTGGAACAAAGTGACAGAGAGTCAATGATGTCATCTGGTAGAATCTCTTTTGACGGCTCAACTGAGGATAAACTATCTGGTGCAACCAAACTGTATGCAATGGGTGATTGAAAATTATCAGTTGTCGCAGAAATTGAAAGTGCATTGATGACATCACTTGTAATGCTTTTGTTGAATTCAGTTTCAAATTTCCTGGAAAGTCCATCTGCATCTGAATTTTGTTTCCCACTTCTGTATTTAATTTCGAAATTGTAATTTGAGAGAGCAGCCATCCATCGATGCCCCGTTGCATCTAACTTTGCCGTCGTTTGTACATAAGTCAAAGGGTTATTATCCGTCAATACTTCAAAGCTGTTGCCGTACAAGTAATCGTTAAACTTTTCAGTTACGGCCCATTTCAGCGACAAAAACTCTAGCTTGTGTGCTGGATAATGCTTCTCTGACGGTTTCAGACTACGACTGGCATATGCAATTACCCTATCAACTCCACCTTGCCGTTGATACAAGACAGCACCAAGTCCTGTTGATGATGCATCAGTGTGCACAATGAATGGAAGTTGATAGTTTGCATATGCAAGAATGGGTGGATGGGTTAGTTTTTCAATGATGTCGTCAAATGCCTGTTGCTTTTCTGCATCCCAAACAAAAGGTGTTTTCCGGTTGGATTTCTGACCCTTTTTTGTGGAATGTCCAATCAAAAGGTTATTCAATGGTTTCACGATTGATGCATATCCTTTAACAAATCGTCTATAGTAGCCTGTGAATCCTAGAAACTGACGAACTTCTTTAATAGACTTTGGAACAGGCCAAGATTTAACAGCAGCGATCTTCTCCGGATCAGCTTGGATGCCCTCTTCGGAAACGACATGACCCAGGTAAGTAACCTTTGATTTAAAAAATTCACATTTTGATGGTTTCAGCTTTAAATTGTGTTCAGCGAGCTTGGCAAAAACAGCTTCTAGACGTTTCAGATGTTGCTCAAAAGTTGATGAAAAGATGATGACGTCGTCCAGATAGATGAGACAGTCTCGAAGATTAAGATCTCCCATGCATCTCTCCATCAGCCTTTGAAACGTCGCTGGTGCGTTGGTCAGGCCAAAGGGCATTCTATTACATTCATAAAATCCCAGAGGACCCACTTGGAATGCTGTTTTGTAACGGTCTTCCTCTTTAACTGAAACTTGCCAGTATCCGGCCTTCAAATCCAACTTTGAAAAATATCTTGATCCGGAAAGTAAATGAAGAGTGTTTTCGATTCTTGGGATAGCGTAGGCATCTTTTATAGTTCTGTTGTTTAGTTTCCGAAAGTCAATGCAAAATCTGATGGTTCCGTCTTTCTTTCTTACTATGACCACATTTGAAGAAAAAGGACTGTTTGATTGTCTTATAGCACCACACTCAATCATTTCTTGAAGGTGTTCTTTCACTTCTTGTAATAATCCAGGAGCAATGTTTCTGTAAGGCTCTTTAAATGGTGTGTCATTGGAAAGATGAATTTCATGCTCAATTAAATCAGTGTTTCCAAGGTCAGTTGGTCCTTTTGAAAATATATGTTTCCACTTCGCAAATGTCTGGTTTACTTGTTTCTTCTGATCTTCAGTTAAGTTTGTGTTGTCTAACGTAATTGTAAATTCTTGTTCATCTTCTTGGTCTTCTTTGTTGTCACCTGTTGTCTGATTGTTAAGTGTTACATGTGTTCCATGGTTTTCTTCAATTATTGGAGCTTTTCGTATGACGTTAACTTCCTGAAGCTGACATAAGTTTGATTTTGGAGGCAATGAAACTGCTTTAGCCGATAAGTTGAAAATCTTTACTGGAACTCTAGTAGTTTTTCCTTGATTATTGACGGAAACTACTCTAGGACAAACATTTACTCTTGATGAGCAATGTTGATCATCACATGGTTCTGTGACAGCACTTTCAACAGACTTCAATTTCCGAACAAAGCCAGTAACAGTTCTTACTTCATATGGTTTCAGGTGTATCCGTTTTGTACTTTTCACAATGCCAATTGAATCACCAACCAAACTCTGAAAGGCTATATCCCATTCCTCTGGTATACTTTCATCTGATGTTTCCATGCGACAAAGACGAATAAGATTTGTTCCTATGATGACAGGAGTATCAGAATTTGTAACTGTATTTGGGACGATCAACACTGGTAAGTCGAAATATTTCTCTTTCAGAAATGGAACCGAAATCCGCACCTCTATATAACCCAGGTAAGGAACATTTTTTCCATTTGCTGCTGTTATCTTTAAATTGAAATCTTCTAAAGAAAGAAGTGGTGGTTTTGGATGTAATGAATTGTAGACATCAAGATTTGCTGTGGTCACCATAGACCCTGTGTCAATTATTGCTTTCACGTTGGTATTTTCAATGAATACTTCCGCAATGTTATTCTTTCCGACGATACGCTCAAAAAGATCTTTCCTAACAGGGCGTTGACTGCCAGTAGTGTCTCTTATCTGCCCTTCGATAGAGACGCCTACCGGTTTAAATTCTGCGTTTCCTTTGATTTCGATGTGTTGTCATTTCTTTTCTCCTGTTTAGTATTTGTGGTGTCTGGTGTAAATGTATTCGTATCTTGTCTCTCCGCTTCCTTTTCTTGTCTTGTGTCGTTTCTTCTATTGTCATCTCTATATCTTTCTCTCCGGTTATCACTATACTTGTTTTCGTTTCTCTCCTTATATCTATCTCTTGAACGATCATCTCTGTAATGTCTCCTTTCTCTATCATATCCATATCTTTCTTCATGTCTCCTGTCCCTGTTTCGTTCATCTCCTCTATCATTGCTTCTGTATCTGTCTCGATCTTTGTTGTATCTGTCAGTATATCTTTCTCTATCTCTTTCATATCTGTCGCTTTCTCTTCTATGGTACCCGTCGTCATTGTCTCTGTTTCTGTTCTCATATCTGTTTCTGTATTTATCATCACCATCCTTTCTATCTCGATCTCGGCTATCTCTTTCATACGTTCTTCTATCATAACGGTCATATTTGTCTCTTTCCCGATCTCTTTTGTCCCATCTGCTCGACCTTTTATGTTTATTTTCATATCTTTCATCTCTTTCCTTGTTCCTTGACTCTTGAACACGTGCAAGTTCCTTCTCTAAAGTACTCATTCTATCTAGAATAGTCTTCATTAATAATGTTTGTTCATTTGATTCTGTTTGTTGACTTATTCCAACCTTAGTGTTGTCGTCTTCCTCTTGAATCAGTTTACTTGCGTCCATTTCGTTTTCTTCCTGTCGAACTTTTCTTCTTAATTCTTCAAAGGATTTTGCTGTTTCGAAGTACATTCGTGTTGCACTTTTCAAATCTTCACGTCGGAGGTGCCTCCAGAATCTTGTTTTCAACATTTCTTCTTTCTGGCTTTCTTTCACATGTCCTTTCTCTATTGCTCTTTGTAATATACCTTCCAACCTCAATCCCCATTCTGAAACACCTTCATCCTTTTTCTGAAATGAACTGTAAAATTCGGTTAAGACTGATTCACCTGATGTCACGTTTCCGTATACACTTTCCAGTTTATCGATTAGTTCTCTTGTTGTTGCGTCATGATTCACAGTAAGTAAAATTTTTCTTGTTTGCCCACACAATGAATTCCTGACTGCTTGTCTTAAGATTGGTTCCGGGTATAAGTCCGATTTCAAAATAACTTCTACCTCTATTTTCCATTCTTCAAATGTGTCTTCCGTTAAAGATGGTATAGTAGGTTTATGCAACTTCCCTTTGAAGTTTTCCACATTATTTTCCTTGCTTTTCTTTCTCCTTTCTAACGTTTTCACTGCTTCCACATTATCCACATTATTTTCCTTGCTTTTCTTTCTCCTTTCTAACGTTTTCACTGCTTCGTCATCTCTCATTGAGTCCTCAATTAAACTAAGTGTCAGTTCTTTTTCACGAACACTATCAAGTACTTTTCTCTCTCTTTCTCTTAATCTATTTAATCTTTCTTCTCTTTCATTCTTCTTTTCTATTTCATATAGATATTTGCGTTCCTGTTTCGCTTTCTTGTCGATATCCTTTAATCGTTGGTTATTTTCAATTTCTTTATTTAATTGCCTTTCCATTAATTTCAATTTACTTATTCTTTCTTTAATCTTTTGTTCTTCATCACTACTTATTTCACTTTCTGACGTTTCTTCTTTGTGTGATGTTTTTCGTTCCCTATTTCGAGATCTGTGTTTTTCTTTGTGACTTGAACTCATTTCAATTGTCTTCATTTGTTCAATGTTGCTTCTTATACTTTCTTCTAATTCACTATTTTGCCTTCTATACATTTCATATTTTTCATCCAACCATTTCATTTCACGCTCAAATTCCTTATTTGAATTCTTTTTCTCATCTACATCTGTACTCGAATCATTAGGCAGTCCTAACATATCCGAAGCTTTAACGTTCTTCCTTTTAATGGGATTAATTTCATCATCACTTATGTTTTCACTTTCAGCACTAGATTCTGTACTTGTTTTCTCGTACTTTCTCTGCTTTTCCTTTTGTATGTTTTTGTCAACACTTGGCATCAAAGAGTGAGGAGATTTTCTTGTACTTGTTCTATCTCTATTCTTCATTGTGTGATATTTGTAATGACCATTGCTATGATCTCTAGAACACTTTCTTTTACTTTCATTACTGCTATTACTGTCACTATCAGTATCATTAGATTCATGTGTCTTCTCTTCTTTCTTTAAATAAGCGTCATCTTTTCTTCTCCTTTGCTTAACTTCATGATTACTTTTTCTGTTCGAAACGCTTTGTTCAATATTTTCATTCGAACTGATAGAGGAATCCTTTAATTTACGTTCGTGATCTGGCTTTACTTTCTCGATTTCTTTATCTTTTCTTCCTGAATCCTTTGCTTCAATTCGACTGAATTCTCTATTTTCACTCCTTTGTTTACCTTTGCTTTCACTTTCAAAGCTTTTATTTTCTCTTGCTAATTGTTTATTTTCTTGTCTCACTTCAGTTGTTGTTATAAGATCTAAAACGTCTCCACTTTCTTTAGGATTACCAACATGTTTCGTTGATTGAAACAATTCATCCTCACTTAGCCTCTCAAGTTCAGTCGTATAAGGCACTGTTAAACTTTTACTATGTAAAATTTTCATCATTGTTTCTTCCATGCTTTCTCTTTCAAGCCTAATTTTGTTAAGTTCATCTACTGCGTCGCTTTTCCGTCTCATTTCTCGCTCTTCTAATAATCTTCTTCTCTGAAGTTCCAATTCTTTAACAGCAAGATCACGTTCTATCTGTGCAAGCTCTTCTCTTTCTTCTTTTTCTTTGCGTTTATTTGCTTTCTTCAATTTTTTCTCTGCTCCTTCTTTTAATCTATCTCTTTCTATTTTTCTTAATTCTCTTTCCGACAAGTATTCAGCCATTATACAGGTGAGTAAATTACTTCACTAGAAATAATTATGTCAGCTTTGCTAACAACAAAGAATTGTCACTGTTCACACAAACGCAGACATTTAAATTCAAGAAGTCACTGCTTCTATTCCGTTGTTTTCAAAATGATTAATTCATATTTACACCGCCATTTTGAAATTCAACTTTCAATTCACAACAATTAGCCTATCTTCACACCATTTTTATCAATATCTCACTAACTTATTTCTTTCAAGTATGCGACACAAATTGTTCACAAATTATAAATATGTTACTGTCTATTCACGTTCTCTTATGATTTCATCACAACTTTAGATTTTCAGAATCACATCTTCACAACTTAAAAAAAAATAATTCACGTAAGCATTCAAATACAATCAATGACACATATTGGCTTCCATAGTTTCAATTAGTTTCTAATTTCACATTCATGAATATCATCATTCGTTCACTTTACTTCATTATGTTTCTTATTTCAAAATAAATTTTATTTTCAACGCAAAGTTCAGTTTCTTACTAATACACCGTTTCAAAACAACGCGTATAACCTTAAGAATAAAGTAAATTCTGCAAATTCATGAAATCTGCAAACTTTTACATTATTCTCATCAACCGTGATCAAAATAACCGACAACTCCTTGCAAGGATAATGTAGCGCAACCAAATAATCCGTATTATTCTGGAAAAGATTTTATTATAATCCTTGCCATAATAATAAAATATGTGTTTCAAATAATATTATTAAACGTTATTGCAATCCATGCAAACACCTTTAATATTCTCTTCTAAAAAAACAAAGTAACAAAGTGAAAAAAAAGAGTACCGGTTCTGAGTCTCGAACTAGCGATCTCTTGATTGCTAGTCCGAAGCGCTTACCACTCGGCTATAGCGCCGCTAGGTAATGAGTGACTTTTAACTCGATAACTTTATTGATATTCAGTGTATTGGAAAATTTAAAGCGAGTAGACCAATGCGTTCAATTCAATCTCTACCCGATAAGCAAAGTCCCACAAATAAACTTTTCGTGAAAAACAGCAAAAGGAAAGAGAAAGAAGTGCTTATAGAGCATGCGGGGTTATGTGCAAGGTTGAACTTAAGGGGTTCTCTGTCAAAAATTGATTAAACAAAAAAATCTACAAACAATCTACTAGAAAATATAGAAAAAATTATATAAATATGCAAATCAAAAACTTAAAATTTTAACTAAAGAAGCACATAACTAAATAAACAAACAAAATTGACTCACATTCAGTCCTGACACAAATCCTCCAAAATAAAAAATAAAAATCACAACAACACAGTTCACATCACATTATAAAAATGCCAAGATCCTGAATTCCAAGTGTCCTTTGTCCCGTGCAGTAATCCTCCAGATCCATCCTCTTGAAGACGTGTAGATTTGAAGATATGTAGGGCCCTACTCCACTAACGTAATCCGAATACGCCGGCACGACGTCGATCCCAATCCAAGCTTTTACACAAAGTGTAACAGCTGCAGCACTCCAGGAATAAAAATCCCTGAACACCGGTTCATAAAGCAAATATATATAGTCTTATGTGATTCAGAACACAACGTTGGGCGCCATTTATCACCGACCACTTGTAGCTGTGGGTCCTGGGAGGTTGAGTGACAATTATTTTTATGTGTTCCAGAAGTTTATTCACATAATTAATATTAGAACATAGAACATCTGTAATGTAGCATGTATCATCAGTTTATGTATTATCTGAAAAAGTATTTAACTTTCCAGAAAACAATAATTTGCTGTTTACATAAAAACCAGCGGCTACCTTATTTGAAATGTTTTAAATGCAGTGATTGGTTGTTAGTTATCACGTGCCGAGGTAAAGAAAAGAAATAAAAGAAGTTGTTTCCCTTAGACCATATTGAAAAAGCTTAGTAAAAAAATGGGAGTATGGAACGCCAAAAATAACAAAAGGTAAGTAATTTGGGAAAAATAAAAACAAACGAAGAAATTCACTTTGAGGTTTTAATATATTTATTTGACCCTATGACACTTATATACTGACTTCTTCATCTGAGAGTGATATTGTTACTGCACACACTCTACAAATTACAAAATTTAGAATCAGTATTGAGCCGAAACAAGACAAAGTACCTACTATGTATTGGTTGCCTAAAATGCATAAAACACCGTACAAAGCAAGATTTATTGCTAACTCTAGTTCTTGCACTACTACTAAATTATCCGTGCTCTTAACATCTTGTCTTAAAGCTATAAAAGAACATGTAATTAGGTATTGTGATAAGGTTTTTTAAACTTTTGGCAAAAATTTATTTTGGTCGATTAAAAATTCAAATGACGTTTTGAAAAAGCTTAAATCAAATAATTTTCAGGCGTTCTACTTATGATTTCTCAACATTATACACTTCGCTCCCTCATAATTAAATAAGAGACAAACTAACCAGTCTCATTGAAAAAACGTTTGCTAGAGAAAATAAAACCTTCATCGCTTGTAATGAACATAGGGCATTTTTTACAGATGGTTCTTATGATAATTATACCTTATGGACTTGTCAAGACCTAATAGAGTCGCTAACTTTCTTACTGGATAATATTTATGTTAGATTCGGTACCTCTATTTATAAACAAGTAATAGGCATCCCAATGGGTAC
This sequence comes from Corbicula japonica, assembly GCA_038501625.1. Taxonomy (NCBI): domain Eukaryota; kingdom Metazoa; phylum Mollusca; class Bivalvia; order Venerida; family Cyrenidae; genus Corbicula; species Corbicula japonica. Next base: position 13,507,916 of record JAZAYU010000002.1, on the reverse strand, counting down.
TAATTGTGCACCCCTTGTTGCTGATCTGTTTTTATACTGTTATGAAAGAGACTTTATGTTATCTCTTTCTACTGAACATCAAGATGATATAATTACAGCTTTTAACAACACATCGAGGTACCTTGATGATTTATTTAATATAGACAATAACCATTTTCCATTACTGGTTAATATATGATTTATCCTAAAGAACTGCAACTTAATAAAGCGAACACTTCAGAAAAGCAAGCAAACTTTCTCGATCTAAATCTGTCCATTGAAAATGGTTATGTCACAACTAAAATTTATGATAAAAGAGATAATTTTAATTTTAATATAGTAAATTTTCCGTTTTTAGACGGCGATGTTCCCCGTGCAGCATCTTATGGGGTTTATATCTCACAGCTTGTTCGCTTTTCAAGAGCTTGCAACGATGTTAATGATTTCAATGAACGTAATCTTTGCATTACAGAAAAACTTTTAAAACAAGGTTATCGGTATCACAAATTAAGGAAAACCTTTTGCAAGTTTTATCGCCGATACCCAGAATCAATTCATAAATACAGATGCAGTTTAAAATCACTTTTGCAACAAGGTATTTCACAGCCAGTTTTTTATGGAGATTTAATTTATAAACTTAAAAAGATAAAATGCAGTGTTAATTTCTCCCGGTTATTCGTAAAAACCATCTGTAAATTTAAAAAGAAAGGTTACCAACATGATATTTTACAGCGCTCTGCAGGCCTGGTGATTAACCCTTCTACAGTTGATCATTATGCTTACCTCTTTGGTTGCACGACGGTGGCAGGGATTTAAGAGTTTATGAAGGTTAATGGGGGAAATCTTTTCTTAAAAGAACCTAGAAGCTCGATTTGTTTCTTTTATCCCTGTCATCGTGTTCTTGCTGATTTTACTCCGGGAGCTCTGGTCTCGGTAAGATCATTGAGTACCCGCCCCTTCCGCTTTGCAATGCTCTTAACTTCTTATGTTTTATATGTTTGTGTGCTTTTGCATGCAACATTGTTAAGCCGATAAGTGGGTTGGAGTTTTTTCACCAAGACAACTTGTACTTGTTTTGTGATATGAGAACCTGTTGGGGCAAGTGTGAGGTTGGTGCACCCTAGAACCTGGTTTAAACCCCCAGTGGCAATTTGATTTGCCACTGACCGTTCCAAGGCGGTAACCCCTCGGGTTCTCATTTTTGTTTATTGTTAGTGGTGTCTCTTTTAAAACTGATCATTTTATTAACCATGCTCTCTCCCCCTCTCTTCTTCTTGACTGTGTGGGGAGGCTGTTTATTCTGAGTGTGGCGATTCCTGATATGCATATTTCACCTTTTTTTGCTTAGAATGTTCATGAAATATTGTTTGAGTAATTTCCTTAGTTGGGCGTATTATTTCTACTAAGCAAGTTACTGACTTAATAGACTTAAGTATTTTCGAGAAAATCGGGACCTAGATACTGGGTTCCGACTCGTCGACTCGGATTAGAATTATCTCTTAGTAGACGGTTTTGATTTTAAAGACTATGTGAAAAATTGATGTTATTGGTTTCAATGAAACACATAAGAATGTCATTTGATTCTTTTCAGATTATTTTGGCATTATTTTGTCCACCTAGAGGTCCACCAGAGGAGGAAGAAATACAGGTGAGGTTATTCTCTTCGTGTTTAAAAATGATATAGCAGTATGTTTTAAGATGTTTAAATGTGAACTTCGATTCAGAGTTAAATTATCTATGGGTAAAACTGTTAACTTTAAACCAACCTGTTATTAATGTGGGTGTATCAATCGCAAACTGGTTCATCAGCTTTCGATGAAACAAAACGTATGCTCATTATATTTGATCATGTATTGAAAACGCCTGATGCTGGAGGTTATACAGTACATGTTAAAAACTAAGGAAACAAAATTCCAAAATAACTGAAACCCGCCCGGGGGTTACTTAATTGGAACGCCAGTAACGAAATAGATTGTCAATTTAACTAGATTCTCATGTATCCCTGTCGTAAACCTGTTTTGTCATACAAGCTGGGGAAGTGTTTTAACAGCTGAATGGAATATGTTCAGATTTTACCGAACGAAACGGATCATTATCCATTTTATTTATGTTATGTTTTCCAGTGAATTATAGAGATTTCTAAGTGAAAAAATGTATTCCACTGTTTTGAAACTGTTCAAATCATGAAAATACTTCTCATTGGACAGACTAAAGGAATACTGTGATAATTGGAATTTAGAGGTTGATGTAGCTAAAACAAAAGTTGTCGTCTTTAGAAAACGGGGAGGGATGTTAAGAAACGAATTTTGGACGTACGGCAATAATGATATTGAGGTAGTAAACGATTTTAACTACTTGGGAGTTACTCTAAACTACACTGGCAATTATGATTTAAATAATAATACTTTATACGGTAAAGGTTTGAAAGCAATGAATATTTTGAATACAAGTTTGAAAAAATATGATACCAAACCAAGATTAGGATTACAATTATTCGATTCCTTTGTTTCTTCTATTATCAATTACGGCAGCGAAGTATGGGGGTTCTATAAATCTAAACCTTTGGAAAATCTACATTTAAGGTTTTGTACATTTTTACTAGGGGTCAGATTATCGACAAGCAATTCAGCTGTGTACAGCGAACGAGGCAGATATCCTCTTTACATAAATAGATATTTACGAATTATCAAATTTTGGTTTAAAATATGCAAAAGTGAAAATATCATAATAAAGTACTTGATGCATATGTGATATTAATACGGGTTATTCAAATTGGTAGCTTAAGGTAAAATTGATGCTAGAAAAATATGGACTTTTGTACATTTGGAATAATCCAACTGGAATAAATATGTCTAACTTTTTGGCACTTTATATAAGCAAAGATTAATAGATGAGTTTTGGCAATGTCTGAGGGTAGATATTAATTCAAGTCAAGTGCTTTACAAAACTGTAAAAGAAAATTTTGAAATCGAACCATATCTGAATTTTATAAGCTCTAAAATATTACGAACTTCGCAAACGAAACTTAGAATATCTGCTCATAATTTACGTATGCAAACAGGGAGATATGGCAGAGAAAGAATCGATAGAGAAGAGAGAATATGCCAATTATGTAATCTAAATGAAATAGAAGATGAGTATCATTTCATGTTTATATGTTCTTTGTATTCAGAATTAAGAAGAACCTTTTTAAAACAGTATTATGTAAGACGACCAAGTATGTTCAAATGTACACTTTTGCAAATTAAAGAGTATATAAAAATAATAAATCTGAGATTGTGATGTTAAGTAAATACATTAACAAAGCTTCTATTTTGCGACTTGATAGTTTAAACAATTTGTGAAATGGTTGAGCGAATTAATTTTTCCTTCTTTATTTTTCTTTGTATGTAGAAACCATTATATGAATTTTATATAACGTTTTCCTCATGCTATAATTGAAAATTCTCAGTATGTATTAAGATCGATACAAGAAACACAACTTTCCTCGCCGTTTTATTGTTAAAGACATTATCAAATTTAAAACATTAGAGTTCATCCACATGTTAGTCATTTATGTATTTTATGTCATTCACATCAATCACGTGTTTGTATTTTGTATGTAAAAATATATTGTTTATCACGAGAAACTGTAAAGTTTAAGTGAATAAAGAATCTGTTCTGTTCTGAATCTGTTCTTCTTATTAGAAGCCATAGTGACAACTTGCCTCGTTTCTTAATGCGCAGATTGTATAGATAAATTGTTTGCGCTGTTATTTGCATGCGCAGTCAAGCTTGACATAAAGTATTCTGTCAGTTCGAGGGTTCTAATAGGCCCACAACTAGTGCAGTATTTGAATCATATTCGCATTGTCAATCTCAATTCAAAATTTACGTGCTATAGCTTACGGTTGTTATCTGAGAATAATGGTTTCCACATTATTAGTTCTTCAAACATAAAAATATATTTTTCAACAAACAATTTTTTTTTCAAACGCTACACATGTATCATAATTATTGTTAATTCTTACGTATTATTTTAATAACAAGTAACTGATTATAAAACGAATTGAATAAAATTTATATTCACAAAAAATACAGCATGATGCGATAAAGAAATTTAGAATAATAAAGAAAAATAGCTAGTCCTAAAAGTCCTAAAAACTCCCTACAGTTCTATTTACATCCCAACAAAAATACTAAGCCACACCTGGGTTATAATATTCTAACTCAGGCCACACAGAAGAACAATTAAAACGCTGAATATGCTACTGACAACAATATGTGAGGATATCCTAAACTACTGTAGAATCTCGATAATAAGCGCATAATCGAAAATAAGCGCATACCTAAATTAAGCGCATATGTCTCTTACAGAAAACTAATACCTAAAAATAAGCGCATACCCGTCCTTTAAGTTAAAATCTATCCCAAAAATAAGTGCATACCCGCCCCTTACAGTTAATTTTTTTCAAAAAAATAAGCGCATAAATGCATACCTAAATTGCTCATTGGTTTAATTTTCATTAAGCGGGAGCTAAATCGGTCTTTCAATTAAAGATAATTACAGTATACCTGTAACGTTAACAATGATCAATAAACGGTATTAACCAGTAAGTTGTGAACAACTTGCAGTGCTATTTTCAAAGTGAACCATTTATTCTTCTGTTCGATTACAATGAAATAAAGTAATATAGTTATAAATGTTTGTTTGGTAATATTTATGTTGCTTGAAGTAATAATTTTGTGCATACGCAGTTTTGTGTGATGAAACTCCAAATAAAACTCCCGCAAAAAAACTCGGAAATCTTACAGTAGAAAAAAAAATGTGATGATCTATTGTAAGAGTTGTAAATTTTTAAAATAAACATGCATTTCAAACACGTCTTTCCTCTTCAAAGACGTGTTAAGTGTTTTGATAATGTTTGATGCATGCGTGTCTTTTAGTATTATTTTGTTTCAAAAATAAGGGTATTTTTAGTCAATCTAAGCTATAAGCGCATATAAAAAATAAGCGCATATTTGGAGGTTTAAATATAAGAGCATATCTAAATATAAGCGCATAAAAGCGTCACAAATTCAAAAATAATCTTATTTTCGAGATTCTACAGTATTATTGCATTTTACGTATGTAAAAGAAAGATACATTAATAAAATTGTTTATGCAGAATTTTATTGAACAGCATTTTGCCGTTAAGGAGATTTCAATTTTTTTTAATTTTATTAATAGGAGAGCAATGACGACGGTCATGTTTATTGTGAAAATGATACGAGATATCTCTCACAAAAGTACGCTCCAGTATCGCTTATGTATGCTATCCGTCAATGTTTCAGAGAATAATGCGTGACACTGAATAGTAACGACGTTTATTCGCTCGATTCCAATAAATCTACCTACTCCTGATATGCATGTTTTACTACATTATAACAACATTGTATAACTCCGAGCACTTTTATCAAATTTACAAAGATGTGACTAATTCCTTTTTAATTCGAAACTTTTCTCATTTTTTAAGAAATCTCAATTTTATTTTTTTTGTAAGTATTGAGTTAATACTGAATAAATATTAAGCATGCAGTTAAAAACAACTTATATCTGTTACATGGTCTTCTTAAACACTCGAGTCACCATTATGTCGTGCTTTGATAGCAAATGTCGGAAAAATATTTGTGTTTTATCACGACATGACATACATGCATTCGTCTCACTTTTCTTCTTTTCGCACAAGCAGAATGAAACTCGACTGGATTTAAGCTACTGTTTTCGTCCGACATATACTCCCTGCGGAGTAAATTCTTAAGAAACATAATAACAAATTGCATTGTTTCCTTACAGGCAGAAGAAATCACTTCGTTAAGACACATTACAAGTAAGAAGGAATTCCTAAATTGGATAAAATGTGTGTTAGCCCTTAATATATCACGGACTTCGCTTCTAACAGTCGTCAAAGGAAAATTTGAAACATTTGCCACACAATTTAAAGAAAAGGATTTCAATATATTTCTTACGTGTCTACACTTAAATAAAGTGTTACGTCTTAAAACGGAACAACAAGGCAAGAGGAGAACTTACGAAATCTGGAAATGTGATCATAGTGCATGTAGTGAAATATTTAAGGAACTGCTAAAAAAGTATATACCGGATCAGTTAAGTCACTGGCGTTTTCAGAATGCTGATGGCAGTTTATCCAATGATGTTTCAAGTGATGCAAGTGAAACGTATTGGAAAATTGCTAGGTTGTACATTTACACCACGGAAAACTCATATGACAGTGTTGAATCGCTCGATATATCATTGCTAATCAAGCTACTGAGAAGCTGCAGATTATTCGAATTTGACGGTTCAGCTGCCGGTTCAGCTGAGATTTACGATGAGGTAAGTAAAATAAGTTTTGGATACATACACTTACAATACTCGGTCATTCAGAGTTTATTGTTCTCACAGAACTATTCAAATTGGATAGATCATTCGACTTTAGACCCAAAAATACAGAATGAAAATGAAATATGATTAAATATTTGAATAAATTTATTTAATTATATGTAAAAGAACCAATTTTAAAGGTGATTTAATAACAGAAGTCTATTACTTCACGTTCACTTCAATCATATTAATATGTAATCGTGAAGTTTGTGTCAGATTTACTCAACCACACTGTTCGATTTCTTAAATTTTCTTTATTCCTTTCAGTGCTTTTGAATTCTATTTTTAATAAGGCCATATGGCACAGATGTCAAACTATTTACTATGATAAATGAACTTTCATAACTAATTTTAAATTTAATGTCACCGAAGAAATTTGTTTTTATTTCATATAGACCTGAATATGTATTAATGTTATGTTAACTCTGTAATTGCAGTTAGTGTATACAAGAAATAGACTGATGCATTCCACTGATAACATGGTATCAGACCTAGAAGTTACAAAAACTTTCAAACGTTTGCGCAAATTACTGCAAACAAACATTACGTTTTCCAGCTGCAAAGAAGGTTTAGCAGAACTAAATGAGGTAGGCCTATAACTTTAACAAATAAATTTGAATCTTCAAACTTAGAAAACATCTTCTCGCATGCATGTTGTTTAATAGGTGAGCATGTATAATGGTCTTATTCCTCTGAGATCTCATTGACAAATACATGTATGTGATGTAATGATTTGGATAAAATGCCGATTAAATGTTGAAATAAATCTTAGGTGCAGTCCGCCGAGGATCTGTTTCACTACTGTCCAGTAAATAATGTGTGCATTATTTTAAACAGCTACTGGCGATTGATTTATCAATCATAAAAGCATTATGTTTCCTTCTTAAAATAAGTTCCAACCGATTTACTTTGCACCTATTTAATCATTAAAGATGTTAATAGTTCAATCTCTTGCAAAATCGTGTAACCACATAAAAACGAGCAGACCACCAAGTCTGCCTTCACAGAATAAACTGACTCGAAAAATGATACTTGATATCATTATTTTACGACGTTGACTTATTTAAACCAACGGAAACTCTTCGTTGTTAACAGAACAGACACATTTTGTCATTGGCATATGTAGCTTAATACATATAAAAATGAAATCAATAATTGCATTCTACAGGTGTAACATATAAAAGTAATAAATAACTGGCCGTAATGTTTTTCCAATTCTGTATTTTCAACTATTTTGCAATAATTTAAAAGGCCATACACAGGTTCAGTTACCGGTAATCCAAATATTGCTAGTACAGTATTATCTTCTGTCTTCAAATATAAGCTGTCTTTTGAGAAAGTGATTGTACATTTCAAATACAGACTGCCGAGCTTTAGCTCGTTTCATATATTTAGTGATGTAAAATATAGCAAGCGGCGTCCATTGTATTTGGAAAAATATTTCAAAATTATGGTAAGTGCCTAAATTTGGCTGTAAAAAGTACCCCCGTATATTCAATCAGTTATCAGTTACACCCTTCGACGACCACTGAGCACGATTCATATTGAGTTGCGCTTAACCGGGGGCTATGCTACGCGGACCATAGGGGACCATATGCTCCAAGAATTCATGCCACTTGTATCCAAAATATTGATAAAAAATGGAGACATGGTCGAAAATTGAATGTGAAGAGTTCCATCCCTTTTTTATGGTATATTATATTAGTCAAAGATTTGGGTTCTAAAAGGCACCCCACACCATCCCAACACCGCCCCGGCCCCCTATGACGCGGACAGTAATATGCATCTCCATTACCGAAAATGATCAGGCTCAATCAATTAGCCTGCAATATTATGATTATGTCGTGTTTGGTGGCTTTCGAAGTGTTTATCTATTTATTATTGTAATATCATAAAGTAACAATAACATTTATAGATGGCGATGTTCTGTGTGAATTATTTTACGGTCTGCATTTTTAAAACTGTCCGCTCTTCTCTAGAGAGGAAAGCAACATAAAATAAAACAAGTAAATCTTTGACACAGTACAATGATTCAGAATAATTATACTTTGTAATTAAGTTTTGTCATCAATAATCAAAACATGTTCGAACAAGTTAAACGGCAGGTTAAAAAAAATAAAAAAAAATAGTATTTTTAGGAAGTATTTTTATGTTTTAGCGATTTCTAAGATTTCCTTCAATCATGACCATCCCAATAACACGACCTCTCTTTAACTGTTCACACTTATAGCAACGTTGGCATGAAAACTCAATTGTAACGATCACCTACTCCAAGTCCAAAATCAAAACATCTACCTTTTTTATGAAAAATGTAGATCTGGTCTATGCTCATAGTTAGAAGTTGATTCGTGCATTGATATTTCAGCTGGAAAAGGCGATTGTTTTAGCAAATGTTCTAACTGCTGATTTTCAACAAAAAGCCGCAAAAGCCTTGCAACTGAAGAAACAAGGGCTGGACAATGATATAAGAAATCCCGATGATACAAAGAATGACTTCTTAGATCATCTAAAACTACTACAATCACTATCAGCTGAACAACTGGATGATGTCAGTGTAAGTATATAATGGAATAAAAGAAAATAATGCAGATGAATGACACATGCTATTAAAGATATTGTCATCAGATTTAAAGTTTATCAACTTTAGTTTCGTTGGGAACTACACAAATTTAATTTAAGCGATAGTGTTACTATGTATTTAGCGTTCTAAAAAAATCCTTCTAGTAATTTTTTTCTGAATCATCTTTAAGGGTTTTCTGTTTGGAAGCGACAGATAATTGATAGTTTCTTTGACAAATAACATAAAATGACAAAAATAATTGAAAACCTGGGGGTGACAATCACGAAGTTGTAGCACAATAAAACCTGATGTAACCTCGGGGAATATAATATGCTTTGGAACTGACCGTTCTTATAAGACGACATAAGTTATCGTTTTCATTATTTATTGTGTTGTCTATAACTTCTTGCGTTTTGAAGATGTGTTTGTTTGGGGTCTATGGATGGGTTGTACATTATGCTGATGTGCATTTCAAAACTAACAAAACATGCGATGTTTTATATGTTCATTCAAATGCGTTTTTCATGTTATATATAACTATTCTAATAAATGGATATTTAAGCTGAAGTAACCTTTAAGGTATTATAATCATTTGTATGTATCTCTTTGTCAGAGTTTGATTACGACAATATATAGTCGCGTTGATCCTCAAGAGGAAACATTGATAGCAAAACAACAAAATGTCCAGGATCTTCACAACACGATTCTGATGTTACAGCAGTCTAACGACGAGTTGAAAGCGGAAAAGCGAAGACTTGAATTAGAAAAAGCGCAATTAAATGAAAAGGTTTGGTGATATTTTATGGTTATAAAGTATAAAATTGACAACTGCAGCGTTTAGTTAACGAAATGGCAAGTGGGAGTTGGCTAAACTGATAAAACACCACCGGCCCAGATAGTGCAACCTTAGGAATTATATTACTATAGTAGGGTCTACTAGCATGCGTATGTGTGCTATAAAAACGAAACTAAATTCTTCTTCACAATTACGAAAAATCTTCCAAAAGGGAAGTCAGTTATATAATTTATAAATAATATACACTCTTGTTCCTTATCAAGAAAAATACAGAAATTATTCTGTAAATAATAATTCCGTAATAATAATATTCTGTATTTTTCTTGATAAAGAACAACAAGTGTTCGAAAATTCGATAATAAAGAGTGTATATTATTTATAAATTAAATTCTTCTTCATATTAAGGAGTCAAAATAGTATACAGTTGGTCGCAGTCATCATCTATATATATTATAGGCAAATGAGCTTATATAATAAAATTTGAAGACTGTTTACCATATACTTAAATTTATGTTAATAATTTGTGTTGTGCTAGGTCCGGGGTTGGCGCCAACGAGGCCTTTAATATCTATTTTCATTAGTGCTTATGAGCAGGCTAAATCAAACAGAGCCTACACAATTGCGTTTTCTTTCGTGTTTCGGTGACTTTCATAGGGTATACTTTCTAGATTTTAATTTTGATTTTGCGTTCTTTTTTGATATGCAGGATTAATATTCTCAGATCCCTTGTCAAAAATTATGTTCTATTTCTTTCCTCTTAATGTTTTCCGTTTAGACCATAAGCCGCTGATCAGGAAATGTTATTACTCTCAAAACACCACATTGAAGGTTCTATATTCACCGCAATATGAATACCATCGATTGGAAAGGATCAAAATTGTACTGTTTACATGTGTAAATATTAGTTGCGCTCTGTCTACATGTGTAAATATTAGTTGCGCTCTGTTTACATGTGTAAATATTAGTTGCGCTCGACCTGGTGCTGTTCGGCGTGGGAAGTAATATGCATTTCCATGAACAGGTTTTATCAAACCGAGCCTGCATTTTTCATGCTTGTTGTGTTCGGTGGCTTTCAAAGTTCATTTTCTCTATTTCAATGTTTGTTTCAACTATTGTTCGTCGAGGGGTCTGGAGTTGACATCCGTTTTTATTGCATCCCCACCCGGAACGGATTGGAACGAACAAAAATAACCTTTGTCGATTTTAAAAATTTTGTTTTATTAATTCCTACTACCCTAAAACACTAACCGTGCCAATATTAAAATGCATCTATTCATCATGGTTCAAGGACCACAATGGAAATAAGAGTTAATTAAGACTCTGTTTGTGTTATCCTTGACATAAAATGTTGATTGGCATAGCTATATTAATTCATACTTTGTTATATTGTTTTTGTACCCTTTTAAATGACTAATTTGTAACTTCTTGCTGCTTATAACTTTCAGAGTACTTGTCACGTTTGACTATTTGTACAGTGTTGCACCTCTTAAATGACTTTGATATGAAATTTATTACTTGAATGCACTCGTCTTATTAATTCATTCTTGAACCATGTCATCTGTATGAAAAAATAAACCATAGTTGACAAATGAATGATGTCTCCTGTTTGACTATGTTCGAGTTATGCCACTTTTACAATACGTCAACCTGAAACATAATATTGCCTCTAACTTGTAAAGTGCTGGCCCTTGATACAAAACCTAAAATGTACTGAAACTTCTGAATTATTAAAATATATTGTATCTGAATCATCAAAGTTTTATCAGAAAATAAGAGCGGTAATCCCAGATTGGCTGTTTTAGTTATGCTCCTTTCAAATGGCTTTAACCTAAAACTTATCCTATCGGCACAATATTTGCATATATTATGTGCATGAGCAACTTTTTGTCTGACAAAAATGACAACTTCTAATGTTTCGCAAAAACAAATTCAAATATTCTACTTTATTTTAGTATAACGTTTATATGTGTAAAAATGATATATAATTGTTGTTTTTTGTAGTTAGCCGTACGTGGTGACCAAGAAAAGAATGAGGAAACATTGCATAACATATCAATTCACTGCAACGTATGTCAGAGAGAAAATAGAAATGTCTATGCTTCTGCTTTTTGTGACGACTGCAGTGAATATATATGTCCACTCTGTTGTAAGGGTCATCGAAATAAAGAACCTTTCTTAGGACATACCATTTTTGACATAAGGACAAATGTTCCAGATAAGTCAAATAAGTTTGCACCGTTTGTTACGTCAGGTGTGTTAAAACAAGAGAAGTTAATTTCAAAAGAAGAATATGCAACAGTATGCATAGCTATATTTGACCGCGACCATATCGTTGTCGCTACTCACAATACAAAAAACTCACTATTGATATTTAACATTAAATCAAAGAAAGTCATTTCGGAATATGAATTGAAGGGTGTACCTTATGACATGGCAACGATTGTTCCTGGAGAAGTTTTCGCATTCACTATGGCAGATCAGGAGGATATTTGTATTATGCAGGTGGCAGATGACATGAGAATAAAACCTAAGCGTCAAATAAAAAAAAAGTATACACACACCTTGATTAGGTACAATGATGGGCGACTATTCGCGTCCGGTCATAACGTTGCGCAACATAATACACATATAATTATGTTTTCTTTGAACGGTGAAAAGGTTGATGATCTTCGTTTTCCAAAACACTATAACTTGAAAGATTTTGATGTGTTTGAAGGTCATGTGTTTTTACTAAATGAGTCCGAATGCAAAGTAAGACAATTCAGTATGAAAGGAGTTTGCGTCAAAACATTTGACCTTCACGTTCGTTACAAAGACGCGTGTTTTACTGGGGAAGGTCATCTACTCGTAACCACCAGTGACGAGACTAACAAACGATATTTCCATTTTGTTTATGTAGATGGCACGAAAGTTGCTGACTTTGTGTTACAAGATGACGATGGCAAGGAAGATGATAATTTTTCGCAGCATCAATCAGTGTTTACTAAAGTAAACAGTAGCCTGTATTGTGTTAGTGATTCGTCCATATATGTGGTAATGTTAAAGAATTAGAAGTAGACCAAAACAATCTTGCAGTCACTGTCCTGGGTTCAGTTACTTTGGAAAGTAATTAAGTAATAACAATTTAATCAGAAGTGCTCCAATTAAACTACAATTATTATTACTTGCTTTTTCCATAATTAATTAATTTATAAGAATTATTATTAGGAAAATAAATAATTATTTTTCTTTATTTTTTTTAAATTATTTTTAAAATAGAAAGTATATCCACAAACAGAATCACGATCAAAGACAGATTCTGATACAGATCTATAAGTTCATATTGCATTTCACAAACAATTATGCTTTTAAGTTACTGTAAGTCAGTGAACAGCGTTCAGGCTTAACCACTTTATCAGATATTGAAAAGAGCCGTTCAACTCTCAGATGATGCAGGTAGAGCCAGGTAGATTTCAGCAATTTGTCGCAACCACGGTAGACTCTTGCCGTGTAGAGATCGATAATGGAGAGGGTTCAAATCAGAACTTTCGCTAACTACAGGCAAATATGGCTCACGTTCTGACTGATTTCCTTATGTGTGTCTTACGTGTTGGTTTCTGAGGCATGAAACTGTTTTATAGTACATGTGGAGACAAAGTTTGAAGTAACTGTCGGACTGCCTTTGTACTCTGATAAAGAGTATCTGCATTTTGCTTGAAAATCCCACTAGTACTACGTATTTGATAAAATATAAAGCGTTTTAATGTGCTAGAATTCATGTTGTGCGGATAACACTCACATCTGAAATGCAAAGTACATATATTCAAGTAATGTTTTAAACCTTAGTTTGTAAACAGATTGTGAACACTTCTATGTTCTTAGTAACCCACTTGCTACAACTGATGAAAAGAAAAGAACAATGTCATGTATTACATAGGGGGGAACAACATAAATAAGTTTTGAATAATTGTTTTTTGGTTTCCAGTCTACTTTCACTAGTTATTGTAATTTTATTAATTCATATTCATCAAAAGTCTAGCAACTATTTCAGGTTCATATCCAAATTAGCACCTCTTTAAGTGACCAGCAAGTGTGAACATTATTATAACATCAGATGACAATAGCTACTGCACAATAACCTGTGTTTTGCCATATGCTCCTGCTTGCTACATGTAATTGTAGAGTAATTGAAATAATTGACAATTTTATTGCATTTTTGTTTTATTTTAATTAATTAATTCCAAATACAACAATTGATTTTTGTTTCAATTATTAATTATTTTGAATAAAAGGTAATTAGTTGTAATTTATTAAATTATAATTGTATATGGATTTAGGTCTGGCAGTCAGATGTGTCAAACATGATGTATGTATTATACGGTGGCAGGGGTTTAAAAGTTTATGAAGGTGTATGGGGAAATCTTGTAAAAGAACCTAGAAGCTTTGTTTCTTTTATCCCTGTCATCGAGTTCTTGCTGATTTGACTCCAGGAGCTCTGGTCTCGGTAAGATCAATGAGTACCTGCCCCTTTGGCTTTTCAATTCTATTAGCTTCTTATGTTTTATATGTTTGTTTGCTTTTGCATGCAACATTGTTAAGCTGATGAGTGGGTTGCAATTATTTCACGAAGACAACTTGTACTTGTGTGTTGATATGAGAACCTCTTGGGGTAAGTGTTAGGTTGGTGCACCCTAGAACCTGGTTTTAGCCCCCAGTGGCAAATTATATTGCCACTGACCGTTCCAATGCGGTAACCCAAGGGTTCTCATTTTCGTTAATTGTTTTTGGTGTCCTATTTGACTTTGACATACTTATTAACACATGCTCTCTTTCCTCTCTTCCATTTTGCTGCGTGGGGAGGCTTTGTTTTGCGAGTGTGTTGATTCCTGATATGAATATTTCACTTTTTATACTAATGTGACATCATATTGTCCATTGCAGAAACTAAGTTGATATTTAGACCAAATATATCGTCTGTCAAGTTCAGTAATAGTACTAGTAACCTTGTTGTACCTGAAATCTACCTGTAGTGTGAAGGTCTTTATATGGGAATGAGCCGTTACGAAAATGTAAACGGAGTATGTAAATGAGTTATCATTTTTTATGATGATTGCAGTAAACATATGTGACCACCACGCTGTAGGACTCATCGAAATAAGAAGCATTTTTAGAGCTTTCTGTTTTTAAAATCAGAAAAAAAAATCCAGGTTGCACAGTTAGTGCCCATTGCAATATATGTGGCTTTTTACTTTGTAAGTGAAGTTTTTATGGGAATAAACTGTTACGAATTTGTAAATAGAAGTATATAAATGGCTTCATTTTATGATTTTTTGTTTTGTTTTGTTTTGCTGAAAAGAAATCTAATGAATGACATGATGACCTCTGTTTTTCTTGTTCTTAATAAGTATTTTAGTATACAGCAGGAAAGATATTTTCGTGCATGCATTGTCTTTGTTGTAATTTGTTTAAATTTAGGGATTCTTAAAGGTTGGTTGGAAAAAGAAATTATTAGAATGTAAGTTCAATTCATACTTTCAATTTAAGAAATATAAAATGAAAACATATCCCTCGTTTAAAAACATTAAAGAAGTTTTTGACCTTTTCTGATTTTTTATAACTGTATTGTTGTTCCATTTGAATTGTAACCTTACCACGCTACCATACTAAACCAAAATCTACGTGTGTTCCTAATTGTTTTCGTATACCGATCTCGATTCAGTTCATATTATTTTTAATCTTCTAAATATTCTCAATTTTGATATATTTGAATTATAATTGTGTTGTCTGTTGTTGTTTGTTTTGTTGTTGTTTTAAGTATAGGCGGTTTGTTTTTATATGCATGGGTGCTTGCCTCCACCGTCATACAAACAAAGAGACAAGCAAAGCGATCAACTGGTAATGTTTAAATAACCAAACAAGAAGAGCGCTGAAAAATATCATGCTGGTTGGCATTTTTTGAAAGTTATAAATGGATTTTACCAATAATGTGAAAAATTGATAAATTGCTTTTAGTTTCTTCTTTTTTTTGTTTTTAATAGGATCTCTATACAACACTGAGAAATGTTGTTGGTACGGTTTTTTAATTTAACTTTCTAGTTTATTTTCATTTACATTATACCTTTATACATTTAGTTTTGATTTGTTTCGTTGAGACATGCTTAAATACTTCGTAACGTCAAAAGAATCGTACGGTATATACTTCGTTGTTTTTTCTGCTCATCCTTAACAAATGTTAGATGTACAGATCAATAGTTTTGCAGCAAAACTCTGCTCAGAACTCTCAAATCTGTCCCCGACGGTATTCATTTGTATCATACGAATTGTATTGTTCCAATTTTCCCTTTTTCTTTATGGTTGTTTTATTTATAATGTCTTGTGTTGTTTTTCCTGATTTTGAATGGCAAACCATATCATATGATGTTATTATACTGTTTGTATTTATTTTACATTGCCATGTTGTAGTTGTTCACTTAGGAGTATTTAAAGATTCATTTGGTTGTCGACGTATTAACATCATATTTCCGTTTTACTGTTATTTTGCGAAATTTCATATTAAATTCATTTGTTCTAATTATACTATTGTTAGTTAATGGTATATGTAACATCAAGTAGGTATTCCCCTAATGGGGAAAAATAATAATACTTAATAAAACTTGCAATATTTTTGATTAATTTGCACTATCTAATTAAAATACACATTTAAACATTTTTTTAACGTTATCTTTTTGCATTTTCGCTATTTTTATTACCAGACGTAAACGATTTCAAAGAAATTTTTTTTAAAATTTTGGACAAATTTCTTTGCAAACAAGCATTAATTCACTGCAGAAATAGTGGTTCTTATTAAAACATAAGTGATTTTTTAAAAAAAGCGTTTTGGGAAAAAATCATGTAAACGATAATTCCTTTAAAATCTCAAATAGCAGAAATGCCGAAGTCACATCACCCTATTTTGTCAAAAATGTAAAAAAGGTCCGTTACTAAACAGTTAGTTAATTCTATATATATATATATATATATATATATATATATATATATATATATATATATATATATATATATATATATATATATATATATATATATATAGACATAACTGATTTATGGGGGCAGTATGTAAATGGCGAAAAGCGAAAACTGGCTAAAATTTCAAAAATGAAGTTTGGGGAAAATACTCATTGCCACCTAGATTTTAGTGAAGGATATACTAATGATTGCAAGCTCATTTTAGTCTAATTCGTGTATTATCATGCACATACTTACACAAAAGAAAACCCGTTTTCTTTAATAAAAAACCAAAGAAACCCAAGCTATTGAAATATAATTGGTGAACTATTTCTTTGTGTTAAAGTAACAGTACATGTAGTTGAAAGTAGTCCCAGCCTATAACAGAGGTGAATGTAATGAGCCGATAGTGAAAGGTTGTAACTAAAATGAATGATCTTTCTATCCATATTTTATAAAAGTATTACAACTTGAAACAAAAAGGTTCATATTTGTCCATTTTCAAAATAAATTATTTTATTTCAGCTACTTTTAAAAAAAGGCCAGATTGGGATGGAAAAATGTTTCCTGGGCCAGGACTCGAACCTCCGGTTTTCAAGGCAAAAGAAGCCCTACATTGGCGCTATTGCAACCTGATATGTGTGCCACTAAATTTGTAAATTTATTTTGTAAATGTGTTACTTTTATCCGAAATCGGCCGACATCGGTAGGCCGAGGCTTTCTTAATTCGATCCTATTGACACATTTTATAAAGAATTTTATAAAGAGTACTGTATTTCTTTGTAAAGTTGCTCCGAAAATTGATTTCATCCTTTTTGTCTGTTGTGTTTTGTTTTCTTCTTTTGATTGGCAATCCGCATATATGATTGTTTTCTTTTATGGATTGTACACTTTTTCATAGGAGTGAACTACCTGGGAGTATATAAAGATAGCTCTGTTATGTGATGTATTCGGTTTTAACAATCATTTCCCGTTTTACCTGTTATAATTCTCTACTGAGCTTCAAATAAAGTTAATTTGTACCAATTACACTAAGCTTCAAATAAAGTTAATTTGTACCAATTATACTAAGCTTCAAATAAAGTTAATTTGTACCAATTATACTACGATGATAAAGTTAAGTTGTACTAATTATACAACGATGAAGCAAACCATAAGTGGTATAAGTAAAATTAAATCAACTCTTAACGCACATTTAAGAAAGAAGTATATAATTCTTTGTTATTTTACTCATAATGTTGATTTTCTAGATTCGTTTTCGTATTTTTTGGTCAAAGTTTGCCTTTCATAAGTAAATAACTTTTTTTAATTGCTGAAGTTTGTTTTTCACTTCTGACAATAACACTATATTTTTGCTTTTATTTATTTAGTAACTTCTTTTAGCAATGTTTAAATTTTAAAAATAGGCTTGCTATGTAAGTTTTCTTCTGTGCTTAAGTAATAATTGTTGCTTATGTTAAGGTATACAATTATAAATAAAATTATTCTATCAGTCTGATTACTTTTAGTTGATTTATTGGTGTCTAAAATTTCACTTTTTTATAACGTAACGGTATATTGTTGATATTTTTTACATCATGTTATTTGCCATGTTTTTAACACTTTCAAAAATGTGTTCATGTATATTCGCCCGTCACTCCGTCAAAAGTTCCTCTTGAACGGTTATGAACTTAACCACTGTTTATAAACCGATTGTATCGTCCGACGGATATAGCGAGCTGATTGCATATATGCGATATAAACAATTTGTAAATAACACATATATAATAACACATTTAATAAAAGTGAAACTGTCACGCCCAACAAAGCTGAGCGACAGTTTAATTTTTTATACAAACCTCGAAATAAACTACCCGTTATTAACTATTTTTGTAACAGGCGCACTTGTTTGTATACGCCGTAATGTCCCGATAAGTATATGCCGAGTACTCGGATCACGTGAGGGGTACACCGATCCGTTACAGATGAATAGAGTGCAGATCGGAATACCTTAAAATGGCCGCCAAAATACTATGTGAATGGAAAACAAATAGGGGTCCTATAATTGGCAATTTCTCAATATTTCAACTTACACTTTTTGTTTCGTCGCATCTTGGAAATAAATGCGCCGAGCTGTTTTGACCGGGTCATGCGGTAGGTCCCGACTTTACCGGAAATACATGCGCACGCAAGTAGCCGGACTGAAACGAGCGTAGATCGGTGTCACGCGGTATACCTAGGACTGATTCGGGACACCAATCAAGTGCGCCTAGTACTGATAAAACAGGCGCCGCCTAAATTGCCATATATGGGTTTACACAAATCAGCTGTCAAACTGATATTTAATGGATATTATAAAATGCATTATGATAATATGTTAGAAAGCGAATTGTTTAATTTCTTTAACTGAAAACAGAATGGGAACACTTACCTGACTCTCGGGGCAGGACCTTTGTTTAAGCCAATCTTTGGGCAGAAAACAAGACATTGATTCGTCTGCTAAAGTTCCATTTGACCCTTTACTCCATGGGATATGGAGTACGTTGTTTTTGCTGTACACTGTTTCCATTTTCATTTATAAGAATATTTCTGAAAACATGTGACCATTGTATTTTCCGATCAAATAACATGGATATTGTCCGACCCAGACTGTGTCATTTATTAAACATGGTAACTCAATCATTTGTATGTTTATAGTGATTTGTGTGTATCAGTCATAGCGATTTTTCAAAGATGATTTAGGTATATTTTTCGGATTTTAGAACCAAAACTTGATGTAAAAAGCCATTTATTTACAGTCCTTCATACAGAAAACTGATACGTTATAAAATATAACGGCCTCTGTGCCTCTATATACTGCGGCGACACGAATGAATTTGATCTACCTAACTATTACAGTAACGGTGTTCTATAATCAGTGAATGTAGCACACAGGCCGTTCTCAGAACTTTAATTTACAACAAGAGATAACTAATGGCGTCCCGAATTGTTTCGCATTTGATAAACACAGTCTAAGGTAGGATAAAAGTTATTATTTCGAAACTGAAGGTTCACGATTATAGATAAAGGATCAATTGTATGCTTCATGAGTAGATATGTACAAAAAATGTTGTACACGTAAGACTACTTATTGTTAGCTCATTTTATATTAAGGGACTTGAAAAATGTAATATTTGTTTGGCATATAGATACTGTCTTACATTGCGGTATTTTTCATTTTTTACTGACATTAATTCTCATAATGTTGCGAGCCTGATTTCAATTTGATTGTTTATATGTAGGTTTCCTAAATATTTGGTCGTACATGAAATATTGAAGACATATAGTTCGTTGATATGCTTGTTTTATAATTCTGTTTGATTATTTTTATTTTCAAGTTCTTCTCCCCGTGTATTTGTACACAATGTTTAATTATTTGTCCAATTATACCCGATTGGTATAGATAATACATGCAGACGAACCACTCAATCTTACCTAAACGTATAAACATGATAAAATCACTAAAAGTGCATCTCCATATATGATACAGATTAATGGAAAATCAAATCTACACAGATCACACTAAATGATACAACAGAAATATGTGTGTTCGCTATAGCTGATAGTTTATTGATGGTATAAATGAAACAGACATTACGAAGCACACCCTTTAACTGATAGTTTATTGATGGTATAAATGGCATAGGCGTAGTCAATGGGGCGGCAGGGGCGGCGGCCGCCGCCCCAATATTTTGACCAGCCGCCCTTATATTTTAACTTCGCCGCTCCAGTATTTTTATGTCGCCTTTAGTGTTGGGTACACTGAAGACAGTCATCTATACGCTCAACAGGCTGCGCATGACAGGGATTAACGACTACAGATGACCACCGGATGTTAATTGCACTTTATGACACGTACAGTGCCAGAGTATTATCAAGAGTGATTTTGTTAATTGTATTTATCTGTCAATTAATAAGTTAACCGGCGACATGTTACATAAGTTTTGGTGTCCAATATTAACAAGTACGTAGTATATCATATCTGTTGAATAATAATTCCTAATCCATAATTAGATGTGATCAGATATAATGGATATTTCTAATCAACCTCAGAATTTTGAAAATCCCGTGTTGCGAGAATTTTAACCAAGTTGGTTTGATGACTACCAATGTCTTAATTAGTTTACGATGAGGTTTTTAATATGTTTTTGAAATGCTTCAAAATCTTTAACACTAATAACTTTAATATTCAGTAATTTCAATTGATGCAGATTCTTACATTTTGATGCTAAGCAAATTTGATTTTTTTCCGAATTCGACCCCACCTTATTCTGAGCTTTGGGTCAATTTGATACAGGTGAATTTAGGAAAAGTGGTCAAATGTTTCAAGAATAAAGATAGATAAGGTGTCTTTTGCATTTCAAATATAAAATAAATGTTTATTTGAACCATGAAAATAAGTAAAAATGAAGTTTATAAGTAGTAAAGTTCACAGAAAACAGATGACCCCTGGTTTTCAAAACCTATTGAAATCCCTGAATATTGTTCTAAAATATACAAACTTAGTACCCATGAAACCATTTTATACGTGCATATCTTGTTTTATCTTTTGAACAAAACTAATTAAATCATATTACAAAATTTCCGCCGCCCCAATATTTAGAACTTGCCTACGCCCCTGAATGAAACAGACATTACGAAGCACACCCTTTAAACATGTTAATAATATACGCTATCTATTGATTTAAAGCCATGTTGTAATGTAATAACCTATATATTGATGCCATAGAAACATAATACTAGTATGAATTGGTTTATCAAAGCTTTTATTTATACAGAATAACAGTATTTTGTCACAATCATGTAGGTCATTGCCAGACCTTATTGTGATTAAGGTAAGACCTGTGTAATGAATACCTATATCCAGAAGAGTATCCAAGGGAGGTAACTATAGTACTAAATTAGCGTAGATTTCTGTCATGAAAGAGGACCAGGGTTCAAATCCCACTGGAAGCTATTTTTTTTGTAAGCCTAGAACTTAAATAATTGGCATATTTCGTTTTTTACTGTGTAATTCTGTCATTGAATATAAAATTCTCATGATTTAAACTAAAATAAGCAAAATAATCAAGAATAAAGGGGTTTTCGCTATCAGAATAGTGTTTATTCAAGTCATCAATTTGAAAATTTCTAAAACTGGACGGTAAACTTCACTGAAATTTTGTTTAAATTTTGTTTAAGGTATATAGTTAAAAAATGGTAAAGTTTGGTATATTGCACCAATCAGGATTTTTGCACAATTTTCATTAATTTAGTCTCGTGAAATATAAAAAATGCATTTTTAAAATTTATTTGGTCAAAAAATGTCATTTTAAGATAAATTCTGTATTTATATATTATATCTTTAATTGGTTTAGTAAAATATAACATATTTTGGATAAACTGTAAAAAATTAGGGTTGAATTAATCAATAACAAAAAATTTTGTCACCAATTAAAGAAATTGGATACTTTCACGTTTTTTCTCACTTTTTTAAATAAAAAAGCTAAAAATCTCAAAAACTACACGGTGAAAATCATTAAAATTTTGCATACAAGTCAGTGGTATGAAGCAGTTGATGAAAATATAATCAGATGCTGGATTCTTAATAGTGCCTATTTCACAGGTCTTACCTTAAATGCTATTTCTTAAGTTTGTATCCGTATAAGTGCGTTTAAATAAAATGATATTACAACCAATAATATCATACACTATACGTACAAAATATTACTTATTAGCTACTGGTTTTTGTTGAAGGTACTAAAAATAATTCTATAAACTCCGTTTACACTGTGTTATTTACGAATTGTTTATATCGCAGCCATGCAATCAGCCCCCTATATCCGGTAGATGATACTTAGTGATTCTTTCTCAATGTAAAATTGCTTGATCATCTTACAGTTACTTTTATCGTCGGCACGTGATGGTAATGAAAATTCTAAAAACGCAAAAAAGGAGGTCTGAAAATTATGTCGTTACGTTGGACTTTTTATCAAACAGTGCAATACCTACGGTGCGCCGTTGAAGTCATAAGGAGGATGCCATTAAATTACTGTTATGTATCTTTCTAATATTTTTCTTATATTTATATCAGGTCGAATCTTACTTTTTATACAGCCTTATCTGAGTCTAAAAGTTCTTCTTTGAAATGTGCATGGCATTAGTCAATAGTCAATAATGAGTGTGCAAATCGTGGATAGCAGTAAAACGATGTGGCATTTCTCTTCTTCTAGTATTGTCTGTATCTTTCGTAACGCATCATACCTTTGTTTTATTAATTGATATGGGTATGTTTACATCCCGTGTCTACCTAAGATGGGACACAACTTCAACGAACTGTTCTATTCTATACCTACACGAGTTAGCACACATGAAGCACGAAATCAGACAAATCTTTGCTTTAGTTTTTACATCGAACAGGACTAGATTCAGTGGATGTAAGGTATTTATGGTATTGGCTAGGCTTTACCTTGTTTAGATAAAAATAAATGATAGGTGCTCAAGAAGAAAAAACAAATCACGAAAGAAACTGTGTTCAGCTGAGCACATAAACTTAACATGGTTACGATGTTTGCTTTAATAAAACATAAGAAGCTTATAACAAGAGGGTGAGTACTGAATGGCCTTACCGAGACTCGAGTCCCCGGAGTTAAACTAGCAAGAACACGATGACAGGAATAAGAGAAACAGGTCGAGTATCTAGGTTCTTTTTACCGTCGGGCAAATATGTTAGCATAACGATCAACTGTAGATGAGTTTATCACCATGCGTGCAGAGGACTGAAAAGCCTTTCTCTTTTAATTTACAGATTGTTTATTTTTTCCTTTTATTTGCTTTAGTTTATAAATCAACCCCCTATTAAACATTATCTGAGATATAAATTGTTCGGTAGTGATTTTAAATTGCAACTGTATTTTTAAATTAAATCTTCTTAAAAATTGAAGTCAAATATGCATATCAGGAATTCTCACATTCAGAAGACATGTAGCACCTCACACACCATAAAAGTAGAGAGAATACGAGAGCATGTGTTATAAATGATCAATTTCAAAGTAGACACCATAAACAATTAACAAAAAAGAGAACCTGTGGGTTTACGGCATTGGAACGGTCAGTGGCAAAACAATTTGCCTCTGGTGGTTTAAACCAGGTTCTATGGTGCGCGAACCTCATACTTGCCCCAACAGCTTCTCATATGAACAAACATGTAAAAGTTGTTTTGTTGAATTATATCCAACCCCTCCATCAACTCGACAATGTTGCATGCAAAAACACACAAACATATAAAACAAAAGAAGCTAATAGAATTGTCAAGCAAGGATGAATGACTTAGGTAATATAAGCATAGAGTCATCACACATTAAGTCCGTAAACTAAATGTGTCCCTAATCAGCGCAATTGTGTTCAGAATGTATTGCAGTTGAAGAGTTTTATAGTTTGGGAGTGTATATACATAGGGTTTCAATTACCTAGTGGGGATAAGAAGTTAGAAAATGGACAAAATGCCCTTATATATTATACATAAGTTAATAAATGACTTACTTAAAAATCTTTGTCTTAGTCGGGTTGCTGTGAACATGCAGGAGTTACAAGTTTCGTACTTTAATTTTAATTTAGTGAGGTATACTTGTATTTTATTATAATATTGTTTAGATTAAACATAATGCGTTTTTTTAGTAATAGATGAAAAGGGAACTTTGAAAGCTACCGAACACGACAAATATGAAAATATTGCAGGCTTGGTTTGATTGAGCCTGTTTATGGGCAGTAATGGAAATGCATATTACTGCCCACGCCGCCTAGCCCCGGGTTGAGCACAACTCAATATTTACACCAATAAACAGTACAATTTTGATCCATCCCAAACGCTGGTATGCAAATGACGGTGAACATGGAACCTTCAATGCGGTATTTTCAGATTAACACCATTCCATGTTTAGCGGCGCATGGTCCCCAGATAAAAGAATAAGTTTGCCCTAAACGAGAAAACAATGGGCGGAACTAAACAAAATAGAATTTTGACAGGGCATCTGAGAATATAAATCCTGCATATCACAGAAAACGCCAAAGGCAAAATTTAAAAAGCAGGAAGTATATCCTTGGGGTGATTGAACAATATCCGAATCTATATTGGCTGGGATATTGTAACCACCCATCTACAAACTGGCCGAAATATGAAACCAAAAGCAATTTTAGAAGGACTATTGCTCTAGTACATAAATATCGTGCTCAACGACCTTCAAAGGACGTAACTGATAGCAGCACTGATTGAATGTACGAGGAGACTTTTTACAGCCGCCACACGACACAAACAACGCTACTGTGATATTGAAATAGATGAAAAGGGAACTTTGAAAGCCACCGAATACGACAAATATGAAAATATTGCAGGCTCGGTTTGATTGAGCCTGTTCATGGGCAGTAATGGAAATGCATATTACTGCCCACGCCGCCTAGCCCCGGTTTGAGCGCAACTCAATATTTACACCAATAAACAGTACAATTTTGATCCATACCAAACGATATAAGGATTTACTGCTTCATTGTGTGCTTGAGATATGTATTCTTTAATATTCTATTCAAGAAATGTTCATGAATATTAATCCCTCTCGATACATAAAGATGTAAGTAGTGTAAGTAGTGTGACAACAATTATCGTAATATACTTAATAGCCATCCCCCCCCCCCACCCCCCCCCCCCCCCCCCCAAAAAAAAATGATATGACAGATATTGGCAATGCGGAATGTAAGTGAATATTTATTATAGTGAGTACCAATGCTTATTAAAGTTATTTGATTTGCTGCAGTACCTATCCAGGGTTGGAATCAACATATAGTATTATGATGAAAAACGAATTCCAAAATTTGTCAGCATGTCATACACTTGTTACAACAATAGCCACAAGAGGAAGTCTGGATAAGTAACTACTCAAAATTTGATAGGGATCGCTTTCCGTTTTATCCCGAATTATTGCCCCTAACAAGTTTCAACCGCTGTTCCACTTCAACAGCTTGATGGCTCATTCCTTATTTGGCACAAAGCTGATGTCAAATGAACAAATTTTCAGAATCACAGCAAATACTTTATCGATTCAACATTATGTAAAGAATAAACACAATCTTTTTGGTGATCCTTATCAAATTTTGAGTAGTATATAAAACCCATGAACGTTGCCTTCGTGTATTCTTTTAAAAGTTTTGCAGAAACTTGTTATTTTATATGCATCGTGTTTATGATTATTAAATGATTCATTTTATTATGTAATTAATGAATACCCAGAATGTGTGTGTTTTAGTGTTTCAAACAAATGAATTATTATGATAGATTTGTTTATTTACGGTAATGTAAAATAAACATTGAATGTATGTAGATTTGCTTGCAATTTATCCATAGCCTGGCGACAATTAGTTGGATGCAATCCAATGAGACCTCTGATTGATGCAGATACAGTCAGATATTAAATATCTAAATACTTTATGCTCAGTAAAAAGCGTGAACATACAGCATATTTGGAATAGCCACAAGCATAAAACAGCCTACTCACAGATCCATAAATACAGAGAAGAAAACAGATTTGTAAAAAGATCAATTTCGAATGAGAACGTGTTGCGGCAAGTGTGAGGTTTGTGCATTCTATAATCTGGTTTTAAATCCCTCAGTGGAAAATGATTTTGCCACTTATCGTTCCTAGGCGGTAACTCTTTTTCGTAAATTGTTTTGCATGTACATTTGTACTAACATGTTGAGACAATGAATGTAGTTCCTCTATTTGGAGGTTTGGTCTGTGAATTTGTTATGCATTTACAATGACCCGATACTCATCAACTATGACATTTGCCTAGCTTTACATATCAACAGTTTAACTTTTATCGTTACATGCTTAACTGATTAGAAATTGTACACAGACAACGACCGATATTTTTTCATCTTTAATGTCGGGAATAAGGGAACTTATATCTTACCAACATCAATATGAACACTTTAGACACCTGAAACAGGTACAGAATAGTCCAGTCTCAGTATATATGCACCGTCGTTCTGATGTTTAATGAGTTCTGGTCGTGAAACAAACAAATCTCAAAAATATCTTAACCGAGTTCGAAAAGACCTTCAAGGCCACAGATAGCCCCAATAGTAAACGTTTCCTCGAAATGTTCTAATATCTCACAAACTTCGATGGCTCGTGGCCCGGGACCACTCGAATTCATGCCCGGAATTCCCGGTCCCAGGCCTGGATGGAACCCAAGAATCCCAACGTCGGTCATTACACTACATAGCCCAAAGAGTAAACGTTTTCCGACACGACAACGATGCTGACGGTGACGGCCTTTCATTATTTTGAAATCATATTTTTCATGTTTTTCGTGTTTACTAGAGACCAGAACATCAGCCGATGCTAAGCTATTGCTTCTTAGGCCCATTTGGAATACCAGCTTTACATGGTGGAGGAAGACCCCAGGTGCCCCTGCGGACAATTTTCAGGCCCGAGCGGGCACCTGGGTATAACCACCGACGTTCCGCAAGCTAGCTGGCAAGCTTCCTCACATGAAAGATCTTGACCCTAGGTCTCGAACTCACAGCGGTGAAGGGCAAGTGATTCTCAGTCGGAAACCTTAACCACTCGGCCACGGACGCCCCAGTCGCCATTTCAGCCAATCAGATCCTTGAGATTTGAGACTGATCTCAAAACTTAGTTTTAGCTTCTTGGGCCCTGTTTCAAGCGTTTTGCTGTATAAGGCTGACTGAAAGATTGCTTTCATTTAAATCGTTAACATTGTTTAAAGCTCTAGAATAGCGAACAAGCTATGAAGTATTAACCCATATGTATGTTGCCGTTGGGACATCAACAACTGAAAATACAATGTTTATAACAAAATCATCTCTTATCAAATAGTTTTTGGTGAGATAACCATTTATTTTAGTGTCGTTTTTATAATTACATTAACCCATGCTCTAGTTCCTCTGCAGTTTGGCAATGTTTTTTTTTCTCTGAATGTGGCCAATACTAGCTGATACGCATATTTCAGTTTTTATTTTTATATGTGTTTTGTGCATTTTAGGCAACCAATACATAGTCACATGATGTAGGCCTACATAGTTATATTGTTTTGACTCAACAATTATTCTACTGAAATATTGTGCAGAAACAATGTCACTCTAGACCTAGTTGGAATATTTAGAGGGAACTTTGAAAGCCGCCAGGCAGGATCGTTTTGTTTAATTGGTCATGGCAGTAATGGAAATGTGTATTATTGCCCACGTCTACTAGCCCCAGGTTGAACGCAGCTCACGCGCAGTGAAACAGTCAATATTGTGACCGTGTCTGGGACGCTCGGTTTTACACCGACCAAAGCTACTAGTGCGCATGCATACGAAGCTCCTCTGTCTACGACCGGAGGTATCAACGAAAGATATCAACCGACACCAAGAAAATTATCTTTAATTAAAATATAATATGCCAATTGATCAACGTCAGAATGGGCAAGGTCTAGAGCAGCAAGTATGTGCAAAGTTTTGGCCCATTACCGGTTTTATATGGATGAAGTATTCACCAAATTTTCAGATTTTTATCAAACGCGCATGTGGTCTGCCTTGTGAAAAAAATGGCTGCCGCCCGGAAATTCATACCCTTCAAAAACTCGGTGATTAAAGGATGGAATGTAAATGGGATGGTATACCATGCCTACAATGATGGGCTGTTATTTTGTTAGTTTTTGACATTTTTATA
This sequence comes from Corbicula japonica, assembly GCA_038501625.1. Classification (NCBI taxonomy): domain Eukaryota; kingdom Metazoa; phylum Mollusca; class Bivalvia; order Venerida; family Cyrenidae; genus Corbicula; species Corbicula japonica. The sequence continues at coordinate 13,479,468 of JAZAYU010000002.1, read as the reverse complement.
CCCCCACGAAGCGTGAGACATATAGAGTTGCACTCGTCTGTCCGTACGTACGTCCCCCTATTCGTGAGCCATCAACTTTTAAACTATCTGGAGAATTTCTTTCAAACTTGCACAAAGATCAACCAGGATGTGTAGATGATTGATAAGAAAAGATTTTTCCTGTGACAATTTCTTCCATAGTTTTTGATCATTTTGAAATGAGTAAACAATGGAAGTCCTTTCTGTACAATCGGTCAGGGGGGTACACACACAGCAGCACATGTACAATTAATCATATCTTAATATGTTTATTGAAATCAACAAACTTTTCAGTAGACAGTTACTGCATATGTTAAAATATACTTAATGACACCGAAAATACTTTGTTACTTCATCAGTTTTCTCGGTTAACTCTTTCCTTCATAGATACACCTTTATTGTGTGGGCAAACAGTGTAGATCCAGATCAGCCGGCACATCTGTGTCATCTGATCAAGTAATGCACAGTTCACTTTTTTGGTTTTTGTTAGGTTATTTCTGACCAAAATGCTACAGGTTATTTCTGACCAAAATGCTACCAGTGCAGATCCTGATCAGACAGCACTGATGAGCCAGCTGATCTGGATCTACACTGGTTGCTTATGAGTATACAGTATTTTATTTATGCCAAATATTTGGAGAAATTGGGCCCCATTCCCCCCTCAAAATAGTATATATTTTTCCCCCACATCCATAAAAAATTCCCCCTTATCCGGAGTCTGTTAAGCACCCTTCGATAGTGAAGATGATAGATCTGAATTTTGGATATGTTTAATGGATACCCCACTGATGGGCAATACAGTGACAAGAATAATTGATAAATTTGCAGACAGAAAAAGACATTTCACTGTAGACCACTGACTTTCTTTGAATTAAAAGATCAGTGAATACTTTGTTATGTTGTGTTTGACAGGCTGCAAGTATCTTCCAAATATTCCCCCTTTCCTTTGTTCGCGTCGCAATTTTCCCCCTCCAAAAGAGAAAAAAAAACACTGGTATATCTGGAGGAAAGGTTAGCTTCTTCCGTAAAGGTTGATAAATCATGAGAATTTTACATTTAAGTACCAGCATTGCAATTTTTTTATGAAAAAGTTACATTTTATTTCTAAATTTAATAAAATGCTTTAAAAGTTTTGGCCAATTTAAATGTTAACCATTGTAAAACTATTTTTTCTTGATACACTCTATACATCACTATTACATGCAAGAGTACATTTTTAATTTTACCCCTGACTGAAGTATGATCGGTAACAGGATAATAAAAAAGATAATTTCAAAATCAAGAATGACCCTTAGTTGTTGTAGCAGTGGAAGCATCAGTGTCCGAGGACACATTCTAGTTTTACTGTCTGGGTTGGCTTATTGACTGGTCAATTGAGTATTGACCGGGCCGGTGGTCAATAGTGGTCATTACTGGTCAATAGTGGTCATTACTGGTCAATTCAATTTTATTCACAACAAAACTGTCCAAAATGTTATTAGAATCATTTAAAATTCTTTAGGCCCTTACAATAGCCCTTTAAGGACCTAAATGATACTTCATTTATAGTTTAATATTATATGTATAATCCTTAAATGAACACAACATCTTAATTGGTATGGTCCCATATTCAATAAACAACAGAAATGTATTTTCCGCCAGTTAAAAGAGCAAAGTAGGTGGAAAATATGAAAATAGCTCGTAACTATACGGTATATATACACAGTATGACATATAGGCATTTATGATAACAGATTGAAATCAATAAATGTAGTATGTTAAAAGTTTCAAGTTATATAACATATTTTATGTTTTATGTAATTTATGTATTAGATACGGTGAAAATGTTCTGTTAGCTTTGCCCAAGTGCTCAGTAAAATATATACATTATATGAAACAGTATAACTTTGTTGTTTACTTGTGCAAAGATCTGTGAGGTCAAAGGAAGTACAATCCTTCACCCCTGAGTCTCCTGACCATCCATTGTCATACACAAGTGTTAATTGGCAAGTGTATAACACCTACTTTATAGTTATTGGATAATCCTTAAATAAACACATAAGCATCTGAATTGATATGTTCCCAAGTTCAATAAACAATAGAAGTGTGACACAACACCCCTCCATCTCCTGACCATCCATTGCCATACAAAAGAGTTAGCTTGCAAGTGTGTAGCACCTACTGGTGGGGCAAATTGCCTTTGCTTAAAATAAAGATTTTTCAAGTAACTGAATCATTTTCTGTTGATAGTACGTTGATAAAACACTGAAATTTGAAGAATTCTTACTTTGTCTAAAAACAAACTAGAATAAATCCAAAAGACCCTGTTTGGGGATTTTATGATCTCATTAAATAAATAAAACAATTTTCAAGTGCAAAGCAAGTTCAAGTGAAGTTAGTTCTAAAGTTACTGAGGTAGAAATAAAATAAATGTTTGATGGTTTGTTTTCTTCCATTCTTTTATAAAAATATTGAAAAAAAGTTCAATTGACCATTTGGGGAGTATTGACGGGATGGTTTTAACCGGTTAAAACCACCGGTTTAAACCAGGGGGGGTTGATTGGTGCCAACCCTGTTTGCTGTCCTTGCACAAAGACAATGGTTTAGCGGTAACCTTGCGTGAAATTAAATTAATGTATCATTCTAAGTAATTTAGTTATTAAATTATGATTATAGATTATTAAAGGTTATTTGGGTAATGATTCCTGCAGTATTTGCCATTTCTGTAGTATTTTCGTCTTTTAAATACAACAGGTAGTACAGGTCGGGTGTCTTTAACATTTTTCACCCGTCCACCGCGTAAAAAAAGCAGTCCGGGTGGAAATTCACCGCGTCCGACGCGGCGATTTCCGGGAGATTTGCCGCGATTCGCGGCGATAATTCTGCAGTCATTCTCGCTCTTCTCGTGTTCATCGTCAGCAGTTTAGCTTCAGGTTCAATTGCGGGGGATCGCGGTGAAAAATCTTTTGAGAAAGGAATGTTAATTTACAATTAAAATGGTTTTTTTTTTCATGTAAATATTCTTTCTTTATCCAATTTGAAAGTAACATTGTATCAAAATAATGTAAAAATTTTGGTCGCGTAATCGGACGTGCCGATTCATCTGCATTATTTTTTTTTAATTGTTTGCGAATCTTCTGTGAAAATATCGAGTTTCTTAATAAATATTATAGCTTTTCAATATCATAGAGCTTGATTTTATTACCTACGTCCGATTTTTTGCAAACTGACATGAATTAATAACTTTTTTAAAAGTGCTTACCTGTCAACGTAAGCCGCTTGGAGATAATTAATCCATATAAAACACCAATTATCAACAGCTTTGTTGATTGCCAAACAAAAATGACACACTACTCAACGACAAATCAACTCTTCAATAAACATTTTGAATGTAATGTTTAAGTCGTGAACACAAACAATGTTTATTTAAATAACATTTGTGACCAGCAAATGCTATTAATTTCCTGCATGTTTTGATTATACAATGTACAACTCCAATTTGTTTCGAGAAATCTTCATTTTTTGTTGAGAGTTGACAAATGAGTAAATCTGTTAAGAATAAAAAACGCCGCCGTATGATCAATAATTTTTTTTACCCAACCCGGCACCTTTGATCTCGGAAAATCAGTATAACTCGTCGGTGTTCTTTTTGATGTGAATAAACAGAAGTGATGATGAAATATACAATGCTGATCACACAGGTGTTCAAACAGGTGTTGATTGCTCGTAAATGAAGACATTTTAGGAAGGGATTGGGAGAAAAACTGACGTGATGGATATTATACATGTAACTATTGGTCTGTTATATTTTCACCGTTATTTATTTTCTCAACATGTTCGGAGTAATTAAGAAAAAGGATATTATACATTCATCTTTCATCAAAATAACAACTAATGAAATGATAAGTAAGGTAGGAACGACACAATTTTTATTCACTTTATTTTCTCGAAAATGATCTATTATGTAACAATCTATGTATAAATGACCAGTTTACTGTGTGTTTCAACAGCAATTATACTCCGACGTAAGTCTCGTATTTTAACTGACATTGAATTCCGATCTGAAGCATTAAAACTCTACTTGTCCATGAATTCTTATAATTGTCATAAAATAATAAACAATTAAAAAACCGTTGTTCACTTTTGAAATGAGTTAACTCATTTTAAAAGATTTTTTGTAATGTTTGCATATTAAATTATTTATTTTGAAATGATGTTTATGTCAACACGGAAGGTGTGAAAAACTCCAGTGTTTCAAAAAATGGACAATATATTTGTGCATTGATCAAGTTTGAGATCTTTTCTCTGATACGAAAATACAAACAACATATTTTTTTAAATTAAAAAAATCGGAAGAATGTCTTTAAATCACAGGTAAATCGTCACCGCGATTCGCGCTGATAAATCGCGGCAATTCACCGTGATTTTCTTGTCAAATGATCGCGGTGGAAAGATCGACGATCACCCGTGATCACCCGAAAAAAATTGGATGTCGCGCTTACCGTGAAACGCGGTGATGAGTGAAAAATGTAAAAGACACCCGACCTGTACTGTATTTGCTGGCTAACCATGGTAGTATATATATTGTTGGTTTTTGTTTCAGTTTGCTGGTCTAGCCATCAACAGTGGGCCACCTCGTGGAGGTGGACGTGGTCGTGGTGACTTTGGTAAGTAGCATCATTATATTTTCTGAAGATGGTTGGTTTAGTTATGCCATTAAAAAGGCAGTCTAACATTTTATGTGAGTGATGGCAAGTGGACAGTTGAGTTACTATGTTTAAAAAATTTCATGATTGAAAAAAAGTTCTCTCAGTTCAATTTAATTGGACTAATGGCATGTGGATCTATAACACTTGCTTAAATATCTTTTAACCATCATTGTCATTTTTAAAATGATGTTTTGTAGTGAATTCATGGTTGGCGTATAAAGCTTGGCAAGAATGGTAAATACTTGTGATTTTTCCTAATAACATAAGATCGTTGATGCTTGCAGGCGGCAGTAGCTATGTACCACCTCATCTGAGGAACAAGGGTGGGGCTCCAGGTAGTGCACCACCCCAGGGCAGGGACTTTCAGAGAGACAGTAGAGGTAAAGGTTAGCTCAATTTATCAAGATCTTCAAGTTGTTGGTGGTTACATCACACAGGGCTATATTTACTTTATAAAATTGGTGCAGATTTTTGGCTGTATCCCGATTCCAAAAAAAAAACCCACCTTTTTCTCCACTTTCTATCTCAAAATAGTACAAAAAATTGTCCCAAACAAATCGTACTTAAAGAACTAGAATGTTTAACTGCATTTAAATTGTTCTAGTAAGACAGCCTGATTTTGATTAAAAAAATAAAGCTGTGTCACGTCTGTAAAGTAAAAGAAAACATATGCTTGAAATAGCTTAAATGACATATGAATATTAAAGCTGCGAAGCAAACTTAAGTCTTGCACTTACTGGGACTGGTGTACAGATTAGGGGTAAAGTGTGTGTCAGATTGACCAATGAAGAAAATCAAATGCCAGTCAATTTTAATAACCTGTCTGATTTTTTTGGTATAAAGAACAATTAGTTCTATTAACCCTGTAGTCTAAATGTATATAGGTTTTATCACATGTGCAAAAAGTGTAAATCCAGATCAGCCAGCACATTTTTGCCATCTGATCAGGATCTGCTTGGTTTTTTTATGATTATATCAGTTATTTTTGAGCAAGAAACCACCAGTGTATTTCCAGATCAGATGGCGCAGATGTGCCAGGTGGATTTGATCTGCACTGGTCGCACACATGATAAAACCCGTATATATATGGAAATGAGGGTTAAACTTGAAAGGCAGTGTAAACTCTTGGTCGCGTACTGAGTTTGACATGTTGCCCTTCAGATGGTGGGTATCAAGGGGGATACAACCAAGGTGGAGGATACAACCGTGGTGGATATAACAACTACAACAACCAAGGTTAGTTTTTTGTAGCATGCTCGTGTAGCTCTTGGCTAATAGTTAGTATAGACAAGGGATAATTTAGTTACTGGCCTAACTGATCATTTGCTGTAATAAAATTAATATGTTTAAGTGTTGTTTTGGGGGATTTTGTATTTGATATTTGGTAATATTCTCAATCCAATGTATTAAATACATTACTTGATAGCTATATCATTTTCATGCTGAATCACCTTAAGTAACTATTGCATCAGCAACCAGTTTAACATTGGCTATAATATGACTCAGCTGTTCAGGGAGAAAGATGTGAGATGGTAGCAAAGTTTAATCAGGAGTTCCATATGACCCGGGAGATGACCCTTTGCCTCTTGAAATTTCCAAAAAGCCTCATTGAGAACCTGATTTTAGTCAAAAGGAGCCTATTTTCCTTAAATGAGGGGTATTTTGGCTATTAATTTGCAGAATTCCGTAAAAAGATCAAAATGATCATTGAGATCAAGCAGCTAGTGCAGTTAAATGTTTAGTTCCGAGTTGAAAATATCAGAGATTTCACCCAATCGACAAGAGGGCACAGATGTTTACCACCACAACAAAAAACAAGGTTTTCATTATTATAAATAAGCTATACTGCACGAAATACATGATTGGCATTTGGGGCCATAACATTTGAGACAAGAAGAATGTAAACCTACTTATTTGCTACGTGCCGTGGCATTATATTTTTTTATTGTGAGGTTATGATCAGCTTTGCTTATAATGCAGTATTTTTATATATATGTTTGAATAATCCTATAAAATTTCTGTTATTTAAGGTGGTGGATACAATGACCGAGGTGGATACAATAGAGGAGGATATAACCGTGGTGGCTATGATGGTGGGTACCAGAACCGTGACGGTGGCTACCAGAGAGATGGAGGCTACCAGGGCAGAGATGGCTACAGCGACCGTGGAGGAAGGGGAGGTTACAATGACCGCGGAGGACGAGGTGGATACAACAACTTTGGAAATAGGGGTGGATACAACCAGGGCCCTCCAAGGTAAAAAATCTTACTGTTGTGCATCTGTTAAACTTAAAGACTTGACAATTGGTTTCAATGGATCATCTGTTGTAAACGGAACTTGAAACATATTCATTCAAAGTATGCAATAGAGTTCCATACAGCTAGTGAAGTCTTACACATACTAAAATGTTAACAAGAAAGTCATGGTCGTTTGATGTAACCTAGGCTGGTCAAAATGCTCTCAACACAATTGGAAATTTACTTGCTGGCTTTATAGCGTGTATCATTGTATGCCAACTATAGATTCAGATTAGCTGGCACATCTGTGCTGTCTCATCAAGATAAACACTGCATCTTGGCAAGAAAATATAGCCTATTAAATCAAAAAGCGAAATGTGTAGATCCTGATCATTCAGCGTGGATATGCTAGCTAATATGGATCTTCAAAGTTCGCCCACATGATAAATGTGTTTCTATGGTGTAAATGGTTAAAAGATAATGTTTAACGTATTTACCAACAAGTTACCAAGAAATTCTTGTACTTGTAAAATATATTAAAGGTTAAATATTCATTTTCTTTCTAGATTTGATGAGCCCCCACCCAACTTCAGTCAGCCGCCTCCACCTCTCGGTGGTCGATGGGACGGTCTTCGAGAAGAACCCCATCAGACACGCCACTACCAATCAGGTCAGACCTATGATGTGAACAGCCGTTGGGACAATCGGGCAGACAATGATAGGTGGGGCAGCAATGAGACCACCAAGGATAACTGGGCTGTGCCACTAGCTCCAAACCAGAAAATGGAAGAGTTAGTATACTGAATATTTTCATGCAAAGACATTAATTTCTATGGAAATTCGCTTCATTTATTGTCTGTTGCTTAACAAAGAACACAAAAAGGAAACAGTATAAAGTCCATAGCTTTATAAGAAATGAGCATCTAGAAGATGCTGATGTGTAGTTAGTAATATTTTTCTGTCCATCAAGTCAGTATTTCCTAGACTCTTGTTTCTTACAAGTCTTTCAATTTGAGGTGGCTTTCAATACTTAACATGTTTTATTAGCATAATAACTAATAATCAATTAAAACAGTGTGTGCAAAGAATGTAATTGATATGTTAACCTTTTACTCCATAGATGAAGCTTTAAAGCATGGGTGAATTAGAAATAAATAATTATCTCTTAAAACGTTGAAAAAGAAAGTTGTTGATATGTTAACTATTAAGATTGGAGAAATCAGGTTTATTCACGTCTATACTGTGTTTTTAACCAGGTTTCTTTGGAAAACATTGGTTTTTAGATTGGTGTGTCATTGAGGGCTGGGCAGGTTTTAACATTTCATAAGTTTGTTAAGTTCACTTTTTCTCAGTAACCATTTATGGTTTTAAAATGGTCTACAGATATCTTTGAAGAAAAAACTGAAAAAAATATTTAACTTATCTTTAGGCCTCAAAATCTTAATGAATAACCTTGAACATTGGTGTATGAAACTTTTTTCAGTGAGTTGTTTGGGAACAGTAACACTGGTATCAACTTTGACAAGTACAACGATATACCAGTAGATGCTACAGGGGAAGATGTCCCAGAAAAAATTGAAGAGGTAAATCTATGTATAGTTCAGTATTGTGTGCAAATTTATAAAGACAGGCTTGACTCCTGACCTGCTAAATTGATGTGAATTCTTCCTCATTTGCAGTGAACACCATTCATTCATTGTTCATAGTTTATTTTTATTTTTTTCAAAAAGTTAAATTACTGAACATCAAATAAATATAAAGAGCATAAACACCAAGTGTTAAAAAAATAAGAAAATCCCCTACAGATAATAGAATATTCTTCCAATACCCCAATCACCAAAACAAGCAAACTTCATTGGAATATCATTCTAACTTGTTCTAACTTCTAACATGGTACATGGACTGCATTGCACGCCTTGCAGACTATATATTACTGAGCATGTGTCTTTTTAGTTTGATGACGAGAACTTTGGGGAGATTATTCGTAACAACATCAAGCTAACTCGTTATTTGAAGCCCACTCCAGTACAGAAGTACTCTATACCGATCATTATGAATGACAGGGATCTGATGGCGTGTGCACAGACAGGTAAACCACTAAGTGATTCAGCTATAACCCTTTCCTCTATATATACACCTTTATTGCAAGGGCAAACAGTTTAGATCCAGTTCAGCCGGCACATCTGATCTGGATCTACACTGGTCGCACATGCTTAAAAATATGTATATATGGAGGAGAGGGATAGATAACATCTGATAACAGTTTGCAAACTTACCAGTTATAAAATGGTTATATGTAATTGGAAATTTGTAGCCGAGTACTAACAGTTTCCATCATTTTTCTGTAATTGCAGACCTTTGAGCCACTTGTAGCAATCTGAATTGTGGTCCTTGATTTTATACTGATGTGATTTTAAAACTGTGCATCGGTAAAATGTTAGAAACCTGATTTGTTAGGAATTTAATGCAAATATCATGACAAATTTGTGGAGAGAACATTTTGACAAGTATCACAAGCAAGGAAAGTCTTACAAACCTGTTTTCAGGTGTTCTGACACGCATATATAAAAAAATTTAATATAATCAGGGCTGCCAATTTTCCACGGATTCGCGGAAATCCGCGGATTTGGGGTCAGCCGGACCGAGAAAAAAAGGGGGGGGGTAGAGAGAGACGGCTCGCAAACAGCTCGGATCGGACTTTTTGGAAGTACTTTAGTCTTTCACGTCATGTGTTTCGCCCGACCAATCGTATCGCTCCTGACAAAAAAATGGCATACAGCACTCTAAAATCGGAAGATTAGAAATTAATAAAATAAAATGGAAATTGTTTTTTAAAAGACGCGGAAAGGATTAAAGAAATAGACAGAGATGTTGTCAATAAATTTAATTTCAAGTGGTTAGAAGTGAAAGTGGACTTAGAAGTAAATAAGGCGACGAAATCTATTATTATCGGTGACGATTACGCTAAGATTGCTTCTCCAGGTCTGGCGTTCTGCAAACTTTGCAAAAAAGAAATGTTGTTTTCAGATTATAGCTTGTTCTTTTTAACAAGTTCACATACTTGTTATGCATACATATACCTTGTTTTCTAGACAGAGATCAAATGGAATGTATATTACTGGTACAGTAAGAGTATTTTTCATTTGTGTATAGATAGAAGACTAAGATACTCTCAGTGGGAAAAAAACATTCCAGGAGATTGGGTTCTAAGCCCACCAAAACAACTAGAAACCAGGAGCTTCCCACCAGGGCACTGCCCTGGACCTGGCAAGGGGGTCTGGCGCCGCCCCCTTGACCCCCGGCGCATATTCCTTTTTTCACAATTTGCTGTTGGCAGCCCTGTATAATGCATATGTTTGAATGCACAGTTTTTGTGTCGCCCTTTCGAAGAAATGGCGATACATAGGGATCGCTTTGTCTGTCCATCCGTCGGTCTTTCCATCCATCCGTCACGAAAACTTAACTTATCTGTCTTTTAGAATATTGTATTTTTATGATGTTTTCTTTTACAGGATCTGGTAAAACTGCAGCTTTCTTACTGCCCACTCTAAACAAGCTGTATGAAACCGGACCAGGTGATGCCCCAGTGAATGGTGTACCACAAGGTGGTAAAGTCGGCCGCAGGAAGCAGTACCCTCTGGCTCTAGTGTTAGCACCAACCAGAGAACTCGCCTCCCAGATCTACGATGAAGCTAGGAAATTTGCTTACAGGTAGAAATTGTTTTGAAATAATAATCTACTTTGATTACAGAATAACTTATCCAGCTGTGATTGTCTAGGAAAGAAGTTATAAAAAACACCATATATTTTGCAACTTGTTCATGGAAATAATTACATTGTTTTATTGACAGTTCGGAATTCTAAAAATTTGTTTTAATTTGATGAAGTCAGCAAAAATACCTTAAAAGGTTGTTTAAATTTGATGAAGACAGAAAATTTTCTAGAAGAAGTAAAATCCTGTGATTTTGTTAGTGCAAGAAAAACAAATATCACCATTCAAGCTCAGCTTTGATTTCAGATACTGCTTGTTACATTATGGATAGTTGTCATGAGGTTCAACCATTCACTCCAGATATATGGGTTTTATCAAGTGTGAGCTCAGTGTAGGGCCAGATCAGTTGGCCCATGCATGCCATCTGATCTGGGCCCAAGATCATAAAACTACATCTGGAGATCAGTCTCAAATCTCAAGCATCTGATTGGCTGAAATGGCGACAAGTCGCCATTTCAGCCAATCAGATCCTTGAGATTTGAGACTGATCTCAAAACTTAGTTTTATGATCTTGGGCCCTGTCTGAACTAACATTATGAATAAAAAAAACAGAGAAGAACCTAATAAGACAGGAAGGACCGTTCGTCCATGGATAATAGCCAAAGTAAAAAGTTAATGACGCTCAAAATTGTCATTTCAGATCACGTGTGCGCCCTTGTGTGGTATATGGTGGTGCTGATATAGGTTCACAGATGAGGGACCTGGACCGAGGTTGTCATCTGTTGGTAGCCACACCGGGACGTCTAGTTGACATGATGGAAAGAGGCAAACTTGGGCTTGACCACTGCAGGTATATCACTCTGCTTTTGTTTCTAGTAAATGATGGACAGATGTTACAATGCCTGCATCCTCTAAAAGTTCACCCACTCTAGATCTGTTTGATCCTGGAGTGTTTTATCAAAGGAAGCCAGGTTGAAAAGGTAAAACCACCCGGGATTTTAGATGTTTGATTGATTTGTGAATAAGTGAAGTTTCAGAACTGACCTATTGCAATTTGTAATTGGTTTCCATTCTCAGTATTTATACGTTTGGCCAGAATTTCAAACTATTTTTTGAATTTAGAAAAATGTGATTAATGAAATTTCCCACAACATGTAATTTTGGGGCGAAGGCGTCTGAAAAGCAAAAACTTGCAAATCAGTTTAAGAAAACTAGTTGCTGTAGATTGGTGCATTAAAGACAAGATACAAGATATTAAGATCCAGATGGAAGTGAATTTCTATAGATGGTACTTTACTGTTTCAGATTCCTGATCTTGGATGAGGCAGATCGAATGTTGGACATGGGATTTGAGCCCCAGATTCGTCGTATTGTAGAGAAGGACACGATGCCTCCAACTGGCAAAAGGAGAACTATGATGTTCAGTGCTACCTTCCCCAAGGAAATCCAGGTAGACTATCTTTACACTTTACTCCATGGATATGCTTTTTATCCCATGTGTAAACAGTGTAGCCATCTGTGCCCAAGGTTATAAAACTGAGCATGGAAACCAGTCTCAAATCTCAAGCATCTGATTGGCTGAAATGGCGACCAGTCGCCATTTCAGCCAATCAGACGCTTGAGATTTGAGACTGGTTTCCAATCTCAGCTTTATAACCTCCAGTCTAGGTCAGGATAAGGTTATTTCTGACCAATAAGTGAACAGTGTAGATCCATAGGTGCCAGTTGATCTGAATCTTCAATGATTGTAAATGTGATAAAAAGCATATACATGGAGTACCTTTTACAATTTTAGATAAAATATATGAAAGTTGAACTAAAAAGATATATTATGTTAAAAATTATTCAAAAGGTAGTATTTTCATCACAAGATAATTATTTTAAAAGGACATCATGAAAGAATATTGGAAACTAAATACATTTGGCTGCCTAGTAGTGGATACCTTATTTGAAAAAACAGTGTTGTCTGCATAGTTACCAATTGTTTGCTCTCGTACTACCAGATATTGGCTAGAGATTTCTTGGAGAACTACATTTTCCTTGCCGTTGGACGTGTGGGAAGTACCAGTGAGAACATCACACAGAAAGTGGTCTGGGTGGAAGAAAGTGAGAAGCGTTCCTTCCTGCTTGATCTACTCACTGCTGCAGGTAGGTTCATGGCATTTCAAGGGTTAGTCCTTAAAAGATAGGGTTTCATTGCAAAGACATTTTGGAACTCATCACAGAACTGATAAGAATACTAAAATCTGGTTTCTGAGATAATTGTCATGCCAGTGTTTTGAACCTGCTGTCAGCTGGTGGACACTAGAGGTCAAAAGTGATATCAGTTTACATGTACAATTTAGTCTAATAACAATTGTGTAAAGAGACTCTTTCCAGCTGCATAACCCAGCATCATAACTAGTTAAACCCAACTGTGATCTGGCAGAATGGTCAGTTGTTCATTTTGTATGAAAATTTGGGCTTTGGTTTTATCAATTTTAATTAGTAAATGGAATAGTTTCAAGATCAGGCATGCATTAAACAAATCAAACAAAATAATTTGCTTCTAACAAATGATATTATGATGTTAAACTGCTTGATTTTCATGTTAATGCTGTTAATAATGTAAAAGAAACCAGATGCTGATGATTGGGGTTGATTTTAGGTCCTGACTCTTTGACTTTGGTGTTTGTGGAGACCAAGAAAGGAGCCGATGCTCTTGAAGATTTCCTTATCTCAGAGGGTTACCCGGCGACCAGTATACATGGTGACCGCAGTCAGAGAGAACGTGAAGAGGCCCTGAAAGTGTTTCGTACAGGAGAGAGGCCCATCCTTGTGGCTACAGCTGTATGTATTGATTCCTTATTTAAGAATATCTAGTCAAATGAAATTATGTACCAACACATGGAGAGGTATTTATGGTGAAAGTATTGGGGAAATGTAAGAAAATGCATATATTGATAATGTTTTAAATGGAACATAATTTGGTTCTTTGATCATAGTAAAAACAGGTGATGTGTTATTCAAACATGACAACAGGGCTGTTCTTACTGGTATATATTTATTTATACAAATGTGGGATGGTTAATTATTGCATATTCCACACAAGAAAAGATATACAAAATCTGACATCATCAAAATTAAATCATTTAATATCATACAGGATGATAGAACTACACAAATTTAAGCCCTCATGATAATTTTGTTAACAGCTTTTTGTGAAAATTTGTTCCCCTAAATATTAAGTGATGTAACTTTATTTATTAAGGTTGAGTGATTATAAAATTTTAATTGGATACTAGTCTCAAATCCTATGTATGTAATTGGTTGAAATGGATTCTAGTCTTTAACCATTCAGATGCTGGAGATAGAGGCTGGTCTCCAATCTTGGACCCAGGTCTAATAAACAAACTTATCAATGTTATTTTACAGGTTGCTGCTCGTGGTTTGGATATACCCCATGTACGTCATGTCGTCAACTTTGACCTGCCCAGTGATATTGAAGAGTATGTACACAGGATTGGTAGAACTGGTCGTGTAGGAAACTTGGGTAAGATGGCTTCCATAACATTGACCGAAATATTGTTATAATGGTTATAAGTAGGGATGTCAACGGATACCATTTTCAGTATCCATTCCATATATACTATCCGGATACTATCCGGATAACTGTATAGATCGGCGACTTTGTCTGTTATGTGATGACGTCAATATTCTCGCCTTTTTCAACGCATAGAATTGAACTTCGGATCTACGAAAACTGGTCAAAAGATACTTGAAAGAATAATTAATTTTGAGTGTTTTGTTTCTGCCAAGTGTCGCCGTATATACTAAGCGCTGTGTTACTATTGATCGATAGTATTCTTGATTTTATTTTTAACTCTTGAAATTTATTCACGCGATTTGACCAGGGCGAAGGTAATTCACGATGAAAATTGAGTGAACTCTTGTTGATTTCTTTTTATGCAATTGAATTATTAAATTATTAAACTCGTTTTTGTTCTTCTGCATACGACTTTTGCATTAAATTTTCAAGGTTTTTCAATGTCCATCTATTTTTCTGCAAAGCGTAGTACTTTGAATAAAAATTATGTACTGTTCACACATCTAGATACGTTTTTGATCTTAGCTGTGACATTGAGATTTACATGTATCTGGTACGTTCCAGAGACTATACATGTATTTGCCAAATTACACAAAGTAAAAATGAACAACAAATGCACAATATTTTATAATTTATTCATTATTATTTCATTCGCCGTTATCAACTTTATTTGATCGAAATTACATCAAATATTTTATCTGCAAAAAAACAATCAAGATATTCGACAGTGAACGTGACAGCATTACGGGGACATTGGTAAACTTAATGGACAATAATTGACAGCGCTAGTTTGAAGACAATCACATTATCAATATAACTTGTGGATTACTATAATTGGCAAACAATGGTCCTGACCACCTGGATGATTGCAATGAGGATGCAGTTTTCGCACCTCTGATCTGTTAAACAAACACCGCGTTACTTCTTGTGGCAGCTTTATGACGATCAATATACAGTCTCAAATTATCTAATAATGACATCTGAACAGGTGTTTAGAAGCAATAAATGACGCATTTTGTACTGTATAAGATGAGTTTTTACTAATTTTTACGAATATTCGGATATGAAATTAGTATCCGGATACTGACTTAGTATCCGGATATTCGGATATTCGTTGACATCCCTAGTTATAAGTATTTGGACACGCATCACTTTCTTGTTCTAGAATGAGTCAAAAACTAGCAATTACTTTGTATTGTCCGCCCACTGGCAAAAGATAAATTATCTCCGTGAGAATTAATTTATTTTTGTAGTCAGGGCAACACTTACTGCAGCATTGTTTTGCATATGGCTATTTTGTCCGTTGCTGGTTTAGTTATTGTTTCATGTTACACTATTGATAGATATAACTGTTTTCCCTTGTAGGTTTGGCTACATCCTTCTTCAACGAGAAGAACAAGAACATCACACGAGATCTGATGGATCTACTGGTTGAGGCGCACCAAGAAGTGCCGTCGTGGATCGAGTCGACTGCCTATGATTCACGTCCTACAGGAGCAGCCAGGAGGGGCACTGGACAGAGAAGGTATATATGTTTTTTGTGCACACATTGATGTGAAGACTTCAGGTTGATCATACTTGTGAGGAGAAAAGAAGTCAGATTTTTTGGGGAAAAAAGCCTTGCCAACATCTGTGACCAAGGTTATAAAACTGAGCATGGAAACCAGTCTCAAATCTCAAGCATCTGATTGGCTGAAATGGCGACTGGTCGCCATTTCAGCCAATCAGATGCTTGAGATTTGAGACTGGTTTCCAAACTCAGTTTTATAACCTTCAGCCCTGCACTTCAGAGGTTAACATGCAATTTTACATGTACACAGTGAGTATGGTCAGTTCTACAGCTGTTTTATAGCCAATCAGATTGCTGAGATCTGAGTAGTTTCTATCTTTAGAGCCTGATATAAAACACACTTAACAACCTCCTGCAGCACAACAGCAATTTATGCCAGAACAATGTTTGAAGTAGGTCATTAAAGTAAGATCAATATTTAAATATTTCTTGTTTAAGTTCAGTACACACTGTGATTGTGGTGTGATCATTCTTCAGGTTCAACACAACATTTGGTAGTCGTGACTACCGTCAGCAGAACCAGGGCAAGCCCAATCAAGGCTACAAGAACTACGGTGGTCAGCAGCAGTACAACCCGATGGCACAGCAGTACAACAACTACAGCAGTAACTACGGAGGAAGCTACGGAGGCTCGTACGGAGGTGGCGCTTCCAATGCCACAGATTGGTGGGGGGGTAACTGAGACATTCACAATTGTTCCTGCATACAGCCACAACTTTCTCACGATAAGTGTATTTTAAACAGCCAGTATAATTGTATGTCTCGACAGCCTGATACAAGTTGCCCTCCTCTGTGAGTCTCTGTATGTCTGCAGTTCAAGCAGAAGCAGGAATAACTTGGCTACAATACTGATGAACTTATAAACTGCCTCCAGAGTTTACTCACAAACCACGGTTAAAGTCACTATAATAATATATCAATCGTCCTGAACATACGGATGTTAGTAACTCAATAACTTCAGGTTGAAATGGCAACCTCTTTTGTGTTGAACAAAGTCACAGACTTGATGTTGAAGAGAGGATAGTGTTGTTTTGTTCAGCTATTCAAAGGAGGCTGTCTGTCTTACAGCATACTGATTATTGACTTGTGTCAGTATTTACATTTTAGAAACTATATTTATGATGCAGTACAGAACTCGGTGCCCAAAATCATCAAACCAAAACTGGGGACCAGTCTCAAATCTTAAGAATGTGATTGGGTTAACAGGATTCAAGTCTCTATTTCCGTCAATCCAATGCTTAATATTTGAGACTGGTCTCCAGTTTCTATAATAATGATCATGGGCCAAGTTTTCTTGGTGTTGGTTGATATCTCAATTATTGTTTAAAAAACATGCTAATTCTTTGTTGTGTAAAATCCTTCTAAAGGATTCTGTATTAACTCATTCATTTTGAGAACATGAAAGTGTTGGAAATTAAGGACGACTGTGTATATTCAGTTGTTTGAGAAATGTAACATTATGATGGATGTCAAGGTACACTGTAAGGACTCGTGCAGATCATCATTGAAAGATTGTGTCAATTTACATGGTAAAAGTTTGTCATATTGCACACATTGCTCCCATTTAGTTTTGCTGGAATCTCAGTCTTACTCACATTTTTTATACATCCAATAATACCTATCATTTTATGTCTATCCGATATTTATATTTATCTAATAATTATTGCATCTTTCTTGCCATTATTGTAAACTAAATGTTCAAGATCACATTTAATTTTGCTTTTCATAAGTGTCATATTTGCCAGAGAACAAAACAAGTTTGTAGAGGACACACACCCTTTGAATAGTGAATGGATCCGCACGATCCATTAAATAAATGGGTCAAGGGGTAAGCAGAATACCGCAAAATTAAATATATTAAGGCAAGTTGAGTGAAAAGCTGATCTTCGAACTTTAGTAGCAGAAGCTTTTCTACTTGAACATCTTAATAAACTAGAAAATTAATCGAAATACAAAGTTTATACAATATTTGGGCCATTAAGGTTTCATATTAAGGTTGAACACTTGCCTATGAATGAGGATGAATTTGGATGTTAACAAAGTTTAAAGTGTGTATACTGTTTGCATATTTCATTATTCACACTACAGGGCCCGTGAGTAGCATACAGACAATAATGTTTCGTATGAGACCTTGTATTTCAGTGTGAACAGTTCTGTGATTAGTATTTTATGCCATCTTTTACGTTTTTAAGGCACAAAAGTGTCATGGACTAGTTCTGTGCCAATTTAAAAATACCATTGAATATTAACAAATGGGATACACTTAGATCACTTTATAATACTAGTCATTAAGCGTGCCCTGCTAGTTTGAAACAACAACTCGCATTTACCAGTTTGTCAACTTTTATCTTTAACTCCATATATATGTCTATCTGGTGTTGGGGAACAGTGTACATCCAGATCAGCCAGCACATCTGTGCCGTCTGATCAAGATCTTCACTGTTCACCCTTTGATTTATTAGGTTGTGTCTGAATTAAAAAAAAACAACACAAAAAGTGCAGATACTGATCAGACGGGGACAATATGGGATCTGGATCTACACTGCTCATGAGATGAAATGCGTGTATATGTAGTAAAGGATTAAATCGTTACCTGGTTACTTGTTTTTATAGAGGTTTTAGCATTTTGGGAGAAGTGCAATCATGACCACTTCATGTAGAAGCAGTATTTTCATTGTCTTTCAATTATGCTCAAATTAACATTGTATTTGTTTTTGAAATGAATTTTTGTTGGCCATATTTATGTGACAGTGTTGGAGCTGTAATAAACCTTTTATGGTGTTTGATTCATGGTGATTCAAAGGAAATGATTATTATTTATGGATTATCCACAGCTTTTAAATTGCTGAGAACCTTTGCAGCTCTGAATTAAAATAGATTGCTCTATCATTATTAAAATTGATCAAATTTAACATTCTTAAAATTTTTTTTTTTGTTAAAACTGATTTTGTTTTGGCTATTCTCGTTTATTACGAGTTCATAGAAAAAAATTATGACATTGTTCAATTTGAGAATGGTTTTCCTTTTTCCAGTGTTTACTTTTTATTAGCTAGTCTCCAAACTCGGTTGAGAAGGTCTCAACCGCTGAAGTTTGGACAGCTAGCTGTTCAAATGCTGTTTAATAGTTAATCATGTGACCAGGGCCTAAGATCGTAAAACGGAGTTTAGAGTCCCTAGCATCTGATTAGTTGAATGGAGTTGTCTCAGATCTCTAGCATCTATGCTATTGGGACTCCAATCTCGGAGTCATGATTTGAGCAGTATGTTTTGGACTGTGATCTGCATGTTTGGCGAAGGTCCGTAATCTGTGTATACTTGTATTGTTTTTAACATGGATGATCAAAGCTTTCGTCTTTTTTTTAGTTTTGACTTTTTATGTGAAAAGCAACATGACACTGTCTCAAATATGCAGTTTTTTAAAATATTTTTGTGGTATGTTTTTTTGATATATGTGTCAGTACACATACAGTTATCAAATTACAACATGACAGTGTATGTTTTATTGGCTGGTGACATATTTGGTAATTGTTGAGATGTTCATTGTAAGTTTTGCTTTTATATTAACCAACACCTTCAAATGTATGTAAACTGTACTGTTGATATTACTTTGAGGAAAAATCCTGATGCATATGAACTGGGGTTTTTAACCCTTTACATCTTAGATAACGACTAAAATTGCATCAGCTAACAGTATAGATCCAGATCAGCTGTCACATCTTTGATGACTGAAATGGGTCCACATTGTTGGCTATTCATTTAATAAATTTCAGCATTCCTACCCCACATTTATTAATTAAATAAACTTTGTGAAATTCAAAGAGAGGCAAAATCTATTACAGATAATTAGCAAGTTAGTTCTGTCAAGTATTTACTGGTTGACATGCAGTCATTGATATATTTAGATGGGACTAGTTTAATTACAAACAGGTCTTCAATTTTCTTTTTCATATGTTGTTAAACAACAAATATAATTATGGATTGAAGCTGTTTATAAGAAAATTATCTGTTTTCTAGATGTATAAGGTTCAAGTAAGTAAATGGATTTGTTTGTTTTAACCCTTTACACCATACACCATCACAATTATTGAATTTTTTAACAGTGTAGATCCAGATCAGCCAGCACACTTGTGCCAACTGATTAGGATCAACACTGTTTACTTTTAGACTTATTAGGTTATTTCTGACTAAGATGCCACCAGTGTAGATCCAGATAAGACAGCATATAAGTTCTGGTTGATCTGGATCTACACTGGTCACACATGTTAAAATACTTGTATGTGGAGTAAAGGGTAAAATTATTTTTAGATTATTAGTTTTTCCTTAAATCGGGAACCTACTGCTATAATACATATTATTGTAATTTTTATGGCAGTATGTTTATTCATTGTTTAATGGCAGAATGTTAATTCAATATTAGGTTTATGTTTTTTCATGTATGAATATTTCATAAACTGTGTTTGATACAATTCTATAGAAAAATATACTTAACACCTAATTGTGAAAAAAAATGTTTAGATTACAATTTTCTAGAATGCAGTGTATTTGGTTGGATCTGAATAATCAAGTGCAGTGATTAAAGAAAAAACAGTCAACATGCTTAAAATGAATGTCGCCCCAATATCAGTGGCTATTAAGTTTAACTATTTGATGATTTAAGCTATAATTACGAAGTTATTGTCAAATTAGTCACAAGTCATATGATGTTTACATGGCAACAGTATTGCTGTAAAGTGATATTATTATGCATTTAATGCAAAACTAAACAAACTTTCCATTAATGTCATTGTGCAAATGCTTTCAACAGTATTCACTAACTGTGCCATGGGATTTACTGCTATTATATATTAATGTCAGTTTATTAGGATAGATCAAGCATTATTTAACCTTTGGCATGGGTATGGTTGTTACGCCATGGGAGACCAGTGTAGATCCAGAGCAGCCTTCACTGATACACAGTTGATCTGGATCTACACTGGTTGCATGTTTAATTGTATCTTAAGAGAATTGGATTAAAGGTAAACTAAAATATTTTTTAGGTGTTCAAAAAGATGCACAGAAGTTGCATAAAGTAGTTTTCTACAAGAAAAATATGCGTTAATCATCAATTAAATGAGTACTAGAATCTAAATTAAAATTAAACACTGCCCCAGAAGAAAAAAAAAATTTGTCATGAATACTGATCTATTTAAACTTTGTGACAAGTTAACATTTACTTAAAAATGGACTGTCTTGTAATCATATCAAAAAGGCAGTTTTTAAATGTGTCTTGCTGATATTATTTATAGTTAGCAAAGGTGGCGATTTTATGAAAACCATCGATTGACGATCTCATATCTGTTTATATTTTTAGATGTGCCTTTTTACTCGTGCTCCACGTTTGAATTAGTCCATTATGCAGAAACCATTTTGATATAGTTTTAACTGTAAAATTTATATGTATGGAAATTTATTAATTTATACTCCAATATTTGGGTAATAATGTCATTTGTATTTTGTTTCAGTCACTTCTGGAAAGATCATTTTCACAATAATGTGTATGTTGAATTGTTATTACTGGAGTGAATTTTCAAAAAGTAAATATTTTATGCTTAAAAGACAACAATTTAGAAGCAGGTTTTATTCTTCCAGTACATTCTCAGGCAGAAAATTAACTGTCACTATATCTATACTGAAAGGAAAAAGACACATTTCCATAGGCAGTAATCAAATATTTTTAAAACATATTTTGATGATTCGGAATGAGAATTCTTTAAACCTTTTTACTCCATGGGATATGGCCGTTAGAAATGAGGTGAACAGATAGGTTCAGATAAGTGGGTACATCCATGCCTTCTGATCATGATCTGGGTTTTTTGCTTTTGATTAAATTATAACTACATTTATTTAAATTTTACTTCAATTAGCTTCATAGGGTGTATCTTTTTTCTTCCAGTATAAAAAATTATTCCATTTGCATTGATTTGTTTCCGTATTGAAGAAGTGATTAAAACATGACATTATTGATAATAATGGCATTATTTTATCATCCATACATATTTAGGATGAAAGTTAACTGTGATGAAGTATTATGAATTCAAATTATGAATTCAGTATTTGCACAGCCAGTGTCTTTCATAATATTCTGTGCTACGGGCACCTTTTAGAATACCTCTGCTTCTCTATTCTTGACCAACTTGGTCAAAAGGGCTCAACACAAAGTTTAGTCTTTGTTTAACCCTTTCCTCCATACATATGCCTTTGTAACACGGGTGGACAGTGTAGATCCGGATCAGCTGTCACATCCATGCCATATGATCAGTATCTACACTGTTTGCTTTTTGGACAGAAATAACCAAATTTTTAATCAGAAAGCGATAGTGCAGATCCAGATCAGACGGCATGGATGTGCCAGCTGGTCTGTAACTACACTGATCACACATGCAATAAAATTCATTTATATGGAGTAATGGGTTAAAAACAAATGGAGTAACATTTGTTTAGTACTTCCATAGAGGACTGCCTAAATAACAATGTCCTACTCCATGCTTACAAAATGAGTCTGGAAAAGAAAAACACTGACATTCTAAGAGTTGACTGAATTTGATATATTTTTTATTTTATTAAAAAAGAAAAGTCTGTTTTCTGGGTTTTATGGTAACATGGTTTCTGCTGAGCACAACTGAAAAACTATGGGCACATCTTAAAGATATTTTAAGGAGGCCACAATTTGCCAAAACAAAACAAAATATAACTCATTTTTATCATAAAAAAGAGTATTTAAAAACGAAAGTCTAATCCTTGATGGTATTGCACAAAGTTTTCTAAGTAGTCTACGGAAGGAAGTTATTTACAAAACTTGGACTACAGACAATTGATAAAACAATTTGTATGTATTATCCGGAAAATATTACAGAACTAGTCTTAGAAATTAATATCAAATAATTCGATCATACTAGTGACTAATCAGATCTGTTTTCTCTCCAGGGAACTAGGAATTGAACCCTTTCCTCCATATATATGCCTTAATGGCATGGGCGAACAGTTTAGATCCAGATCAGCAGGCACATCTATGCTGTCTGATCAGGATCTGAACTGTTGGCTTTTTGATTCAATAGGTTATATCTGATGCATCTTGTACAGATCCCTATCAGACGCGCTGGGTTGAAGGTTATAAAACTGAGATTGGAAACCAGTCTCAAATCTCAAGCATCTGATTGGCTGAAATGGCGACCAGTCGCCATTTCAGCCAATCAGATGCTTGAGATTTGAGACTGGTTTCCATGCTCAGTTTTTTATAACCTTGGGCACTGATGTGCCAGGTAATCTGGATCTACTCTGTGATCTGCACTGGTTGCACAAGCAATAAAATGCATATATATCGAGGAAAGGGTTATTATGATTAAAACTTTATTATAGTATATATCTAATAATGACTTGTTGTTTCTCTTTTCTGCACTAGTAGGGACTGTCCTTAATGCAAACAGATCCACACCATTATTCTGTATTTTCAATAATAAACAATTGTTTAATTTTGTATATTTCAATTCATAAAATGTTTAATTCACTGCTCACAAGAATTAAAGAATCACTTGTTTCTCGTTTGGAAAGCACCATTATGGATAGTATGGCATTTCTTACAAAGATAATCAAACAGTTTGTCAGGACGAAAACAGAAAAAATAAAAAAAATTCACCAAAATACTTCATTCCACAGTTGACCTTGTATACATAATGAACTCGACGTTGTTTTTGCTTTGACGAAGGGTTTTGACCACATAATAACATCACAAGTGTAAACCAACAGAATATAATAAGTGATCCCTTAATTTATTTGAGCAGTGTACTTGCTGTACGAAATCAAAATGTGTAAACTGATGGAATTGTTGAATTATAATGTAGTAATTCCAAGGAAGTAATTCAATGTAACTATTGCACTGACTGTTGCATGATTGATCCCATTACTCCATGGATATACACACGGGTGACCAAATGTAGATCAGCTGGCACATTTGTACCTACACTGTTTACTTTTAGCTCCATTAGGTCATTTCTGACCAAGAAGCAAAAAAAATGTTGATCCCTATCAACTGATCTGAATCTACATGGTGACCATGTGATAAAACAACATCCATGGAGTAAAAGGGTTACAACTGTTATTTAAAATTAAGATTAATAACAAGAATGTCTTTATCGGGACTTAACTGACTTTTGCCTACTAGTTTTTCCCAGAATATGTTTATCTATTTCATAATAGTATTAACAGGTATTGTCCTGTTTTTCTTTGGTTGGAAGCCAAGGAATGAAAACCATGTGAAGAAGCAAAAGAAAAAACTTTTGCGAATTTGAATGGATATATTTCTGTATAGAATATATGCCAAAGGATGGCTATATTTCTGTATGGAATATGTGCCAAAAGTTGTTCCTTGGCTGGGAAAGAAATTTTTTTCAAGTTGCAGTTTCCAAGTGTTTATTAGTTACATACATGATCCAGCTTTAAGGTCATGAATCTTGGACTGGGACCAGTCACAGATCTCCAGCATTCCCTGCTGGTCATTTGTCAGTTCTGAGATCATGATTATTTTTAACACTTTACTCCATATATATCCATCACATGAGTGACTAGTTTAGATCTTGATCAGATGGCACATACATGCTGTCTGATCAGGAGCTGCATTGGTCGCTTTCAGATCCGTGGGGTTATTTCTGAGTAAGAAGCAAACTGTGCAGATCCTGATCAGTGCCCAAGGTTATAAAACTGAGCATGGAAACCAGTCTCAAATCTCAAGCATCTGATTGGCTGAAATGGCGACCAGTCGCCATTTCAGCCAATCAGATGCTTGAGATTTGAGACTGGTTTCCAATCTCAGTTTTATAACCTTCAGACCAGACTGCACTGATATGCTGGCTGATCTGGATCTCCACTGATTGCCATGCAATAATGGTGTATTAATGGAGTAAAGAGTTGAATCAATCAGATTGCTGAGATTTGAGACTGGTCTCTTTTGATTGGCACAGAGAATCAGATTGTCTTAACAAGAAGAGCTTTTTATGTTCTGAAAAGTCTGAATCATGTTTAAACAAATAATTTGATTGTGGTTGTATGCAATAAAACCTAGAAAACAAATTCTGTGTTTTTATTATTTGTGACAAATTCAGATGATGAGCAGTAAAAATTTTGTATTTCCTTCTTTGTGTAAAAACTACTGTCTGACACTGTAAGCATCATGCCAAATTCTTGTCGTAGAACTTGATGGTCTGATATATGTTGTCCCCTGAACACCTAAATGTTGGTCTTGATGTTGATGAAGCCTTTCTTTGCAACCCCTCAAAAAATTTCAACCAAACATTGCCAAGTGTTCCTGCCAACTGAAGGATATTTGTCATCTCCAAGAACTACAACTAACTGTCGCACTTCCAGTTAAAGGTAAACTTGGAGCAAAAATTATGCTTTGTGAGGAGAACTTTTCCACTGCTTAAAAGATACCAACTCAACTTGACATAGCTATTCAGGTTCTTACTTTGTTTCATGATAAATAACTGATATTCTACTGGCAGAGTACGTAATGATAGATGGTACTTAAATATTCAGCAACCCAATTAAAAAGCCTTTTCATGACATTGATTCTTAATCCATCACTGTCAGTAAACGTTAGCGACAGAATCCAAAAGCTAACCTCATTCTAGTATGTATAAATAAAATTAATTGACCGTTTTTATCCACTGTATTGATCATAAATACAACAGCATTTGGGGAAATGACATCATACAGCGCACATGCCAAACCTGAGGTTTGCTAAGGGTTCAATTGAACCCATATCTATTGTGCCTTCCGCAGACGTCAAAATACTCATAGAAGAATTCTCAAATTAAAGACTGTGAAACATTTTTAAAGGTGGATTTTATAAATCAATCAATCAGACAATAAGACTGAGTTAAACACGCATCAATTTACATTCTGAAATGCTAAATAGAGGAGGGAGGTTACACCCGTTGTTTTTTTTCAATTCAAGGGTAATAACTGCTGCAATTTTATTACTTTATTGTTTTATTTGCTTTTGTCTCCCCTTAACTATTTAGATGTGATTCACTGTACTTTTATGTACTCTATTCTAAAAGGTGTTTGAATATTAACTACTCCACTGCCAGAAAATACTGAATGAACCTATATGTATCCATCAATGAAAGTAAGTCACAAAACACTACAAATATGATATACATGTAGTTTGAATACTTTCTAATGTGGCAGGTACTCAGGATCACACACGGAAATTTTCATTGAATTTCGTCAACAAGTTAAAGAGAAAAAACAATAAGTAGTTCAAACGATCAAGTTTTTTGCTTTAAATCAATCTCTAGAAAACTGCTATGCAATTAGGATCTGACAATGAGACAACCTTCGAAATCGATCAGATTGTTGCCTACAAAATCACTATAGTACAAAATGATCCCCATAATAGTCAATTGTTCTGAATGTTGTTTTGCAATGGCTTTGTCCATACCCATAGTGTTACGAAACATCTGTTTTCCTGATCACAGTACAAAGATGACTGAAGACAGCCCCTAAAGAACAAATCTGTGTTTTGCTACTGGTTTTAATCCTTGTGTGTGAACATAGCTTTTAATACTTTCAAAGTCATACCAAGGAGCAAGTTGAAGTGTTGTATTTTCACTATTTTCATTGCCACAGCAACCACATTTTTAACCAACAAGAAATGGTGTTGACAATCTCCTTATTATTCTCTAACTAATGAGTTTCATAAGCTTAGCTTTCACATAATTATTTTAAGATATTTTCTCTGATTTAACCTGTTAGTCCAAAATACATGTGAACACTTTTTATACATGACAGCCGGCACATCCCTGCCATCTGATCAAGATCTAGACTGTTCTTTATGATTCTTTAGGTTATTTCTGACCAACATGCGACCAGTGCAGATCCTGATCAGATGGCATGGATGTGCTGGCTGATCTGGATCTACACTGGTCGCATATGCGTAAAAATGCTTAAATATGGAGGAAAGGGTTAAATTTGTTGGTTTTTCATTAGAGGTGAACTTTTCAAGACAAACAAAACTGATTTTTTTAAAATTTTATTGTTTATAGATTATTTTTACTGAACTATTGTCCCATACACAAAGATTTTTGGAGGGGGTGTAATTTGTAAAATTGTACCTGAGCACAAAAGAAATGCCTCATCTAAGAATACCGGTACATAGAAATCATACACTTCTAATAAGCAATGTATTTATTAAATCTATTCATGAAGAAGAAGACATTTCATGGTATAGTGTAAGAAAAATAAGCAGTTTTTATCAATGGCTCAGTTATTGATGATAAAATTTTAGTTACCCCTTTCCTCCATAGATACACCTTTACTGCATGGGCGAACAGTTTAGATCCAGATCAGCTGGCACGGATATGCTGGCTGATCTGGATCTACACTGGTTGCACATGCATAAAAATGCGTATTTATGGAGGAAAGGGTTAATATGTATTATCAGTATGTAAAATTATATTCTTGAGGTGTTTCTTTTGTGCTTGAGTACATATTAGCACTAAACAATTATAGCAGTGATTACAATAAATACATACTAAAATGCTTTCTTTCTATAAATTTAATGAAAACAGTATCTAAATATTGTATATTGTTTACACTTGTGGTTATTTATGGGAAAAATTTTATAACAAAATTATTTAATATCCTCTGAATACCTAACAGCTGAATGCCCTAAACAGTATACACAGAAAACGAAGATGAAGCAAAGAGAATTATACCACGTAAGTATTGCAAATAACCCTGTGGAAATAAAAGGAAACTAGATGGGTGTTCGGCTGAACACTTGTCACTCTGGGCTGAAGGTTATAAAGCTGAGATTGGAAAACCAGTCTCAAATCTCAAGCATCTGATTGGCTGAAATGGCGACTGGTCGCCAATACAGCCAATCAGATGCATGAGATTTGAGACTGATTTCCATGCTCAGTTTTACAACATTGGGCACTAATGTCTTTGTCAGAACCAACAAAAGTTTTCTTGAACAATTCAAGAATAAAAAGGGAGTATAACTCTGTCAAATGTGACCTTGACCTAAAGATGCTGGGTTCATTATAGCCCTGTTCTCATATTAAAAGAATTATAATTTGGATTTTTTTTAAGAATTATTATTATAAAAATGGCTGTGGAATCACTGGAAATTCATATTTTGTTTTGTAGGTTACTAATTTTCATTACCTAACAACTGATTCACTAATATAAAGCCCAATAATGTGAAAAACTATTGTTTAAGACAATATATAAGAAACTCTGCCATGTTGGATCCAAGCTATAAGTAATTTTGTTGTTTATTGATAGCAAGGCCTTCAAGGGATTGCCAATGTGTAGAAGAAAAAAAGACTTATAGTTCTGAAAAAACAGAATTATTTTGAATGTGTAAATATGATTTCATATAAAAATTTACCACTTATCTAAAATATTTAGCAAAAATATCTCAAAACAGGCACAGAAAATAAAATAGCTGTGTTGAAGATTATTTGCTTGAAAAAAAAATGTTGGTTACAAAAATGTGAGTGCACAATTATCTTTGACATTCCTACATCTGTCTGTCTGTCTGTCTGATAGTAAAATTCATTTTTACTTTTTCACAACCATTTTTAATCTCTCATAATACTAAACTAATATTAATACACATAATTTTATGTTAGTTTTAACTATAATTCTCTCAAAGCACTTCTAGATATGTTGACCTTTGATGTTAGAACATAATTATTACAGTCCAACCTGTGCTTAAGACCACCTTTAAACAATGACTGCATTTAGTTTGTCCCATTAAGTGATTTAACACTTTCCTCCATATATATGCATTTTTAAGCATGTGCAACCAGTGTAGATCCAGATCAGCCAGCACATCTGTGCCGTCTGATCAAAATCTGCACTGGACACATTTTGGCCAGAAATAACCTTACGAATGGAAATGTGAACAGTGCAGATCCTGATCTGATGGCACGGATAAGCTGGTTGATCTGGATCTACACTGTTCGCCCATGCAATAAACATGTATCTATGGAGGAAAGGGTTAAAGAACACATTTACGTGCATCCAAAGACCACCTATCTTTGAAAACCACTTTTTTCACTGAGTGGTCTATGATAACAGGTTTGACTGTATATGTCGATTTTCAATTATCATAAATAGTTACAAAATATAAAGCATAATTATGTGAATGTATAAGATGACAACATGAACAAACTCAAGGTGGGAACTGAAACCTTTACCCTGTGGATACAGCTTATATTCTACATGCAGTCAGCATAAATCCCACCAGCCTGCACATCCAGTCATTTCTGACCAGTGTAGATAATAATCTGCATGTACCTTAATTGATGAGTAGTACACTTCATGTAGAGTACCCAATATCATAAAACTGAGATTGATGAAGACCAGTCTCAAATCTCAACTATATGATTGGTAGAAATCGAGACTAGTTAAAGATTTAAGTTTTATAATCTTGGGCTCCAATAGACAACTTTACTGTAGACAATACTAAACAGTCATACCCTATAACAGTGTAAGATGTCTCTTTAACAACAACAACAATAAAATGGAATGTTTGGTAATGTTTGGCAGCATATAATTTGTAGGCCTGGGGTTGGTTACTTGAAACTATCAGCAGGTTTTACAGAGCAGATCACTTGGGTTAAACTCTAACACAAGGCCAGACTGTTTTACAGAACATATGTTTTTTTAATTCATTTTCTTGCATTTTTCTGTAATTCCTGTCTTGATCTGCCCACAAAATCTACAAAATAATATTAATGATTTAACAGTAGATATGCAAACAAATTTAAGAACCAATGAAATCATTATTTAACCTAAGGTTACTTCAACAGACAGATTAAGTTTCCAATAACCAGCCCCAACATGTCAAACTATTAAATCAGTATCAGATATAATAGTTTTGTCATTATAACATCAGTTACACAAATGGTAACTTGATAGTGCAGCACATGAGGTAATCATATAAGACGAAGAATATACACTAAATGTAAATCAAAATTCAGTATAATATTATATAGACATAAATCACAAGATACATAATTATAATGATTTATGTTACAATATGGAATGGAATGTTTAAACAATACTTGCACTTGCCATGTGTTCCTCATTCTGTCAAGTGCCCTCCATTAACCTTTTAATCCATACATAGGCCTTTAGAAAACAGTGTAGATCCAGATAAGAACATTGCAGTTCTTCCAAATTAATAAAGCTAAGTTAACCCTTTACTGCACAGAACTGGCTGTTATCAATAGGCAAACAGTGTAGATTAAGGAAAGCTAGCAAATACATGCCACCTGATCAGGATCTATACTGTTCGCTTGTTTATAAATTTAATTGTTTGTGACCAAGAAATGAAGTTTAGATCCTGATCAAATGGCAATGTTGTGCCAGCTGATCTGGATATACACTTTATGCATATGTGTTAAAAGCAAAACATGTATAAATAGAGAAATTTGTTGATTATCGCTTTACAATTATCCCTGGACAGAATCAAAGGGGACAGGATACCTACTGGTCTCATAACATGTATTATATACTCAGCAAAAAAACAGCCCTAGGATGAAGGTTATAAAGCTGAGATTGGAAACCAGTCTCAAATCTTAAGCATCTGATTGGCTGAATCAGATGCTTGAGATTTGAGACTGGTTTCCATCACCTTGGGCCCTGACGCTATAACTTTGAATAACTATTAGATACTTATGCAAAATCAGAGATGTAAAACTGCACAGATAAAATCAAAACACATTCAATTTTAGTTTCCAACCACAGTTCACATAACTTGACAATATAATCCTGGATACATAGATAGATTTATTATGAAGTGTTGGGTTTCTTTTTTTGCTGAGCATAGAATTTCATGTTTTGAAGGTGTAGCATTCTCAGAATATCATACGTATAGAGATCCTTACATCACTCCCATTGTAACTGTAGAAAACACTGCATTACATCTCTACACAGCAATCAAGACTGTTAATTAATGGCACTTTATTTTATACACTTAAACTGAATTTTTTCTATTCTTCTTGTCCTTTTTCTCACTTAAGTCTTGCATCTGAACAACAACACTGGATTCTGGCTCCTTCAGGGCGTCTTGCCTCAACAAATGTCCTTGATGTGATGACCCCATCCTGGTCACGACCCGAACCCCCGAGTCTCCCGTGTTGCCCGAGTCACGCTCACTTTGACCACTCTTCTTCTCATGTTTATCTATTGATTTATCTACATCCTCACTGTCATCTCGGGATTTAAATGTAACATGCTTATGTTCTTCAGGAGTCTTTACTTTTTTATTATTATTTTCTGCATGATTCACTAGTAAGGGCTTATTTTCTGGCTTTATCTCTTCATTTATTTCATCAGCCTCAAACACTGTGTCATCAATTTCAAGCCCAAATGTGGGCCTCAGTGCCTGTTCTTCCTCTGTGGTTAATGAATTTAGCGGAGAAAGGTCAACCGTGTGAGCCCTTCCACCTGCCCGAAGATTCAGTTTCACATCTGATGCACGTCTAATCGCCTCTGAGCATTTTTCTTCATCCATGGACATGGCGCGGTTCCGCTGTAGGGATGTGTTAACAGTACTTAGCCGCTGGTTACGTATGTGCTTGTTTCTTAAGTTGCTCATCATATTACGACGGTCATCTCGCACAAAGTTCTTGTCATGAAAATGGTGACCCATTTGCTGAAAATACAAATTAAAGTATTATACCTCTGGAAACAGTTTACTCTAAGTGTTTTGGTACATGTATCTAGTGGAGGAATGTTCTCTTCAGGTTAGTTACAATATCAGGCCCCGATATCACAAACAATGATGAGTTGGATTTTAAACTCTACTCAAGGTGATAATTTAAAAATTCTGAAGATACCAGTGTATTTGAATTGAAGCTATTAAGAGTTAGGTTGTAAAATTACTTGTTTTAAATGTAGTTTTGAAAATTTGTAACATATATTCTGATTAAAAATTTCCAAAAAAGTGTTTGAGTAGAAACTCCCAAGACTGAGTTTAACAGGTTTTAGTGTTATTTGAAACATATCCATACAAATAGGAAGATTTTATTTCCTTTATATAAAACAATCCAAGAATATAACCAGCATTTGCATACAATCTATAAAATATTTGAGCTGACATTTTATGTTTTGAGTATAACTATTAGATTGTTTGTGATTTTTGGGCCAGGTCTGAAGATTATAAAATCCGATGCTTGAGTTTTGAGACTGGCCAGCTTCTTTGAAAATTCAACACTCACTTTGGTGATCTGATGAGATTATCAGAAGATTTTTATGTTGCCATGGTAACAATCTCATTTTATCAAAAATTACACTGGCAACAGTTGAAAATCCTAAATTTCAAGCATCCAGATGCAAAATTCATTATTTTAATACAAATTACTTAAATATAAAATCAATTATTACTGAGAGAAAATTTTGTTTTTTTGTCTTTTAACCCATTACTCCATATATAAGACTTATTGCACAGGAAAACAGTGTTGATCCAGATCAGTCAGCACATGTATCCATGCCATCTGATCTGGATCTATGCTGTTTGCTTCTTGGTCAGAAAGAACCTAATGAATCTTACAGCAAACATGATCAGATCTGTTGGCCCATTCAATAAAGGCGTATCTATGGAGTAAAGGGTTAAGCTCTTCTAACACAATTGGTAAATAAACAAAAATACCAGATTAACAATTTACAAGTATGGTTATATTCAAGTTTATATATATTATATTCTACTTTATCAGAAATTACATTCTATGAGCTCAACAGAAGCCTTGTTAAGAAGCATTGTATTTTGCTAGAAGATTAAATGTAAAACTTATTACTAGAAACATGCATTAATTTTATCTCCAGTTTGCAAAATACATTATTATGACTTATCTCTTATGATTAAAACAACTTCAAAAGTTTTTTAATATCACCAAAGACCTTTCTGTGGGAGGATAAAACCATGTTGGACAAAAATTCAATAAGTTGAATTAAAATTCTGTACATTTTGTGGAGCAACAAATAAATAATTTACTCAAACCTATTAACAGTAGAACACAGCAAAACCAATAAAGTCCAAATGAAAGTTCTCATAATGCAGATCATATTAAGTGTACATGTAGCATGCTGCCTCATCCTGCACCTGTGCCCAAGATCATAAAACTAAATCTGGAGACCAGTCTCAAATCTCAAGCATCTGAGACTGGTCTATAATCTCAGTTTAAAGATCTTGGACCCTGTACCTCAGACTTATCACTAATCAAGGGAACTTCTCAACTGAGTGGCTGAGGACATTTATTAATTGTGAGGAGATAAATAATAACAAGAGTTAAACAAGTTAACTGAATCCTTCAACAATTAATGTAAAATAAGCTATTAAAAGACTGGGCTGTATTACATGAAGACTTTTAGGGATAAGTGCAAAACTACTGCATCTGCTTCAATGTTCTGCTTTTAAAGATGACCTAGAGCCCTGTAGTACAACGGGGTATAATTATCACACCTTGATTTTCTAGATAGTGATACATATTTTTTTCATTAACCCTATTCCCCATACACCTTTATGGCATGGGCAAACAGTTTAGATCCAGATCATCCAGCACATTCATGCCATCTGTTCAGGATCTGCACTTTTTGCTTTCTAATTAATAATGTTATTTTTGACTAAAGATAGAACAGTGTAGATCTTGATCAGATGGCATCAATGTTCCATAAGATCTGGATCTACACTATTGCCAATGTTGTAGATGGAGTAGAGTGTTCACTGTGGCACTGATGTGTGTGATACATGAGTTTTGCACTGGACCCTTGATCTTGGTATAACTAATAGTCTTAGCTTGTAATTTACCAGGAACTTTTTCTACAACAACAAGTTAGTGTGAATATAAATTGTACAGAATAGTTATCAACAAATACCAGTTTATTATGGTATCATCATTGCAGATGTTTAACCCTTTCCTGTATAGATACACCTTTATTGCTAGGGCGAACAGTTTAGATCCAGATCAGCCGGCACATCCGTGCCGTCTTATCAGGATCTAAACTGTTCGCTTTTTGATTCATTAGGTTATTTCTGACCAAAATGTGACCAGTGCAGATCCTGATCAGACAGCACGGATGTGCCGGCTGATCTGGATCTACACTGGTCGCAAATGCGTAAAAAAGCGTATATATCCAGGAAAGGGTTAAAAGTTTAACCATTGACTCTTTCTGATCTGGCTTTCATCCCATTGGCAGCCAGTGCAGATCCAGATCAGGCTGCACATTCATTCAGTCTGATTAGGATCTACACTGTTCACTTACTGGTCATAAATGAATCTAAATCTGTTAGCAAACAGTGTAGATCCTGATCTAAGCTGGATCAGCACTGGTGGCACAAGGGATATAAGTCATATCCATGAAGTAAAGAGTTCAATGTTTGATCAGGGGATGGCTTAGTAGGAGACTTGCAAGAAATAGTCTCCCAGAACTCCAGAACTTCTCACTCTGCTCAGCCAAGGGAGAAGTTTCTCCCTAAATAATTCTAACAAAAAGCCTAATTCCTGGTTGATATCTACCTAAATTTAGAAAAAAAACTTCTCTCTGTTCTGAAAATCTAGGCAAATCTATATTAGTTCTTGCTGATACTTTTCTGCAAGAGTAAAAATGTAAATATTTTTTCTGTGTGGAGTATCCATTCTGGCTCAAAAACATGCCCAGGATTCAAATATCAGTATCTTTAGCATACTATTTGTAAATGTTAATGCAGCATACTTATCTTGCTATAACCATTTACTTCATATATACAGGTTTTACAGTGTATGCAATCAGAGTAGATCAAGATCGACCAGCATATCCATGCCATCTGATCTGGATCTACACTGGTCACCTCTTGGTCCAAACTATCCAAATTAATCTAAAAGTGAACAATGTAGATCCTTATCAGATTGCACAGATGTGGCATCTGATCAGAAACTATCCAAATTAATCTAAAAGTGAACAATGTAGATCCTTATCAGATTGCACAGATGTGGCATCTGATCAGAAACTATCCAAATTAATCTAAAAGTGAACAATGAAGATCCTTATCAGATTGCACAGATGTGGCATCTGATCAGAAACTATCCAAATTAATCTAAAAGTGAACAATGAAGATCCTTATCAGATTGCACAGATGTGGCATCTGATCAGAAACTTTCCAAATTAATCTAAATGTGAACAATGAAGATCCTTATCAGATTGCACAGATGTGGCATCTGATCAGAAACTATCCAAATTAATCTAAAAGTGAACAATGAAGATCCTTATCAGATTGCACAGATGTGGCATCTGATCAGAAACTATCCAAATTAATCTAAAAGTGAACAATGAAGATCCATATCAGATTGCACAGATGTGGCATCTGATCAGAAACTATCCAAATTAATCTAAAAGTGAACAATGAAGATCCTTATCAGATTGCACAGATGTGGCATCTGATCACAATCTACACTCTTTGTCAATGGAAAACAGCCATATCCCAAGAGTTAAAATTGTTATTTGCAAATTCCTAGACAAGTGTGATGGTGTATAAACCCTGTATAAAAACACTCAGCTTGCACCTTGCTTCAATGACAGTCTTTTTTTTAGACTAAATAAAACCTGCTAGCGAAACTATTGACTGTGCATGATGGTTTGACTAGTGATGTCAATATGCACACATATTGCTACAACAGTCAGACCCGTCTTCAATGACCACACAGGGAAAAAACCCGAAAGTGGTCTTCATGTTGAAGACAGGTGGTCTTTCTTTACAGGTGAGTTTGTTATTTAACCCTTTTCTCCATAAATATGCATTTTTTCGCGAGTGTGACCAGTGTAGATCCAGATCAGCCAGCACATCCATGCCATCTGATCAGGATCTGCACTGGTTGCATTTTGGTCAGAAATAGCCTAAGGAATCAAAAAGCGAACTGTTTAGATCCTGATCAGATGACACGGATGTGCCGGGTGATCTGGATCTAAACTGTTTGCCCATGTTATAAAGGTTTATCTATGGAGGAAAGGGTTAAATCACTCAGTGGGACAAATTAAATCTTTATCCATATGTGGTCTTTGTTTACAAGAGGACTTCAGCACAGGTTGGAATTAATTTGCCAAAGTCAATGTTGTTCTCAAAACAGCAATTCCCAAAGGCTGCCTTATTTCATAGTAAACTCAATCCAGTCTGAAGGAAGACTTTTATTGATGCAAAGTGCTTGACGAGTGTAAATATTAAATATTTTTAATACTACCGCTGCCACTGGCCAAGGTACTGATTAGTCATTAACGGAATATTGCTGTTTGAAATAGGAATATCAACATTTGATCAATTTAAAGTTACAGTAGGGTTACATCCAGGAGATGGTTGAATCTCACCACATCACCATATGACCAGTGGATTGCAAATTAGCTAATAATTTTTTAGTGAGTCTATTGGCTTGCACCATTTTATAGTCAATAAAAAATGCAACATCCACCAATTCTGCCACAGACAGGTAATGAATGTTTTTTACCCTTTCCTCCATATATTCCTCCATATATACGCCTTTATGCCATAGGAAAGCCATGTAGATACAGATCAGCTGGCACATTAGTGCCATGTGATCAGGATCTGCATTGTTCACATTTTGATTTATTAAGTCATTTCTGACCAGAAAGTTAACAGTGCAGATCCTGATAACGTGTCACAGATGTACCTACTGATCTGGATCTACACTGGTCGCCCATGTGTAAAAACGCATATATTTGGAGAAAAGGGTTACTGAATGTGTATGCCATTCAAATGTGTCCACAGAGTACAGATATAACCCTATGTTACCTGATATTTTAATTGTTACAATATTTAACTTGTAAATAACAGGAATGGGTTATCTGGGATATACATGCTATACTTACATTCTCCATCTAAATTAACAGGCAAAAATAAACAAAAATCATGCACAAGCTGTCAGATATTCAAACATTTTCACACAGAATGTAAAGAAAAGGAACAAACATGTTAGAATCTTTAAATTATATGGTAAATTTTAACAACTCTTCTGTTTGTGAGGTAACTGTTCAATCCATGGATTAGGCTAATCACTTATGTGCAACCAGAGTAGAGAATCTTTACAGTTTACTTTGACCCTTTACTCCATATAAATGCCTTTTATCTAACAGTGTAGATCCAGATCAGCTCGCAAGTCCATACCATCTGATCAGGATTTGCACTGTCGCTGTTAGATTCATTAGATTAGTATTTACCAAGAAGCGAACAGTGAGATCAGACAGTACTGATCTGCTGGCTGATCTGGATCTATACTGTTCCCATAGCAAGTATATGAAAGGTTAAGACTCATTTGGCTATTTCTGACTAGCAGTGAACAGTGTAGTTCCTGATCAGACTAAATGGATGTGCACGCTGATAAATGCATGCTGATCTAGATCTACACTAGTTGATCACTGAATATGAGCCGTATCCATGAAATTAAACCATTACTTTACATTTATTGGTAAACTATCAATAATTGTTCACTAGCAGTCATTGCATATTGGTAAGGGTCATATAAAATGCATGCTAGTAGGGGTCACTGCAAGCCAGCAGAGGTCACAGCATATCAGAAGAGGTCACATAAAATGCATGCTAGTGTCATTGCAAGGCAGTAGGGGTCAGATCATTCAGGAGTGTACAGATTTACCATAATTATACTCAAACTCGGTCTTAATTGTTGTATCATTTTACTTTACAAGCGGTTTGTTTGTGGCATATTATGTGTGATGGCATATGCACACAATTAAAACCCAACAAAATTAAATTTTATAAAAAATATCATGTAATAGTGTGTCTAATAAGAAAAACACAACTACATGAATTTATGCCATTGCAAATGAAATCGAAAGCTTCTGCACAAAACCTGTGAAATAAAATGATACCAAAGCAAACAACTTTAAATAGAAAGTATTGAAGAAAAAAAACAACTCAAAATGTTAAGAATTTACTGAAGAAAAAACAATCAATAAAAGATGTTAACAATTCCATGACTTGTGTGGCCTAAATTTGAAATGCTGTTAAAATAGAACAAATTGATCACACACCAAGATGCTAGAAAACCACACACAGTGTTTTGAACCCTTTACTCCATATATATGGATTTTATCACAAGTATTTCTAGTGTAGATCCATGCTGTCTTATCATGATCTATCCTGTTCACTTTCTTTAGCAGACATAACCTAATGAATCAAAAATCAAACATTGGAGATCCTATCAGACAGCATCAATGTGGCGGCTGATCTGGATCTACACTGCTGGTACATGGATAATAGCCATATCCCATGAAGTAAAGGGTTAAGCATTACACACATTTCTGGAGGAGTAATGTGTCAAGCAATACATACATTTCTGGACGAGACGAGGGCATTGCGAAACAGCTTCCTTAGATCTAGCCCTTCAGGACCCTCAGCTTCTCGTACAGACTGCTGAGATACCAGCCGTTGCCGACGGTCTCTAATCTTTTCTGTAATAAACAGCAAAATAATAACAAGATAACATACTGGATGTATAATTACATGGACGTTTGGCAAAATCACCATCAACATAAGTCAATTATACATGTTTATGAGTAACATGTCATAATGATGACAAGCTAGGAGAAAAGTCCTAGATATATTAATAGCTAAAAGAGATAGAACTTTAACTATGTTTTATATGTCATTGTTGTTGTTGTTCTATGATCTGATTAATACCATTCATCAGCCATTCCCTAATTTGAAGGCCTAATGGTCAGCACAAGAATTCTAATGAACAAAGCAAAGCGATGAATGGTTATATATTACAAGTTCTATGGTTTATATAGTTATTTGGTTTCTTGACAGGGAATGTGAGGATATATTGCCGGTCTGGGTGTCATATTACCCGAGCCGCAGGCGAGGGATAATATGACACCCAGACCGGAAATAATCCTCACATACCCTTTCAAGAAACCAAATTATTGTTTTATTATACAGCAAAGACTTTTTTCAGACAAAAATAGTTAGAAAACATCGATTTTTCGATTATTTTGCTTATTTAATGCCGAACAGCTTAATTCCCCGCTGAGAACCTCAATAATTACAAGTCTGACGTCATTAATTTACCTGCATGACGTCACTTCTATAGAAATTGAATGGATCTTCATACAGTCTGATCTAGATCTACACTGATCTTCATACAGTCTGATCTAGATCTACACTGATTCTTTCTAAGAAATATCTTGATGAATCTAAAAAAGACTACTGTAGATTCTGTCCAGATAGCACAGATGTGTGTATGCTGATCTGGGTCTACTCTGGTTGCACTTGTAATATGAGTACTTTCATGGATTAACAAGTTAATTGTGAAATCACATATAGAAAATTAAAATAATCTTTTGAATGCAAGGTGGAGATGGAAAAATCTATCACCCAGGGTGAAGTGTTTTTGCAGGCTCTGCCAAATTCCCACCAAACAGTTCACCCAAGGTGAAAGATTCTTCTATCTTAACCAAATAGCCAATATCTTTTTCTTGCAAACCGTTTTTTTCATAACATCTGTGTATGTTGTACATTCTAAATTTCACTAACTTGAATTAATGATGTCAAATACTTAAACTCAGACTTCACTCACATAAGCACACAAATGGCATCCTTTCCATACATAAAGATTTTCCTTCATTGGCAAAGCAAGAGGAAACACTCATCCAGTATTCAAGATGTTTTCAAAGCGGGAAAACTTACCATCTCTCTCCAGCAGCCGCTGTTCATCCTCGTCATCCATCATCTTGAGACAGGCAGAGCTGTCAATCTGACGACTGAAATATACAACATGTCCACCTTTGGATTTTGAGTTATACAAAAACTTGTTTATTATACTGCAAAGGAATTTCCTTGAATTTGATTGGATAATTTGCCGCTGATGTATATTCGTATTTACGGATCGGCCGTAGATATGAACTGCACTTGCCTTTATTTCCCCGTCTGGCCTCCCACCTTTGTTGTCATCCGCCATTTTGTTTTGAATTTCCGTAAAAATGCATAATTTGAAGCCGATCTAAATTATAAAGCGGTATGCTTAGGAATTACTAAAATTGTTACCGAAAATATTTATGTTATGTTTTTAACCTTGAAAACGATCAGATTATTCTCAAATTTTGTGAATAAAAATCAAATGGATAGTCCTTTCAATTTCTATAGAAGTGACGTCATGCAGGTAAATTAATGACGTCAGACATGAAATTATTGAGGTTCTCAGAGGGGAATTAAGCCGTTCGGCATTAAATAAGCGAAATAATCGAAAAATCGATGTTTTCTTAATAATTTTGTCTGAAAAAGTCTTTGCAGTATAATAAAACAATTATTTGGTTCCTTGAAAGGGTATGTGAGGATATATTGCCGGTCTGGGTGTCATATTATCCCTCGCCTGCGGCTCGGGTAATATGACACCCAGACCGGCAATATATCCTCACATTCCCTGTCAAAAAACCAAATAACTATATAATGTCGGCAGTCAACATCAGTTATCTAAACAACCAAATACTACTGTTGATAAGTATTTGTCTTATCAGTCTTTGGAGTGGAGTCTTTACTTGCATACAAAACCAGTTTTTCTCACCTTTTCACCTGTGTTGGCTAAAACCATCTTACACCCCCTGTGTAAGACAAGTTACATACACAAACATATTTGCAAAATAGTGCAATAGAAAAACATTCTTCCCGTCTTTTCCAATGAGTAGGGGATAAAAAACTTACTCTGATATGACAGCCAAAATTTCAAAACCCAACGCATGAAACTGATAGTGATGAAATACCGGATATATCACTCCTCATGTCACTCAGTACCTTTCAAGCTTAAGATACAGTATAATGTTTTTTTTTCACGAGCATAATATTTTCCCTAGATTCACAACCGTCGTGAATTTGCTAAAATAATAAATGCCAAAAATTCCCAACTTAACTTTCGCGAAGTGCACTATATTGCTAGATTAAAACTGCTGTTATAATTTTTTATGTTCTATGTTAATTGAGTATTTCCCATAGTGCACAAATTAAATAAACTCTTCGGGCAGATTAGATAAGTACCAACACAATTAACGGTTCGGGAGCCAAAATCATTTATATGATGACAAGCTTCAAATCATGGGTAGATATTATTTCATAATTTCAAAATTTGTTACATATAGCACCATGCTTTACAAAACAATGCAGATGAGCCTTACTTAATAAGCTGTTTGTTTAGGTATTACAATCACCCCAGCGGACTAAAGGTTAATGATCACTTCATAACGTCTATAGGCTTATCTGCGGCGGTCACGGTCATTATTCGGTCGATAGAAACTTAATCACCATTGTTATTCAAACAGATGTTACTTATGCTATGGGCAGTTTGATTATAACAGTTTGATAAAATACCACTGTTTAATGCACAACATTCACACCAAAGCAAACACTTTTTCTAATAATACTTTTAAATTAAAATTTTTACAGATATATTTGCTGGTACAGGATTACAACTATAGCAATATGAATGCCCTGGAACAGTAAAAATGCGAAAATTAATTTCTGCAGGCTCAAATTCGCTAAAATTACAACCACGAAAATTTAAATTATAGCAAAATCGCGAAAATTTTGGGTCGTGAAAATAACCCATTATACGGTATTCCTATGATTTAAAACAGCCATAAAGAAGGATCTGGAACAGCCATACAGTAATTTAATTTTAAAGATACTTCATGTTTGTAGTCTGAAACAGTCAAATAGTAATTTTCAAGCTTAATTCATTCCTACAGTTTGTAACAACAACACATTACTTTTCAAGCTTACTTCATTGCTTTGAATAGAAAATAATCACTATCTTGATAAAGCCTACTTACAGAGAGGACTCGATTCTGGGCAGGTGAGAAGCTCCACATAATCTCAAGTTCTTATAATGCTCCCTGTAATACAATACAATATATGCTGAACTGATCAAGATTACGATTGTAATTCATAAACAATAAACACTAGGTTTTACCGCTTTATTCCATGGATACAGCTTATATCACATATGCAACCAATATAGATCTGGATCAGCCTGCACATTCATGCATTCTTATCAGGATCTATACAGAAACACATTGTTTGGCAATGCAAACTAGCAACCCATGGCCTTGCAGAAACTAGCAAACTATGGGCTGTTAGACAATGTAATTCACTGCCTGGTGATCTTAACCAGCAACAATGACCTGGTAGACTAAACAAGCAATTCATGAACTGACAGAACCAGCAACTCATTGTCACCTAAAATTAAGCAAACCATGGCATGGAAGTCCAATCCAGATAACCACAGCTTTGCAGAACCAGCATTCTATGGCCTGCCAATCCAACCATGGCCTGGAAGTACTCTGAGACAGGAATGGTATTAAGGCAGCAAGTGGTTATACTATGATAAGTTAAACAGTTCTCAGTCATACATACTTCATCATCAGTTTCTCATAGTACTGGTTCATCTCACTGATGTCACACTTCGTTGGATCCCGCAGGATCACTGGACGTATAAACTTGTCATCTATACGATCAAACTTCTCCTGTAAAACACAGATATAACAGTTTGAGAAATAACTAGACTTTGTCCTCAGGACACTGATGCCCCCACTGCTGCAACAACATTTGTTACAAAATTTTGTACCAGGTATTAACAACATGTGGTGATCATGATTAGCAAATGAGGTGAGTGCCACAAAATTTAATAACTAACATAAACAAAGGGCCATAACTCTGGTGAAAATTGTTGCAAGACAATGTCCTTTACAACAATCTTCACATCATGTCTAATCATCTGTGCAAGTTTGAAAGAAATCAGCTAAATAGAAAATGTGAAGTTTATGCCACAAAATTTTGAAAGTGAAATAAACAAAGGGCCATAACTGTGTTTAAAATGGCAGCAGGAAAAAATCTTTTCTTTATGATCATCTACCCATCCCCCATCCAGCTTGATCATGTGTGCAAGTTAGAAAGAAATCTGTCCAAAAGTAAATGAGGAGTTGATGCCACAAGATATTATTACTAAAAAAAACTCTGCCATAACTCTGGTAAAAATGTTCGCAGGAAAAAATCCTTTCTTCACGATCATCTACACATTCTGCTTCATCATATGTGCAAGTTTGCAAGAAATCCGCCTCGTAGTTAAGGAGGAGTTGACGCCACAAGATTTAATTACTGAAATTAACAAAGGGCCATAACTCTGGTAAAAATGGTCGCAGGAAAAAATCCTTTCTTCACGATCATCTACACATCCTGCTTCATCATCTGTGCAAGTTTGCAAGAAATCCTCCTTACAGTTTAGGAGGAGTTGACGCCACAAGATTTAATTACTGAAATTGACAAAGGGCCATAACTCTGGTAAAAATGGTCGCAGGAAAAAATCCTTTCTTCACGATCATCTACACATCCTGCTTGATTATCTGTGCAAGTTTGAAAGAAATCCGCCTTATAGTTTAGGAGGAGTTGACGCCACAAGATTTAACTACTGAAATTAAAAAAGGGCCATAACTTTGGTAAAAATAGTCACAGGAAAAAATCCTTTCTTTACGATCATCTACACATCCTGCTTGATCATCTGTGCAAGTTTGAAAGAAATCCGCCTTATAATTTAGGAGTTGATGCCACAAGATTTAGGGGCGTACGGACGGATGTACGGACGGACGGACAGACGATTGCAACTCTATATGCCTCCCACTTTGTGGGGGCATAATAAAATACTTCTTCATGATAGTTTTTGCTATAATATGATTAACTCAATTCCTTCAAACTTCATTTTTTGAAAGTCATTTTATATGCAACATCAACACGGAAATTTTAGTGACAAGTGATAGAAAGGTAAATACATTCATAATTTACCCTATACTCTATATATAAGCCTTTATCACAGGAAAACCTTGTAGATCCAGATCAGCAGGCACATCCGTGCCATCTGATCTGTTTGTTCTTTTTGAGCAGAAATAACCGAATAAGTCAATGAGCAAACAGTGTAGATCCTGATCAGCAGCACACATGTTCCAACATATCAACACTGTTTACCCACACAATAAAGGTGTATCTTTCTAGTAAAGGGTTAACTTATCATCTACTTGCTAAGTTCTCATAGTATGCTCACACAATCACAGCAGATTAGGTGACCTTACCCTTAGGTAGTACTTTCCAGAAACACCGATAATTTCCTCCATTCCTGCCATCAGGTGGTCATGTATCTGAAATGTAATATTAAATGCTCTTAAAGGTTGCGTATCAGAATTCAGATATTAATTTAAAAATTCTATCAGATTTTCGAAAAATGTTAACAAAGAATAAATTGGATAATGTTTGGTTAGGTTTCTGCTTAAAGCTTTCATATGACAAATATCAATGGTTAAGACAGAACAGTTTGTTTGCTAACCAGTTCCAGTTATGAAGCAGTTCTGGTTACTTTTTATATTTTTTCTATCCCATGGTAGAACTATTTTAGCAGAACAAGCAAAAAGGCTTGTTAATTCACAATGACTAGAATTTGAATTGAATATTTACAAAGTTGAACCTTTGATAAATTGTTTACTTCCCATCAAGTGATGCATCAACAAAGACTGAGTGCAAAAT
The DNA here is from genome assembly GCA_038501625.1 of Corbicula japonica. NCBI lineage: Eukaryota > Metazoa > Mollusca > Bivalvia > Venerida > Cyrenidae > Corbicula > Corbicula japonica. The sequence continues at coordinate 13,435,041 of JAZAYU010000002.1, read as the reverse complement.
TTGGTAAGACAGAGAAGTTAAGCGTGACATCCATTGTAAAAGTTTAACTTCAATAGCCCCAAAACAAAACAGAAATGTCTTATTATTCACCAAGGTCGATGCCAACTCCGTCATATCAGTAAAAACAGGCAAAACATGGCAGTGATGTTGACTTACATGCTGGTGAAGCTCCTGGTACATCATCATATCTTTGTGTGTGACTGCCAGAGTTACCCTCATCTTCTTCACCAGCCACTTTATTGTCCCTCCCTGAATTATTATTATATTCCCATGAATGGTTTTAGCATAGTGCATTGTTAATCCGCAAAATTGCTACAATTTGTCAGATTAGAAATTCCGTATCAAACAATGTTCATTTCCAATTCTTTATTTTGCAGCTTGCCATGTTCTATGTGATGTCATATACTACGTCACACTAGTAGGTTGTCATAATTTTCCGGCACATAACGAACTCCAAAATAGGAAATTTCTTCCGCAGTTTTACAAACGTTACGGTATTTTTATGCCATTCACAAATTTTGTACACCATTCATAAATTTACTATCGTGTTACTATTTTTAGTTCTTCTATCATGTAAACCATGTTTTTGACTAAAATTATGTTGTTTAAATTATTTTAATTTGTTTTGAGTGAGAAGGGTATAATTCTTTAAAAATATTATAATAAAATTTAAGGAACATTGTGACAGTATGCATTCTGTAGGTTCGTATTATTTCTTGTTGCGTATGTAAACCACATCATGCACAACCTTCCATCTCGCGCGATATTGTTTACATACCCAACTCGAAAAATACGAACCTACAGAATGCATACTGTTATAATATTCCATATACATATGGAGGACAAGGTTATTCAAAACTGGAATAAACAACTTTCACTTTCTGCATAAGGTGTATATATAAAATGAGAAACATAAAAAGTACTGAAAATCACAAAACTGACATTTTTCCCATTTCCACTCTATTTCGTTTCTATTTCAGTGAACGAGTTTACCACTCCTCTTCCATTGCGCTTACATTAAACAAAATTCTTACTGTTGAACAAAAAATGTACAAAGCTTGCTCAACTACATTTTTGCGGCAAGAAACCACTCCCACTGTCAACTGTTGTTTTATTAGGCCTAAAAAAAATAGGTTTGTTTATGGTTACCCGACCGACCGTCTCTTTTTATCGCTGTCCGTAACTTTTTTCAGCCCTTCAAAAAAAATTGTATGAAAAGCCGACCCGGGTTTTGAACGACGAAAAATTCGGTTATTGTCGGACACAATGTCCGGTGCAAAATAACAGCCAGCACCGTTTCATTTTTGGAAAATTTACTTTCACTTTCTTCTCCGGTGCTATTTTTAACTGTTAAACGCGTGATTTTTGTCCATGTATCACTACCTATATGTAAACCCTGTTGCGTGTGCTTTCGGATCAAGGTTGCTAATTCAATAATTGAATTCGCCAAGGTGAACAATCAGATGGCTGTCAACGTTCGGCGAGCCAGTAAAAATATTCGTTTTGATCCACCGACGACTTCACTGAAGAATTAAGGAAGCAAATAGATTAAGATTTCTGTTCGAAGTGCATACGTGATATGGCGTAAATGCAGAATCGTTGAATTATGGCTTTATGAGTGAACAATTATGTACTGATATTTGTATCGTAAAATGAGTGAAAGAAACAGCACTGATCAAATTATTAACCCTGCTTTGGTGGTAGTGATAAAACTTTTACCATCATTGAAGGGATATGTATATATTTGATTATGTGTTAATTGCAACAATATCACGAATGTAAAGCTAAAAACGACTTGATACAATATGAAAGTGAGGCATAGTGGTTGTAAGAAGTGGTAGGTATTAAGGTAAGTATATCCAACATATTTTTTTAACAAAAATGGCCATAAACAAATCAACAATATCAATGCAATAAACCACAATATGGCATTACACATCTAATTTTAATTAAAAGAATAATTATTAATATTACATGTTAAGCAAAACAATTCAACTTTAAGTTGAAACACTGGTTTATTAGTTTCAATGGAATTACAGTATAACATGCAGTGAGTTTTCCCTTTTCTACACTTCAATACCTTAAAAGATACCTCGAAAAAAGATAGATACTAATTATCAATTTTAATCTTTGATGTACTTACTTACACCCAAGATGGTATATACCTGAACTTTGGTTCCCTCCCCCTAAAAAAAAAGCCTACCTACCTGCCCATTGTTTTTTCAAAGATGTAACCAGAAACAAACCTATTTTTTTTTAGGCCTTATTGAGTCATCTCAATCTCAGGGTGGTCTTAAAGAGGGGGTTTACATCTTATATTTATGTATGTTACCTGTATGAAAACACTGAAGAAGATGATGAAGAGTGTGGTTGTCATAAACATTTCTTTCATGGGGAATTCTGTCTTGTCGAGCAGAGCCACCAGAGAGAAACACACAGCCCCTCGTAGACCTCCATAACTCTGTAACAACCAATATAAAGCATCACATTAGTACATAAATTGTTATAACTCCTTCTTATTTCAATGGTACAGACACTGTTTTTGCATTGAAGATGATACAGCAATTGTAATAGGAATAAATTCAACTATGTAATGTCACATACAGTAAATAATAATTTTCAACTGCACACCATGTCCAACAGTTATGAAACTGATATTGGTGTTTAACAGAGATTTATAAACTAACTTTATTGACTGAATAGTCATCAATGTAGACCCTGATTGGACTGCGCAGATGAAAAGGCTTATCTCCATCTACATGGTTCACAAACATGACAAATGTTGTGTTCACGGCTAAAAGAATCACTACAATATCTATATTTTGATTCTCATATCATGCTCAGGACAAAATCAACTGGCCTTGAATTTCTTGTGACCCTGCCAGTCACAGAAGCCAACTTGAAGAAGATTATTTGTTTAAAAGTACCTCGGATTCTCCGAACATTATCATCATTTAGTCATGAGAGTCACTTGGAGATAACACCTGGTCATTTTATTTTTTGAACATTTTACTTTTCTGTAATTAACACTAGGGCAGTCAATTACCAATGGGAACAATGTCAATATTGCAAAATTATACATAGTTTGCAGACAAAGAAAAGCAAAAAGCAACTCTCAATGATACAGTAGTACATAAAAATGTGAAATTTAACCCTTCGGGGTTTATATTTCATGTATGACCAGCGTATGCACAGTTTGATCTGGATCTACAATGTTCGCTTCTTAACCCTTTCCTGGATACATACGCATTTTTACGCATGTGCGACCAGTGTAGATCCAGATCAGCCGGCACATCCGGTCGCATTTTGGTCAGATTGACCTAATGAATAAAAAAGCGAACAGTTTAGATCCTGATCAGACGGCACGGATGTGCCAGCTGATCTGGATCTAAACTGTTCGCCCTAGCAATAAAGGTGTATCTATACAGGAATGGGTTAATCAGAAAAAACTTCATGAATCTACAACAAAACACTGTAGATAGTGGAACAACATAAACGTGCAGTGGGGTCTGGATCTACAGTGGTTGCACATGGAATATAAGCCTCACTTATGGAGTAAAGGGTTAACAGGTCCCAAGGTTATAAAACTGAGTTTTGAAACCAGTCTCAAATCTCAAGCATCTGATTGGATGAAATGGCGACCAGTCGCCATTTCAGCCAATCAGATGCTTGAGATTTGAGACTGGTTTCCATGCTCAGTTTTATAACCTTGGGCACTGGTATTAGTACTTACAATCATAAACATTTCATCGAGCTTGATCTTCCTCACCCTGTACGTATCACAGTGGTTTATCATAAAAGACATCACAAACACAACTGAAAATATTCCAATAATACTATGATGAACCTTAATATAACCTATACCTGTGAACCTAATTGTGTGTCCGTATCAGAAACTTACTGTGGTACCATATTTTTCAAGGGGCGGAATTTAAACTCAAAACCTGCAAACAATATATTCCAGAGTGCAAATATTCGCATAACTGTATATTAAAACTCTTTTTCTTTTAAGATTTTAAGACATTATGGTGTAATTTTGATGGGGTTTAAATTCACTCATATATACTACCATGTAATAAAAGAAATTTAAACCCGCACGAAATATAGTGATACCACAGTACCTGGAACAAGTGAACGATTTTTAATATCTTCATAAAGAAAGAACTTCAAGGAAATCGAGTCACAAGGAATTGGAGTATGTTTTAGCCCCCAAAAAAGAGATATTTTTCATCTTATATAAAAATACCCAACAACTTAGAATAAATGTTGTATTCAAAGGAAGTGACTCTCACTGAAGCAGGATAATCATTACAACTTCTGCAGCATTTTGAACCTGCTGACGGCTATCAATAAATTACTGAATGGATCCAGAACAAGAAGAAATTCAATATGGTGTCACCAATGTCCATGATTACTTATCCCAACACTAAAACATAATTTCAATATGGCATTAATATTGATAACCCATGGAAGAATAGTGTAGATCCAGATAAGCCTGCACATTCATATCATCAGATCAGGATCTACACTGTTCACTTTTTGATTCATTAAGTTATTTAGAATCAAGGAATGATCAGTCTAGATCTAGTCCTATAAATATGACGTCGTAAATGCTTATTTATCATTTTTTTATTTTATGGTAATTACGACTCCCATTGCATATAAAATATAAAATATCATAATGTAAAATGTTAAAACTGAAAGAAGCATGCGTTCCCCTAAATATTTGGAGTAAGTCTAGATCCAGATCAGATAGCAAGAATGTGCAGACAGATCTAGATCTAGTGTACACTAGCTGCAGCCTTGATAAAACAAATCTATATGGAGTAAAGGGTTGATAATTGCTTCACTATTTTCTTGTAACAAAACAAGATCCCAAGGTTATAAAACTGAGATTTGAAACCAGTCTCAAATCTCAAGCATCTGATTGGGTGAAATGGTGATTGGTCGTCATTTCAGCCAATCAGATGCTTGAGATTTGAGACTGGTTTCCATGCTCAGTTTTATAACCTTGGGCAAAGGTAGCAGAAAGTTTGTACTTACTGATAAATCTAAAAATGAAACAGAGGAACAGCGACCAGAGCACGAACCCTGTATTCCACACATGGTTAGGTGTGACAGTCTTCAGACCCAGAAACAGGAAAATGATAATCTCACATGTGTTGCTGAAACAAATATTAACATCATCAATTAACTATGCAATGAGAAAAAGTGTTGTTGCATTATTTCATGAAATGGTGTTACAAGAACAAACAAGAAGTTGCCACGATGCAAACAAAACAGGTTTTCTTCTTAAATTGTAAGTGAAAATGGGGCATAACTATGACAAAATACAGTCAAGAGTTATGAACCTTGTCTTGAAAATTAATATTGTGATGTAAGACAACTATGTTAAGTATCAAAACCCTACCTTAAATGGTTACTAAGAAAAAGTGACTTAATATAAAGCTTAATAAAATGTTGGCGCTCACCTGTCTGCCCACCCAACAACATATCCCATTTCCCAAAAATATCAATTACTTTTCAATCCTTGGGTTTTGACCTGTGTTGATCCAGATGAGCCCTGCACATCTGTGAAGTCAGATCAGGATCTACACAGTTCCATTTTTACAAATAACCTAATGAATCTTAACCCTTTCCTCCATAGACACATCTTTATTGTGTGGGCAAACAGTGTAGATCCAGATCAGCCTGCACATCCGTGCCGTCTGCTCAGGATCTGCACTGTTCGCTTTTTGATTTGATACGTTATTTCTGACCAAAATGGGCCAGTGCAGATCCTGATCAGATGGCACAGATGTGCCAGCTGATCTGGATTGACACTGGTTGCACATTTGTAAAAATGTGTATTTATGGAGGGAAGGGTTAAAACAAACTGAAGATCCCACTAAGACTACAGCAATGTGCAGGCTGATGTAAGCATATCCATGGAGTAAAGGATTATTTGTAAAATTCCATTATTATACAAAGTAAGAACCATAACAAGACCTGCATTCTTAAATTTTTCATCCAGAAATCCTTATTCTTACTTATAATTCATTAAACAAGTAATGTATAAAACTTACCTTATACATTTGGCAAAAAACTTGCAAGCCAGTTTGGACTTGTTGGTTATATTATTGAAGGCATATTGCATCTGCATTAACCCACATGCTATTATGCTGGAATGAAGATACAAAAACAGTACTTTAAAATCATTTACTTATTTCCTTCAAGGAGTCTTTCCACATGATACAGAACTAAAAAGAATTAAAAGATAGATGTTTCACTGTTTAAAAGAAAAGGGATTTTCAACAAATAATTAATGAAAATAACTTTAATTAGAAGTATCTTACCATTAAGAGAAAATGAATGCAACTAAATATAACTTTTTTCAAATAAATAAAGTAATTTTGCCAAAACTTAAATTACACCTGGTTGCAAGACAATACTTTCATGCCTGTAAATGCTTTCTAATACCAAAGGAGGGGATTTATTTTAGAAAATGGGTGATTTCAACAGTCAATGCTGATAAGTAGGGAAATTATACCCCAAAAAATTATGTTAACAAAATGCCTTAATTCAGAGAAAAACTGTACATCGAAAATCTGGCAACTCCCAGTTGGCAACTCTTACCTTGAGTAAGAGACTTTTTTTGAGTGATACTATTCTGAAACTTAATTCTGTTTCTCAAATATTTCAGTTTTATATATACCCATGAATGATTTTAGCCTAAACAGATCGATACGACTAGGCAGATCAGTAAATCCACATTCCACAGTGTGGTTTCTGATTCTGTATCTCTACATTGTCCGTGTTACATGCGATGTCATAAATACATCATAATAAATTGTGTATTCTCGCATAATTTTGTTTACACATGCATCTCTAATGATAAGAACCTACTGACAACATGTTGTTGTAATATTCCATTTATATCGTCACCTTAAGAGAAATAATCTTTATTTTTGCACAAACAAGACTATATATATCTGCATTCCTACTAATTGTTTGTACCTGATAATCCCTGAGAAGTGAAACATTTCTGCAATAATATATGACTCATAAGCAAAGCCAAATATGATGATAGGTTCGACAACTTTCACGGAGTAGGTGAACTTGGTGATGAAGGATGACAGCAGACCAAACACGATGCCGATCAGGATGCCTCCAAATACAACAACAAGAAACTTCACGATGCCGAGGACTATCTGAAATCATATAAAATTATCCCTTTACTCAATAGATACACCTTTATTGTGAGGGTGCACAGTGTAGATCCAGAGTAGCTGACAGTGTAGAGCATAGACATGCAGGCTGACCTGGATCTACACTGAGTAAATATGTGATTAAAGGCATATCCATGGAGTAAGGGGAAAAAGAAATTTACATAACCGATTTCTCCCTAAGGAATTCATATTCCATGGTCAGACATAATCACATAATGCATTTAGAGAGTTAACCCGATCTGGTTCTACTGTGACCATTAAGTTATATGGTTGGATCACGTTACATTACAGAGCGAGAGTTTACCTGATCTGGCTCGATTGTGTCCATACGGTTATATGTTTGCATCACGTTATAGAGCACCACGGTAACACCATCATTGAGCAAAGATTCTCCAAACACCAAGAAGTACAGCATGTTGTTTACTCCAACCTCTTGAAATATGGCTAAAACCTGTACAACAAAAATACATAATAATACACTAAAATATATAATTACATGTATGAAATAGCTGTACACTACTCACAAACCTTATAGACAGAAGAAACTGTTGTACAAGAGCAACATAGCAATTTGTTTATGTATAAAAATCAAGATTAATCAATATTTTTCAAATTTTGCAGTGCAATGTATTTGTGTGTTAACTTGCAACAATTCTAAAACTTCTTTGCAATAATACTTCTTAGAAAACAGGATGTGATGTCAAAAACAGAGACTTTATTACAAAGTAATGAACATGATTTTAAAACAAATGTGTGGATTTATATTAAAACTAAAAATATTGATATATTAAAAATAAATTGAACTGGTTATATCATTTAATAAGCCTTTTCTTCAGTCACTGTTAATTATAGGAAATGTAAAAACCCATCCTAGACGTGAGCAAAACTTTGAATGTTTACACTAACAGCTAAGTGCAAAAATTGTACAACTTCTTTGCCTATATAGCCTCTTATACTGCTTATAGAGCTTAAGGTGACTGATAAAAGAAATATTTAGATTTATTTGATAAATTTTCCCCAATGGTTTCAATGCTATTCCATTTATTTTAATTTTCAAGAATAATTCTCAACTAATGACATAAAATTATCTGTAAAAATAGTCTACCAGAGGCAGATTTGCTCAAATCAATATAGTTCATCAATTCAAGTAGGCAGAAGCAAAACATATTGTCTGAATCTGTCAGTTTATTGTATGTCAAGTTGCTGTGCATTTTCAATAGATTTGTGATTCTCGCCTTTTCAAATGTCACACAGGGTGAGAAAGATGTGCAGACAGATAGGGACTAGAACCCAGGACCCCTGGCTTACAGGGTGACTGCTCTACTGACCGGGCTATATAGGGCATTTACACTAGTGACACAGATGGCTCATCAACCCTTAGAAGACTCAGCGATCATTTAACCTCTAATTAATAAAACAGACTTGCCACTTTCCAATTTTTCAATTTCATTTTTTTTCACCAGGGTATTTGGATAAAATTTATTGATTGAAAAGTGAGCATTGTCGACCCTGAATGTTTGGATGTAAATTCACAATGCTGTGCTCGGCACTGTAAGGGCTCTAATAACTTTATCCCCCAACCCATAAATCTGGATTTTACCCTTAACCTGCACAATTTGTATAACTGACTTGCATTTTTATATTACAAGTTTAATTTTGGGATATTTTTCAGAAATCCATTGATAAATTAGCTACTGGTGTAGACCTTGATCTGACTGTGCGGATGATCTAATTCTACATCTTAACCCTTTACTCCATATATACACCTTATTGCATGGACAAACAGTGTAGATACAGACCATAAATACACATCCATGCCTTTTGATCAGGATATAAACAGTTCACATTTAGATTCATTATTGCTGACCATGATGCCGCAAGGGCCCAAGATCATAAAACTAAGTTTTGAGATCAGTCTCAAATCTCAAGGATCTGATTGGCTGAAATGGCAACTGGTTGCCATTTCAGCCAATCAGATGCTTAAGATTTGAGACTGATCTCCAGATTTAGTTTTATGATCTTGAGCATCGTGTGCCAGCTGATCTTGATCTATACTGATTACACATGGGATAAAATGAGTACATATGGAGAAAAGGTTTAATCTGAAATACAGCTCCCTCATCTAAACTGAACAAACCAGAGTTCAAACACTTACAGCAACAGGATCAACTGCCACAATGAGAGAGCTGAAGACCAAGATCTGTACCAGGCTGGCTCCTGGGTCTGCCATGGCACCCACCTTTGCGAGTCCAAACAATGACAAACCTACAATAAGAACATAGAGAACTAGCAAGCAGTACACTTGATCAACTTTTTCACAGAATTGTTAATACCTACAAAAATAAATTTTTTTATGAAGAAAAATTATATAATGGTATACATCTTAGACTCCTCAATATTATTAAATTAAGTAAATTAATTATACATTTGCCATATTTGTACACAAAGAGCAAAGTTCTAATTCTCTTTAGTCCATGGATATGTCGCATATTTCATTTTTGTATGTGTAGATCCAGATCAGCCTGATCATCTGTGCAGGCGATCTGGATCTACACAAGTGGATGTTGGATTCACTATCTGACCTTAAAGTCACAACAATGTAGATCCTCAACATACTGTACAAAAAAGTTGGCTTATATGGATCTACACTTATTACCTACCCACTTTAAATAGCGTTAAAACGTTTTGTCTTAATAATCTGTTCTCTGTAATGTCCAAATATTTTTAGCATCTAATTTGCAGTAACGTACTCATCTAAAGAAAATTATTTGCTCTGCGGTGCAGCAGTTACATTCAAAGAAGGCAACAAGGAAAGTTTTTACTTGCAAATAGACATCAATAAATTAGCAAAATAAAGTCAAGAAAACAACAAACCAGCAAGTGATACTGCTGACATTTTTATTATGAATGACAGAAGAAGAATGCAGTCATGTACAACATGTATCAGAAGCCTTTAACCCTTTCCTCTGTAGATACATCTTTATTGCATGGGCGAACAGTGTAGATCCAGATCAACCAGCACATTTGTGCCGTCTGATCAGGATCTGCATTGTTCGCTTTTTGATTCATTAGGTTATTTCTGACCAAAATGACCAAAATGCGACCTGTGTAGATCCTGATTAGACGGCACAGATGTGCCAGCTGATCTGGATCTACAATGGTTGCACATGCATAACAAGAGCTGTCAGAGGAGACAGCATGCTCGACTATTCGAATCATTTGAAACAAATGCAATTTGAAGATTAAAACAGTAACAACTATGGCCATACATTCATGTGCAATCAGTAAAAATATTCACAGACACTTGTTTAGGGGTCATTTGCTGGCCCTATATGCCTATAGAGCTATATAGGCCTATATACAGGCTTACAGGTCTCTAGATCCAAAAGTGGGCAATTTCAGGAAATAAACAGATGATCTATAGCATGAGATACATATACAATCACTTAGAACACAAAATATCCCAGTTTGAAAAAAATACCCTTTCAACAATAATTAACCCACTTTTGGATCTAGAGACCTGTAAGCCTGTATAAAGGCCTATATAGCTCTATAGGCATATAGGGCCAGCAAATGACCCCTAAACAAGTGTCTGTGAAGTGAATGGTAAGGGAAAAATTCATTTCAAATAACAGAAATAATTTCTTAATGTACCATAAATATTAAACTGAAAAGGGGAATAACTATGAAATATTTCTGAAGTTGTTAGAAAACTTGTTAGAATTTTTTTTATTAGAGATATTTACTTTTAGTCAATTATCAATCACTTAAGTAATGTTACAGAAAAGAACTGACCTAAAGGCATGGAAATGGTACACGACTCACCAGCTTGTCATGGTGAACATTTCTGGCAAGTTACTATATTCCTAATGTATTTAAAACCCTGACAAGAAAATTCTATTTTAGTAGCAGTGACCTTGGAGCTACAGGCATGGGCATGGTATGGGACACACCAACTTGTCATGATGACCATTTGTGTCAAGTTATTTTGAAATCACTCTATTCCTAACGAAGTTACAGCCCGGACAAGAGAATTCTATTTTTAGTAACAGTGACCTTGACCTACAGGCATGGTCATGGTATGGGATACAACACCCTGTCATTGTGAACAATTGTGCCAAGTTATTTTGAAATCCGTCCATTTATAATGAAGTTACATCCCGGACAAGAAAATTCTGTTTTAAGTAACAGTGACCTGGACCTTCAGGCTTGGGTATTGTGTGGACACACTGCCTTGTCATAGTGAACGTTTGTGCAAAGTTATTTTGAAATCCCTCCATTCATAACAAAGTAACAGCACGGACAAGAGAATTCTATTTTTTGTAAGATTGACCTTGACCTTTGACCTACAGGCATGGGCATGGTACGCGACACACCACCCTGTCATAGTGAACATTTGTGTCAAGTTATTTCGAAATCCCTCCATTCAAAACAAAGTTACAGCCTGGACAAGAAAATTCTATTTTTAGTAACAGTCACCTTGACCTTGGATCTACAGCCATGGGTATTGTGCGGACACACAGCCTTGTCATTGTGAACATTTGTGTCAAGTTATATTGAAATCCCTCCATTCATAACAAAGTTACAGCCCGGACAAGAAAATTCTATTTTTTGTAACAGTGACCTTGACCTTCGACCTACAGGCATAGGTATTGTACGCGACACACCGCCTTGTCATGGTGAACATTTGTGCCAAGTTATTTTGAAATCCCTCCATTAATAATGAAGTTAAGGGCCAAGTGTATATTTTGCTTAACACATATTGTAAGTGGAAAAGGGGCATAATTTGAAAAATATTGAAAGCAGGGTTATGGGTCTTGTTGGTTATGATGTAAATTTTGATGGTGAAAATATATTTCAAGTTTCAAGGCAACATCTCAAGTAGTTTTGAAGTTATGGGCAAAATGCATATTTTGCTTAACACAAAATATAAGAAAAAAGGGGCATAACTTGAAATATATTGACAGCAGAGTTATGGGTCTTGTTGGTAATGATGTACAATTTGATGGTGAATATATATTCCAAATTTCAAGTTGATATCTCCAGTAGTTTATAAGCTATGGACCAAAGTGCATATTTTCCTTAACGCAAAATTTAAGTGAAAAAGGGGCATAACTTAAAAAATATTTGTAGCAGAGTTATGGGTCTTGTTGGTAATGATGTAGAATTTGATGGTGAATATATATTTCAAGTTTGAAGTTGATATCATAAGTAGTTTTTAAGTTATGGACCAAAGTGCATATTTTGTTTAACGGACGGAGCCGCCGACGCCGACACCGGGGTGAGTAGGATAGCTCCCCTATTCTTCGAATAGTCGAGCTAAAAATGCGTGTAAATGGAGGAAAGGGTTAAGTATATGTGCTAAAATATAGTTCAGTACATCTATAAATATGAGATGCACCATGACAAAGTGGGACCTATGTGACCAGTGTAGATCCAGATCAGCCTGTGCCTCTGTGTGGTCTGATCAGGATCTACACTGTTAGCTTTGTAGTCAGAGAACAATTTAGATCCTTTTAGGACCTTGCAAGTCTGCATTATTGTCACATTACTGCAATAAGGGTATAACTTCTTCTTATCTGAATGATACTTATACCATTTTTGTACTAAGGTGACAATAGTTTTCAGGGTCAACACTTATCACAAGTCAATAAGATTTGTTTTCTCATGGTACTTCACATGTGCATATTACAAAATATATTATGAAAGAAATATCAGCAGAAAGAGAAGGATTTGTTTTTGAACAGAATGTGTCACATTTTTCTGAAATTTGGCAGTAGCAGCATAAACAATGCAATACCATTTACAATCACTAAACTACCATATCAATCTTAACATTTGAAGATCCAGACCTGTTGAGTTTACATGCAAACAAAAATGGCTCGCTGGTTACTAAGTGAATAGTTTTCTTGTGTCTTCTAATGATTTGCCTGCAGTTACGCATCCTTTAACCCTTTATACCACGAGATTTGGCTCATATACCATGGAGAACCAGTGTAGATCCAGATCATACAGTATGGGCAGATCCAGACCAGCATGCAATTCCATAGAGTCTGGTCTGGATCTTCAATGTTCACTTCCCAGTCAGAAATAATCTGGGCTGAAGGTTATAAAACTCAGTTTGGAAACCAGTCTCAAATCTCAAGCATCTGATTGGCTGAAATGGCGACCAGTCGCCATTTCAGCCAATCAGATGCTTGAGATTTGAGACTGGTTTCCATGCTCAGTTTTATAACCTTGGGCACTAATTAATTCTGCAGGCTGATCTTGATCTATATTGATAGCACATGGAATATAGCCAATTTACAGTGAGTTATAACAGACTACAGATAACTAGAAAATCATGTGATAGTATACTTGTAGAAAATAAAACTACTGTTACATAAGAACTGGTTTACTACTGCCTTTTTATTCACAATTTTCCAAATAAAATCATTGAAGTATTATTGGTTTGTTTAGCTAACTTGCTTTTAAAAAAATATGTATGTCACATGACATTCTAGCAACCAATCACAAGCTTAATACTTACCGATAGTAAAACATGCAATCACAGTACCCTACAATCAAAACATGCAGCCAGTTAATCCCTCATGCTAAAGCACAACTAACACATCATCGCTGTAATTCTAAGAAGACGTATACACATTATATGAATTTTGAAACAGCAAAATGGAAACACCACAAAATACCACATGCTCAGTATGGACTATCCGATTTGTTACCGAAACAAGGGGTATCTTAGTTAAGTGCTCCTTAACAGACAAAAACCAAATTTGTGCAAATTTATCTTATTGCAATTAAGAATCATGTCTTTTTAGAATTAGAGCACCGATATGCTGATACACGCCCAGTAAAGATTCACTCCACAACCATGAAGAGAACATAGCTAAATGAGAGAAAGCCACTTCCGAGTGAGAGCAATACAAAAAGTGAGTTGAGTATGACCAACATTTATCCTCTTCTTAAAACAGAAAAACAGATCATATAAACAAGAGGGTCCATAGGACCCTGGGTCGCTCACCTGTCAACAACTGCTCAATGGTTGCAAGAGTTGCGTGCAAGTTTGGTAAAATCAAGTCAAAAATTAAAAAAAAATTAAGCTGCTATTGTGGAGAAAATGTAACTAGATGATGTTTTATACCAAATATCTAGGCCTTACAGTTTCAGAGAAGAAGATTTTTAAAGATTTACTATATAACACTATGTAATAAAACTAGTGACCCCCAGGGCGGAGCCATTTTCGACCCCAGGAGAATAATTTGAACAACTTTTGTAGAGGACCCCTACATGATGAAACATACTAAATACCAAGGTTCTAGGCCTTGTGGTTTTAGAGAAGAAGATTTTTTTAAGTTTTCCCTATATAAGTCTATGTAAAACAAGTGACCCCTGGGGCGGGGCCATTTTTGACCCCAGGGGGACAGTTTGAACAATTTTGGTAGAGGACCACTAGATGATGCTGTATATCAAATACTAAGGCTCTAAGCCTTGTGGTTTTAAAGAAGAAGATTTTCATGTTTTTCCAATATAACTATATGTAAACCAAGAAGACCCTAGGGCGTGGCCGATTTTGGCCCAGGGGACATAATTTGAACAAATTTAGTAGACATCCATTAGACAATGCTACTTACCAAATATCTAAGCTGTACGCATTGTGGTTTGTGAGAAGAAGATTTTTTAAAGATTTCCTATACAAGTCTATGTAAAATGAAGTGACCCCTGGGGCGGGGCTAATTTTGACCCCAGGGAAATAATTTGAACAATCTTTGTAGAGTTCCACTAGAGGGTGCTAAATGTCAAATATCTAAGCTCTAGCCCTTGTGGTTTCAGAGAAGAAGATTTTTTAAAGTTTTTCCTTTAGGTTGCCATGGCAACCAGAGTTCTACATGGAATATATTTCTTTGAACAAATTTGGAAGAGCTTCATGCAAGGAACATCCGTGGCAAGTTTCATCAACTTTGGCCCAGGGGTTTAAGAGGAGATGTCAATTAAAGTAAAAGTTTACGGACGCCGGACAGACAGACGGACGGACACTGGACAAATTGCGATCACAAAAGCTCACCTTGTCCTTACATGACAGGTGAGCTAAAAATTCAGGAATTTAGTGCCATATGTGAATAATGAAGCTTCACAGAAAACATATTTATTTACATCCTATCATAATTTAAAGATATGAATCGTTCTGGATTGAACTTTTTTCCTGCAAACATGTCTTTCTTACAAACAAAACATTAAGCCTTAATTTCGTTTTTTGATTGGTTTTATAAAGTATTTTGATTGCTCAAATTGCTATGTTCTCTTTTTGGCATGTGATATAATGAACACTCTACTCTTGAATAGATATTATAATGTAACCGGTACATGGTTGAATGAAAATTCTTGTTTAATTAAACAATTACCCCACTGTAGTGACATAGTGAAGATCTATGTATTGACTTTGTAGATCTATGTTTAAGTTTTGAATTAGTATACTTAATATTAGCAATAAAACAGAAAAGTAGTGAGAATCATTTTTCATATTTTTACGCAAACAATTATCAACACAATGCAATCTTATGTTCCCATTCTGGAACCAATATTTTCCAACCAAACATCCACACCCAAAATAACAACCTTTCCAAAAATGTTCTGGAATAATATGCAATTGTAACACTGCAAAATAGGGCACCACAAAGGTTTAGCTTCACAGCAATTTTGGGCTTAAAATCTGGAAGGAACAAAGCTCTGAGTAGTTCTGTTAGTTATAAAACTTACAGTCTATGTTAAATGGTGGAACAACCCTATAAGCTGTAATTGTAATGGGTTAAATCCCAGTAGGAAATTATATTATATACATTATATAAAGACATAAAACTAAAACATCACATTTAAAATTCTAGTCAAGATACCAGGAACAGATTAACTCTAGTTGAGAAACTATGAACAGGTTAACTCAGTTGAGATACCATGAATAGATCTTAGACTAGTTGGAGGGTATACATTTACTGCAATCACCATAATATGCATATTTAAGGGCTTACTAAACTCCTCCCCCGCATGTTCATTGATAAAAAGAAAATTATCAAAATCTCAATAACAGCAAAATCTGTTCAATGAAACTTTGCACAACATGAGTGTTACTAATGTATCTTTATTTTGCATATGATAAGACACGTTAGAACAGTAAAGAAAAATAGTGAGATCAAAAAATTTCCTTAACTTCTATTTACATAAATTCACAAAAACTAAACAATACAAAACATCATTTTAAATGCCCACATGGGTAATATGATACTGACAACAATTTCTTGTGTCCTCGTGACTTACATATGTAAACTTTAAGAGATATTAGTAAATTAAAAGTGTGTTTGACCTTCAATAAAAAATTTTCCTTGTCACTTCCTGGTCATGTAAACGGATGACAATCATCGATTTCTCTTTTAGAAGTTGAAAGTTCTTTACAAAGTACACAACAGTTTTGTATGCAAAAAAAAGATACATTAGTAATATTTATTTGCTCAAAGTATCATTGATCAACATTTTACCATTATTGAGATTTTGATAATTTTCTTTTTATCAATGATCATGCAGGGGAGGAATGTAGTGGGCCTTTAAGCAATCCAAAATGTGTGCATTTTAATTTGAATTGTGTGTTTTTGTTGTTTTTTAAAAAGTATTTATTTTCTTAAAATGATCAAAATTTTCAAATGATAAAACCATGTTATTTGAAGTCTGATGCCATGTAAGGTAAGTCAAAGTCAGCATGACATGACATATCAGGGACAATTTGTCTCCATCTGATAAATACCTTTGTGTTTTCAACTAATGTACACATGATGTGCAGTTTCTAGCCTCTTTTTCTTTGAATTACTTTCTTGACAAATGTTAATAAAATAACAGACTGATATGCTGTAATTGTTCACATTTGTCAAGTAGGATGTAACAGAACATTAATTTTTCTAGCTGAACTTATATGTGCAGCGACATCCTGTTATTTAAATGGAAACTTCAGAGGTAAATATCCACCAGTCATGCAACATGAAAAGATCCCTATGTCTGCATTAAAGCTGCTTATTCACAGCTTATGGCAGAATTCTTCCTTTGTCTCAGGTGTGGTAAATACTCTTGTATTATGTACAATGTGAGTTTTGCTTAACCCTTTCCTCCATATATACGCATTTTAACACATGTGTGGTAAATGCTCTTGTTTTACCTATAATTCCTATACCGGTAAATCATCTTACAGGAGTGTTTTGCTTAACCCTTTCCTCCATATATACGCATTTTTATGCATGTGCGACCATTATAGATCCAGATCAGCCGGCACAGGATCTGCACTGGTCACATTTTGGTCAGAAAAAACCTAATGAATCAAAAAGCGAACAGTTTAGATCCTGATCAGACGGCACAGATGTGCCCATGCAATAAAGGTGTATCTATGGAGGAAAGGGTTAAATTTCAAACTATTCAGTGCATTTGTTGGACCTGTTGTGAGTTAATTTTACTGCACAGTAACGCTTTAACAAGTCTGGCTATCAATATATTTATCAATATGTTGACTGTGTAAGAATACAACATCACATTTACTATGTTTACATGTCTCCTAAACTTTCAATTTTCAATTTTGATATTTTAAAACACTTATTTTTTTTTGTCCTGTTATGTAACCATGCACCTTTAATGAATAATATTTTATTGCAGTTTCTAGTAAGACAGATGTGATGCACTAGGAGAAAACAAGGGTTACTGATATTGAATAAGGTGTAAATATCAACAGAACTGCAGACTTGCATGGTCTGAAAAGGATCTAAACTGTTTTTGACATGCATTAACCCTTTTCTCTCTTTATATATGCATTTAACGTATGTATGACCATTGTAGATCCAGATCAGCCTGCACATCTGTGCCGTCTGATCAGGATCTACATTGGAAGCATCTTGGTCAGGCATAACCTAATAAATCAGTGAATAGCACAAATCTTGATGTACAAGCTGATCTGTATCTACACAGTTTGTCCATGCCATAAAGGTGTGGAGGAACAGATGAATAATGTTATTATGACTACATGCCCAACAGTGTAGATCTTGACCAAACTATGCATATGCACAGGCGGATCAGGGTCTACAATGGTTGCCTAGGTCATACCCCCCTTTTTTATCATAGTGCATCACAAGTAAGTGCTCATCTGTCTTCCATCTGAGATTGTACAACAGGGCCCAAGATCATAAAACTGAGAATGGAGACCAGTCTCAAATCAAAAGCATCTGAGTAAAGGTTAAAATGGGGAAATCATTTTTATGCTGCTGCAAAAAAAATTAAATGTAGTCTGAAGTGTTTACAAACTGATACTTACAACAACAGAAAACATAACAATGCTGCCCAAGTTATCACTGAATGTGCGATCATGTAAACTGAAGGCTGCCTCCAATATAATCCTGAAATATTTACAAACCATAAATAACTTGTGTGCTACAATGATAAATAAAAACAACACAAAATTTAAAAAAAAGTAAATTATTGTTTAGTGAACAATCTAACAGTTGGATATGGTTGTTACCATGGGCCAGCAGTGTAGATCCAGATCTGCAGTCACATCTGTGACAGTTGATCAGAATCTGCACTATTTGCTTTTAGAATCATTCAGTCATTTCTGACCAAAAATGGAACAGTGTAGATCTTGAACAGATGGCAAGGATGTGGTAGTTGAGGTATAGAGATTTATCTGTGAATAGCCTTAACCAGCCCTTTAAAAGCCACCACATCTGCATTAACCTTTTCTTCCATAGATACACCTTTATTGTGAGGGTGAACTGTGTAGATCCAGATTAGCCGGCATGGTAGCTGGTAAATCCATGCCGTTTGATCAGGAACTAAACTGTTTGCTCTATGATTCGTTAGGTCTGACCAAAATGCGACCAGAGCAGATCCTTATCAGATGGCATGGATGTGCCAGCTGACTGGATCTACACTGGTAAAACATGCGTAAAAATGTGAATGTATGGAGGAAAGGGTTAACCAGCCCTTTAAAAGCCACCACATCTGCATTAAAAGTTGATGTCACATTACAGATTTCTAAAGATGACTGGAGAGAACTACCCAGTTAAGTAACCATGTGCTCTTAAATCAATAGTTGAGGAATTCTTTCTGGTAGAAACACTAATTTAGCATTATATGAAGATGTCAACACTTAAGTGGCAGAAACACAGGACAGTCTTTACATAATTGAATTAAGTGTAGTGTTTAGAATCCCTACATCAATCCAGTAATATAGTTAGCACTGGCAAGAAAGTAAACATGAAGTTTCTTCTTTTAATAGTCTGTAATTCTCCAAACAAATTCTTTATAGCATAAAATCAGTTATTCTTTTGGAAAGGTAATACTGTGGATTTTATAAAAAAAAAACAACAACAACACTATGTTAAAGTGGCATATTCTGTCAATTATAAGAAAAAACGATAGGAAAAGAAGCTGATACCATTACATTCTCTGATTCGAGATGTATGGTCTGTGGTATTGTTTAATTTTCCAGAGACAAAAAATGATCACCCACAATTAGCACTTTCATGCTGGAAAAAATTTAAAAAGTTGTATTTTAAAAGAAATTATTCTCACAATTAAGCTAGCAATTACAGTTAACCATTTCCTCCATATAAACACATTTTGTTTCATGTGAAAACAGTGTAGACCCAGATCAGCTGTCACATCCATGCCATCTGATCAGGATCTGCAATGTTCACTTTTTGGTCAGAGATAAACTAACGAATAATGAAACAAACAGTGTAGATCCTAATCAGATGGCATGGATTTGCTGGCTGATTTGGATTAACTGTCCATGCCATAAAGGTGTATATCTGGAGGAAAGAGTTAAGTTTCACTAGGGTTTCATTTTATGCATTTTCCTAAATAATAATAACTAGATGGGTGTTCAGTTGAACACTTGTGTCGCCCTCTGGTGCTGTCGTAATAAAAATGAAAGTACAAAAAGGGGCATTACTCCAACAAATGTGACCTTGACCTTAAGAATATAGTATCGTCATGAGCGTATTGTCATAGGGAATATAATTTGAAGTTTTCATAAAAAGGGGAATAACTCCATCAAGTGTGACCTTGACCAAAAGAATGTGGTATTATCAGGAGCGTGTTGTTAAAAGGAATATAATTTGAAAGTTTGATGAAGAAATATAAAGAAATGGCAAAGTTATAGCCAATGTTAAGTTTTCGTAAAAAGGGAAATAACTCCATCAAATGAGACCTTGACCTAAAGAATGTGGTATCATCACGAGCTTGTTGTCATAAGGAATATAATTTGAAAGTTTCATGAAGAAATATTAAGAAATGGCAAAGTTATTGCCAACGTTAAGTTTTCGTGTCTAAATATAAGTAACAAGAGGGCCATCATGGCCCTATATCGCTCACCTGACTACAAAAGTACTCTCAGCTTGTGGTTTCAGACAAGAAGATTTTTAAAGTTTTTCCTATACAAGTGTAAAATGAAGTGACCCCTGGGGCGGGGCCAATTTTGACCCCAGGGAAATCATTTGAACAATCTTTGAAGAGTTCCAATAGAGGATGCTAAATGCCAAATATCTAACCTCTAGGCCTTGTGGTTTCAGACAAGAAGATTTTTTAAAGTTTTTCCTATATAAGTCTATGCAAAATGAAGTGACCCCTGGGGCGGGGCCAATTTTGACCCCAGGGAAATCATTTGAACAATCTTTGTGGAGTTCCACTAGAGGATGCTAAATGCCAAATATCTAAGCTCTAGGCCTTATGGTTTCAGACAAGAAGATTTTTAAAGTTTTTCCTATATAAGTCTATATAAAATGAAGTGACCCCTGGGGCGGGGCCAATTTTGAACCCAGGGAAATCATTTGAACAAGCTTTGTAAAGTTCCACTAGAGGGTGCTAAATGCCAAATATCTAAGCTCTAGGCCTTGTGGTTTCAGACAAGAAGATTTTTGAAGTTTTTCCTATATAAGTCTATGCAAAATGAAGTGACCCCTGGGGTGGGGCCAATTTTGACCCCAGCGAAATAATTTGAACAATCTTTGTAGAGTTCCACTAGAGGATGCTAAATGCCAAATATCTAAGCTCTAGGCCTTGTGGTTTCGGACAAGAAGATTTTAAAAGTTTTTCCTATACAAGTCTTTATAAAATGAAGTGACCCCTGGGGCGGGGCCAATTTACACCCCTGGGAAATAATTTGAACAATCTTTGTAGAGTTCCATTAGAGGATGCTAAATGCCAAATATCTAAGCTCTAGGCCTTGTGGTTTCAGACAAGAAGATTTTTAAAGTTTTTCATATATTAGTATATAAGTCTATGTAAAATGAAGTGACCCCTGGGGCGGGGCCAATTTTGACCCCAGGGAAATCATTTGAACAATCTTTGTAGAGTTCCACTAGAGGATGCTAAATGCCAAATATCTAAGCTCTAGGCCTTGTGGTTTCAGACAAGAAGAATTTCAAAGTTTTTCTTATACAAGTCTATATAAAATGAAGTGACCCCTGGGCGGGGCCAATTTACACCCCTGGGAAATAATTTGAACAATCTTTGTAGGGTTCCATTAGAGGATGCAAAATGCCAAATATCTAAGCTCTAGGCCTTGTGGTTTCAGACAAGAAGATTTTTAAAGTTTTTCCTATATAAGTATATAAGTCTATGCAAATGAAGTGACCCCTGGGGCGGGGCCAATTTTGACCCCAGGGAAATCATTTGAACAATCTTTGTAGAGTTCCACTAGAGGGTGCTAAGTGCCAAATATCTAAGCTCTAGGCCTTGTGGTTTCAGACAAGAAGATTTTTAAAGTTTTTCCTATATAAATCTATGCAAAATGAAGTGACCCCTGGGGCAGGGCCAATTTTGACCCCAGGGAAATCATTTGAACAATCTTTGTAGAGTTCCACTAGAGGATTCTAAATGCCAAATGTCTAAGCTCTAGGCCTTGTGGTTTCAGACAAGAAGATTTTTGAAGTTTTTCCTATATAAGTCTATGCAAAATGAAGTGACCCCTGGGGCAGGGCCAATTTTGACCCCAGGGAAATAATTTGAACAATCTTTGTAGAGTTCCACTAGAGGATGCTAAATGCCTAATATCTAAGCTCTACGCCTTGTGGTTTCAGACAAGAAGATTTTTAAAGCTTTTCCTATATAAGTTTATGTAAAATGAAGTGACCCCTGGGGCGGGGCCAATTTTGAACCCAGGGAAATAATTTGAACAAACTTTGTAGAGGTCCACTAGAGGATGCTAAATGCCAAATATCAAAGCTCTAGGCTTTGTGGTTTCAGACAAGAAGATTTTTAAGTTTTTCCTATACAAGTCTATATAAAATGAAGTGACCCCTGGGGCGGGGCCAATTTTGACCCCAGGGAAATCATTTGAACAAGCTTTGTAAAGTTCCACTAGAGGGTGCTAAATGCCAAATATCTAAGTTCTAGGCCTTGTGGTTTCAGACAAGAAGATTTTTAAAGTTTTTCCTATATAAGTCTATGCAAAATGAAGTGACCCCTGGGGCGGGGCCAATTTTGACCCCAGGGAAATCATTTGAACAATCTTTGTAGAGTTCCACTAGAGGGTGCTAAGTGCCAAATATCTAAGCTCTAGGCCTTGTGGTTTCAGACAAGAAGATTTTTAAAGTTTTTCCTATATAAGTCTATGCAAAATGAAGTGACCCCTGGGGCGGGGCCAATTTTGACCCCAGGGAAATCATTTGAACAATCTTTGTAGAGTTCCACTAGAGGATGCTAAATGCCAAATATCTAAGCTCTTGGCCTTGTGGTTTCAGACAAGAAGATTTTAAAGTTTTTCCTATATAAGTCTATGTAAAATGAAATGACCCCTGGGGCGGGGCCAATTTTGACCCCAGGGAAATAATTTGAACAAACTTTGTAGAGTTCCACTAGAGGATGCTAAATGCCAAATATCTAAGCTCTAGGCCTTGTGGTTTCAAACAAGAAGATTTTTAAAGTTTTTCCTTTCGGTTGCCATGGCAACCAGAGTTCTCCATGGAATTGATTTCTTCGAACAACTTTGGAAGAGCTTCATGCAAGGAACATTCCTGCCAAGTTTCAGCAAGATTGGCCCAGGAGTTCAGGAGAAGAAGTCGTTTGAAGAAAAAGTTGATGACGCACGGACGACGGACGACGGACATCAGGCGATCACAAAAGCTCACCATGAGCACTTCGTGCTCGGGTGAGCTAAAAAAGGGGCATAACTCCATCAAATGTGACCTCGACCTTTAAAATTTGGTATCATCTCGAGCGTGTTGTCATAAGCAATATAATTTGAAAGTTTGATGAAGAAATATTAAGAATTGGCAAAGTTATTGCAATGTTAAGTTTTCGTGTCTAAATATAAGTACAAAAAGGGGCATAACTCCATCAAATGTGACCTTGACCTTGAGAATTTGATATCATCTCGAGCGTGTTGTCATAAGCAATATAATTTGAAAGTTTGATGAAGAAATATTAAGAAATGGCAAAGTTATAGCCAACGTTAAGTTTTCGTGACGGACGGACCGACGGACCGACAGACTGACGGACAAAGCGGTCCCTACGTATCGCCATTTCTTCGAAAGGGCGACACAAAAATGGCTGGAAATTAAACTGAAACAAAGAAATACTGATACCAGAGTAACTGAAATACACTTACGGAGGAAGAAGATATAAGAAAAATTGGTCCGGCTCAAAGAACTCAATGTTTTTTCCTGCTCCAGTCAATCTGAAATGGATAAACATCATCTACAATATAAAGAAATATACAGCAATATTCAGCAAGCTAACAAATCAATTATCATCATAAGTGCCCCAGGTTTTAAAACTGAGCATGGAAACCAGTCTCAAATATCAAGCATCTGATTGGCTGAAATGGCTACCAGTCACCATTTCAGCCAATCAGATGCTTGAGATTTGAGACTGGTTTCCATGCTCAGGTTTATAACCTCCAGCCCTAATGTCGGTAATTCACAGCAAAATAACAAAATAAATAACATTTGTGGATATTAACTAGAATTATCATCAAATGATTGATGAGCCTGTAAACACCCCTGTGACAGAAATGCATGATTAAACAAGACAATTTGAAATATTAAAGCATAAAAATGGGGTGCAAGGCATTTTAAATTTAGGTGACCTTCATTCCATTAATTTTGTATTTGCTTTTTATAGAAAAATTAATTCTAAATAGGTGACCTGGATAATCGTAACTAAGCAGATAAATTGCACAGTATACACAATGATACACTGATATATGTGTATGCAATGCCCGAATGTTTATGCTTATATTTCTGCAGGTTAGACTTAAACTCTGTCTAGAGTTATACAGCTACTTAAGAAACAATGTAATTAAAACTGTTTAAAAAAGTTTGAAATTAAAAAAAAAAAAACAAACAATAGCAACTGGTGAAATGTCGCCGAATTTATCACAGTGCAGGGTTTCGATGAGCAAGGATATACCATGATGGATGTAGCCTTGATATACCTATCCATGGATGTAGCCTTGATATACCTATCCATGGATGTAGCCTTGATATACCTATCCATGGATGTAGCCTTGATATACCTTTATTTATGCAAACTTTAGAAGTTATTTGCTCTGCATGCTTGTTTGATATACCAATGTGGCCAAGTTCAAGGACAATAATCCTGCAAGGAATGGACTAAGGGGCAAAGGCAAGAAACATAGAAGGAATGAGCAAGGACAAGAAACATAGAAGAAATAAGCATAGGCAAAAAAACATAGAAGGAATGAGCAAGGGCAAAAAATATAGAAGAAATAAGCATAGGCAAGAAATATAGAAGGAATGAGCAAGGGCAAAAAACATAAAAGGAATGAGCAAAAGCAAGAAACATAATAGGAATGAGCACAGGCGAGAAACATAAAAGGAATGAGCAAGGGCAAGAAACATAGAAGGAATGAGCAAGGGCAAAAAACATAGAAGGAATGAGCAAGGGCAGAAAACATAGAAGGAATGAGCAAGAGCAAAAACATAGAAGGAATGAGCAAGGGCAAGAAACATAGAAGGAATGAGCAAGGGCAAGAACCCTGCAAGGAATAAGCAAGGTCAAGAAGCTTGCAAGGAGAAAATGATGGTAGAATCATAGAAAACATGGGAGAGGGCAAGAAAAATAGAAAGAATGAGTAAGAATGAAGAAAGAAGAGGGCAAGAATGATAAAAGAAATGAGCAAGGGCGATAATCATAGAAGGAATGAGAAAGGGCAAGAAACATAGAAGGAATGAGCAAGGGCAAGAACCCTGCAAGGAATAAGCAAGGGCAAGAAGCTTGCAAGGAAAAAATGATGGCAGAATCATAGAAAACATGGGCGAGGGCAAGAAACATAGAAAGAATGAGCAAGAATGAAGAAAGATGAGGGCAAAAAAACATAAAAGGAATGAGCAAGGGCAAGAATCATAGAAGGAATGAGCAAGGGCAAGAAACATAGAAGGAATGAGCAAGGGCAAGAAACATAGAAGGAATGAGCTAGGGCAAGAAACATAGAAGAATTGAGCAAGGGCAAGAAACATAGAAGGAATGAGCAAGGGCAAGAAACATAGAAGGAATGAGCAAGGGCAAGAAACATAGAAGAAATGAGCAAGGGCAAGAAACATAGAAGGAATGAGCTAGGGCAAGAAACATAGAAGGAATGAGCAAGGGCAAGAATTAGAAGGAATGAGCAGGGGCAAGAAACATAGAAGGAATGAGCAAGGGCAAAAACATAGAAGGAAAGAGCAAGGGCAAGAAATATAGAAGGAATGAGCAAGGGCAAAAACATAAAAGGAAAGACCAAGGGCTAGAAACATAGAAGGAATCGGCATGAGCAAGAATCCTGCAAGGAATAAGCAAGGGCAAGAATCCTTCACGGAATAAGCAAGTTAAGATTCCTGCAAGGAATAAACAAGGTCAAGATTCCTGCAAGGAATAAGCAAGGGCAAGAATCCTGAAAGAAATAAACGAGGACAAGAATCATAGAAGAAATGGGCAAGGGCAAGAATCATGAAAGAAATGACAAGGGCAATAAATCTGCAAGAAATGGACAAAGGCAATGATCATAAAAGAAATAAGCAAGGGCAAGAATCCTACTAGGCATGGGCAAGGGCAAGAAACCTGCAACTAATTGGCAAGGGCTATTGCTGAAAGAAATAGGCAAGGGCAAGAATCCCGATAGAAATGGGCAAGGGCAAGAATACTGAAAGAAATGGGCAAGGACAACAATCTTAGAAGAAATGGGCTAGGGCATGAATCTCAAAAGAAATGGGCAAAGGAAAGAATCATTGAAGGAATATGGAAGGGCATGAATAATTGAAGTAATGGATGGGCACGGGCAATAAACTGCAAGAAATGGACAATGTCACACAAAATTGGGTAACCCATATTAACACTTGATACTGTGTTATCATTTTATTTCGCTGGCACGAAATTTCACGCAATCGCCGAAAAAGACTGTTTCACGTGGACGTAAATTCGTGCAAATCCAATTTTTCAAACAAAAAAAAACTTATTATTATCGATATTTTACCGACCCGTTATCAATACCTACTGTTTATTTGAACACGCGAGCTAATCATGTGTCAGTTGGCCCCCTGTCAATTACCACTTCCTTTGTTAGTCAATCATCTCAGCAATTATCGGACGACTATTTATTCAGCGCCGCTTTTTGACAACGGACCCGTTTGATCCATCTATCTGAACCATTCATATCATAATTGGCATGTTAAATTACGTACCCGTTTTATGGTCTAAAGTGTCAATTAATTGCGAAACAGTTACTCAAAAAAGTGTTGATAAATTAAAAATGAGATGACAATGATACTGTTTGGTAAAACGTTACCCGACCTAAATGCGTGGACTAAATAGTCGATTAAGTTTTGAAGTAACATTAAACATATTCCAGAAGAAATTTGACAGTTATAACTAATTTCATTTGCTTTATTAACATAATTATTCGATACTTCAAATTTATATCAAATAGCGATACGGAAATCTATATATAATGTGTAGGTCCATTCGGACATAGCACGTTTCGGATACGTATGTGGAACCTATTGGTTAAATTTTAGCTTAGGTTTTAAATTCACACACTGGCTCGGGCGCGAATTACGAGAAAATTTAGCCATCGCTAAATAAAATGATACCACAGTATTAAACTTATTCACAAATCAGTTGTTTTTAAATCCAGATGATTTTAGTCTCAAATATTCTCTGTATCATCATTGATTTGCAATTCAAATGCTTGAACAAACTGAATTCATCTTCCTGTATATCTGGAATTCAGATTTTCAGTGAAGTTTTGTTCCTGTTATGGTTAAAGGGCATTTCAGTTCCCATGCTATTTCTTGATAAATTGGTGATCTTCACTAAGGACTTTGTAATTATGGCCTGGTGAATGAATAAATTAAAAAAAAACACTTCAAAAACACATTTGAAGTTCTCATTCCAATTTAAACAATTTCCTTCAAGCTCTTGACATCAGCTTTCTTGATAACAACCATAGAATTATATGATTTCAGTGTAAAGACATTTAGTCAAACTGGCAAAATACATATAAATCCATACCAATAAAAAAAACACCCAGTGAAACCCCTCTATTTATGAATCCTTTTCTCCATTTATATGGGTTTAATACCATGTGTTACCTCTGTACTTCCAGATCAGCAAGCACATCAGTTTCGTCAGATCTGGATTTACATTGGTCACATTTTGGTCGATCTAGTGAATCTTATAGCAAATAGTGTAGATTCTGAACAGAAAGAAACTTAAATGTCACCAAGTCAATAGATGTTTCATAAACATTGAATGGTATTTATCTGAAAATACCACATTGAAGGTTCCATGTCCACAGCCATATTCACACCATCGTTTGGGATGGTCAAAATTGTACTGTTTATTGGTGTAAATACTGAGTTGCTCTCAACCCGGGACTAGGCGGCATGGGCAGTAATATGCATTTCCATTACTGTCCATGAACAGGCTCAATCAAATATAGCCTGCAATATTTTTTAACTTGTCATGTTCGATGGCTTTCAAAGTTCCCTTTTCATCTATTCCAAATATTTTCATTGTAATAAGTTGTTTCCATTCTGATTTACATCTTTCATGTCTATTCCCACCCAACAATCGACAAGAAATAGCGTCATTTTTTACAGCTGCCTAGTTTAATCAATAGCTGTTAGGTTTCTTGGGAAAAAAACAACAACAAACTAATCTGACTGCTATTGTTGTCAGAACCGAGGAAGTGAAGTCACTCAACTTGATCAATCTTATCATCATTGAAGAAAATAAGAATACTCGGAAGTTTCATTTACAGAAATCTCTCTTGGTTTCCTGTATAAAAATGTCAAATAATTCATTTTTTCTGCTAAAGATTAACAAAATGCTCTGAACCCTTTACTCTATTAGATAATTGTCAAAAGAGAAATGGCTGTTATCCATGGGCAAATAGAGAAGATCCAGATCAGCTGGCACATCAGTGCCCAAGGTTATAAAGCTGAGCATGGAAACCAGTCTCAAATCTCAAGCATCTGATTGGCTGAAATGGCGACCAGGATCTGATCAGGATCTACAGTATTCACTTTTTGATTCAGTAGGTTATATCTGACATGCAGGCTCAGGTGGATATACACTGTTCGCATTTTGATAACAGCCATAACCCATGGGGTAAAGGGTTAAAATGTTTATTTCAGAACCATTGTTTGATGCTTGTCTATTAAGAGAAAATGTGAAACCATTTTACAATTCATTCACCGCTTTTAATCCGATCAGCCTGTTTATTAATTATAGGGGGATCTAAGAAAGAAATTCACTGATAGAATATCACTCATATAACAGTGTTCAAACCTACTATATGTCTTCATCCATACCTACATCTATCATTCAAATTACAATTTATCCCTTGACTCCAGAGATACATTTGTTGTTTTTTTATTCATTGTCATATCTGCACGAGTATTGAACAGTGCAGATTCGGATTACACTGCTTCGTTTAACCCTTTCCTGTACAGACACACCTATATTGCTAGGGCGAACAGTTTAGATCCAGATCAGCCGGCACATCTGTGCCGGCTGATCTGGATCTAAACTGTTCGCATCTTGATTCATTAGGTTATTTCTGACCAAAATGCGACCAGTGCAGATCCTGATCAGACGGCACGGATGTGCCGGCTGATCTGGATCTACACTGGTCGCACATGCGTAAAAATGCGTATCTGTACAGGAAAGGGTTAAACTTGGATTAAGACAATTAAGAAATGGACAAGTTATAGCCAACATTAAGTTTTCATGATGGACGACAAAACAATAGATGGGACAAAGCGCAATCTTTGTAACATCTTTTCTTTGTCACAACACTAATTCTTCCACATATGTCTTAACCATTTAGTTCATAACCTAGATGTCAAAGGATTTGAAGAGGAAATCACAAGGAATACAATTATGTCTCACAGGTGTCAAAAAATCTGATATCATAATTACAGAAAATGCCTGGTATCTGACATAAGAACAAAGCCATTCAATGATAATATCCTGGAAATGCCATACAGCATGTCACTGAATAGTTATGTGGCTTTGGTGAGAGACTCAGGTCACAAGAGCACAGATGCGTGGGCAAACAGTGTAGATCCAGATCAGCCAGCACATCCCTGCCACCTGATCTGGATCTACACTGTTTGCCAATGGACAATAGCCATTTGCCATGGAGACATGAGTAAAGGGTTACTGGTTTTTACCACTCTTGCTGGTGAGTTACAGTCTAAAGCTGTTGATTATATACTTTATATTTTGTTTACTTACAGAATGATAGCTCCAAATATCACACCCAGAAGGATCAAAATGCTGAAAGTGAAAAAAACAAACTATCACCTATTTCTTGACAATAACATGTATACAGTCATAATCATATGAAGTTGAATTTTGAAAAATCTAAACAATTTTTTTAAGGAAAAGAGTCGAACCTACAACATACTTCATTTAAACTTAAATGTAAATTCATTAAAAATCTACGGAAAAAGGATGTTTTTTGTTATTAATTTTGAACCATCCTGCAAGAAAAAGCATCTATGATATATGAATAATTATGGGCCTTAATTGCTTAAGATTTGAGACTGGTACTCTTTCTCAGTTTTATAAACTGGGGCAATGGCCCTCAGAGCCTAGTAAAAAAAAACTAGAAATGTGTCCATAGGACACGGATGCCCCCGCTATGCATCGTTTTCAGATACTAAAGTGCAATGATGGGAATAATAGCATTTCATAGACAGTGATGTTCGAGTAATTATAAGAATATGCATAAACTTGATGATCAAGTGAATTATTTGTATTTGTGGCACTGTTGTCTTCTCATTACGGAAATGTCTGTGAAGAAGTTGGTGGTAATGCAATGCAATGTCATAGTGAACATTTGTGCCAAGTTATTTTGAAATCCCTTCCTTCATAAAGAAGTTATAGCCCGAACAAGTAAATACAAGTTTTAGTAACTGTGACCTTGACCTTGGACTTACAGGCATGGGTAATGTACGCAACACACCGCCTTGTCATGGTAAACATTTGTGCCAAGTTATTTTGAAAACCCTCCATTCAAAAGAGTTATAGCCCGGACAAGGAAATTCTATTTTTAGTAACAGTGACCTTGACCTTGGACCTACAGGCATGGACATGGTACAAGACTCACCACCTTGTCATGGTGAACATTTCTGCCAAGTTATTTTGAAATTACTCTATTCCTAACGTAGTTACAACCCTGACAAGAAAATTCTATTTTAGTAACAGTGACCTTGACCTTGGACGTACAGGCATGGGCATGGTATGGGACACACCATCTTGTCATAATGAACATTTGTGTCAAGTTATTTTGAAATCAATCTATTCCTAACAAAGTTACAGCCCGGACAAGAGAATTCTATTTTTAGTAACAGTGACCTTGACCTACAGGCATGGGCATGATACGCGATACACCGCCCTGTCATGGTTAACACTTGTGTCAAGTTATTTTAAAATCCCTCCATTTATAATGAAGTTACAGCCCAGACAAGAAAATTCTATTTTTAGTAACAGTGACCTTGACCTTGGACCTGCAGGCTTGGGTATTGTGCGGACACACTGCCTTGTCATAGTGAACATTTGAACAAAGTTATTTTGAAATCCCTCCATTCATAACAAAGTAACAGCCCGGACAAGAGAATTCTATTTTTAGTAACAGTGACCTTGACCTTTGACCGACAACATGGGCATGGTAGGCGACACATCGCCCTGTCATGGTTAACATTTGTGCCAAGTTATTTTGAAATCCCTCCATTCATAACAAAGTAACAGCCCGGACAAAAAAATTCTATTTTTATTAACAGTGACCTTGACCTTATACCTAATGGCTTGGGCATGTACGTGACATACCGTCTTGATATGGTGAACAATTATACCAAGTTATTCAAAAATCCAATAAGAAATAACAAAGTTACAGAGCGGACAAGATTTTGCAAGAAAATTCTATTTTTAGTAACAGTGACCTTGACCTTGGACCTACCGGCATGGGTATTGTCACGACACACCGCCTTGTTATGGTGAACATTTGTACCAAGTTATTTGAAATCCCTCCATTCCAAACAAAGTTAAGGGCAAAGTGTAAATTTTTCTTAACACAAAATGTAAGTGAAAAAGGGGCATAATTTGAAAAATATTGGAAGCAGGCTTATGGGTCTTGTTGGTAATGATGTAGATTTTGATGGTGAAAATATATTTCAAGTTTCAAGGCAGTATCTCAAGTAGTTTTAAAGTTATGGGCAAAATGCATATTTTGCTTAACACAAAATATAAGAAACAAGATATATTCCTATTAAAATTAATGTAAATGGAAGTATCAAAGGGCCATAACTTCTGAACAGAACATGTAAGAGCAAAACCCCACCTTTATGCACAACAACATATCAGGCCAAGCATTGCGGTAAAGTTTCATCAAATTCCCAGCAGAGGTGTAGGAGGAGTTGCGTTCATGAAATATACTCCTATTAAAACTAATGTAAATGGAAGTATCAAAGGGCCATAACTTCTGAACGGAACATGTAAGAGTGAAACCCCACCTTCATGCACAACAACATATCAGGCCAAGCATTGTGGTCAAGTTTCATTGAATTCCCACCAGTAGTGTAGGAGGAGTTGCGTTCACGAGATATACTCCTATTAAAACTAATGTAAATGGAAGTATCAAAGGGCCATAACTTCTGAACGGAACATGTAAGAGCGAAACCCCACCTTTATGCACAACAACATATCAGGCCAAGCATTGTGGTCAAGTTTCATTAAATTCCCACCAGTAGTGTAGGAGGAGTTGTGTTCACGAGATATACTCCTATTAAAACTAATGTAAATGGAAGTATCAAAGGGCCATAACTTCTGAACGGAACATGTAAGAGCGAAACCCCACCTTCATGCACAACTAAATATCAGGCCAAGCATTGTCGTCAAGTTTCATTAAATTCCGACCAGTAGTGTAGGAGGAGTTGTGTTCACGAGAATATCGGACGGACAGACGTCCTGACCAATCGGTACTTAAGTGGCTATCCTTTTGTTCTCCCCATTGTTCTTTTTAGCCACATAAACCGAAATAGCCACATAAACCCATTACGGAATGAATGACATCAAAGAAAATGTACAGTTACCTATTGTCCCTATAGCCACCTTAGTACCAATTTATCTGGTCGGACGGACGGACAGACGGACGGACGGCAGACGGACGGACGGACGGACGGACGGACAGACGGACAGGAGCAACTCTTAATGCCCGTCGCCATTTCATGGCGGTGGCATAAAAACAGGCAGGATATTTAGCCCTTTACTCCAATGACCTTCAATGAGTAGGCAAAGAGTGTAGATCCAGATCAGCTGGCAAATCTGTGCCATCAGATCAAGATCTGTACTGTTCGCTTTAAGATTCATTAGGTTATTCTGACCAAGATGCAACAATTGCAGATACATATCAGATGGCATATATTTGATCCAGATTAGATCTATACTGGTTGCACAAAACAACGCGTAGATATGGTGTAAACGGTTAATATATCCTTTAACCCCAACCTATAAACTGCTAGCAATAATATTCAAGTGATAAAAAACAACACCCGGAACAATACAGCTATCATTTCCATGCTAATTTCACTGGACAAATAATCATGCAGACAAATTTATTTCTTAAATCAAGGTTCAAGGCAATAAACGTCTCTATTTTACTGAGAAAAGAAAACAAGATGAGCATTCTACTCCAAATCAATGTTCAATATAAAGAAATCTTACCAGGATTCTGGGACTTTAGAAGAGAGAAAATCAGCATGGTGAAAACCTGCAAAACAACAAATAAGACAGAGTTAAAAGTCTGGGCAATACAAAACATCAAATATCCTGTGATTTATGTATGAAATATTCTGACAGAAGCATTTTCAACTTCTGTAACTTCCAGTAATGTTAAGGCAGTTAGTAAACCGTTAAGGCACAGTGCACAATATCCTTTTGAAGACTTTACTTAATCTTAAAAAGACATATTTAAATATCTCATAATCAAATATCTTGAGGTTAATGTATAAATTATTCTAACAGGAGCATTTTCATCTTCTGTAACTTCGAGTAATATTAAAGCAGTTAGTTAATCTATAAGGCAAAGTGAACAATTTCCTTTTTGAAGACTGTACTATGTGTTCCCTCATAGCTGGCAGTGTAAGAATACTACAAATCATGTCTTTGCCTTCAGAGATTTTCAAGTTTATTTTTAAATTTGGTTGTTTGAAAAAACTGTATTTTCCCCCTGATATGTGACGAAGCTCTATTAATAAGAGATATTTTAGCTTCACTCAAACACTATTGGGATCACTTCCAGTTAATGAAGCAGTCACAACATGCTATGGTACAAGTCATTCGGGCTTACATGATTAATGCTTAAAAAAGAGATTTATTCTACTTTATCTGGTATTTCACAGCATTGTGTGTTCTACCATTAATAATAAGACAAATGTCCCATCATTTGTCTAATTCTGGGAAGGCAATGATGTTCCTAGTGTCTGTAATCCAGAAGTAGAGCTACTTTCTGATTTCTTGCCCAACCTCCTATAAGATTCATGAATGGGCGAGGCAAGTTTTAGATACTCTCGCTCTTTTAGAATGGATTACCTGGTTCCTAAACATGCCTATTTCAACCCCTTCCTTCCTATAAGCCTTGATTTCCAAGGGATCATTGAAGATCCGTATCAGCCAGCACATCTGTGCCATCTGATCAGGATCTACAGTGTTCACTTCTTAATTTATTTAGTCATTTCTGACCAAAAAACAAACATTGCAGATCCTGATCCTCATCTATAGTTTAATTTTCGTTGTAGGAAAGTTGTAACAGTCTGAGACTGCATAATGGTATAAACTGTACAATTTAAATAGTTATGATTCCATAAGACACCATTGGTAAAGACTGTTATTAAATAGTTATGATTCCATCTTGATCTACACTGGTTGCACATGCGTAAAAATGCGCATTTATGGAGGAAAGGGTTAAACTATAAATTAAAATCATAAATTTATACAGCAACAGAGAGAAGAGAAGGTTGGTAATGTTTAAAAACATGCTGATTAAGATAACATGTATCTATGTGTCAGCACTTTCTTGGTTACATTCTTACCTGGGTGTGCTTCATTTTCAACTTTCTATATGAGTGGAGAATTAGGCCAATTTTTAACAAAGGCCAACAAATCCCAATTTATGTTATAGCCACATGACAGTTGGCAACATTACTCTTGAAACTAAAGATACACTTTTAATGCCTGGGCACAGCGTGTAGATCCAGATCAGCAGGCACATCCATGCAATCTGAACAGGATCTGCACTTCACGCTTCTTGGTCAGAAATATCCTAATGCATCTAAAACAGAA
Source organism: Corbicula japonica (assembly GCA_038501625.1). Lineage (NCBI taxonomy): Eukaryota > Metazoa > Mollusca > Bivalvia > Venerida > Cyrenidae > Corbicula > Corbicula japonica. The sequence continues at coordinate 13,399,963 of JAZAYU010000002.1, read as the reverse complement.
CAGTGTAGATCCTGATCTGACAGCACAGATGTTCCGGCTGATCTGAACTGGTTACTCATGCTATAAAAGTCTTATCTATGGAGCAAAGTGTTGAGCAAGCACAATATATTAACCCTTCCCTCCATAGACACACCTTTAATGCGAGGGCCAACAGTTTAGATCCAGATCAGCCGGCACATCCGTGCCCTCTAATCAGGATCTAAACTTTCGCTTTTTTATTCATTAGGTTATTTCTGACCAGATTGCGCCCAGTGCAGATCCTGATCAGACTGTTAGGATGTGCCTGATGATCTGGATCTACACTGGTCGCACATGCGTAAAAATGCGTATATATCAAGGAAAGGGTTAAGGAAGCACAATATATTAACTGAACAGACTAATCAGAGGCTCATAGTAACAAATGTGCTGTTGAGCTGAGAAATAATACCAGTATCTTAAACAGTGTTCCTTCGATTTATTGGTAATGTCTTAAGATAAATATCTCATTCTGTTGTCAGTTAATGAATTAAGACTCTATTACAAAAGAGATCACCAAAGACAACCTAAAAGCATTCAGATGCATGAACTGTGGTGTCATTTAATTTCACAGGGATGAATTTTCAGGCAAAAGTCGGATTTTGACAATACATAATAACATAATTGTTTGACAAAAACCTTAACATGCAGATGAATTTTTAAAACAACAGTTGGTTTATGCCATGTCTGAAATTAATTGGATCATTTCAAAAACCAATTCAGATCACTTAAATTGGACAATTAAAAACAAACAAAAACAAACTTGCAACCAAGTAAACAAATAGAAGTTTTACAATATCCCAGAATTTACTATTTCCTGAGCTTAGCAAATTACATTGAATTTTCTCTTAAGCAACATAATTCAAGGATTGTTAATTTTGCTGAATGCTTGCTTGCCTACACTTTGATTATTACTAGAAACAATCTAGATAGAAATCACTGATCTAACAATCTAATGGAATCACATTACTTTCTTTAATTGCACAATTTATAGAGATCAATCCATTTACTATCTAATTGCTTAAGTGCTTTTGGTACTGTTTCCACTCTCCCTCAATTCCCCAGTCCTCTGTGTACCATTATAGGTAATGCTTCTTCACTTATTTTCTGTTGGAAATGATACTGCTTTTATGCTAACCTGATGCAACCAGCCACTTTTGGCAGCCACCATTTTCTAACAGCACAGCCTGATCATATGTTGGCAGCCACTGTTTACTAACAGCACAGCCTGATAATTTGTTGGCAGCCATTGTTTACTTACAGCACAGCATGATCACAGCCACTTTTGGCAGCCACTGTATACTAACAGCACAGCCTGATCATATGTTGGCAGCCATTGTTTACTAACAGCACAGCATGATCACAGCCACCTTTGGCAGCCACTGTATACTAACAGCACAGCCTGATCATATGTTGGCAGCCATTGTTTACTAACAGCACAGCCTGATCATATGTTGGCAGCCATTGTTTACTTACAGCACAGCATGATCACAGCCACTTGGCAGCCACTGTTTACTAACAGCACAGCCTGATTACATGTTGGCAGCCATTGTTTACTAACAGCACAGCATGATCACAGTCACTTGGCAGCCACTGTTTTCTAACAGCACAGCCTGATCATATGTTGGCAGCCACTGTATACTAACAGCACAGCCTAATCATATGTTGGCAGCCATTGTTTACTAACAGCACAGCATGATCACAGCCACTTTTGGCAGCCACTGTATACTAACAGCACAGCCTATTCATATGTTGGCAGCCATTGTTTACTAACAGCACAGCATGATCACAGCTACTTTTGGCAGCCACTGTTTTCTAACAGCACAGCCTGATCATATGTTGGAAGCCACTGTTTACTAACAGCACAGCCTGATCATATGTTGGCAGCCATTGTTTACTAACAGCACAGCATGATCACAGCCACTTTTGGCAGCCACTGTATACTAACAGCACAGCCTGATCATATATTGGCAGCCATTGTTTACTAACAGCACAGCATGATCACAGCCACTTTTGGCAGCCACTGTTTACTAACAGCACAGCCTGATAATTTGTTGGCAGCCATTGTTTACTAACAGCACAGCATGATCACAGCTACTTTTAGCAGCCACTGTTTTCTAACAGCACAGCCTGTTAACATATTCTGACAGAAAGCTCCATATTTGCTAGCAGCATAGTCTAATTACATGAAATCAGACAGTCTTTACTAAACTTTTAGCCTGATTACATAATTATTGGCAGCCACATTTGCTAGCAGTATAGATTGAGACAAGCCTGTCATCTAATGTTGGCAGCCACTGTTTGCTAGCAGTATAGAATAAGACAAGCCTGCCATCTGATGTTGGCAGCCACTGTTTGCTAGCAGTATAGATTGACACAAACCTGCCATCCTATGTAGGCAGCCACTGTTTGCTAGCAGTATAGATTGAGACAATCTTGTCATATTGGCAGCCACTGTTTGCTAGAAGTATAGATTGAGACAAGCCTGTCATATTGGCAGCCACTGTTTGCTAGAATTATAGATTAAGACAAGCCTGTCATATTAGCAGCAACTGTTTGCTAGCAGTATAGATTTAGGCAAGCCTGTCATATTGGCAGCCACTGTTTTCTAGCAATATAGACTGAGGCAAGCCTGTCATATTGGCAGCCACTGTTTGCTAGAAGTATAGATTGAGACAAGCCTGTCATCTTATGTTGTCAGCCACTGTTTGTTTTATTCACATTCTAGCTGACTGGTCCAATCTGTGTAGCCTATCCACATGGCAGATGTTTCAATCAACTGATTCTTACTAAGTACAGCCTTGTACTGAATACAATCAGACAACTTGAAATAATCAGGGTTTAGACAGACTACTAGTGCCTTAATGTATTGTATCTCCCTTTAGAGTGTTAATTAACAGCACATCTGGACATTACCAGTCTGTCTGGGTGAATTTATGGCAATAGTGTTGACAAGTAATTAAAATTAATTGAATGTCCAGATGATACAAATTGGGTCCCCAGAATATTCAGTCACTAAAGAATTTCTTCTGGGTTTTATTATGTAAGTAAAAAACATAATAGCCTTAGCAATTTGAACATTCTCTAACCCTTGGCCGTTTCTAATTAAGTTAATAAAGGCATAAAAATTATCTTCTTTTTTTGTCAAAATTTCACATTCTGAGAGAAAGTTTATTTAAATGTGATGAAAACTAGAAACTAGAATGTTGTGTTCCGCGGAACACATGTGTCGCCTGCTGGCAAAAAGTTGAAATGTGGGCCTATGGTTAATCATATATAATAAAATGTTTTTATTCAAGTTGATTTCAATACTACACCACAGAACATACGAGTCACCTTAATTGTATTTTAAAGGGGAATAACTAAAGAAATGGTGAAACCTGAGTTATCATAGTCACCAGTTGGTATGTGCATGCAGATGAAATATTCAAAGAATTAAGTGAACTGAACAAGTACTTTCAATTTTACAGGCAACATGATGTTTCATGTTAAAGTTGCATTTGAAAGGGCATAACTCATAAAATATTCAAACAGGAGTTTTCATTCTTTTTGTCACCAATGTCGTTGTTCATGCAGATGATATATTCCAAGTATTAAGTGAATAGGACAAATACTTTCAAAGTTATATGCAACATTAGGTTGCATTTGAAAGGGACGTAACTCAAAAATAGTTAAACAGGAGTTATGTTGTTGTATCCGATCGTGTTGTTCATGAAGATGAAATATTTCAAGTATTATGTAAATAAAAAAGTACTTTAAAAAATATAGGCAACATAAAGTTTCATGTTAAAGTTTCATGTGAAAGGGACATAAGTCATAAAAAGTCAAACAGGAGTTATCATTCTTGTTGTTAGTGATGACGATGTTCATGAAGATGATATATTCTGAATATTAAGTGAACAGGACAAGTACATTAAAAGTTAATGTCAACATTAAGTTCCGCGTTAAAGTTGCATTCGAAAGGGACATAACTAAAAAAATATTCAAACAGAAGTTATAGTTCTTATTGTAACCGATGTTGTTGTTCCTGAAGATGATATATTCCATGTTTTAAGTGAAAAGGACAAGTACTTTCAATGTTATGAGCAACATTAATTTCATGTTAAAAGTTTAATTTGAAAGGAACACAACTCAAAAAATATTGAAACTGGAGTTATCATTCTTGCTGTCACAGATGACGTTGTTCATGCTGACGATATATTCAAAGTATGAAGTGAATAGGATAAGTACTTTCAAAGTTATAGGCAACATTAAGTTTCACGTTTAAGTTGCATGTGTAAGGGGCATAACTCATAAAATAGTCAAACAGGAGTTATCATTCTTGTTGTCACAGATGGTGTTGTTCATGCAGAGGATATTTTCCAAGTATGAAGTGAATAGGACAAGTACTTTCAAAGTTATAGGCAACATTAAGTTTCATGTTAAAGTTTTATTTGAAAGGGGCATAACTTAAAAAATATTGAAACTGGAGTTATCATTCTTGGTTTCACAGATGGAGTTGTTCATGCAGATGATATATTTCAAGTATGAAGTGAATAGGACAAGTACTTTCAAAGTTAAAGGCAACATAAAGTTTCATATTAAAGTTCATATTAAAGTCATTTGAAAGGGGCATAAGTAAAAACAAGAGCCAGTCGGAAACGACAGCACGCTCGACTATTCGAAGTCAGACATATTTAAGCACATTTAAAACTGGGCTTCATTTAAACTGGGGAGTGATTCAGGAGTGTATGACACCCAACACACACACATGAACAAAAGTTTCTTAATCCAAGTTAGGAAATCAATAAATTACACTTAATTTATTATTGTAGTTTTTTTAGAGGGTTTACACAACCCAGTCCATATACCCCTGCCCACCTATAGTGTGGTGTAGTATAGTAAGGTATGGTATTGTTGTTGGTGGTGTTGTTGACGGTGTTGTTGGTGGTGTTGTTGGTGTTGTTGTTGTTATTAGGGTTTTTGTTGGTTGTGTTGTTGGTGTTGTTGTTGGTGGTGGTGGTGGTGTTGTTGTCAGTGTTGTTGCTGTTGGTGGTGGTTGTTGATGCTATTGTTGGTGTTGATGTTGTTGTTGGTGGTGTTGTTGACAGTGTTGTTGGTGGTGTAGTTGTTGTTATTTGTGTTATTGTTGGTTGTGTTGTTGGTGTTATTGTTGTGGTAGTGTGGTGTGGTGTGGTGGGTGGTGGTGGGTGGGTGGTGGTGGTGGGTGGTGGTGGGTGGTGGTGGTGGGTAGTGGTAGGGGGTGGTGGTGGGTAGGTGGGTGTGGGGTGGTTGGGGGTGGGGTGGGTGGGTGGGGGTGGGGTGGGTGGGTGGGTGTGGGGTGGTGGTGGGTGGGTGGATGGGGGGGTGGGTGGGTGGGTGGGTGGGTGGGGGGTGGTGGTAGGGGGTGGTGGGTGGGTGTGGTTGGGTGTTGGTGGTGGGTTGTGGTGTGGTGTGGTGTGGTGGGTGGTGGTGGGTGGGTGGTTTTCTAAGCGAAAAAGGGCAAAAATTAAATAAAAAAAGCAAGGATGAGTTATGGGCCTTTGAAAATCAACCTGATGTATGATAAAATAAAGGTATACAACCTGATGTATGATAAAATAAAGGTATACAAAGTTTTAAAGTTGTCGTTTTAATAGAATGAAAGATATGAGGTATCACCACCTTGCACGCAAATTTTAACCTTAATTTCTATGTCTAAAAAGGGCAATAATTTGATATAAATCAAAGAAAGAGTTATGGTTCTTGGCATAAAAGTCATGGTCATGATAGTGAACAAGTTTCAAAGCTATAGTACAAGAAGTATGAAAGTAACTAGCTTGCACGCAAACTTTAACCTGAAATTCTAAGTTGAAAAAGGGCCATAATTTGATAAAAAATTAAAGAAAGAGTTATGGTTCTTGGCATACATAGTCAGGGTCATGATGGTAAACAAGTGTTGAAGGTTTCAAAGCTAAAGTACAAGAAGTATGAAAGTAACTAGCTTGCACGCAAACTTTAACCTGAAATTCTAAGTTGAAAAGGGACCATAATTTGAACAAAATGGAAGTTAGAGTTATGCTTCTTGGCATACCCACTCAGGATATGATAATGAACAAGTGCTGAAAGTTTCAAAGCTGTAGTATAAGTAGTATGGAAGTTACGGGTTTGCACACTAGCTTGCACGCAAACTTTAACCTGAAATTCAAAGTCAAAAAAGGGCTATAATTTTAATAAAATGAAAGTTAAGAGTTTTGGTTCTTGGCATACACACTTGGGAGATGATGATAAACAAGTGTGCCAACTTTCAAAGCTGTAGTATAAGTAGTATTGAAGTTATGTGTTTGTACAGTAGCTTGCACGCAAACTTTAACCTGAAATTCAAAGTCAAAAAAGGGCCATAATTTGATCAAAATGAAAGTTAGAGTTATGGTTCTTGGCATACACACTCGGGACATGATGATGAACAAGTGTGCCAAGTTTCAAAGTTGTAGTATAAGTAGTATTGAAGTTATGTGTTTGTACAGTAGCTTGCACACAAACTTTAACCTGAAATTCTATGAAATTCTAAGTCGAAAAAAGGGCCATAATTTGATGAAAATGAAAGTTAGAGTTATGGTTTTTGGCATACACACTCGAGACATAATGATGAACAAGTGTGCCAAGTTTCAAAGCTGTAGTATAAGTAGTATTGAAGTTATGTGTTTGTACAGTAGCTTGCACGCAAACTTTAACCTGAAATTCTAAGTCAAAAAAGGGCCATAATTTGATCAAAATGAAAGTTAGAGTTATGGTTCTTGGCATACACACTCGGGACATGATGATGAACAAGTGTGCCAAGTTTCAAAGCTGTAGTATAAGTTGTATTGAAGTTATGTGTCTGTACATTAGCTTGCACGCAAACTTTAACCTGAAATTCTAAGTCGAAAAAGGGCCATAATTTGATCAAAATGAAAGTTAGAGTTATGGTTCTTGGCATACATACTTGGGACATGATGATGAACAAGTGTGCCAAGTTTTAAAGCTGTAGCTATAGTAGTTTTTAAGATATCAGTAGGTTGTACGCAAACTTTAACCAAAGCGGGACGCCGACCCCCAAGTGAGTACAATAGCTCGACATATTCTTCGAATAGTCGAGCTAAAAATGAAACAGGAGTTATCATTCTTGTTCTCAGAGATGGTGTTGTTCATGCATATGATATACTCCAAGTATAAAGTTAATAGGAAAAGTACTTTCAAAGATATAGGCAACATTAAGGTTCATATTAAAGTTCATATTAAAGCCATTTGAAAGGGGCATAACTCAAAAAATACTGTAACAGGAGTTATCATTCTTGTTGTCACAGATGGCGTTTTTCATGCAGATGATATATTTCAAGTATGAAGTGAATAGGACAAGTACTTTCAAAGTTATTGGCAACATTAAGTTTCATATTAAAGTTCCATATTAATGTCATTTGAAAGGGGCATAACTCAAAAAATACTGAAACAGGAGTTAGCATTCTTGTTATCACAGATGGCATTGTTCATGCAGATGATATATTCCAAGTATTAAGTTAATAGGACAAGTACTTTCAATGTTATTGGCAACATTAAGTTTCATATTAAAGTTGGGGGACTACCGGACGACGGCACTGCCGACAACGACAACGACGATGTCGCCAGACAATAGGATCCCTATGTGTCTACCTGCTATCGCAGGCGACACAAAAAAAAGAAATATTTTTCTCTGATTTTACCTAATGGAAAAAGCTTATTCAGGTAAAATAATCAGATAATGTAAAAAAGGTGTTCCCATAGTTACTTCCCACAGCTGCCCCGGGTGTTCAACTTTAGGATATATTTCACAAAAATTAATTGCTTAGTAAAATAATTATATCATGGCAGTAATAAAAATGACTGATTAGGCTTCACTGATTTATTGTAAATTAAATTATTGTAAATAGTTAACAACAGTGCAACCATTTTTTTCTTTACATTTTACTTCAGTTTGTGAAAGTAACCTCTCGAAGATGTTGTATCAACTAAAATTTCAAAAATATCAATCTAAACAAGAAGATGCTATGAAACCAATCCAAGAAAACCAGGGCTGAATGTTATAAAACTGAGATTGGAAACCAGTCTCAAATCGCCAGTCGCCATTTCAGCCAATCAGATGCTTGAGATTTGAGACTGGTTTCCATGCTAAGTTTTATAACCTTGGGCACAGGTTTCCTTAAGTTTTTAGAGAAAAAGGCACAACCATGACAAAATACAGTCAACAGTTAGGAAAATTGTCCTGATAATTGCTACTCTGATATCAGACAACTATTTTTCAAAGGTTTCTGAGAAAACTACCCCCTCAATGACAAACCCCAATCTAATCTTTCAAGATAATTGGTGATGATTGGTCACATGATGATATCACAGAACAGTACATTGATGCCATCAAGGTGTATTTATTATACTGAAATGTCAGTCACCTGGTCTAAGGCAAAGAACAAGCAATTTTGTGGCATAAATGTGATTTATTGTTCATCATTCTGCTAAGAGAGCAAAAGAAACAATAGAAAATGTGGTCCCAAGATTATACTAGACGGGTGTTCAGTTGAACACTTGTGACACCCTCTGGTACAATGTCGGAAGAAAAATGCAAGTACAGAAAGGGGCATAACTCCATCTTGACAGAAACAACTTGTCATCATCAAGTAAGAGTGTTTTGTCTTGAGCAATATAATTTGAAAAGTTGATGAAGAAATATGAGAAATGGCAAAGTTATAGCCAACATTAAGTTTTCGTGTCAAAATCCAAGTACAAAAAAGGCCAAAACTCCATCAAATGTTACATTGACCTAAAGAATTTGGGATCATTATGAGCGTGTTGTCATAAGCAATTTAATTTGAAAGTGTTTCATGAATAAATATTGAGAAATGGCAAAGTTATAGCCAACGTTAAGTTTTCGTGTCCAAATCCAAGTACAAAAAGGCACATAACTCAACCAAATGTGACCTTGACCTAAAGAATTTGGCATCATCATGAGCATGTTGTCATAAGCAATATAATTTGAAAGTTTCATGAAGAAATATTGAGAAATGACAAAGTTATAGCCAACGTTAAGTTTTCGTGTCAAAATCTAAGTATAAAAAGGGGCATAACTCATCCAAATATGACCTTGACCTAAAGAATTTGGCATCATCATGAGCGTGTTGCCATAAGCAATATAATTTGAAAGTTTCATGAAGAAATATTGAGAAATTACAAAGTTATAGCCAACGTTAAGTTTTTCGTGTCAAAATCCAAGTACAAAAAGGGGCATAAGTCAACCAAATTTGACCTTGACCTAAAGAATTTGGCATCATCATGAGCGTGTTGTCATAAGCAATATAATTTGAAAGTTTCATGAAGAAATATAGAGAAATGGCAAAGTTATAGCCAACGTTAAATTTTCGTGACGGACGGACAGACGGACGGACAGACAGACGGACAAAGCGATCCCTATGTATCACCATTTCTTCAAAGGGCGACACAAAAACTGCGAATGGAAACCAGTCTCAAAAATCAAGGGTCTGATTGGCTGAAATGGTTACTGGTTTCCATTTCAGCCAATCAGATGCTTGAAATTTAAGACTGGTTTCTAATATCAGTTTTATAATCATCAGCACTGGTGTTTGCTAAAAGCCGGATCATCCTGATAGAACATGTTTCCCTTGTGCCCTAAAGCTATGATGGAATAACAAGACAATATTTCTTCTAATAATGAAGAGGACAAAGTTTGTATCATGAACCAATGTCAATTAATGATGTACAGATTAACAAAATTGTTTTTCTGTGTGTAATTTAGGCTTTCTATGGTTCTTAACATCAAACTAGAAATGAACAAGAGGGTCATGAAGGCTTGGAAGTGCTCCCCTGAAGAAACTAAAGCACTTGCCAATCCTGCTTCAGAAAAGAAAATTTTAGCTTACATTCTTCCTTTTGCTTGTTATAGACTTACAGGGAAAAAATGCCCAACTCACTTGCAGCCATATTCTTACGACGACAAACAACCAATTTCATTAGTGTCAACCAATAAAAATCCTAATGAAATATATTATCTTTTTTTCTGCAAATTCATTTTATTAGTAAAGAACAAATTTATTTGGATCTCATAGCTCATCCACAGATTTAACAAATAAAATAATACATGGACCCATACTTTATGTCTTCCCTACAGAACACACTTACCAATTTTGCTAAGTCCAGCTATAATGACAACGAGACCAAAGACTAGTGGTGTTTTCACATGATCAAAGTTGATGTCGGCCACATGTATTTTGGCAGCATGGTGACCACCTCCAGCTTTGTGATGACCTTCATCACTGTGGTTGCTATCATGACTGCTGTTACTTCCTGTAAAAGAACAATAGCAGTTTTAACCCTTGACTCCATATTTACCCATTATGACACATGTGTGGCTAGTGTAGATACAGAACATCCGGCTCATCCGTTCCATCTCAAGGATCTGCATTGGGCACATCTTGGTTCAGAAAAAAAACCTAATGAATCAAAAAGTGAACAGTGCAGATCCTGATAAGCTGATCTGGATCAACACTGTCTGCCGATGTGATCAAGGCGTACCTATGGAGTAAAGCGTTAACCCTTTCCTGAACAGATACGCATTTTTACGCATGTGCGACCAGTGTAGATCCAGATCAGCCGGCACATCCGTGCCATCTGATCAGGATCTGCACTTGTCGCATTTTGGTCAGAAATAACCTAATGAATCAAAAAGCGAACAGTTTAGATCCTGATCAGACGGCACGGATGTGCCGGCTGATCTGGATCTAAACTGTTCGCCCTAGCAATAAAAGTGTACCTATGGAGTAAAGGGTTAACAGCAGTTTCAACCTTCACTCCATGGGAACAGCTTTCATCACTTGTGACCAATGCAATCTGATCTGGAGCTTTACTCTGACCACTTCTTGGTCAGAAATAACCTTATGAACCTAAAAGCAAACAGTGTAGATCACGAACAAACAGTGCAAATGCACAGACTAATCTAGATCTACACAGGTCAATATCCTATGGAGCAAAAGGGTTATGTTTTTACTTTTTTCAATCAAGAAACTAAAAAAAAACAATATTTTCTGGCTTTGTGCTCTATTATTTACCCAACAAAATTCACATAAAAAAATAAAAATAATTTAAATCTCACTGCATTTTATATGAGATGTTTGGTTATGAAAGCAAAAATAGTTATTTAAAAATGGTTAGTAGATTTATTGATCTTGTCAACTAAAGCTTTCTGATCAGTGCACATTCTCTCAATGATCTGGTCAATATTTCAAGTTTTAGCATGATACAAACTTGAAAAGTACATGGAAATGAAAAGGGGAGATATTTCTGTAAGTTTATTAGGTAGAGTTACGGTCCTTGCTCATTCTCAAATTGGCCTTATTTATGATTAATTCAGTTCTCTTGTACAGATTCAGATTTCAGATATAATATTGTTTCAGACAAACTACAGACATATCAAGGGCTTGGCACAATACTGTTCTAACTGAATTTTGAAGGAGATAGTTTAGTTTTGCCCAAATCACTTTATATGTAAAGAAATGAAAACTGAATGCAGTATAAAATTACCTGGGTTATAAGGAGCATGAGTGGAGCTTTCTGTCGGAACAAGAGCATGCACTTCTTCTCCTGTAACCATGGAAACAAAGCCACAGGTCAAGGTCACAATAAGGAGAACAGTCCTCATCTTGCTGTACAGTAGGTCAAACCTGAAGACAGAAATAACCTGACATCCAATTTCAAGTTTAAACTCTTAACTTTTTTGTCTACCTGAATTTTATGTTGCAGGGAATTATGTCAATATAACACACAAAATACAAAATATCCAAAACAAAGCAAATAACGCCAGGCGAAATAACAAAATGCATCTGGCAAAGCAAGAAAAATGCTATTTGATAGTCAATATTGCATTATTTTGCATGGAAACTTTTTTTTTATTTCATGAAATAAAGCATTTTTACATTAATTCACTTGATCATTATTTTCTTTTTTATTATTTGGTCCTTTCGCTTGGCGTTATTTCGTGGTGAAATAACTAAACATGAATTGGCATAAATCAGCCACCATAGTTTTCAACTGAATAATCTAATAACCCACAACCTCCATTACCTTAAAGTAATTTTCAGGCAAAATTAAATTATATTTTCCATAAAAATGTACCAACTGTTCTCATAAAATATGTAGCATAATGGTGCTGGATATTGTATGAGAAACATAAATTTTAATATATTTTGAAGTATCATCCATTAATACTACAAAATAGCAAATGCCTAATAGCATGAATATTGTATGAATATTTTATGACATGTGCATTCAGTTTGTAAATTAAAACAACAACAAGCACTCCAATAATCCTGGTGCCAAGGTTTTAAAACTGAGCATGGAAACCAGTCTCAAATCTCAAGCATCTGATTGGCTGAAATGCAACTGGTCGCCATTTCAGCCAATCAGATGCTTGAGATTTGAGACTGGTTTCCAAACTCAGTTTTATAACCTTCAACCCTTATCTTTAATTGCTTTTCTGTTTTCTCACCTGTTAAATATAAATCACTGGTCTATATGCACTCCTAATCCTCATGCCATTTCTAAATGACTGTTGTTGAACTTTTTCTTGAGAAATGCCTGAGATTCCTTCAAATGTTTTCACAACCACATGCATTCAAAATGTGTTAAAGCTTTACTTTAAAGTGATATACTTTTATTGCTTAGGTGAATAGTGTTGAAAGCGTTACACCTTTAGTGAACACTGTAGATCCGGCTCAGCTGGCTCATCTGTGCCATCTTATTAGGATCTGAACTTCAAGGTTATTTGATAGTAGATCCAGATCAGTCTACATATTTATGCATTCTAATCAGGATCTACACTTGTTGCTTTTAGATGCAGTTGACTATTTTAACCTTAAAAACAAATTGTTTAGCTCCAGAACACTCTGTCACAGTGCATAGATTTACAAGGCTGACTTTAAAATATATCCTTGGAGTAAAGTGCAAAAAAATGTAGCTTAATTAAATTTAGATAACAATTTAAATTCAAGAGATTCTAATTGTCAGCTTTGTGCAATAATGGTATAACTACTTCTTATTTTAATGGTACTTATACTGTTATTGCACTGAGGTGATGCAGAATGATGCATCTGTGCCCAAGGTTATAAAGCTGAGCATGGAAACCAGTCTCAAATCTCAAGCATCTGATTGGCTGAAATGGCGTCCAGTCGCCATTTCAGCCAATCAGATGCTTGAGATTTGAGACTGGTTTCCATGCTCAGCTTTATTACCTTCAGTCCAGGATTGTTGCATTATGAGTATCCTTACTGATATAACTAAAGTGTTAAAGAACAAGCACAAACAGGTCAATGAAATAATGATTCTAAGCAATTTTTACAGTGATGGCATTTTTAATGCTTTACTCAATGAAGATAGGCTTATTCAACATGTGTGACCTGTGTAGATCCAGATTACACTGCACATCTGCAGTCTGATGATTACTTGTATGTTCATTGGGCTATTTCTGACCAAAAAGCAAACAAAGAAGATCCAGATCCAGATCTGTCTGACATGTTGTGCAGGAAGATCTGGATCTACACTCGTCACTCTTGTCCCTGAGAAACAGGGTTAAATAGATTGTAATACATAATATTATTCCAGTAGAATTTTCCATTCAAAATAGTACTGTATATAAAAACATTCTTTGAACACAGAAAAATAAATGTTCTGTAGAAGACAAAACATGCCCACATTGCCAGTTACAGATCTCATGAGATATTTGGATAAGGTACAATAAATAAACCAATTTTTGATGCCAGTATCCTCCAGATATAAGAATTTCTAGACAGAAATAAACAATCAAAGTTCTCCAAGATAAACAGTGAAAACCGTCATATAGAGAATCCCAAAATAAAGACCCCCTTAGTAATAAGACCACAATATCAATGTCTGGTTTTACAGTTTTGCACTTTTTTCCTCCCCTAAATAAAGACCACCTCACTACTCAGACCACTTTTGTCCCAGACTGGTGCAGGTTTTAAGTGTATGTTCAATTCTGGTGTTACGGTTTTTACAGTTTCAATGTTAAAACAGCAGTAATTTCAATGAATTTCATGCTACATGTAGTCCTGTGTGTCTGGTTAAGAGTTGATATTTCAAAAGCTAGCATTATCTGATGATGGGATTTGGTAGGTGACTAGGGTTGAGGGCAACACGAAGACAACCTGCCTGATTTATGATGCCAGCAATCAATATATGGGCTCTTACATTGAAGCATGCTAAAAAGTTAACCCCTTTTACAGTGCTTATTATTATCTAAGATAGCATGTTAGCTCTAACAATTGTTAGCATATTAGTGCAAACACCTATAAAGCTAACAAGTTAGCGTGCTACATCAAGTGGGTCTACATGTAAGAACTTTTAAGACATGTAAAAACTTATAAAAGAGAAGATCTTGTATTTTGGGGGGTCTTTTGCCAGTTTAGTATTTTGTGTAACATTTTAAAAGCTTTCATTTTTCAGGTAATACTTTTACATCCTTTTGCTTTGGATTAGCATTACTTTCACTTGAATGCTCATGGTATTGGAAGTTTGAGAGAACTATTTGAAATAGTTGCATTCAACAGAATATACCAGATAAACAACAGACTCAGATTTGGACTGGAGGTTATAAAGCTGAGATTGGAAACCAGTCTCAAATCTCAAGCATCTGATTGGCTGAAATGGCGACTGGTTGCCGTTTCAGCCAATCAAATGCTTGAGATTTGAGACTGGTTTCCATGCTCAGTTTTATAACCTTGGGCACTGGACTTGTGTCTTTTGAAATAGAACAGCCCAGGATACAAGACTTAGTATGGCAGGTTACTCTAACATTTGCAATTTATGGTTCAATAATATCCATTAATTAATGTCAAAACTTGTAATCTCGAAATAACTTATCATGATATTATGGTTGTCGATATTTTTTTAAATCCTGTTAAAAAATTTCCTAATCAATCTATAAACTTCAATTTTGCTTACATCAGAGTCTAATTCCATGAGTTCAATATCTAAATCACTGTCAATATCATTCATGTCCCCCATCTTTGGTTTTGTACACATTCTTATCTGAAAGTATCCACGTCAGTCTTTCATGTGTAAGAGTGATAATTTGTGGTGACACATTAACAATAAATTCCCGATTGTTTGCTATCACTCTGACAATAACCTTTTTCTGCGGGATATAGCTTATACACAGTGCAACCTGAGTGTTGATCTAGATCAACATCTGGTCCTACAATGTCTGATGTTCAATTTATTAGGTTATTTAAGTAACAATCAAGATGCTGATCAGACTGCAGAGATGAGCAGGCTAACCCTATCTACACTGATCGCACATTTTATATGGGGGGTGTCACAGAAAAAGGTTCATTCTGGCAGTTTACGTCAATTCATAAAATGACGTCATAAAAAAAAAAGTTGAGCAGAGGACACTACTTGTATGCATATTTCTTCGTGTAAAAAATATAGTGTTGTCAAATTGTGTAACACATATGCCAATTAGTTATGAGGAAATAAAGGAAGTTCTTTCCAAATATAGTAACAACTAAAATTTGAAAAGTATGACCGAAGACACCTTTTTCTCGTGGCGCACCCCATATAAGCAGCATCCATGGAGTAAAGCTGTTACTATCAATCAATTAATTATAACCCTAACAAGCAACATTATTACACAACCCCAATAAGGTCTTTACCCTTTCCTCAATTTATATGCCTTATTCCTTTACTCCGTATAAATATGGGTTTTTTTATCAGTCTGATCTGGATCTACACTGTTCACTTCAAGGTACGAAATATTATTTAATGAATCAAAAACCAAACAGTGCTGATCCTGATAAGATTGTACAGATTTGCTGGCTGATCTGGATCAACACTGTTTGCCCATGGATAATAGCCATATCCCATGGAGTAATGCCCATGTGTGACCAGTGCGCAGACTGAACAAGCTCTATGCTGTTTGCTTTTCAGATTTGTTGAGATATTTATTACCACAAATGTTTGTGCAGTTGATCTGGATCTACACTGGTCACATATGGTACATAAGCCATATCACTTGGAGTATGGGGTTAAACAGGCTGTTCTAATTAGCATATCAGACAATGTAGCTCATTAGCCGAATAAGTATTACCTTTTAGAAAAAAAATAAGGAAAATTTATATAAATCCAATGAACATTGCACAGCCGAAGTTCTACAACATGTACAAGGTGCGGTTATCGATTGATCCATACAGTTACCATCGTAACCTCATGTCTAGTTACACTAGTTACATGAGCCTTTGCCTTTAAAATATCATGTTTTCAGAGAATACTTTGTCACTTTAATGCAAAAATTACGTAAGTACCATTTAAATATGAAGAACATACACTGCTATTGCACATAGGCAAGAACATTAAGTTACATAGCTGAAACAGATCTAAACACAGGAAAAATATTAAGATTTTATTCTTAATCCTAGTTCTTACTGTAGTTTGTTTTGAAAATAAACATTAGAAACATTAAACATTATCAGCATCCTTATGTATTATTATAAGGATGTTCACTACATTTCAAGTCAATTTAACAATTTCATGTATAGTTTTGTTTATACTCTAGTTGTTTATATTTCCAAACTGACCTACAGCAAACCCAGCTGGAAGGCATATTATTGTTTCCATGAACTTTTGTAATGATTGTTTGCATCTTTTGAAGTGGGCATACTTAATCAAATACAATTAAAGGCCTTGTACGTCAATTGTACATCTGATACAAATGTCCAACTTAAACATGATTCTGCTCTAAAGTTTCCAATGTAATACAAGATAGTTTTAAACTTAATTTCACAATACATAAAACTTTGTGTTGCTTAAAAGTAAGAATTTTTTGATTGCTATATTTGTACTGCTTTCACCTGCTGAGGAAAGAAATTTTGTCACATTTATGACTGGAGCATGACATTGTACAAAGATCAGTTTGATCAGGATCTACAATGTTATAAAACTGAGAAATTGTAAGCCAGTCTCAAATCTCAGTTATATAACCTTCAGCCCAGGGTCTACAATGTAAGCTATTCTTATAACAAATTTAACTGTTTACTAAATATGATATGGCAGTAATCCATGGGCAAACAGTGTAAATCCTGATCAGCTGGCTTATCCTGTTTGTTTTTTATTCATTAGATATTTCTGATCAAGGAGCAAACAAAGTAGATTCTGATCAGATGGCACAGATGTTCCTGCTGATCTGGATCTACACTGTTCAAACATGTATTACAATGTGTATATATGAAGTAAAGGTTTTATTAATAAATTTTTGTAAAATACATCATATGAACTATGAATAAAATGGCCAATTGGTGAGTCAATAACACTAACTCAGAACTTAAAGGTTAACATACCATAAAACTCCTTTTAAATGTCCCCGGGGTGTTACATATTCTGAAAGGAAAGCCCTTATTATTTATTTTTATTATTAATTATTTATTCTAGCATAAGATTCTGAAGGATATTGGATATACTTAGGCTTTTAAATTTTGGCAGTAGAAATAACCTGGTAAATTTATAAACACCTTTATACTAATACAGGTATTTTTATTAATTTTTTCCTCTAAAAATAGCATGGGGGCATTTATTAGGGGATGTGCCTTAAAAAGGAATTTTAAGGTATACAGCATAATATTTGGTAAAACAGATATATTTACCTTCCCTCTTTAAATACATGTACGTCCATTATAGAATAATAACTTAATAATAATATTCCATTTAAAAAACTTGATATTTGGTAAAATAATATTTATCATTAAAACATATTTTATTAAAACTGTAATAATCCCATACAAATCGAATTTTCACTGTCTGCTGAGAGTATTATGTCAAAATATTGGTACAAGTTTACACAATATCAGTGATTCACAATACTCTAAATAATCCAAAAGTTTTGAATATCAAAAATAATTGTAGTGGGCGGAAAAGTATAAACATACATGGATTGACACAGTATCAGGTCAAGCTTGCAGTCAGATCAGACCAGGTTAAAACTAATTGTGTGTGGACGATCTATTGATTGTTTCAACTCAATATGAACCAATATATAGACACCTTAAACCAATCAGATACTGTACTTATAAAACCGATTTCGTGTGTGAATCTGCTGTAATAACTTGAGACTTAATTTTCTTTAACGTGAATGTTACAGGCAATTTTACTGTACATTATTGTTAAGTAGAGAGTCTCTGTCACATGATAATCCACATTAATTTTTAATTTTCAATAGGAAATTAGCTTAGCCCTTTCCTCCATATGCACAGATTTTTACGCATGTGCAACCAGTGTATATCCAGATCAGCCGGCACATTTGCCCCATCTGATCAGGATCTGCACTGGTCTCAGTTTGGTCAGAAATAACCTAATGAATCAAAAAGCGAACAGTTTAGATCCTGATCAGATGCACATCTGTGCCATCTGATCAGGATCTAAACTGTTTACTCTCGCAATTAAGGTGTATCTATGGAGGAAAGTGTTAACAAAATATAAAATTTTGACATTTTAATGATTGCTACTGGAAAGTATGGTAAGAAACCATTTCTTATATTTTTTATTCGAACAGCCAAAAATGTAGACCCTGTTCAGACTGCACATTATTTTGTACCATTCAAAATGGGTCTACACTGGCTGCAAATATAACACTAGAATGTGTCCTTGGACACTGATGCCCCCAGTGCTGCAACAAAAGTTGTAATAACAAAGGGCCATTACTCTGGTAAAAATGGTCGCAGGAAAAATTCCTTTCTTTACGATCATCTACACATCCTGCTTGATCATCTGTGCAAGTTTAAAAGAAATCCACCTTATAGTTTAGGAGGAGTTGATGCCACAAGATTTGGGGACATACGGAAGGACAGAGATACAGACAGATGGACGAGTGCAACTCTATATGCCTCCATAAAAAACTGCGCTGAAGCAGTTAACCCTTTACTCCATCAGATATGTCGCTTATTCATGTGCATTCTCGATTTTGACCTCTTTATCCTGTTTTCCGGTACCGATCATACTTTGGTCAGGGGGGTTGCCGATTAAATGGAAAGGTATAGAGCGTAATGAGCAAAAAAAAATGTTTTACAATGGTAAACGTTAAAATTAGCAAACTTTTAAAATATTTTATTTGTTTTAGGAATAAATGTAACTTGTCATAAAAATTATCTAATGCGGTACTTAAATGTATGTTTTTTCATTCTTTATCAACCTTTACGGATGAAGCTAATGCCGCTATCACAATTCTTAACTGAGAAAACTGATAAAGTAACATAAAATGAAATTATTTTTGGTGTCACTTAGTATATTTTAACATATGCAGTAACTGTCTACTGAAATGTTTGTTGATTTCAATAAATATTTTAAAATATGATCAATTTTACGCATAGCTGCTATGTCATTATACATAAGCGTACCCCCCTGACCGATTGTACGGAAATACCGACTTCCGTTGTTTAGACACTAATTTCGAAATGGTCAATACAGTTTAGTTACGATCAGGTAACACAGCTGTGTATTCCGATCAGGATCTACACTATTTGCTTTTTTATTTATTAGGTTTTTTCTGACAAATAAGTTTATTTGTTAGTCAAGCTGTATCACAGGTTAAGAATTATCATCTTAAATTTACCTGTTTTGACCATACAATATGGATTAAATGGTTGTTCAGTATCCACTAGTTGTTCAAAGTACCGTAATGGTATATAGATCGTTACTGTTAAAGGATGCAAACATATTCAATGATCTCAAACAATTTAATATATACTGACTGAATGTGATTTGTAGCCAAAAAGCTAATGGTTAGTTAAAGGAATGTCACTACTCATTCTTAATGTATTGAAAGATTTCAAATCTTATAACACTTGCAGTAATCTTCCTTTCAGCCATCAGGAATCGGATAAGATTTTTTTTCAAATTCATTTAACCCTTTACTCCATATATACAGGTTTTATCACAACTAGTGCAAACACTGTTACTTTTCTTGGTCAGAAATAACCTAGTAATGATTAAAAAAATCAAACAGTGTAGATCTTGATCAGATGGCATGAATGTGCTGGCTTATCTGGGTCTACACTGTTTGCAAATGCAATAAAATGCATAACTGATTCAGGGATTAAAAAAGGTACAGTCTCCTTGACCAAGTGGTTAAGGCCTCTGCGAAGAGAGTGGGAGGTGGAAGGATTGAGACTGACCAGGACTTTGTTCTTGTGTGGTTATTAAACATCCAGCTACAGACTGCCAGTTAGGCACCTGGCACATAGGATAGGATTTGGGAAGTAACAATGTATAGGAAAACATTGTCTCATAAGCCTCAGTGGCTTGGCCCTTGAAATATGTGTGACTCTATAATAAACACATGTTTCATTATTCTATAATAAACACTTACTTATAAAGGATTAATTACCTAATGGGTATTTTTCAATAGGAAAGGAAAATAAAGCTAAAAATATAAACCTGCCCTGACCATCAAGTCCTTACACACAACCACATTACAAACATCTGCAACCAGTGTAGAGCCTGATTAGTCTATCGTGATCCACCTTACCAGTTAGATCAGGGTCTACACTGTTTTCTATTTAGTAACAATAAATTAACTGGTCCATATTTAAACAAAAAAGTCAATAACAGATATTAACCCTTTATTCCCTAGATATGACTATTACTGCATTTAAAGTGAGCCATTTGATCTGTGCCCAAGCTGTGCCCAAGGTTATAAAACTGAGCATGGAAACCAGTCTCAAATCTCAAGCATCTGATTGGCTGAAATGGCGACTGGTCGCCATTTCAGCCAATCAGATGCTTGAGATTTGAGACTGGTTTCCAAACTCAGTTTTATAACCATCTGATCTGGATCTTTACTGGTGGCATGTGTGATAAAACAATATAAAATAATAAAATTCCAAATTGAAAGCATTTGAAATAAACCTTATATACATGTAAACTATAATAATACAACATAAATTCTGCTCATAGTTAATTAAAGAAATGAAATCATGTTTATTCATACATTCTCTGTAATATCCCAAAATATCTTAATATATGTACAAACCTGTATTTGATAATTTCATAACATATTTCACAACAGTGACCATTGCAGTCACTTGGGAAACAAATGCCATCTGGGAAAGCAGGGAAGTTAACCAGCACAGAATGTTAACATTTGTAGACTCAGATCACATCTGCATGGTCTAAGTCTAGACACTTACTGCTCAGCTATATTTAATAAATCAAATTAATAAAGTTATTGAAAAAACCTCTATTGAGAATATAAGGACTGGCTAAGAATGAAAGAAAGTGGAGTCCAATACATCAATGTAGTGGGTTAAAGGTTTAGAGAAACAAACTGTCAGAAAATACATTTATCTTGGAAAAAGAACCTGACACAGTTGCAGTTCAAACTCAAGTATCAATATCTATCCAGGAAAACTTAGAGGGAGACTTGGGAGAATAGTCTCCCATCGTCCAGAACATCTCCCTCTGCTCAGGACAGAGAGGTTTTCTCTAAATGTTTCATACAGAAAGCCAAAATCCTAGATGACTACTCTCTAAAATAGGAATCAAAGCGCTGAAAGCGTTGAAATACTGGCGCGCTGATTGAATCGAACATGCCCTGCACAGATATCATTACTGTAAACATATGAAACTATGTGTGATTTTTTCATTAAACTTTGTGACAGTTACTATCATCAACATTAGCAATCTCACTAAAGTCAGATATAACAAACTGTTAGATCTGATGACGACCCTCAGACACCGTACATAAGCTATAGCGGTTTTCCCCGATAATATTTTTAGAAATTGTCAACACAGGAAGCATGATCTATAACGTTCGCAAAATGATCTGAAGATGTCATTACCACGCCCATTCCGCATCCAGCAGAGGACAGGTACATGTGATAAAATTCATTGGACTGGTGCAAGTGATAAAATCTAAAACCTGTCTAATGCTCTACTTGATTTGAGCGCACATACTGCGGATTGGCTTTGTGAAATTTTTTTTTTCGTAGTTTTGGTTAGATTTTATTTGTAACATATGAAAGATGACAACATAAGAAAAATAAATTATCCGAAATTGTGAGAAAAGGTGTTTTTATATGTGATAGATGAGACATAATTTAAACAATTCTAAACTTTTTGGAGACCTCTGGAGACGGGGTCTGAGTTCAGTATTCCACCGTAGACAACGTTAAGCTGTTTATTGGGTATTCTTTAGTAATCAAAATCAATGCATTATTATTATTATCCAGCTTTCAGGATGAACAGCATAGAACTCGACGGGGGCGATCGAAGTTCTCCAATGAAATTTAAAAAAAACTTGATTTGCTCCCTTTAAATATTTTAACCCAGCAAAAAGATTCCAACTTTAATATTGTACCGTTTTTTTTTCTAGTCAAATTAAACAACTAAAACGGTCAACCAATGCATGAGTTTTCTCCATGGTAAAAAATGATATTTATGGGGGCTTTTTTTGTTGTTTTTTTTTGTATTTACACATTATCGATCAAACTGAATTAAACCGGATTACGTCTTATGCACCTGAAATGTGTTAATCTATCGCCAGTTACTAGTTTACCACGTTCTGACTTAATACGCACTTCAGAAATGTGATTCGCTGTTTAAAAGGTCCTTATCTAAAGAAGCACATGGCACCTTTTTGTAGTTCACACGTTTTCTGTTTCTTTAGTTTAAACTTACTAGTGTGAATCTTGCAACAGAGGTGACTGTAACAGTTTCTTTGTAAAATGATGTACAGTTTTGCCCAAAAGCGAACACAAGAAAGAGATGCAGAACGAAATTCAGTACAGCCTCAAAATCCCAAATATAGCAGCGTCCAAAGTATACGTCTCCACATTTTAACAAAAATACTGTAAACGGTTTTCGCACAATAAGGAACCGGTGCCATGTATCAACAGGGACCGTTCTTTTATAACATTTGTTAAAACACTTTTAAATTGATATTCCACATTAATATGGCGTTTTCATGTGTCGCTGTCAAGACTGCTTTACACTACTGAACCATCGGAAATGAAATGGACGGGTCCAGTGTGTAAAAATCGTCAAAATCTCCCTTGTAAATTACTCACAACAAAATGTTAAACAAGTGGGTCAATACACATTGACAAAAAACAAGCTTTTCTGAAACAATCCATATTATTCTGATTTCTTTTGAACTTGAAACCGGTAAAGAAAACGATAACATGTTCCGTCACATTTTTCTTTGAAATCAAAGTAACGATGGTAAACAGAAATTGATGCGTTTGCAATAAATGTTACATAAAATTTTGATAAAAAGCTTACGAGGCACCGTTGTACGGGACAACAAGGCAACACGAAACGCAATTCGCACAACAAGGCACCGTCCTGATTCGTCACCGTGATTACATTACAATTAATGCAATACTACATAAACACATATATCTTCAGTTAAATACGTCTTAAGCAGGCTGTAAACACTTTCCATGGTTTAAAATACTAAGTTTACTTTCACTTTTGCGATTTTGTAGGCGACAATCTGATTGGTTCAATGGGTTAGTAATAAAAGCACGTTTAAGTTACTCGTCGTCAGATCCTGATAGCGTAGCGGTTTTCAGGAGATGATTTTAATCAGGTTGCAACATTAGCAAATAATTCTGTATATTCAGGGATTTCAATAGATGCAGGTACTTGTATTTTGATGCAAGGAAATTAGGTTTTCCACTTTCTTTTCACCTGAATCTTAGGCGGGGGTCTTTTTGATGCAGAAGCGTATGATTAGTGGTTAAATTTTGCAAGAATAACGATGATCAGGCTCCGCCACAACTGAGTATTGTCAACAATGAAATGCACAAGGCTCACGTACCTTAAGAGACTGAAACAGTTACAATCTTAATTTTTACGTCGATCGCAACAATGCATTAACAAAAATATTCGCCAACTTACTGACGGTCTCCCCAGGATTTTTGGAAGGGTTGTCGCTGGATATTTCGTGGATATAAGCTCGCGAAACTTTATTTTTTAACTATAATTTTATACAATTTTATATTTGTACCAAAGTTTACTGCAAAAACTGTATATAGTACATAGATGTTTTTTTTTTTATCTCTTTAGAGCCAAGAAAGGTACAAAGTTAAAAAACATAAATAATGTGAAACAATGTGTAAACAGTATGTCAACATGTGTTTTAATAACATAAACTGATCTGATCTCATCAAGTTACAATGTCAACTATATACTCTGTATAGTTAGTTTTTCACCTTCATTGTCCAAGATATCTCACACATATCAAACTCAGTGTTTCATAACAACTGACAGAATTAGGATTAAACTTTCAGAAGCCTCCTTTTTTCTTGGGCCCAAGCGCTGACTGCCTTATTATAATCAAACTTCAGTACATCAGGACCTTCCATGGATATCATTAACAATGAATTTAATGTTGAATTGTTAAGCCTGCTTCTAAGCTTAGTCTTCACTCTTGATAAGGTGGAAAAACCCCACTCACAATCTGAAATTAAATTAATTTACGATACCAGTAAACATATAGATAGCTTCACATATATAAAAATAATATCATAATAGGTATTCAGTTAACACAAACAGGTATAATAAATTATGTAGTGCACCCCAAGAACCTGGTTTAAACCCCTAGTAGCAAATTATTTTGCTACTGACTGTTCCAAGGCGCTAACCCATACGGTTCCCCTTTTTTGTTAAACAATCAACAAACAAATCATTTATTTTCCTCCCTTCTTTTTGCTGCAGGGGAGGCTGTGTTTTATGAGTGTGGCGATTCCTGATATGCATATTTCCCTTTTTATATATAGTAGCATGAAATTGAGTTATTTTATTTATTTAATGCAAGTCACAAGGCTAAGTAAATATATATAAAAATACATTGCCAACTTCTTGCAACCAGAAGTAGACTTTCTTCCACTTAGGATCGACACCTGACTGGATCGAACTGGCTGTTCGAGGTAGCCGGCGTTGATTCAGTGTCTCAGCATGTTGGGGTACCGCGTCCGGCGTCGGAGTAATTTCACGACGTGAAGGGGTACTTGGCGTCGTAAGAGTCGCTCTTGAAGGGCTATCCGGAAATGATCTCGATCTAATTTCTAGAATTTTGAAGTTCAGAATGCCCGATGGAGTTGGCATCAGCCTCACAAGGCCGGTTTCTCTTGAAATAAGATAGAATTGACGAGTCGTCGTTCTTTCGCGCATGCATACTTGAAAATGTGTCCGACGAAAATGAACTGATCGTTACGATGATAGCGCAGTAAAATGCCACAGAATGTATTTCTTTTGCAATTTAAGTTCTAAATGCAACTTGCCAATAGATTTGTTTAAAACAAATCCATTATCGCACAATTATTTTCATACATGTATACAGTACAATTTTCGAAGTGTTTGTCTTCTAATCACAGAACTAAGAATAACCAAATAATTACTCATGATCGCATCTCATTAAAATCATTGAACATTATGTTAAACACCGCTATTAATTGAGAATATCAAGAGTCAACAGAGCCAAAATACCATCAAACGACACTGACAGACTTGCGAATTCACCACGTGGAGAGGCGGAGTTATCCAGCTGATAGTAAAGAAATCGATTGTGATTGGTCAAATCGCCCATTGCTTAACCTTGAATGAGGTGTGTATTGAAAAGCGACCTGTGTTTACAATGCAAGAAACAGAAAATTATGTCATGTCGATTTTGAATAAACGGATGTCGGCGAATTTAACACTTGTTGGAAATAGATCAAAGCTTGTTAACGGTTGTCTGGGGAGAACACTGGGACCCGGCCCGGTCCTTGTTAGCCGAGTTAGCAAAATCTCGATCCACAACTACTCCAACCTAACCAAAATGGCAACCCACGCTATCTCCCGCTTGTCACGTGACTGATTTGTTTTTAATCGTTCTTTTAATATCCTTTCATAGTTGTTCGAATCACAACATTAAATTGTTTTCTTGTTTTTATTTGTAGAGTTATCTTTCAAAGTTCGCATTCCTTCTCGAAATATTTGTATTTTCTTAAAATGCACTACTTTTTATGCCACACAACTACGAAATCTTTCAGGCGTAACTAAACTACTCATTCATATCCAGTTGCTTGTTCACTGCCGTAGCTGGTCATGATTTCACTCTTCATTGTTCGATGGAATTTTTGGCATGGATGCTCCAAAATAACATGGAAACTTACTATCAATCGCTCAGAATTCGTGGAATGGTGTGCTGCATTGTGGTTCACACTTGTGCAGAACATTTCGGCCTGCTCTCGCGGTGACCACTTACTTGATACGCTCTCGTGGTCGCAATGATACACCCGAAGTTAAGGACTGCGCGTCGCAGAGTTCACAGCATCGTTAGTTAATACTGGCGCATGTGCGCCAGTATAAAAACTAAGAACAGTGGAATTGCGATAACTCGAAACCCGGTAACTCGAAATGACGGTTTAATTCGAAGTCGGCCGCCGGTCCCGTCAATTTTCCTTATATATTCAACTAAAAAAAGTTGCGATAAATCGAAACGCGATAATTCGAAATTTGCAATATCTCTAACATATTAATAAGTCCCTTGAATAAGAAATAAGCACAATTTAATTGCTATAACTCGAAGTACATTTATTGACACGGTTTTTCACACCTCCCGCGAGAATGTTCAGAGTCTTTTGTTTATCGCCAACTTGTTAACAAGAGTTGTTAGTGGCACATCATTGTAATGATATGAGTTTTAAGCAAACAATAAGAGTGATTTGTCTCAAATTAGTGTCAGGCAAACATTTGGAGTTGTTAATTTTCCTTTCTATAAAACGTCCTTTAATTTTCCGATTTCTGTATTTGTCAAAGTTCTCTAGTCGAATACTGTGACTCCCGTGTTGCTTTGTAATATTGTATTTGTAACACGTCATGATCTGTTGTTGTTCGTAAATAAATATGCACTAGTTGTTTGAGAACATCTATTTTTATGCATAATTTATTGTGAATATATCTGCATGTATGTCGTAATGCCATTGTGTGTTTACTAATTGAATGATGATGCACTGTATACATATGTCTTGTGTTGGTACAATGATATTTGTTAAAATTAATTTGTTAAAATGTTGTTTCTTCGTCGATCTTTTTGTATATAATCATGAAAATAAAACTGAGTAATAAAATAATTTAAAACATAATTTCTTGTTTTATTGAGCAAACCTTACAACAAACATTTGTTACGTACGTACCATATGAAAACTCGCATGGTATTCGGGAAAGTCTAAGTCGCGATAATTCGAAGTTCGCGATAATTCGACTGTATATCTCCCTGTTCTGGAAACCTAAGCTAGTATCTGCTATCATGACTTGTAACTCAATTACCCACTTTTAGACAAATATATTTGGATTGAAAAACATAAATGAACATTCTTAAATCCAAATCTGAGATCAGTGGCCAGTGTAGAGCCAGAGCTGCCTGCACATCTATGCGGTCTCATCAGAATCTTCTTAAGTTGTTTCACGATCAGAAAATAACTGACTGACTAAAAATGAACAGTGTACACGGTGCCTATCCATATCGGCTGTTTCTTTACGAACTTCGCTATATCGGCTGTTTCTTTGCTTCGGCATCGGCTATTCTTTGCTAATAACAATTCTTTGCTAATAACAATGGATCGAGAGCATATGTTAGAGATTCCAGACGCAAATGTTACAGATATAAGGTATATTGTACAAAAAAGGTTGTGCACGGAACATTAGAATGTCTAAACTATGCATTGTAGTGTTTACTTTTTAAATGTCGGCGATGTGGAGTTCTGTGCTAAAACTGCAATATAGAATGTACATAGGCTATACATATCAAATAAGTGTTTTAACCTTGTTAAAGTTTGGTAAAGCTTTATTATTGTTAGACATATCTATTAGCATTTTCATAAACATTTAGCAATGTATGCATTAACCTTACATAAAAAGGATACTAACACAGTTGCAATAAACCTTAAGGATTCTCGTTCAACTTCGAAGTCCACTGCTCATGTAACGTTAATTTACATTCTTATAAGGAGAATGCAGTGAAAAAATTCTAAATTGTCCATAATACAGTGAGAAAACAGGTGCCTAAGTAGTCATTATCGTTGAGTCTACCTCTGCGCAATGCAGAGAGTCAGCCTGTGCATCAAAAACCGGTGAGCAGAGAGGCCGCCGGTGCCCCAATTAAACCGAAAGTAAAGGGTTTTGGATAAATCTATTAATGTTTCTTCCTATTTGTAAGTATTTTTGGAAGAATATTGAAGAAATGAATATAATATCGCTCGATACGTTAGATATCAAAGCAAACACTCGTTATAGACTGCGGAAAAGCTGGATCTGCGCTCTACGTCGGTGTATCGTCAACTAGTTTCATCGAGATTTCGGCCACAATCGCCGACATTTAAAAAGTAAACACTACAATGCATAGTTTAGACATTCTAATGTTCCGTGCACAACCTTTTTTTGTACAATATACCTTATTTCTGTAACATTTGCATCTGAAATCTTCGACATATGCTCTCCATCCATTGTTATTAGCAAAGAATAGCCATTGCCGATGCAAAGAAACAGCTGATATCGCGAATTTCGCAAAGAAACAGCTGATATGGATAGGCACCGTGGTGTATTTCCTGCTCAGACTGCACATGGTGCACAGGTTGATAGGAAAAGATAAAAGATAAAGTAATATGTGGCCACACATTGTTTGCATATGGGATAGTAGTCATATGCATGAAGTTAAGGGTAAATCAATTTGTATTATAGTTAAATCATTAATGGATTATTATTATTATGATTATTATTATTATTATTATTATGCACACAACAGCCTCCACAATGTATCTAACCTTGAGGGTATCCTGTATCCTGTTACATCATACTAACATCCTTATACAGTAGACACTGTTTAACTTTAAAAGTTTCACAAGTTGAAAGGAAGATAACATGATACTTTATCTAAATATAATATCCCAAATTTTTGTTGTGCATTTTATGAATATAATTTAGAACCTGTGTTGTTAGTTTCCTGGTTAACCTTTTCCTCCATATATATTCCGCCTTTATGACGTGGGCAAACAGTGTAGATCCAGATCACCTAGTACATCCATGCCAACCGATGAGGACCTGCATTGCTCGACTTTTGGTTTATTAGCACATTTCTGAACAAAGAGCCAAAAGTGCAGATCCTGATCACCATGTTATTTAGTCGATAGCGTTTTATTTAATTATATCTGATTGAGTACTTCAAGAAAAACGTGTATCGGTAAAATCACAGTGACTGTAATGTGTGAAAAACTCTGAAAGCCAGATGACATGTTAAAGATTCCCTTGGTAAAATCAGTGTCACCCTTAATTGGCAGCTTGGTCTCACCTGCCACAGAGGGTATGTCACTTGACTAAGGTGTGAAAACTGAAAGCATGATGCCATGTTTGAGATTCTTACATATCAGTGCGGTTTATATTTAGATGATGACGGTATCTATTTTTAGAACAATTGATTCATAACACCATCTGCAAAGTTCAAAACAAGACCTAACTATGTCATTTCAGTGTAAATTAACGCAGTAATGTATAAAATACACCAATCTTCAGTCAAATATGTTTTACACCGGTAGCAATATATACAATACAACATTCATTATGTACCTTCGTGATTTTGTAGGCGACAATTTTACTTGAAGTTGTTGATAAAGTGGGTTTTAGTGACTCGTCATCGGTCCCGATAGCTTAGCGGTTTTCAGGAGACAATTTTAATCAGATTGCTGCAGCTATCAACACATATCACAATCAACTAAAACAAACTGCTTTGAACTTTGCATCTCCCCATCAAAATGCTCTATTGGGAATTTTTGGAGACAATGGTATAAAATAACATCAAGCATGCTCAACTTTTTTGAAAACTCTAAAATGAAGAGATCAGAGAAATTAAAGTGCCAATAAATGAAATAATGCTTTAACTGGGATGCCAGAGTATGGTAAAAAGAAAGCAAAACAAGGTAAATCTGTTAGCTCATGCTCACAAGTGATACCCCCCGCTTTGAGAAATATGACTTTCAAAACGTAATTTGCATTGTTCATATGTATAAAGGGTGTTTCCGAGAATTCACCTATATATAAAAAATAAATATATAAAATATCTGGCTGCTGCATTTTATAGTTGCTTAGAAAACTGCGACGGAAAATGTGCATGTATGTGAACTATGTGTAAAAATTTAAGTAATTGATAAACAGAAGGTATATTAGCAATGAGCATAAAATCGCTTTACAGCATATGGGACTATAGGATAAAGCAATATGCAAAATATCAGGCTGCTGCATGTTAAAGTTGCTTAGAAAAGTGCAATGGAAATTTTGTTACTGACGAACAGATGGAAGAACGGACAAAGGTAAAACAGTATACTCCCCTCTTCTCCAAAGCGGGGTTATAAAAATCAGTCACCTTCATTTTATTGAAGATTGTAAAGACTGTAAAGAAACTCGACCCCCCCCCACCCCGCTTCCAAACCCCCGAAAAAGGTTGGCTTCAGTTTAAGTCAGTTAAAAATAATAAATGAAAAAAAATACAGAGGGAGAGGGTGTCCAAACAACTTTATTCTTGGTTTCAGTAATGTATTAAAAACAAAACAATCATATTTTTTTATCTTTGGTGTGTCACCCTAATCTATATTACATAATAATCATATTGGTTTTATTACATGTGCCAACAGTATGGATCCTTCTGTGCCATCGGATCAAGATCTTCACTTAATAAGAAGTGAAGAGTGTTGATCCAGATCTGCCAGTCCATTTGTGCTGTCTGATCTGGATCTTAGCACTGCTTGCACTTGCAATAAAACCTGCATGTATGTAGTTAGAGGTTAAAACTAACCAAACACAATGATTCATCTAGTATTAAACTGTTATCATTTGTCAGTATAATTAAACAATATATGTATCTTACAACTGCTGCAGTTTTTAAGTGATTGTATTTCTTTATTTAGTAAATAATATTATATATTCATAGCACACTCAACACCACAGCTTTGTATTATGAAGAACATTTGCTATTACTCTGAAATTCATACTCTGTGATCAGGCAAATGATTGTACGAAAATCTTTGTTATGTTACTGTTACTGATTCACTTTTTATTACATAAATATGATTCATGGTGGCGGGATATCGGTTGCAAATCCTAGCTAGTCATTGGTTTGGAATTGGTTGTCACTTCTGATGTGATTTCACCAGTTTATAAATCAATTCAGTGTTTCATTTACAAAACGCTTTCTGAGCAATAACAAAATTACTAATACTATCGTCTGCTTTCTGCTACAATCTATAGTAACTCAAAATTTGACAGGGATTGCTTTCTGTTTTATCAATAATTACTGCCCCTACCAAGTTTCAACCACCATTCCACTTTGTCAGCTCATTCCTTTTTTTGGTACAAAGCTGATGTCAAATGAACACATTTTCGGAATCACAGCAAATGATTTATTGTTTCAATCTTATGTAAGGACTAAATAACTTAATTCATTCTTTTAGGTGATCCTTATGAAAATTTGAGTAGTATATATAAAAGTTGTTGTTTAAAAAACAAATAAATCGTTCTTCACTTCTTTTCTTTTTTTTGATGCACTTATTAAAAATAGGATGAAAGATCGATGCTTAGCGAAAAAATTACACATACCAAAAGATGTAGTAAATGGCACTAAATGCCACCAATGTCGAACATGTAATTTCATCACTAGTACAAATACATGACTATTTTTGCAGTCTTTACAGTCAATGCTTAGCACCAATATAAATATATAAATATAAATAGAGTATGAGAAAACGACAACTTCAAGTATACACGATAAAATGATATCATCTGATCTTCAGAGCATCACAAACATAAAAGCTATGTTCGACAAAAGTAGATCCAGATCAGCCTGCACATGTGTCATCTGATCTGGATCTACACTGGTCTCATCTTGGTCAGAAAAAAATTATCTGAAAGCGAACAGTCTAAATCTTGATCACAGATGTGCAGGCTGATCTGGACATCACATTACCTTGGATGAACATCTGTTAAAGCACATATAATTATATAGAGTAAAATAATCATATTTGCAACCAGTGCAGACTCAGATCAGGCAGCAACACCAGCATGAGCAGGAACTCTACTGTTTGTTATCCACTTTATGTACTTAAAGAAATTAGAAACACAACTTCTTTACACAACAAATATATTTCGTGTTTAAAGAAGTTGCATTTCTAATTTCTTTAAGTATATATAAGTTGCTGTAAACATTTGTATGAACAACAAATGGTCTTTCACAAATTATAAAAAGAAATATGAAGAGTCATAAGATTAAACTATTTTGAAAAAATTACAACAAAAAAAAAGAAAATATAAATAAACAAGAATAAAATTGCTGATGACAACTTTTGTCACAGCAATGTTAATTTAATGCAATAAGAGGTCTAACAAAAAATACAAATTCATAAAATTACCTGTATCAAGAATATCCAAAAGTTCCCAATAATTCGTATCACCATTTCTGGCTGTTCAATAAATACCAGTTCACAGAGCTGATCTCTCCAATATTGGACTGATAGGTTAATCTGGAACAACAACAATGTAAAATAGTGGTATCTAACAGAAATTGAAAGCTACCATGAAACTGGTCAATGAAATAATCAGAAAAAATCAATCATTGATGTAACTGATATTGAATTCCCTGGCAAGCATAAAACTTAATGCAATGTAAAACAGATTATACCTTCTTAACCACTAACCCCATATAATCATATGCTTTTATGGCAACAGGCTAACAATATTGATCCAGATCTGCCAGCACATTCAAACCAGCTGATCAGGATCTACACTGTTTGCTGTTATGATTAATTGGGATATTTCTTACCAAGAAGAGAATATAGAAGATCCTGATCAGACCACAAGGTTGTGCCAGCTGATCAGGATCTAGATTGATCATGCATGCAATAAACTACATATATTTGGAATAAAAGGTTAATAAATTTAAATTCTGACATGTAACACAATGTAAAATATATTATAACTTCCAAGTTAATTTGAACTCTGACATAAAAATTGTGCTGTTCATGCAAAATAAAATAATATTATGAAACAATATCAACCAATCACCCAATCAGCTGGCCTGATAAGAATCTTCACGTTCTCTTCTTGATCAGAAACAACCTAATGAATCTAAAAGCAAACAGTGTAGATCAGAGAGCAAGGATGTGCCAGCTGATCTGGATATACAATATTTGCCCAGGGTACATCAGCCATATCCCATAGAGAAAAGGGTTAACTGAAGAATTTAATCTTTAATAATGACTTCCTTTTATAAGAGAGCTTAACTCAATTAACCCAATTGCCAACTTCATGAGTATTATCATGCAAATACAAAATCAGCAATGACAAAACTCATTATTCCACATAGAGAAAAGATGGATGAGTAATTAAGACACATTAGAAAAAGAACTTTCCCTGCTTGATAATGGGAGTATCATAACTCTGTTCTTCCATTTTATCACATGGCTGACCAATGTAGTTTCAAATAAGACAGAATATTTAATATTTGTGCGTTCTGGCCCCCAATTCCTCAATTATAATTTGATGGTATTCTCTGTCACCTGGAAAAATCCCTTTATAAAATCCCACAATAAGAATGAATACAGTAGAATTCGGTTATTTGAATAGTCCATTTGTCAGAACCCTTGATTCAATTAAGCGGAGTATTATAATATACGGAGCTTACAAATTCTATCCAGTTTTTGGTTTCGTTCGTATCTCTGCCATTTTTTGCCGGTGCGTCATGAGGAATACGCACTTGTGAAAATCACTTACGCCGTAACTACAGCGTAACGTTAATAACTACATGTGGGGAAATCAAAAATAAAAAGATATTGTAAATAAATACACTGCGATCTGTTATATCGCGATATCCAATAAAATGCGCTTGGTCCGTGGATCTCATTTTTTGTACATTAACAATCTATATGTTTGTTCATTCTTCGTGGCAGGTAAAAAGATCAAATGATTAAATCAACGTTGCTTACAAATTCATGAAACGCACGCTTTTTTCGTGTCGTATTATGTCATTATCGGCGAAGGTTGTTTATTACATTTGTATGCAGGGATTTAAGAGGCAATTTACAAGTTTACCAACGGATACAATTTAACGTCGACCATATGAAAGTGTTTTTTTTTACAATTCAGTTGCTTCTAATTTGACATGAAACCACTTTGTGACGAACAATAGCCAACAAATAGGTGAGAAAAACACCAAGCTGATACTGTACTGGCAGAATTTCGTTCACGTGACAAACAGCAAATTAGCGAAAATTAATGCAAGCCGCTAACCATAATAGACATTGAGCAGGAAACGTCAAAACAGTTTGTTGTTCTGACATTACCTGCTCATCGACCTACCGAGCAAGTATTTTTCTGTTTTATGTTTCTTGTCTTTTTACGAATAAAAAATTTTTATTCAAGAATTTCATGTATTCCATAAAACGTTATCATCTAATGAACAAAAACAAATGAAAATTCTTGATGCGGGGAAACCCCGTTATGTGACGTCATTGCTATAAATGTACACGGTAAACACGCGTGCCAGTGAACGGATGTCATTATTTTAAATAGGTGATAAACAATGACAATAAATTTATTGAGTTTACCGGATAATGAACATTGCCTTGGGACAGAAACGTGTGAATTTCAAGTAGGATTAGCGTCGTAAGGCAATCTCACTAAAGTCAGATATAACAAACTGTTAGATCTGATGACGGCCCTCAGACACCGTACATAAGCTATAGCAGATTTCCCCGATACTATTTTTAGAAATTGTCAACACAGGAAGCATGACCTATAACTTTCGCAAAATGAAGATGTCATTACATTACAATTAATGCAATACTACATAAACACATATATCTTCAGTTAAATACATCTTAAGCAGGCTGTAAACACTTTCCATGGTTTAAAATACTAAGTTTACATTCACTTTTGCGATTTTGTAGGCGACAATCTGATTGGTTGAATGGGTTAGTAATAAAAGCACGTTTAAGTTACTCGTCGTCAGATCCTGATAGCGTAGCGGTTTTCAGGAGATGATTTTAATCAGATTGCGTCGTAAGGCGTTGTAAGGTGGGAAAGTGCTATCTTAATAAACGAAATGCATGCGGTGACCTATTCAAATAAAGAGATTTTTTAGCATAGAAATAGATAGAAATGGTTTTGTGTTTTAATATTCTACTATATTAAGCGAAATATTCAAATAACCCCTATTCAAATAAGTGGAATGTACTGTACCACAATTGATAATTTTGATGCTTATGGGCAACTTCTGGCATGGCAACACTAGTTCAGACCAACTATAATCTTCAAAAACAGAGACTTTAAAGGCACCATCACTGTATTTAGACCACGAAACAGGTACTCCATAATCCATATACATATCAGAAAATTTCTTTGAAACACCCCTCCCCTAATAAATGCCCCCCCCCCCATGTTATTTATTAATGAAAAAATCATATTTTATTTTTATTTGTTTTACTGACCATTTACAAGTGAAATGGATAAAAATAGTCTGAATAATGATATATAGTTCTTAACATTGTAAATGTGTCATTTAGGGTCCAAATAGGTTTATACGCCTTTCCAATAAACAGTTTCGCAGTCCTGTACGAGTTACTTCCCGTGACCGGAAATCAATCCAAAACGAGGCTCTGCGTGAAAGCTGAATGATCGGACTTAGGCTTAAGCACATAAAAGCTAATATTATCCACTATATCACAGATCTGGTTCGTTGCCGGCGGTGAAAAAAAATAAGTTGCTGGTCTGTTATTATAGCCAGACTTTTTTATTTTCACTTTTTATGAGATATTTAGATTTTTAATGTTTTAAGAACATGAACAATTCTTGTTGATAGCAGGCAGTATGCAATTCAATTTAGACAAAAACAAACATAAGCATTAATTTTAGGAATTTCTGTACAACATTTTCATCTTAATGTCTTTTCTGTTGAAAATTATATTTTACTTAGCATTTTACTAATTTGTTTTCATAAAATTAGCAGGTGTAGGAAACGGCTGTTTTTACGGACTGTCTGTAAATTTATAGACTGTCTATTTATTTATAGATGAATGTGTCTGTAAATTTATGGACAAGGGGGGTTACAAAAGTTGTCAAAAGTTTAAATCTTGGTTCTACAACACATTGGGATAAAAATGAATGAAAATCTACAAATAAATTAGTATTAAATATTGTAAATCAACATAACTTTTTTTAAAAGATCATTACTATGTTCAGATGATTGTGTGAAATGTTGTTAGATCATTGGTGACCATGTTGGAGAAGAAATAGCAGTGTAAACAAACTTCTGTTCTTTTTGTTTATGCCCTATGTCATGCTCTTTGCTATCAGAATTAACAAAAATGCTTTAGGTTTGTGAATTTGTAAAATGTGTTAACTTTTGTATCAACCCTTGTCCATAAATTTACGGACACATTTATCTATAAATAAACTGACAGTCTGTAAATTTACAGACAGTCCATAAAAGTGCCGTTTCCTAGACCTGATTAGGATACTTCCTGTAAATTTTATTTGAAATGAATTTTTGTGGAATTCCAACAATTAACTGCTTAAAATCATGCATGGCTTTATGCTTGCGAAAGCTGCTTGTACATTAATACAGACTGTTAATGACTGCACAGACTGGGGCTTCCTAAGACCAGTGCCATGGCAAATATTATATGAAATAACCAACCATGGAGGTGTGATGAAGGTAAAAACAACCAATAACAGCGCCATAACTGAAAGTAATAAAAATTCGCATATCCACAATAATTTTATACCTGAAATAATAACAAAGAGTTATGACAGTTCGCATATTAAATACCGCTATGTAATCGCGCCAGCCAGTTCAAAAACTAATTATCGTTTACCTGTGATACAAATCTCCATTTTGTTCAGTCACGTGACTTAAGGAAAAACGGCACTGGTCGGACTGAAAATTCCCTCCGGCTGGTCTGGAAAACGTCCGTACAGCGATTGGGGACTATAACTGCATGTTTTTGAGTATTTTATCTTTCTGCTTTTTATATTCTGTTTTTTTTTCTCAATACCTTAACAAATGAAATATTTGGTTTTGGAAGATACAGTTACCCGCTAATGAAGAACAGTCACAGGCCTCTAGTTGTTCTCTTGTATTTGGCTAGCCCAACTATTTGTGCGCAGCAAGGGCTTTTTTATATATATACGATGGTCGCCCTTCGTGCACAACCCAGTTACTATTAAAATCAATGCGGAAAATTTTCCTTCTATGTCTATATGCCAGCGATAAGAATCTTTGTCGCAACTTTTGACGGCTTCAAATAGTTTTTTAAACCTTATAATTATATCTTTAAAAAAATTACATACCTGAAAAGCTAATTCCAATTAGAATCAATATATGCGATACTTTTTAAGAAACTTGTTCCTTCATTATGAAAACAGAAACTTATAAACCTCCACACAAGTCAACAGTTTTTATGTTACACCGCTAAAAGTCTACCTGACTGTAGATTAAGGATTTATAAAAGTGATGCTTTCATTGGTTATCACATTAAAACCAACATGTAAACGGAATAAATAATAGTAAGTTTAAAAGTGTTATTTGTGGAATATTTTTTTTTATTTTAGAGACTGTTTATGTTTTATAACAACAAATGAACATAGCAGTGCGGAAATTTTCAAATGGCTTTGAAAAATGGGAATTTAAAGCAGTGCGATTTCCACCACAGTTTTGATCGTAACTGCATGAAACGTTAAGGACAGACATCTGTAAAAAGTCAGTATATGATAACGGGTAGTATTTGGCATGCTGCTAAGCTTCCACTTTAGACTCTTCCATTTGCCATTACATTATACTGCTACTTTAATAATCTAGGGTCTCAACCCCAAATATGGCGCCCGTAATCCGAAGCAGACAACTATATTTCCAACCAAATGCTTCTCATGCTAACCATTCTTTTGAGATAACCCCAAAGTAATCCACAGTTGACAACTAAGCGTACAACTGCTGCCAACCTTTATCTTAAGATAGCGCCCCTCGTAATCCAAGGCGGACAACTAAATGTCCAACTGCTGTTTCTGATGATAACCATTCTCTAAAGATGGCGCCCCTAGTTATCCTCAGCGAACAACTTTAAACGTCAATTGCTGCTGTGGAAGCTAACCTTTCTCTCAAGATGGCACCAATAGTAATTCCTAGCTGACAGCTTAAACATTAGTATTTCTCTAATACACAGCGAACAACTTCCAACTGCTGCTTCTAATGCTTACTAGTCAGATTTACGATAAAAGCTTGGGGGTGTTATAGTCATCACTACTAAGTACATACGAAATGCCCATGATATATATAGAGTTGATCTAAGGGTATATGGACGATACGACATCTATTTCATTTCATTTATTTAGAACAACGACGGAAAAATACCATGCCTTTACTTTTCTTCATTGAAAGAAAAAAACATGTTTAATAAACAACACATTTTAATATACATTTATTTGCATATTTATTCAAAACGAACAGAAAAGATCAATGTGCTTATGCTTTAATGAAATATGTTCTAATGTACGTAGTTTTTTTATTATTTTTTTTCATGTGAACATGTGCTATCAATCATATCAAATATACAATCTAATATATAACATAGAACTTGATAGTGTTCATTTGATAAAACGGAATGAGAAATTATTTTACATATAAGTCGTATGGTCTCAAAGATGTTGGGGACCGTAATGTCAATCAGTCTAGGCCGCATGGTCTGGGCCATATCGGCGATGGGCCGTAACGTCCGTAAATCGACAGCATTCATGGGCCATTGAAAATGACATATGTTGTCTTCGGATCCTTCATTTCGTAGCCTATCCAATGTTTCTACAGACGATGGGTTTGACGTACCACGAGATGGGCCCACTGACGTCACAGTAATACTCGACTGGTAAATATAATATATAAGGAAACATAACATATTACTTAAAATAAAACAACTACTCTAAATTGCACATCTGAACTGAAGTAAATATGATACAATTTGATGTAATAACGACTAAAATATAATTTAAAAATATTGAAAACATATTATTTTCATATACTTACATGCAGCTGCTATTTTCTCTTGTTTCAGCTAATCGGAGAGGGTGCTTGTAATGTTCATGCTTCGGCTGTTCGACTTGTGGCGTACAAACTGGTAGATTGGCTTAACAGACATGACTTCAACTTGCCACCTCCCTTGTCAAAACAATGAACAGATCGAGACAAAAGGTGCGATCTAAAAAGCCGGACTACATGTGAATTCATTGTCGCTTCAGCCTGTCCATGAACAGGCTCAATCAAACCGAGCCTTCAATATTATTATATGTGTCGTGTTCGGAGGCTTTCAAAGTTATCTTTCCATCTATTTTTAGTAGTTTTTCGCTACGTGTGATTTGTTACGTTTATTCAAGTAAACAGTATTTAATTTAAATGTAATACAAATTGTTTAATATATATTAGTTATACTCGGGTGAACAAAGAATGCACAAAGGACTTTCTGGATATTTACTGTTTGCCACCACGGACCGAATGGGCCTTCGTAGATGGTTTCTGACTTTCTACTCTGACGCACGGGGTGTAATGAAGCAGGTGGCGATGTAGCCGCAATAATTCGACTGCATGTACAGACCCATTATCTAGTCTCAATAATTCGACTGCAAGCACAGACCCATTATCATACTGACTTTTTACAGATGTCTGTCCTTTACGTCTCAAGCAGTTACGATCAAAACTGTGGTGGAAATCGACCCGATTTAAATTCTGTTATTTATCGATGAGGCAGATAAACTTTAAGCGCGGAAATCGAAATTTGTTGACATGGGTGGAGGTTTAAAAGAGTTTTGCATAAAAAACGAAACCGTTATTTATAAAGGATTACATATATTGATTCTACTTGAATATGGCTTTTCAGGTATGTAAATTTTTTAAAGATACATATGGCTTAAGATGCTTTATGGAGCCGCTAAAGTTGCGATTCGAATTCCGATCGGCGGCATATAGAAATAGAAGGAAAATTTTCCGCATTGATTTGAATAGTAACTGGGTTGTGCGCGAAGGACGATCATCACATATATAGAAAAGTCATTGTCGCGCACAAATAGTTGTGCTAACCCATTATCATGATGACATTCTATTGATGTCTGTCCTTCATGCGACTATCGTATATATAGAAAAGCCATTGTTGCGCACAAATAGTTTGGCTAGTGGCGCTGCTGTTCATGTCCAAACAAATAAACAAGACTATGAGGTATTTTATGAACACGTTGCAAACAAATCAACAACAACAAGCTAATTAGTCATCGGTAAAATCCGATAAATAAGGAGAATTGAATTTAATATTGATTTTAGTTGAAAATTTTAATTGTCGATTATTTACTGTTGATCTAATACATGCTGAATACAATCAAGCGGTTAGGAAAATGACAAAACGCATTGTATCTTCTACCTTGATTATAACACTGCCTATTAATTTACTGAAAATGTACACGTAATCATGACCTATATATTTCATGTCATTGAGAAGATAGTAGAGATTATGGACATGGATTTTGAGGTTGGTTAGTGTACATGTCATTTTTATAGAATTTGTTGTCATTTGAGCATCGTATAAAAAGATAAAAGAACTTGTCAATAAAAAAATAGTACCGAAAATTAATAATTCACAACTTAATCATTTTGGCAATTTCCCTAGAACCTTGTTTAAACATCTATAGACACAGCCCCTCATTTTGGGAATTTCCCTAGAACCTTGTTTAAACACCCAGACACCCCCCCCCCCCAACACACACAAATAAATAGAGCTAAACGTAAAGATAAAGGTATGGGTTTTTAGTCTGTAATTACTGTATTCATCCGAGTTTCACATTTTACCCCCGATCACTGGATATATAAGTCGTCCGTTAACAGTCGGCGTCGTATGCAGCCACGGAACATTGGCTTATATACATCACAGGTATCCATTTATACACCTGAGTGGATAGAATGAAGGCTTAATTTCTTGCTTAAGAAAATTAGCGGCCGGACTTGGGCTCGAAGCAGGGACCCCTCGATCACTAAGCGAGCGCTCTACCACTGGACTTTCGCTAAAGAAACGAGAAATACAGAGCATGGTTTGTAAAATGAATAATTTCAAAACAGACACCACAAACAATAAGCAAAAAAGAGAACCCGATGGGTTACCGCCTTTGAACGATCAGTGGCAACACAATTTACCATTGGGGTTGGAAAGAGGTTCTAGAGTGCACCAGCCTTACACTTGCCCCAACAGGTTCTCATATGAACAAACAAGTTGAAATAACTCCAATCAACCCATCAACTTGACAATTTTGCATGCAAAAAAACCCACAAACATATAAAACATAAGAAGCTAATGTCAAGTAGAAGCGTGGGTAAAGAAAGCTTAGGTAAGTCTAGATTCCTGTAACAACCAATGAAAATTATGGAAAAAATGTCCATTTTGCGAAATGAATTACACTTTCCCAGTTTATTGTTGTTTTAAAGATAATACTTTAAAAAGCATTTGAAAATCAAAAAATGAACATTAAATGACACTTGGCGTATACTTCCGAAGTATGTCCGGATATTTCCGTTGATACGGAAATTGTCCGGTCCAACCAGCTCTTGTTGCCCTCAGAAGAAACAACAACAACAAAATGGCAGACAAACGAGAATCGAGTATTTTTTTGTTATATTTCTTGATTTTTGAGTAGTTTTACAATCTGTTCACACCGTAAACCCAAATTTCAACGCGATCCATATGCTAGCAATGACCCATTTGTTACCATACATTAGTCCCATATCTATAAATGTGACCATAAACAATGCTTAATCACCTTTTTTCATTTTTTTTTAAATAAGTCAGTATGTAAAATCAC
Organism: Corbicula japonica; assembly: GCA_038501625.1. NCBI lineage: Eukaryota > Metazoa > Mollusca > Bivalvia > Venerida > Cyrenidae > Corbicula > Corbicula japonica. The sequence continues at coordinate 13,358,002 of JAZAYU010000002.1, read as the reverse complement.
AGACATCTGTTAAGAGACTCCAATCACCCAATACGGAATATATCCCCTTTGAAAAAACAACAACATTTCTCGTTATCCTAAATAACTAAAGATAACAAGGTAAACATTTCACGGAAGAAATACATCATCCAAGTTGCACATTACTTTCCAAGACCGTGTTACATACCAAACAATTGTTGATCACTATTGATAGATGACACCAGAAACAAAACATAGGTCTGTTTCTTAACAGAGAAAATCCATAGTTATTATCAAAATCCACTGATGTTTTCACATTCTTGTCTGTGGAATCTGCTCTATTCGAATATGCAAATTAGGTTACTTCTTCGAAGCTGATAGTTTCAAAAAATGAGTTAATTAAAAAAGATTGATAAAATTATTTGACAATGGTTTGAAATAAACCTTTAAAATAACATGCAATCTCAGAAAGTGTCTGTTGTTTTTGATTGTCAACATTCTATTTTCTTGACTTATTTAAATCACACATAGTACATACATGAAACATACCTACATTTTGCAGACGTCAGGGGTTTTTCAGCACTGTCAGCGCCCCCGGGAAACGGAGGTGTTCCCAAAGCAAACAGCACCCTTCCCAACCATATCCAGTTGTCATTTTCCCCAATTGAAAACATATTTTATTTCTGAAATTTCAGCAAAAATCGCATAAAATATATCAAAATACACAAGTAATATAAGAGTGACTTCACTTTATCTAGAAATTGCAAGTGTTCAGTGTAAGCATGAATATTTTCCTGACCTTCTTTTAACATTATAGCTATTAATTATATCAATAAATTTAGAACTATTCTGCATAAATTTACAGAAAGTACCCGTCTGATGTTAGCATGAAAATTTTCCTGACCTTCTTTTAACATTATAGCTATTAATGAACTACTCTGCATAAATTAACAGAAAGTACCCGTATCTTCAGAAGATGCATTATAATATGACTCGTTGGACACTTAATTCTTTTTGTAATGTATTTTCGCGACTATGATGGCTTTGCACAACAATGAATACTACAATAAATACATTTTTCTGGTCTATTTATTACCGTATATACTCAGCCATAGGTCGATCCGTTCATAAGTCGAGTGTGGATTTTCACCTCTTAAAGGCCGTTTTTTGCCTTGACTCATTCATAAGTCGAGTTGAAAAAACTGCTAAAATTGGCGATTTTAAGCAACTTTTATTCAGGTAAATACGGCCCGATACATCGCCGGCGTAACTGTTGAGAAAATCAATAAGTACAATTTGGACTTTTAAAGCAACTTTTATGCAGCTATATACGGCCCAAAACATCGCCGACGTAACCTTAAGAAAATCAATAAGTACATTCAACTCGCTGTTTCTTTAATAATTCTTTAACGCAATTTCATCAACCAAAGCATTTTTAGCATGAACAAAAACTAATATTTTAATTAATAAAAACAAGTACTGAGAATAGAAATATTGTTTACTTATTTCAAGTACATAACAAAATAAATATGGCTATCATTCACAGCTTTATTTCATCACATTTTAAAGCATATTTTTTTCACCTAATGCACTATTAAAAACTGCAGTCAATGCGAATGTCGGTCGGTCAGCCGGACATGTCCGGTAATTTTGCTTGTTGACCGAAGAAAACTTCTGTTATTGTCAGACACAATGTCCGGTACAAAATAACATTTAGCACCGTTTCATTTTTGGAAAATTTACTTTCAGTTTCATGTCCAGTGCTATTTTTAACTGAATAACTGAAATATCATGATTTTTTTGCACCTTTTTATCCGTGTGTCACTAAATGTAAACCCCAGTACGTGACGTTTCCGGAAATATTTGAAAAGCTTTCGGGTCAAGGTCGCTATAATTCCCATTATTCAAATCGGCGTAGTAAACAATCATGGCGGACAACGTTAGACGAACTGATAAAATTATTTAATCTCTTTGATCTGCCGATGATTTCATTGAAGAATTACGGAAGCAGATAGATTAAGGTTTCGGTGTAAGATGCACTCGTGATACGATGTAAATGCAAAATCATTGAATTATGGCGCAAGGAGATTACGATCTCGGACTTTAGTAGGAGCAAATGAATGAAAAAAAAGCACGTATCAAATTATTAATCTCTGCTTTGGTGGTAGTGATAAAACTTTTACCATCATTGAAGGGTTATGAATTAATTTGATTATAAATGTGTTAATTGCAACACTATCATGAAAGAAAGTCTCTAGATGACTTTGGAAGTGGTAGGTAAGAAAATTTTATATAAGACATATTTTTTCAAGCATGGGCATAAGCAAATGTACAATATCAATACATTTAACAACCTTTCGGCATTACACAAGGTACTTTGTTACAGTTGTTATTATTTAGAAATCTAAAATATATGAAAATAATATGTTAAAATATCTATTACTTAAAGCTAGATATAGTAAATACATATATTTATAATAAAACTGCAATTTAAATAAATATTTTATGTCGATGGAACAAAATACAGTCGACAAAACTCGACTTATGAATGAGTCAAGGCAAAAAACGGCCTTTAAGAGGTGAAAATCCACACTCGACTTATGAACGGATCGACCTATGGCTGAGTATATACGGTTCTCTAAATTACCATTAAATTGACTACAGATTCACTATTTTATAAAGAATTTCGATTTCATATAATGAATAATTTCAATGAGAAAATTATTTTCTTATAACAGTTGGCTAAAGAGTAAAGTTAACAGTATTGCATTGTTTGTTTGAATAAAGACCAAAAAGCTGATAAAAATATATTAGTATTGTTAAAATTGACAGATTTAAGCTAAATAAGTGCATACCAAAATTTCCCAAAATGGACCATTTAATCAATGTGAAAATTTCCAAAATGGGCATTTTTGTCGATAAAAAATTCCCAAAATGTCTAGACTCCTTTTCCCAAAATAGGCAGAAAAACCCCTGGACGTTCAGAAGTTTCTGCCAAATTTAACATTTTGAACCCAGCTCTAATGCCTAAAAGTTGGCTTACCTTGTATACATAGTATACACTGTGCAATATAAAACTACATATCTATATAAAAACTAATACCATCAATTTAAAAAAAATTAATTATATATCTTATTATATTTACTTTTAAAATTTTGAATATTTATTTATCACTTTATTTTCTTTGACAATATCAATGCCATTTACTACATCTTCAGTGTGTTACTTTACTCTTAACAAAGCATTTATACGCGTTTCTGCATCATGGAGTTGATATTTTCATGAGTAGCTTTCTATGACTTTACAAGCTGGTGGCAAAAAGAAAGATACATAAATTCTCTTGCGCAGCAAATATTTATATGATGATATACATGTTTATTTATCATTACAAAGCAATTACAAAATAGATACACTGTCAGTAACATGTAAGATATAAATAAAAGAAAACTAAATGAAATCATCGAATAAATTTTCCTGAACCCAGAGAAAAACCAGTATTGTTTGGCTAAATGAAGACAACCCCAATAAAAAGACCAGTATTTAAATGCCCTTTAAACAGTTTTGCACTATTTTCTACCCAAGAATTAAGACGACTTAGCCAGATCCAAAGGTGTTCTTAATAGAGGTGTTTCAATGTATTAACTCTTTCCTCCTAGATACATCTTTATAACATGGGCAAACAGTTTAGATCCAGATCTATTGGCACATCTGTGCCATCTGATCAGGACCTAACTGTTCCCTTTTTATATTTGTAAGGTTATTTCTGACCAAAATGCAACCTGTGCAGATCCTGATCAGAAGGCACCGATGTGCTGGCTGATTTGGATCTACATTGGTTGCACATGCGTAAAAACGCGAATATATGGAGGAAAAGGTTAATTTGAATTGCAAAGACTTTTGTCCTTACAGACAGAATAAAAGACATAGACCAGAAGCGTGTGCTGGATGAGGCAGCTCGGAGAAGACGGCAGAGGAAGGCGCTGGAGGCCCTAGAACAGGATAACTTTCAGGACGACCCTCATGCTGACCTTAAAATGAGCAAGAAAGCTCCGAAATTCGAGGAATCAATGGACACACAAGGTATTGAGAAAATAAATACCCTTACATATTTTTACATTTTGTTAATATTGTTCCTTGAAGTTTTTTAAAGAGCCTCATTTAGAGGAACTGATTTTTTCCATATCAGATTCAGGAGATTTAGTTATATATTTTGACTGCAATTCATTTTCTTTCACATATGATCCATATTAAAAATGTTGTCTGCTCATTCATGTCATTGTGTGACATAATTTCACAGAAAAACATCAAATTAATGAAAACACATTTTTACTTGGGGACGGCTCATAAACAAAACCTTAATCCATAATCCGTAATCCAGATACACCAGCACATCTGTGCCATTAGATCGGAATCTTCACTGTTCACTTTTAGATACATTATCTTATTTTGGACCAAGAAGTGATTATTGAAGATCCAGATCAGAAGTCACAGATGTGCAGGCTGATCTGGATCTACACTGGTCACACATGTGATTAAACCTGTATATATGGAGTAAAAGACATTTCCCAATGGAAGATAACTTTTGTGTTTGGTTTTATGACAGTAATAATGAGTTATTTCCCCTGTGTTGTTGATTATGCAGGTTCACAGCCAGGCAGCAGGAAGAAAAAGAAGTATCGAAGTGATCATCTCAAATACCGCTTCAAGAAGAGTTTTGCTGCACTGATTGAAGAGGAGGTAGGGATCTGACATCAGACAGAGCAAGGCTAGAGAAATACAATAGCCTGATTTCATTGACAAGTCAGAATCCAGAGCTGGATACTGGAAACCTGTCATGTCCGGTCCCAGACAGACTTGAATTCAGTCTGGGAAGAAGATTTTGAAATGGGGAAATGTCCATTCAAGGCAACAGAATCACAGAAAAGACTGCTGGATATAGCTGTTTAAATTACTGACTAAATATCATAATATACATAGAGATATGCATTTGAAGCTTAGATGTCACATCAATGTTTATTTTGAAAGTAAAAAAACAGTAACATTGAGTGCAGCTTGTTTATTTAACCACATTGTAAAATTTCAGGGGTTTCATTTAGCTGCTGAATCTCAAAGGTCATTTTGTCAATTTTTTAAGGGCTTCTAGGGGTGAAAATAAGGCTTTTTGGAAATTTCAAGGGTCAAAGGGTCATCTCCTGGGTCAAATGGAACCCCTGTAAAATGTCTTACTAATAATTGTTGTTGCAAAATGAAATCAAGTGATTATAATAGTCACTGTAAACATCAGGGTCCTATACCTTATAATTGCATATGTTCAGAATGATGCATCAATACACCCTTTATTTTGTAAACAAACAATTATTGGCTTTTATAAACCAATGCTTTTTGGAAATAAAATACAGAGCAGGGAAGATAACTTTATAAGTATACTTCCAGTCAGTATTCTTAGAATTAGTAAATTAGTAATTATGAAATGCATTACAAAATTTTAGTAATGAGTCTGTAATTTGTTTGTTGTCTTGAAATGTTTTAACGCATTCGGGATCTAATGATCAAATGCATCTTAACTGCTATACTGAAACATGATTCGTCTTTGATTTGCTAATTTATTGGTATATTTTGCCATGGATTGAACTTCTGTGTATTTTGCGCTAGGATGAATATTTGAATATAAAGTAATAATATGCCTTAACCCTTTCCTCCATAGACACACCTTTATTGCAAGGGCCGTGCCATTTGATCAGGATCTGCACTGTTTGTTTTTTGATTAATTAGATTATTTCTGACCAAAATGTGACCAGTGCAGATCCTGATTTGCACTGGTCGCACATGTGTAAAAATGCATATATATAAGCATATATATGGATGAAGGGGTTAATAGAAAAAATAGAATTGCATGTATTTATGCTTGCCCAAATATTTCTCTGGTGAAAACTCGTATTCGCAAAATTAATTGATACCACAGCAAGAAGAGTACTAGTAAATGTAACAATTCAACAGATACTATCAAAAGCTCTTTTTTCACCATGTAGACCACATGATGGAATAGATCTGTAGTAAATTCTCTCTCTGTTTCAGCATATGACAAACAAAGATCCTCCGAACTATGTGAGTGCCTGTGCCCCACCATCAACACGACCTCCCCGACATTTCTGCGCTGTTTGTGGATATCCTTTTCACACAGTATTTTTTTTGTATTTAGAATTGATACCTGAAAAATAGCGGTTGCATTAAATGAATACCATCCAAGATCAAGGTCCGTTGACACTTTGCAGATTGATGTGGGACTGCACAGTTTGGATATCAGACAGGAGTCATTACTTGCGCTTGAGAGCTGGGCTGTTTAAAAAAAAATGGCTGGAAAAGTGAAAAAATAGTGAAAAATTAAAAGTTCATAAAAGTCCAAACTGGATATTCTGTATTTTTTGCTTATTGAAACTAATTACAGAACTGAAAAGATTTTTGAAATCGGTCAACTGGTTGCTGAGATATTGTCATTTGGGCTATTTCAAAAAAATGGCAAGTGAAGTGAAAAAAAAAAAGAATTTAAGTTCATAAAAAGTCCAAACTGGTTGCTCCATATATTTGTACAGTCTTAACAGTGATCAAAATCAATCAACTAATTACTCATATATGGCAGAATAAAAAATTTATGGAGCTTTATTGACCAATATTAAATAAACCACAAGAATTTTAATTAATGTGCTTAAAATACAATTTTTACTTTTTCTCATTATTTAAATAAATGTATGTATTTCTGTTAAAATACATGTTGAAGCATCAAATATAAGTGCTTTAGAACTTGTGGCATCGCATAAAGATAAAAAAATTCATATTTTTAAGAAAGTGTGTCACACTCCTGACAGCCACATAAGTGCAGTGTACTCAAAAATGTTTCACTAAGGCCATTCCTGTTTGTCACAATTTATCAGAACATGACATAGACTTCTAGGAAAAAACATGCTCTTGTTTTCATGTAAAGGATGTGTTGACAGAATATTGCAATATGTGCATAATGTCACACTAATGACAAATTCAGCTGATATTTTCTAAAGTTAGCTGCAGACAAATATAATTTCAGTAGAGGTGATAACATTATAATTATTGCATCTAGAAACATTAAACTTACTGATACACAAAACATTTCTTTTGTACTATTAATCTTTAAAGTCCTATAAATTTATAAAGCAAAGATGTATTGATTTTCTTGAGGCATTTCCTTATCTACCAGGCTTGACTTAATAGCATACATTTTGATTACTTGAAGTATAATATGCTTAATTTTGTCATTAATTGATGCCTAATAAATGCACCTTTTACTAAAACAATACTATAACTTCAACTTGTCTTTATACAAGCTTTTTGTAAAATGATGGTCTGAACAAATTCGATTTTGAAAAGTGTCACACTTTTTGTCACACACCTGACATTTTTGGCCCATTATTTTAGAATATCTTTTAACAGATGGTGCTATTTTGATGAAACTTCACAAATCTTTAAAGGGCATGATGAGACACCTCTGCAAAGTGGCTAAATGGAAGTAACTGTTTGTTGTACTTTTTTATAACAGGAAAACCCAAACCAGCCATTTTTTTTAAACAGCCCAGCTGTAAAACTTATATTGTTGTTAAACTATTGCTAAAGCTACTGTCAGAAATGGAACTGAAAGCCAGACCTGGCAGTTTGAATCTGCTGTTGAAGCCTTTACCCTGTGGTTACAGCTTCAAACCCATGTGTGACCAGGGTAGATCCAGCACATCTGTGCTCATAACCAGTGTGCAGCTAGAGTAGATCCAGATCAGACTGCACAGATATGGAGGCTGGTCTGGATCTTTACTTCATACCTTGGTCAGAAATAATCTAATGAATCTGAAAGTGAACAGTGTAGATCCTGATCAGACTTCACAGATGCACAGGCTGATCTGGATCTACACTATTCACACAACTTTTGGTGGAGTTAACACAAGTATGTTTTTGGTGGCACTATTTTTACAGTTTTGTTTATGTATTTCTTATAATATTATCTGAACTATTCCTGAAAAACCAAAGCAGGTTGAAGAATTAAACAATTACTTTTTAAATTTTTGGTTTGGACAGATCTTCAAATTTCGTAAGAGATATATATATATCTTGCATTTCATACAATTTTGACTTGTAAATTCCTTTGAAGTAAATGAATATTGACATTAATTTTCCTTGACACTGTCTTACATTTATATCAACATATACATGTGTTCAGTGTGGCGCTAGATACTGCTGTGTACGATGTCTGGGTACACACCAAGATACCAGGTAAGTCAGACTATACCTGCCTATGTTTGGGTACCTAATACTCCTGTCAATTTCATACATGCCAAGCTAACAGGTTATATGTAAATTGTTCAGTTTGGTCAGTGTTGACTTATTTTTTTATATAGAGTTGCACTTGTCGTTCCGTACATCGGACCGTCATTCTGTACCAGTGTCCCTCAAATAAGGTGGCATCATCTCTTCATTAACTATTAGATGGATTTCTTTCAAAGTTGCACAGAATATCAAGCAGGATGTGTACAGGATCATAAAGAAAAGATTTTTTCCTGCGACTATTTTTACCAGAGCTATGGCCCTTTGTTATTACACATTTTGTTGCAGCAGTGGGGGCATCCGTGTCCGAGGACACATTCTAGTTTGTTAATGGTTTAATCTCCCATTTAGTTAGTGCTTTCTTATTTTTCCAATATGTGGCATGCCATCCTTGGAGCCACATATTTTCATTCATTTGTGTTGTAAGTACTGTATATTCAGTGATATTTGCTGTGTACTTATTTTCATGGATTACACTGTCTAAATCAATCCATGAATTCAGAACCATGATGAAGTGCAGTTAATTCCTTTCTTTTAATAATCGGACGTTTTGGCCTTATGGCTTTTATCAAATTTTACAATTCCTATTTTGAAACTTGTGCGATTTGTAAAATTTGATAAAGGCAGTAAGGCAGAAATGTCAAGTATTAAAAGAGTGGAATTAACTGTATTTAATGTTTATATCCCTTCAGATATTTTGATGATGAATTACTACAACATCATGAAGTATAAATTTAAACTTTAACATATTTAAGATAATAGGAAATCACAAATTCAACAACCCTAACGCCTATTAATCAAAATCCACAAAATTTAAAACCCACAAACATGAGTGTATTCACAGCAATTACATTTAATTGTTCAACTCAGTGAAGTTTGCAAATTGGTACTTGTTGTTTTGTTGATGTGGTTAGGGTTGCTTTTTTTTTTTAATTAATAACTTCAAGTATTTGTTGTTTTTGATTTGAAATGTAAGAGTAAATGTCTGATGGAAATGTTAACTACTTCATGAATGTTAAAGTTTTTATCTCCAATTATTTTATTGTCACCTGTTTTTTGCTTATTATTCTTACAATGGTTACATGCACAATCTAATAGAAGTGTTACCTATGGTAGTTACAAATGAATATGTATTCGTAATTGATATTTGATTTAATCTCCTTTTATAACAATTCAGGTTAATGCCATCTTTAGAGGATGATAAATTATTGCCAGCTCATTAGATTTATTGGGCCACCTTGTACAAAGGCCTTTATGCTCAAGCTATCCTTCATTTGTAATGAATCACTAAGTCTAGACATTAGAGAATAGGGTTTTTTTCTTTGTTAGGTATACAAAGTGGACCACAAATCTGTTAATTACAAAATCACTGAAAAAAAGTTATTAACAGGCCATTGAATTTATCATTTTCCAACTGGATTGATGATATGGCCTGACCTGCTTTAAATATAAGCTGGTCAGTTAATAAGGTGTTATAAAAAATTGACTGTACTTATTAACTAAATAGCCTAGAGTGTAGATGCTGCGGAGGCTGTGCCGAAATGTAAACTGGGTTGAAGGTTATAAAACTGAGCTTGGAAACCAGTCTCAAATCTCAAGCATCTGATTGGCTGAAATGGCGACTGGTCGCCATTTCAGCCAATCAGATGCTTGAGATTTGAGACTGGTTTCCACGCTCAGCTTTATAACCTTGGGCACTGATCTTAGTCTTATTTTGTTGCAAGTGTGAAAACTGCAGTGCACTGGGTTGAATTTTAATAAACAGATGTATTTCATAGTGTGGGATGCAAGAGTTCCTGAAAGGGGTTTATTAGGAGCAGTCATGTGGTAGTTACGTAATAATTTTCATCTTTCTGGCCAAATTCTGCATGAAAATTAAATATTGCTGCCCAAAAAGGGGGAGGGGGGTGTTTGAGCGACCACACTGAACCCCTTCTTGATCTGCCCCTGTTTCATCAACTTATATCTACAATTTAATTTGTTTTCAGTTGGCTGGAGAATGATGGGCGTAGTCAATTTATTCAACTTCTTTTAATATGTGATATCTAATTGGTCGCAATGAAATGTATATTCTCTGCAAGAAACTGGAATTAACCCTTTGCTCTATATATATATGCCTTTGATCTAAGAGGTGACCAGTTTTGATCCAGATCAGCTGCCACATCTTTGTCATCTAATCTGGATCAACAATTTTCATCTCTTGGTCAGAAATATACCTAATGAATCGAAAAGTGAACAGTTTAGATCCTGATCAGTGCCATCTGATCAGAATCTAAGCTGTTTGCCCATGTGGTATTAGCTGTATCAATAAAGTAAAGGATTAAACTGTTATGGCTTGTTCTGTAAAGATAGTCTGTAAACTGTGATTAATCTTTGGAGAAAGATTAAGAAGATTCTCATATCATCACCTTAGTGCAAGAACAGTATTAATACCATTGAAATATAATGGAGATATACCATTTTTGCACTAAGGCAACAATATAAACAAATAACAAAAAGCAAGAGAACAACAATTGCTTGGAAAAACAACACTTATGCAAATGAAGTAATGGATGTCTGTTGTTATAAATTGTTCTAATAAGACATATTGTTTTGCATGAGACATGTTAACATTTCTTTAACATTTGAATATTTATCTATGTGCATTTTAACTAGATGAATTTAATTTAACTAGATTAATTAATTTTTGCTTTCAGATGCTTGAAATGGACAGCTTGAGTGGTGTACTGTCTTTGTCTCAACAAATGCGAAGGCCAAACAACATTCAGCATTGAAATTGTTGCAGTACTATTAATGGCATATTCATTATGAACAAGCTTCAAAAATGGGAAAATCTATGTTAAATCATACTTAAGGATTGCCTTAAGTTTTAAGCAGATGTCTGACACCTTAAGATTGACCAACACAATTCAGCATTAACAGACTTTGAAGACCACGAGGGCATATGAATTATGAACAAGCTCTGAAAATGGGACACTAAAAAACTGTGACTGCATTGGAGATCTGCCTAATCCAGATATTTAAAACAGACCCTAAAGATGTTTTTGTGATAGCCTGATGTTGTTTTTCATTCAGACACAACCAGTTTATTCCGTGTGAAGCTGTTTTGTCAGCTAGTCTGAGAGAGGATACAGAACAAATCACATGAGGCATTTCAATTAACTTTGACAGTAAAGCTTCCAAGGGAAGTAACTGGACCTTGTTATGACGTCTGGAACTGGAATATAAAAATGAGCAGGACCATACAAAAACATGTCTTTAGAAGGTAAAGTCTTTACTTGAGTAGACAACTTTGCTGATTATGCATTTTATGAAAATTTCAAACAATTATATCACCTAATAGTAATGGGAAAATGAACGGGAATTGTTCGTTATTTCAAAAAATCATCAACTTAAAATGTCAAAGTGTGGCTCATGCGTAAATATTGAAGTGACATTTACTGCACTAGGATTGCTGGCTCAATCCAGGTTACTGCAACAGCTGCTGCAGGATTGGACTTAAAGTGGCTTAGAATATAAAACAGTGAATGTTGCAATTGATGTTCATGTTACATTAGACATCACATACTGTAACAGTATGATAAACTTTGAATAATGGCAAAGAAATATAGCAGTTATGAACTTGCTGTTTGTATTTACGTTTTACTCCATATAAACATGCTTTATCATGTGTGAGACCAGTGTGGATCCAGATCAGCTAGCATATCTGTGCCATCTGATCTGGATTTACATTGTTTGCTACTTGATGAGAAGATACCATAATGAATCTCAAAAGTGAACGGTGTTGATCTTGATAACAGTGCCCAGCAGATCTGCAAGCTGGGTTGAAGGTTATAAAACTGAGCTTGGAAACCAGTCTCAAATCTCAAGCATCTGATTGGCTGAAATGGCGACTGGTCGCCATTTCAGCCAATCAGATGCTTGAGATTTGAGACTGGTTTCCATGCTCAGCTTTATAACCTTGGGCACTGATTTTGATTTACACTGCTTGCTATGGGAAAACAGCCATATCCAGTGGAGTAAAAGGTTGAAGAAATTGTTGAAAAGATAAAACTGAAATATGCATTTTTTTTTATTTTAGACAGATTTAAGTTGATTTATGAGCTATAATCTTGTAAAACATTTATGAATAAACCACCTTTGCAGGAAGATCATATCATTTTTCTGTATTTTGTATAAACTTATAGTAAAAGATCACTGCCTTATGAATCCAATGGTGGATACTTGGTGATAAAAGGCATATAAATGGAGTAAAGGGTTGAAAAAAATGAATGCAAAAAATAATTATATTTACATTTAATTTCACATCGATGATGTAGCACTCTTGCTCATAACCTGAGCAGACAGCAAATGTGCCAATTTACTGATGGATGACTAGTGCTGAGGGTAAGATCGATGCATCCAAAGAGGCCATGTTTGAATTTTTATAAACAGGTTTCAAAGTTTTGGGACTATTAAAATTAAAGTACTTGGTCAAAGTTTGTAGGACTGAGATTTGAGAACAGTCTCAAGACTCAAGCTTATGATTGTTCACTTTAATACAAGACCCAATAACATAAAACTTCATCTGGAAATCAGTCTCAAATCTCAAGCTTTTGATTGGTTGAAAACTTGAAGTTGAAACAAGTAATCAATCAGATGCTTGAAATTTGAGACTGGTTTCTAATTTCTGGTTGAAGTTTTATGTTATTGGGCCTTGTAATAAAGTGAACAAAAAATGCTTGAATATGGGGTGGTCTTTACTTTTGGGTGGTAGATAAAAGTGGGTAACTTCAAAAAGGAACCTTGGACTAGGTCTTTTTATGCCCCCACAAAGTGGGAGGCATATAAAGTTGCACTCGTCCGTCCGTAGGTACGTACGTCCCCAAATCTTGTGGCATCAACTCCTCCTAAACTATAAGGCCGATTTCTTTCAAACTTCCACAGATGATCAAGCAGGATGTGTAGATGATCGTAAAGAAAGGATTTTTTCCTGCGACTTTTTTACCAGAGTTATGGCCCTTTGTTAATTTCAGTAGTTAAATCTTGTGGCATCAACTCCTCCTAAACTATAGGCGGATTTCTTGCAAACTTGCACAGATGATGAAGCAGGATGTGTAGATGATCGTGAAGAAAGGATTTTTTCCTGCGACCATTTTTACCAGAGTTATGGCCCTTTGTTAATTTCAGTAATTTAATTTTTTTGCGTCAACTCCTCCTAAACTATAAGGCGGATTTCTTGCAAACTTGCACAGATGATTAAGCAGGATGTGTAGATGATTGTGAAGAAAGGATTTTTTCCTGCGACCATTTTTATTAGAGTTATGGCCCTTTGTTTTTTTCATTAATAATATCTTGTGGCATCAACTCCTCATTTACTTTTGGACAGATTTCTTTCTAACTTGCACACATTATCAAGCTGGATGGGTAGATGATTATAAAGAAAAGATTTTTTCCTGCTGCCATTTTTACCACAGTTATGGCCCTTTGTTTATTTCACTTGCAAAATTTTGTGGCATCAACTCCACATTTTCTATTTAGCTGATTTCTTTCAAACTTGCTCAGATGGTTAGACATGATGTGAAGATTGTTTTAAAGGACATTGTCTTGCAACCATTTTCACCAGAGTTATGGCCCTTTGTTTATGTTTGTCATTAAATTTTATGGGCGTACTCCTCATTTACTAATCATGATCACCACATGTTGTTAATACCTGGTACACAATTTTGTAACAAATGTTGTTGCAGCAGTGGGGGCATCAGTGTCCTGAGGACACATTCTAGTTTATTACTGCAACAGTGGTTGTAATGAAGGAGTTTACTGTTTACTTTCACATTAAATGTGATTAGTCAATTTGAAAACTGAACTTAATTTTAGCCAATTAAAGGCTCAAGCTTTCAGACATGTCTAAAGTTTTAGTTTATCTTAGAACCTTGTTCATCATAGCTGTAAATAAAGTATTGGTTCCCTTACTACCCCATGTAGGCTGCACAGCTGCAATGCAATAAAAAATACAGCAATCTTACTGAAATACGATCTGTCCTCCTCTGCTACTCTATGAAAGTTTTAACTTGTATATTATATAGAGTATGTTTTCATAACTGAATATTTATACTCATTTTGCCCTTTACTATGATAAAAGTCTTTCTTATGAGTGTTTACATTTTGCATTAGAACACATTTTGTCTGGGCCATGCACAAACTATCGGACTTTGCAATGTCTTTTGATGTTGATTCTCCTTAGTAGGGAATATTTAGAAGTGTTGATATAAGCATTGAATGGATATTGTATTGCATTCATAGGGATATGTGTTACTTTTACCTGTCTATTTTAAACTGAAGAGCAATACTTGGAAAGTAAACAAATGTATTGCTGATAAATAAGAGAAACACATACATTGGTTCTTTAATTTATTAAAAATAAAAATAATATGTTCAATAAATACATTCCATGAATGGAATAAGTTAAAATCACAAATTGATCACAATTTTACAGCAAATAGCACATAAATATAAAACAATCTAAATAAGTGTTTTCCTTTTTCATAGTATCCAAGTGAATAACAAATTGGAAATCATCTTTTAGGCCATATCTTGAGGAAAAATGCTATTTTTGTTGACAGTGTTAAGCTAAGTAATGTAAAGGTTTATTTAAATTAAAACAATTCTGAAATATAATGTGCTATAAATAATACAAATTATGTTTAATGAGATGCTAGTCGAAGGTTACAGCTGAAGGTCAGATGTCTGTATCCCTCACAAAACATACCGAGCAAGTCTGAAGGTCTGTTTATCATAAACATAATGTATGAGTTCACCTGACAGATTTATGATTTATCCTAGGCAGACATGTTTTGAATAACTTGTATGAGTTGAACTGTTTAAAGTGCAACTCAGTTTGCTTAGTATGTAGTCCAGAAGTGCCAGCAAGACACCTCTGTGGATAAATAGTCAGAACAAAATTCCTAGGAAAATTGTGTGGGATAAGGGATTTAAAGACCTCGGGCTGCTAATGAGTGCAAATTCGGATCAGTAGTGACATTTTCTTTAAGATTTGCATAATTCGAAATGGCAGCTTGAACAGATTTTACATATTAATACTCTACCGAACACCTTCTGGATCCGCCTCTGAAATTAAATAGATATTTAAGGCTGACATTTCCTGTCAACCTGTTTTTGTTGACAGATTGAAGGTTCTTAACACCTTAGTGTTCCCTATACTCAACAGTTAACAGACGTCAAAGTTACGCTTTATGACAAGCATGCTCATAATTTGTCATCATTACCTTGGTAAAAAGTAAAATGTATGAACTTCTTCAAAACATGCGAACTTGTTAAATACATGTATGCATATCTGGCAGGTCCTGAATATTGAAACATCCTAACATATAACCGGAATCTTTTAACTGCTTTCATAGATCCTTCTTATTTTATCTTAATAAAATAGAAGATAGACGTATATTAAGTCTGACAGTTTGATACCCAGTCAACTAAACTATCAAATTGTTACAATGTGAAATTTATACCGCTTCTTACAATGAAATTTTGGTTAATGAAACTGCTTATAACAATAAGCATGATTATGTATTTGTGTGTTTTTTTTTCTTGCATTTATTGTGGATCGTTACTTGCAAATGGAATTTTTGCGGTTAATTAAACTGATTATAACAATAGGCATGGCTGTATATATTTGTTTGTTTTTGTCATTTTTGTACTAAATGAACAGAATAATAAGTTTATTTTTCCATTTTCGTATAAATTGTAATGATATGCATAGCTAAATACAAGTAGTTTGTATTTACGGACAACGCCTTATGCAGAAAGACTTATGGGCTGTTTAAACAAATAGCACCAGAAACTGAAAATAAGCATTTGTTCATATTATCCCCGTTACTACAGAAATACATTCTGACATGCCCAAATCTTCATCAGAAATAAAATGGCTGGATTGGAAATGATAATACAGAATAGTCCGACTTTAGAATTACAGCAATCTTCCAAGATTTGGATTTCGGTAACTATTATTATCTCGAGATGATGCACTTTACAATTCTACGTGTAATGTTATAAGTTCGCTTCGAATTTCAAACTTTTGTTTGGCAGTCAGTTCAAATCGTTTTGTAGACATGTGAAATGTCGAACAAGGTTTGATCATCGTAGCATGGAGAAAATTTGTGTTAAATGCATTTTTGTAAGTCCAAGCTATACGACAACCCAAGTTGTCACAGAAAGCTATTACGCTTGTATAATTATAATGTCACGGACACCCCTAGAATGTCAGAAAGTTACTGGACGATTTATATACCAAACAGTTTCTGCCTCAAATACAGCAACCATTCAAGGTATACTTTGAGCTCACGTGTTCTACAAGAAGGTCCACCGAGGACATGCGCGCGCAATGCAGGAATAAGACACTTCTGCTCAAACTCGATCTGTGTGATTTGGCTTCTCACACCGGCCAGGCGAGGATTCCCAACATGTGGAAGGCCAGCCCAATGCTCTACCATCAAGTTGACAAGTTCAGGGTTGATATCTCGGCCTGGAAGCAGAAAAGATGGGCAGCTCTGTGGATCGGTGAGCTGACTTGGGTCTGGGTTCGGCAGAAGGAATTGTGGGATCTGGAAGGCGCACTCCACCTTGCTTATGGCAGCTTGCTGCTCAAGCGATGCACTGCTAGCAGCGGGTCTCAGATTGCTGATCGTTCTTTCGTTGACCGGTGCAGGCTGGATTATAGGTGCCTGGGTGGGCGGGGTTTGTGCGATCTTTGTCGGGGCAACCTGACCAAGGATCAGATCTTGTTCCCTCACGGGTGGTTCCGGTATTATTGGTCCTCTATTTGGTTGAGCAACGGGTCCTATTTGTGCGTTACCTTGTTGTACTGGAGTAAACGGAGGAACGCCGGAAGCTGTTCCTGTATTTCTGTTTTGCTGCACCACTGGACCTGCTTGTATCTGGCTTTGAGCTTGATCAGGGCGCATCTGACTCGCGGGCACTGAAGGCTGTAGGGAACCAGTCTGGTCTTGCACGATGGGATCGTTAACCGGAAGTACGACATTCACGTTCATTGCGACCGGAACCGCTCTGTCTCGTTGGTGAGAGAACATTGGGTCTTGACTTAGTGCCGCTCGTAATTCCTGTGGGGACAGTCCTGAAGAAATAAACAGGGAAAATATATTTATCTTTTATTGCCTTGAAAGTACATTGTAATTTTAATTTTATTATAACAATTAAGTAGACATACACTTAAATTG
Organism: Corbicula japonica; assembly: GCA_038501625.1. Classification (NCBI taxonomy): domain Eukaryota; kingdom Metazoa; phylum Mollusca; class Bivalvia; order Venerida; family Cyrenidae; genus Corbicula; species Corbicula japonica. Next base: position 13,340,473 of record JAZAYU010000002.1, on the reverse strand, counting down.
ATATTTGATGTTATGGATGAGTTTACACAAATTATTGAAATTGTGTGTTTATTTAAAAATTGTCCGTCTTCATTAACATGCAAGCAGTGAAGATGACGATGCTGATTTTTTAAATAATTTTTCGTCGAATGTTCTGACTTGTGGCAATTTAGGAAACGTGCATGGCACGCGGTATGGCGAGAAGAACCAAATTTAAATTAGCACGCGCAAACATTTTAACACGTTTAATAAATGCGATTATTTCCATTCGTCGTAGAAATTGAACATCAGCATACCAATTTCTCAGTTTCCGTTCCGCATACGTATGGTCGCAATATTATAAAACAGAGAATGGAAACCCGTCTCGGATGTTAAGAAGCAAATCTGATTGGTTGAAATGTAGCATAATATCAGAACTGACGAATGGTAAGCTAGAGATCTGAGACTGGTTTCCGTACTCTATTGTTTACAACCTTGCAATTGGTCTCTCTTTTTCTGTTCTTATGTCAAGCGTCTGTGATTAATGTGATTAAATTTGATAATGGTTCTGGTTATGTTTTAATTCTTCACTGAAAATCTAGCTTTACCAAATACTAGGTTATTTATCTAAATCAGTCGTTTGCGATATTTTCTTGAACACTGTTATAACTGGTCCTGTGTGCACATGGAGCCGTTACTTCATAAAGGGATTCAGCACGCGTCGTTAATTACGTCTAAGATAACTCCAAATTAGTCAGCATTTTGTCTTCAAAAATACTTCACTTGTCTGTAACGTATATCTCTTATTGCGAACTCCATGCAGACAAATAGCACGAAGAGTGATGTGGTCTGTTCAGTAAATAGTTGATTTATCAAAGTTTACTTAAGGCGTTTTCCATGTAGTCTGTCCGACACAAGGAGACATTTGATAGTAAAAAAATATTATTTCTAACATGCCATGGGAAAACATTGAAGGTGAAAACTTACTTTGTCCGTTTGTCCCCAACAGAAGCACTAACCACACGACGGAGACTATCGGTAACTTCATCATCATCATTCTGAAAAAAGAAAACAGGAGTCATTGGTTATTTAAACAAGGATAAGTTAAGTCCAACTCTAGTACAGACTCATACCCTTTTGAATGTTTTCGTTTTGATTTCTTTACACCGTTAAGTGTTGCAATATTTTTAAACTCAAGTACAACATAATTGGGTGACTCGCCTGTGTCTTTGGCAACCTACGTACTTGTTCTTATCTTGACCGGAGTGGAGTTAGCTGTCCACACTGGACTGGACTTTCATCAAACTGAACCATAAATGGGCAGTCTATTCTATTTTACTCAAACCGATATTAAAACAGCATACACGGATTGGTTAAATTCGTTCAAGTGGGAAAAACATGCAACACTGCCGTCATGGCCGGTGATCTAGTGTTGATATGGTGTTAAGGCTTGGTACAATCCTGATCATCCCTCCTTAAAGTGTGAGAAAAAAATGTCAATTAATTGTGGCTGGCCGTGTGCGGAGGAAATTTCCGTGGTTACCCTTCCGTTTGCGTCATGACCCGTAAGATCCTCTCAATGAGTGGTGATAACATAATGGCTAATGTCAGTAGTGCGTCACGTCGATGTAGTAACGTTGTCAGAGGAATGTCGACAATTACATGTTAGACGTTTGAATCAACGTAATGAGATGTTGATCTTCATAAACAAACAAAAACAACAGCAAAAATTAATGGATTAGATTTGCGGTTTCATTATGCATCAATTTATGCATTTAAGACCAATTATTGCAAAAAAATCATACATTTTGTGGAGTGACGCTTTTACACGGGATTTTAACTAAATGGCGTTACGATGCATTCATTTTCTAATTATAATTATTATTGTAAAATTCCATGGTGATTGAAATATTTGTTGAGTTTCTATTTTACAAAAAAGCACATCTACATGGCATTATTAAACGAAGTCTATGCACAAGAGAAACTAGTCGTTTAAAAACCAGACAGTCTCTGATGCTTAAAGGATTTCTTTGTAGTGACTGTGGACCATAGAGGGAAGAGGAGGTCGTTCTTTCGTGGTTGACATAACAGACGATGATACATGTACTAATGTAAACACAAAATGCTCACAAAATTTTCTCTAGTGGAAAAAGAAACTGCGAAACCACCCTACTCTATCAGAAAATATCATTTAAAGCCATTGTTTATATGATACATTTTCGTTAGTACTATATTAAAATTGTACACATATACATGTAGCACTTCTGTTTCTGTTTCTTAATACAAATATTAAGGTAAAATTCTATTACTGCAATCGAAAGACATTTTTGTTAAACTTCTGAGCAACTTCGATTAACTTTTTATTTCATATTTACAGGTTTTATCGCATAGAAACCCATATCCGGATATACATTAGCCGCTTCGTGGTCAGAAATAAGCTAGGGAATCTAAATGGAGTGCAGGCTGATCTGGATTTGGATCACAGTTCACGTGAAAAAAAAGTCGTATCTACGGAGTAGTGTTTTATCAGCAAGACTGCGTATCTCACGATTTTTCATATTTGGTTACGAAATAGAAGATAGTTATAACCTGTTACTTAAGGTGCCGATACCAAGTTTGAAAAGAAAAAATAAGTCAATGAAACCTATGTTTGAAAAATGTAACGGCAAAAACAAAAAAAAATTCATTTATCAAATATGAATCCGCGTTCTTCGCGTTGCTTCATACTGCTCATACATTAGCGTCTACATACTTCTTTGATTTTTGAAAAACAAAAGCAACAAAGGTTGGTTATAGGCCTACAGTGTTTTGGCTCTGGTAAGGTTGTTGTAATCGCTCATTTTTCTGTGTTATCGTTTTGGTTTCAACAGAAATTTCCAAGGAAAATATTATATTACAAATTCGACGCTTTGTTAGAACATATCGAAGTTGAAAATTGTCAAAATACAATTCGCTTTTTCTAATTCTCCAAGCCACTGTGGTAAAAGGTCTGTCGTTGCCAACATATATTATCTTTTTAAAAAATATTCATAACTTATCACCGACTGTTCTATATTAAAAAAAATTTCACGTGCTAAATTGCCGTTAAAACTGAGGGTTAAAGAGGGTAATGCCTATATTTAAATAATGTTTGTACCAAGTTTCCCTCCCATGTGAAAACATAGCGAAATCCTGACCCCCCCCCCCCCCCCCCCCCCCCCCCACCCCCCATCTTGAGCAAAATCTAATTAGTTAAATAGATAGTTCATCACCAAAATGAAAGAATAGTGTTTTTTCTAACATATGATTATATATCATACATTTATTATTTAGCCTATTTGTATTAAAACCATTAAATACAACATACTCTATAATTAAAAAGTACTAAAGGTATACAAATACGTTGAATGGGACTAAAAATAAATTTCGCCCAGCTATGTAGTCCACTAATGTAAAAGATTGCTGTGCTTTTCTGCATTATTATATAACGGAACCGGAACCGGGTATCAATCCATTTATACGTTCGAATCTGTTTAATACAACATAGATTCTATTTCGTATGTTAATGAAAGCAAACAACACCGTCACAAAAATACAAAACCAATACACATACCTGTTTACAAAGCCGTAAATATGAATAATCGTCCTTTTCCAACCGCTAATTTAAATAACACCTTGCTTGTTCACTGGATTTTTTTTAATCATTGAATTTCGAAACGGCTATTCTTTTATATAGTGAAATGTAATATGTTAGTTTCGAGCGCAAAACTAATATGCATAAGGTTGATTAATTATGATGACGCTGTTTCTTGCATGAGGTAACACACCTCACAGCCAATCGTCTTCTTCCGACACTTACAAGTAGAGCAATGCATCATGATCTTGATCTGTTTGATGTGGGACTACGCTTGTCTCGTGACACATTTTCAAATCGTTGTTTTCTTAAACATGTTTCGTTTGTCAATGTTGTCATGTCATTTTGAAGAAGGAACCTAAAATCATGCGTTGTAAACACGAAACTGTGTTAAAGTGGTCAATAAAACATTTATATGAAATATAAAATTAAATATGTTCACTAGATAATGAGAAAATTACGCCCTCTACAAAATAAATACAAATTTGTATCTTTTTTTATAAACACGCGAGTTTTTACACAAACTTTAAACGTCTACCAAAACCACTGGCGCTTGACCAGCCGACCCACCCCGTGCCAACCCTTACTTATACGCCCTTTTTGTAAAAATGGTGTCAAGTCACTCATATTATTCCATTCTATCAAAATATGCGAACATACACCGTCCAAATCGTATCCAAAAAATTATATTTCTATGTATACGATTGAATAATGGTCAGGAACGGCTCCAGACCCTACCCCCGTTCGAGAGGCTGTTTTTCCTACAATACGGATGGTTCCAGCCTGACAGCTGTTTGGTTCAACGCAACTGGGCTGATCTAACTATAAATGTCAAAAAGTCTCACCAAAAGCTGGAAATACGCGTAATATTCAACAGAAAACGGCCTCCGAAATGCAGTTTTTTTTCATAGATTCTTCTCCCCAGTGCGACTTCCGGAACTCCCGCTTTTGTTCGGAGCGTTCTGATTGGTAGAACAATTGACTTAGTCCGGGAAATACCGGTACTTTGCACACAAATCGTTCGACCAATCAGAACGCTCCTAACAAAAGCGTCGTATTCTGTTGAATATTTACGCGTATTTCGAGCTTTTGGTGAGACTTTTTGACATTTACTGTCAATTTACTGACTATTTGCCTTTTGTAATATAAAGTAAATCACGCTGTAAGAGAATTACATTGCCATATAAACAAATATATTTCTTCCAAAACTTCACAATTTCGTGGTCATTGAACGCTGTATAATTATCTCTGGAAAAATAAACTATAGTGTGTAGCCTTCGACACTACCATCTTAGGTTAAGGAACGTGAGAATGGGAAATTGGCAGTGCAGTAGCACCGACCAGTAAAATCTGCAAAAACCGGCGATATCGAGAAGAGCGACGATGGGCGCAAATTTTCATCAAGACGGCAATTTGTTATTAAAGTTGTTTTTTTATTACCATGTACATTATCTCGAAAACAATACATGTTTACTTAATCAGTTTGCGAATATGGCCCATATGAGCATTTTGAGCATATTCAGTCGCCCCCATCCCCTCCGATCATATTCACTTGTGATAAGAATAAAGACTAAGAATTTTTCTCCAACACTGAAAAATAATCCGTCACCTCGTGCGCAAGAAGCGACATCAAGAAGCGACATCATGTTTGGCAATTTCTTATATTCAATCGATGTAGACATCAAAGCAGTCGAACTGTTGAAGAAACTAACAAAATCATTGTTAATAATCTTCAGTGTGGGCTTGGGACCGAAAGAAGTTCTTGGTACGAGAACTAATGATATCTTCGAAAACTATAGTTCCCGACCGACCAAAATATTCGGCGGTATAAGTGGTTCCAGGGCGAAAGCCAGGGTTATTAGCCCATATAATATGTACCTTTCCATGTGTACACACTATCCTCAAACAATAACTAAAAGAACTTTATTTACGATGTTCACCAACTCTTTTTTTCACAATTTGCACTAATTTCGTGGGTATTATTCGATCACTCCATGGATATACTTCCTGTTAATACACTCTTGAGTACCTTATTTAAAGCTAGGATGAGGCACACAAAGTCTGTTGTAAATGTTTGATATAGTCCGATGAAAAGGTAAAATACACATAATTTGAACATTAGAGCTTGTCAGTTATGCCATTGACCATCCATATTAAAACGTAGGAAACACCATATAAACCAAGTCTTTGACTACCTCATACTAGCGAGACACTGCCTGGAGGAAAAACTCATTGGATGACAAGTGGCCTTATTTAGAGGATGGTAATTGGGCAAAGCGTTTCAGTAAAGTAAGCATGGAAAAAGGATATACCGAATTTGCTAACTGCACTTTAAGCTGCAAGCAATTCTTTATCAGCAACCGTGGTTTTATTCAGGAGATTCAGCATAGTAAATCTGCAAAACACAAGCAGATAACAGACATTCATTACCGTAAAAAAATCAACAACAAAAAAAAACAGAAAGTGCAGAGCAAAAAAATTGTAAACCAATGATTTGTGGAGCATTTAATACATGTAACAAACCAGCTACTGTAAACTCAAGCGAAAGACAAAAGAGAAAAATGCTGATTCTAATTATTTTTTAATTTACAACTTTACACAATTTAAATTTTTAAAAACCAAAAATAAAAAAAAAACATCAGGTGACCATTCAGTTGGTTATGATTTGCTTCGCAGCAGCCTTCTGCCTCCAGGCAACGTGATGCTGTTGTTCAAAGTTATTGTCTCCTTCATTTTACGATCGGTATTTTGTACCTTGATTATTGTATAAACAGAAAGTGTACAGTGTAGCGCAAGAAAATGAAACTATTTTCAGTTCCAAACTCCTATATTTTCCCTCAAAACTATCAAAAGCTCCTAAATTTATTGTTAAAATTTTCCTTTCCTATACTCCTATTTTTTGGCTGACAGACTGCATTACAGACCTTTCATCTATAAAAAAGATAATTAATAAAATATGTAACGGTTAGATGAAGGTTGAATAAAACTTTGCACACATAAATAAATGTTATTAATGTATCTTTGTTTTACATACTTAACGAAATGTTAAAGCGATGAAGAAAAATAGCTAGATCAAAAATCTTTTTTTTTGCGTGCTTCCGGATTTCATGGCTGCTCCACAACTTTCAAACCCCTGGAAGGATTTTCATGGAACTTTGGTCGAATTTTCACCATATGAAACCATTGCAGAACTTTTTTCACACCTGGCCGGCTCGATATACATGGGATGGGGCGAGACAACCCATGTTTCAACCCTCCCTGCTCATGTTAATGTCACCAGTGATGTTCAAAGGTCTGAGCCAAGCGTTGTGTGTCCGCTCGATATTTGTTTCTAAATTAACATTGCTTTTAATATTAAAACACTAAAAGCTCTCCACGTCAACTTTTTACCAAAGAAATTCCTAAAACGTGTATATATGATGAGAAGATTTTAGAACTAGTAGAAAGCAAAACAGAAAGAAATAAATAAGTATGATTTGTGGCGTTTGCTGGATTTAGCACTGCTACCAAACTTTCAGCCCAAAAGTGCTTCCGAAAAAAATACACGGATATCTGAATAAGAAAACCAGTGTGAACGACATAATCCATTTCCAGGTGTTTGCGATATTCATTTTAAAAACTGTAAAAAAATTCTATTAGTAGCTCGAATCCGTATTAAATATAATATGCGTATGATCCACAATATAAAATAACACTGCCTTAATAACACGGTTAGCGTTAGGCCTAATTAAGTGTTACGGACGAGAATCATTGGAATATAGGATTTGTGTGCACCGAATTCAAACAGACAAAATTAGTCTTTGAATGTTTGAGAAAACGTCCGTAAATTAATAGGGGAAAATAACTGGATGAAAAAGTTTGGCTACTGAAGTTAGGTGCGGTTTATCTAATCAAAGTCGGTGCACAAGTTACCAAGAAATAATGAAAAAAAAACCCATCTAGCTGAAGCGAGTGATTTTTTAATATAATTATGTGTCCGACATTCTTAAAGTCACGTGGTATAGCCACCGTGTTATTATGCCATCTACATCATAGCACTATATTTCCCCTCCTCTTTGTAGTGATATGAAGAATCTGTATCCACGCCATTTATCTATTTGAAGACGTTTCTTGTTTTCGGTCTGCCTAATTTAATTTGAAGAGAATTTCTCAGGAATATAATTCCAGAATATACTGTAAATTGTATGCTTTAATAACAGGCCCGATGATATCGTCAAACGTTAGTGATGGACAATTCAATTCAATAGTTTATTCCAGCCTATACACAAACACATCAATACAACATGAAATAACCATTTCAGTACAAGTGAACTGGCAATATATTTATATTTTTTATAAACGACACATTCAAGAGGAAGTATGTAGTTGGATACTTAGTAAATAGTATAAATAAATAAATAAAATTTCCTATACCATCTTTATATTTCAGCAAAAATAGAAAGAAAGTATAATGCTTGAAGAAAAGCTTTGCAGATCAAGAAATACTGATCTACAAGAGGTACGTGATTCAGGGCAAATAACACCCAGCCTTGCCGAAACGAAAAGCAAGGTATCTGAGCGAGAAAAAAACAACAACATCAATACAATAACAAAACAGCGTCACAAAATACATGTAGTAAATCCGACTATTTTAATATGCACCAATATGAAAATATAATTACAATAAATATTATTCATATGATAGTCTACAATACATAACAACACATGACAAACTTAGATTCTTATTCCCGCACATAAGGGGATAATGTACTATAAAACAGTTAAACGGAAAACCAAGCCACAGTAAATAAATGAAGCCAGATTTTTAGTAGTTTGGTCATTTTGGGATTTATGCAATAATTCTAATCTATAAAGTTTTCAAGTAATGATTTATTAAGAGGGCATACTATGGTAAATGGTATTCATTTTCAATTCGGCCTTAACAATAGAAACAAGTTGGGGCAAGTGTGAGGTTGGTGCACCCTAAAACCTGGTTAAAACCCCTAGTGGAAAATTGTTGTGCCACTGACCGTTCCATGGCGGTAACCAATCGGGTTTTTCTTTCTCGTTGATTGTTTGTGGTAGACTCCTCTATCTGTTTTGAAATTAATCATTTTATTACACATGCTCTTTTTCGTATTTATTGGAAGTGAAGGTAGGCTGTCTCTTGTATGCAGCTATTCCTGATATGCATATTTCTCTTTTTTTCTAGACCAATATGTCTTCCTTTTTATGTAAATAACGAATTCGATCAGTTATTTCAAGATAATTTTTAAACTTTAATGCGTTTTATACAAGTAATATGATATAAGCTGAAAGTTTTGTTGACATGGCTTTGACCATTGTTACATATTATTGATCTTTGTATATACATTTAACATCTTTTTTAAGTATACATCTGCGTACTTGGGCATTACTGGCACATGCAATTAATCCTTTAGAATACTGACACCCACAGAAAACAAATTCACAATATCAGTTAATAACGCGTATGGCCATTTTCTGCGGCGAAATGTTAATCGCTAAAAATATTTTTGAAGCGGATTTTTTTAATCATCGGTGATCAGTTATAATGCTGTGGGCTGGTGTGTCAATGCACATGGGCTGTAGCAGTTTTAATCCAATGGAACTTAAATTCTAAAAAAAATAGCAGCGACAAGTCCTTGTTCCGGTTGTCCTTCCACTTCTACAAACACATAGATGCATGCAGTTTATGCATAATGGTGCACCATGTCATCGTGAGGAGAACACACGATTTTTTCATGAGATGAACACGGTCAAAAAATTTCCATGGTGCGCTAGAACCCTGGATCTTAATCCAATTGAAAATCTGTGGTGTGATCTTGGAAGAGGCTTACGAAACAGGAGGGACCAACCATGCAATTTCGCCAACTTGAAAATGCGATTCTTCAGGAATGGGCTGAAGATTCCCCAAAGAAGTCATTCAGCACTGTATAAGCTCAATAAGATCAATGTGTCTTGCAGTTATACGCGCTGTTGGTGGTCATACTTTTTATTCACTGGTGTGAATTTGTATTCTGTGTGTCCCAATACTCTAAATGATTTTGCACGATTGGTTTCGCATTACAGTAAATATTAACATCCTCTATACAAAACATCGCTTAAGTCCAACAATTGTTTTGCCATCTGATTATTTATCATTCGATTAATTAATTTGTTTCGATGAATTTGTATTTCACCCTCAGTAATTGTTGCAATAAATCAGATATACGCACTGCAATACAATTCTTCAATGGAAAGGTTTACGCATATGATAACAAGAGTTTTTACTTGATCAAGCTTAAGTCCTTTGCTTATCGTGGATGCCGACCGTTCTAAGGCGGTAAACCCCTAGGTTCTGATCTTCCGATTGTAGTTATTTGCCTTAGAAATTGATCATATAAAACTGAAGCTCTGTTTTCATATGGCCGGGGCTTCTGAATGTGGCTATTCTTGATATGCCTATTTTACTTGTTATGTCCACGTAAAACTCGCTTATGAGATTATGTAGTATGCACTCCTGTCCGACCATGAAGAACCCTCGGGTGTGACCATGACCTTATCCAAAAAGACAGGCTGTTGTTTATTGCTCATTGTCGCTTGAATGCAAATAAATGGGCAGTTTTTGTGCCAGGTAATTTCATAATCTTCCAATTGGCTGTGGAGATACAGAGCGGACACAAACAATAAAGGATTTGACCATTATCCTGAACATTTATTTGTATGTTCCGGCTTTTGCTTCTGCATATTGTCTCAATGAAAAGTATACTTCTGCAAAAGTTATTTCGAATTCTTGAACGGGATTTTGAGATAAGAAGACGATAAAAAAGGAGACTGACAGAAAGACGGGCGTAAAGGTAACAAGACAAAGGCGTGATTTAATAAGTCCGCGCAGATAAAACAGGAAAAACTTGAAATTTTTGCAGTCTTGACATGAAAAAAAATATCTTCTTTTTTTTAGCTTTCTTGTGTTACAAAGTAATGATTGGCAGTTTCTGATTTCAGCCATAATACGTCTGATAAGTAAGTATTGATGGCAGTAAACAGAAGGCAACGTATAATTAGAAAGATCATCAGATCGTCACGTTATTTTCTACAACAAAATGGAAGGAAACACCGTAAGTAATTAAAAGTGGACGTACATAATAGCAGGCTAATTAACTGCTAATAAATGACAGATGTCGTTAAAAGGCAATTCTCAATTTGTTTTCTTATTTGTACTGATTAATGTAAAGCTCGTGGAGTGTTCAGTTTTAATGAAATAAAGTGAAAATGATATACATGTTTTTCTGTTATATATCCCGTACAGTGTTCACCCACCGTTTGATGCTTTTTAAAGGGAATAGATTTTAATCTTTACAAGTTAACTTCAGACACGTAACTATATTTTACCATTTTCAAAAAGTTAAATTAAATAGCTCTCTGCCTGTTGTGTTTAAAATTAACTGACGTTTGGATGAAGGAGTCATATCGACGTCAAATCAACCAATTTAAACAAGAATTATCACAGGGGCAGCTTTTTTGAGATGTCTCTTTTTTAAATATTGAGTAGCGGTTAACCCGGGGCTAGGCGGCGTGCACAGTAATTTGCATTTTAATTACTTCCCATGAGTAGGATCAATTAATGCGAGTCTGCAATATTTTTATTATCCTTTTTCATCCATTTGATACATATGTTCAATGAACAAAGAAAAAGCCCAGAAAAGACTCTGTGACAGATCAGTAAAAAATGCCATTGAATTTTGAAGCAATAAATACCGCGTCTGGCATTGTTTTTTCATCATCATCTTTTTCCCCTTGTTAGACATGTAAATCTAGGAAATATGAAGGAAAATGATTTGTTGATATAAACTGTTTATAAACAACATTTATTCATATCGCTAATTTATTTAAGCATCTCAATTAGTTATCCAAAAAATAAAAAATGCATTTAATTAACGTTCGCGTTCTTCTCATCTCCAACCGGTTCTTTTGATAATGCAAAAAATGACATTAACTTCAAAAACACAGATTATCTGTGAAACAAAATTAACAAGACAGTCTGAAGGACAGCAATATTCCCCGCCGCATGAGGAAATGTTGAAAGGTTTATTGATGCTGAAAAGGAAATGTAAATTGAAAAATCCTTTGTTCATGTAGGTATGAAAAAGGTTGCACGATGGGCTCACCTTTAATTAATTTGTTAATACTATATCAGGAAATGATCCGCGGTTGGGAGAAAGAATACGCCAGACTGGCATTGAAAGTTTCTTTAATCACCTTTTGGAAGAATAAACGAGAGGACATATTGTTCTGCTTGTAAGCCAACGGTTCACAAAGTCTTCCGGGGGAGGGTAACATAATGTGTTCTCATTTGTTTTTCACTGTTCTGTGTACTATATTAAACCAGACACTTAATAGGCGTACACCAACTAAAACAAACGTGTGAAACAATTGCAGCAGCCTGGTTGTTACACAGAAGAAAAAGATTAGAATGGAACTTTGAAACCAATGTAATGGAAATGCATATTACTGTCCACGCCGCCTAGCCCCGGTCTGAGCTCGCTTTAATACTTAATTAATCCCAAACGATGGTGTGGATACGGCGGTGAACATGGAACTTTCAATGCGGCATTTTCCGTATATATCCATTTCATGTTTTAGAAGCTACATTAAGGCGTGACTTATAAATCCTGTAAAGACTGAAATCAATGTAAATTTTGGCGAAATACATAAATTTCTAATACAAAAAAAACTAAGCAGAAAAGGCTGTTATTAACAAAGCTGTTACAGACAAAAGGATACTAAAATATTATGACAAAACCTAAAAGTAATTTCTAATGATAATGTCTGGCAAATTAATTTGTAATGATGACAATGTTGCCAGACACGCTGAATACTAACGGCGATATAACTGAAGGTAAAAATAGCGTTGCTAATATCTTTAATATGCAATTAGTAAAAATTGCAACTACAATTAACAGAACTGAACTCAATTCCGGTAATTTTATAGAACATGGTAAACTCATTAATACAATAAGCTTAGCGACACTTTATTTATTTCAGATTTTATAACACCTATTAGATTAGATGTATGAGATGTTAGTATCATTAAATTATGTAAGGAATATATTACACTTCCTATTACATCCCCGATTCATAGCAGATATTTTCCCCGATCTACTGAAATTGGCTTGTGTTATTCCATTCATTAAAGATTGGTAAAGACAATTAAAACTACAAACTACAGTCTGTGCATTCTATTTCGCCAATAGTATCTAAAATATTTGACGGTCATGTTGCAAAATCAGCTAAACGACTATTTTCGTAAAAGAAATATTTTAGATAACCATTTGGTTTCAAAGAGCATCATTCGTATCAGACTGCAAATTGTCCATCACTTAAGTTTCACGAAATTATCGGGTGTGTAAAACGCATATGAGGCGAATAAAACAGTTAATGTTAGTTTTACCGTCACAATTTACTAAAGTAAACCTATATGAGGCGAATAAAACAGTTCATGTTAGTTTTACTGTCACAATTTACTGTGTTAAATCCAGTTGAGGCGAATAAAACAGTTCATGTTTAAACTTAGTTTTACTGTCACAATTTACTGTGGTAAACCCATATGAGGCGAATAAAACAGTTAATGTCAGTTTTACTGTCACAATTTACTGTGGTAAACCCATATGAGGCGAATCAAACAGTTCATGTTAGTTTTACTGTCACAATTTACTGTGGTAAACCCATATGAGGCGAATAAAACTGTTCATGTTAGTTTTACTGTCACAATTTACTGTGGTAAACCCATATGAGGCAAATCAAACTGTTTATGTTAGGTTAACTGTCACAATTTACTGTGGTAAACCCATATGAGGCGAATCAAACTGTTCATGTTAGGTTAACTGTCACAATTTACTGTGGTAAACCCATATGAGGCGAATCAAACTGTTCATGTTAGGTTAACTGTCACAATTTACTGTGGTAAACCCATATGAGGCGAATCAAACTGTTCATGTTAGGTTAACTGTCACAAGTTACTGTGGTAAACCCATATGAGGCGAATAAAACTGTTCATGTTAGTTTTACTGTCACAATTTACTGTGGTAAACCCATATGAGGCGAATAAAACTGTTCATGTTAGTTTTACTGAAACAATTTACTGTGGTAATTCCAGTTGAGTTGAATCAAACTGTTCATGTTAGTTTTACTGTCACAATTTACTGTGGTAAACCCATTTGAGGCGAATCAAACTGTTCATGTTAGTTTCACTGTCACAATTTACTGTGGTAAACCCATATGAGACGAATCAATCTGTTCATGTTAGGTTTACTGTCACAATTTACTGTGGTAAATCCAGTTGAGGTGAATAAAACAGTTCATGTTAGTATTTATTATTACCTGATACCTTATATAAATGTAATTTGGTAGTTTTGACTGTTTTCTGAAATTCTAAGAAAGTCCATGTTTGCGAACTGTTGACCAGTCAATAGTTTCAACTGTTTCCCTCGCGTGCTCTGACGTCATGACGTTATGTGGAACAGTAAAGAAAAAAATTGACTCCAATGATTATTTCTCCAAAAATAAAATGTGGTGAAGTATTTAAACAAATTAAAATTCTGTCAGCAAAATGACAGTTTCCTTAAGTTTTTTTTATGAAATAACAGAGAAAAATAAAAAATGTTGGCAGCGTGACATAGTTACAAGATTGTTACATTGAGAAAGTTAATGAAAAACATATTTGCAAATTTTTTTTCTTGTTCCTTTTTTCATCTGTAATTACTGTTAAAACAGTAATTGATCAGGTAATAAAACAGTTATTTCATATTTGATTTGGGAACAGTCACAGTTGTCCCTCGGTGTCGGGGATAGTGTTTTGAACTGTTGCCCGAGGCCGTAGGCCGAGGGCAACAGTTCAAAACATTATCCCCTCCTCCTCGGGCCAACATTTTGACTGTTCCCAAATCACATATGAAATAACTGCATAATGTTACGATTTACCGAGTGAGTTAAATCCAAAGAACAAGAATCAAACTGTTCATGGTAGAATTTACTGTCAATACTTACTGTATTAAATTTTAAAAAAGAATGAAATTTTTCATCGTAGTTTTTACTTTGTAAAAGCTCAAACGAGGAGTATCAAACTTTTATACCAGTATCTACTGTTTATAAGCATCGACAATGTAGACATTTTCTAACAGTATCTACATTTTTAAAGCACAAACAACAAGGATCAGTGGTACAAGCAATGATACTGTCGACAGAGTACATGTGTATCTAGACATTATAAGGACACGCCAGTTAAGGTGGAACGCGACACTTTGCGAATTTTCGAATTTTTTTATGAAATTCGGTATGGTATTTATTGACGACGACTTCAGCATGAATCAGCAAACCGTTTTTCGATTAATCAAATAGTTGTTTAGATATTTGCCTTCAAAGTTAGCCATCAACGCCAGTTTTCTGAGGTGACGTCGACGACGCTCGCCGAACACTTTTTCGGGGCTGGCTGAAAATTGGGGTTTTCATTTTCATTTATTTTTTCACAGGTGAATTGGCGCTGAAAATATCTTTCCGGTGATATAAGATTTAACATATTGAGACCAGTTTTGACAACGTTGTGTTCCGTTAAACGCCGTTTTCGCGTTAAAAATGACGTCGAGTTTTGTCTTTTTTCTGTCGACTTTTTCAAAATTGTGAAAAATTCCCGAATTTAATTTTCGATTTTTTTGCTTAAAAAGTTTGAAAAAAGCTATTCCAATCGAATAAGCGAATAAAATTTGGGGGTCACCGACTTCGTTATTGCGCTATTGTCGCTTTCAGTACCCCTCCCCCCTTTTAAAAAACTTGTAAATTAAAGTGACGTTTCTGTAAATGTATGACTCTTTATTCAAATTCTACAATATTACAGCAATTACAATGACTTATGGTAATTTAAGAAGAACAAAAATTGAATAAAACATATTTTTACACAACATGCGCTCTTTTAAGGGCACGATAATTTCACTTTTTTTTGGAGTTTTACATTTATAAGAAAGTTCCATCTGGTGTTATTTTGTCGTTCATATGTTGCAAGATAATTTTAAAGTTATATTATTAAACTCGGCTTTTTGGCTAAATCCTCGTCATAAGGCTAACTGCTATGAGAATCCTCGTGAGATACTGTTGTATCATTATATTTCACGCGGGTTAAATTTTCGCGTAATTTGCACTAGAAAACGTGCGCGAAATAAAAGTGCAGTGAAATTTAACCATATGTTCGCTTATCATGAATGCTTCTGAGAGTAATATAAATGTAACTGCGCAAATTTATGGCACCGGAATGGATTATGCGCGAAAACTGGTCCCCGCGAAATAAAATGCTACTACAGAAATAAAATGAAAAGAGCAAAACTTGTCTTTATACTTGTGATTGTATTGGCTTCGTTTGGCACGATGAATATTTCGACTGACTAGTAATGAAATTTTTTTTTGCCGCAAATGAAATTTATTGACACACTAGGTATTTTGGGGTTAGATGGGGTTAAAATTATTACAACTAATTCATATACGCGAAATCTCAATATTATAAAATAAGAGAAACAATAAAATGTTCACTTGTTGCATCACAGTAGCAGCTGCTGTTATAATACAAAACAAAATCGTAGGACAACACAGACTGCGGTCTGTATTCAGAAATTGTTTGCAGGATTGCAAATTTTAATTGTTAAATTTTACGTTTGAAAACCCTTTCCTTAAACTCCTATATGGAATGAACGAACAGCGTAGATCCCGATCAGGATAAGGATCAACACTGTTCGCTTTTGATTTATAAGGTTATTTCTGACCAAAAATCTAACAGTGCAGATTCTGATCAGATAAATTAAAAAAGGAGAAATCGATTAGATCGGATGTGCCAGCTGATCTGGATCTACTCTGTATGCTTATGAGATAAAAGGCGTAAATATATATTATAGGAAAGGGTAAAACGAATTTGGGATTATTTCTAAATCGATTTTTACAGCAATTTTCTTCGTCTGATGCTGCTTCGTTTCGTGGTACCTTTCTATGTAGATTGTCGAGACAGTGAAAATCGCATATTACGCATAACCGCAAACAGGACACATAAGCACGGAATTGCCGGTCTTATTCTCTTTTAGCAATCTATGGCGGACAAGAAACAGACACGTGCAGGAACACCATGTTGCGTGGTCAGTGTATGTATCGCTGCCGTTTCCGAGAAAGTACATTAAAACAAATAAGCGAGGGGCGTATTCCTTCACCGTTGTTTTGTCGTTTTTCTCACTGTGTGCGATTCTCACTGTCACAAACAATAGTTCAAGCAACATACCACAACAACTTGGCTATTCGTTTGTTATACTTTCTTTGCGAACGCTTTTATGAGAAAACTGTGAATACTTCGATCATAAAAGAATTTAGAATTTGCACATTATAAAGTACAATGTATATGGGTAAATGGAATACAGTTACAGACGCACGACCGCGCTAATGGAGCATCCCCGTCATGGAACAAAAAAAAATACCTTAGATGTAGGTAAAATCAATGTTTTTGTGTTCTTTTGAAATTGCAGCCTACAAGCAAAAACATGTATATTTGCAGAAAATAATGGGAACAAATCAAACATACGCACGGCTAATAGATAATTTGTGATCACTTTAACTTTTTACAAGACAAAATAAGGCACTTAGCTAATTAGAATTGATGTACTACAATATTTCTATTACGTGCATAGACTATAGATTTGAACAGTTTGAATCAAATGTCTATAACTACAAAAGAAATATTGTGCGCTTCTTTAGTAATTGAGAGCACTATTAATTAAAGTTAGCACACCTTTTGCGAAAATGCGTTGACACTATTAGAAGAAATCAGCAGAATTTATGAAATTGTAAGAATAACATCCAAAAATTTGATAATTATAAGCGTAACGTCCGAATAGAAATAATTGACGTAACCATTACACGCTTTTTGGAATGTTCATTTTACCCGTAGTAGCGTTTTTAAAGATATTTTTGACAAAATAACAAAAGAGAAATCGATAAGATGTCATTTTAATTCTATAATTCATTTCAACTGAGGTGTCTTTTGGCAAAACTTTTAATTAATGAACCTTTTTGGGGGTAAAATTTCCTAAAATAACGTATTTCTTCAAAAGGGGATAGGGGTACTTAAAACGGTAATAGCACAATAACTAAGTCGGTGACCCCCAAATTTTTTTCGCTTATTTGATTGGGATTGCTTTTTTTAAACTTTTTAAGCAAAAAAATCAAAAATTAAATTCGGGAATTTTTCATAATTTTGAAAAAGTCGACAGAAAAAGGCAAAACTCGACGTCATTTTTAACGCGAAAACGGCGTTTAACGGTACACAACGTTGTCAAAACTGGTCACAATATGTTAAATCTTATATCACCGGAAAGGTATTTTCAGCGCCAATTCACCTGTGAAAAAATAAATGAAATTGAAAACGCCAATTTTTTGCGGATTCATGCTAGAGTCATCGTCAATAAATACCATACCAAATGTCATAAAGAAATTCGAAAAATCGCAAAGTGTCGCGTTCCACCTTAAATAAGTCTTTACACATCTATTGACGTGGTACAAGCAACGATAATGCGGACAGAGAGTACCTACACATTAAAAGCACAAGCAACTTTAATCAGACTGTACACTAATATCGACGTGATACAAGCAACGATAATGTGGACAGCACAAACAACTTTAATCAGACTGTACATTAATATCGACGTGGTACAAGCAACGATAATGTGGACAGCACAAGTAACTTGAATCAGACTGTACACTAAAATCGACGTGGTACAAGCAACGATAATGTGGACAGAGAGTATCTACACATGAACAGCACAACCAACTTTCATCAGACTGTTCACTAATATCGACGTGGTTTAAGCAACGACAATGTAGAGAGTATCTACAATTGTAAGCATAAACAACAGCAGGAATCAGATAGTACACTTCTATCGACGTGGTACAAGCAATGACAATGTAGACAGACCGAGTATCTACACATCAATAGTACAAGCAACTTGAATCGGACTACACTACTATCGACATGGTACAACGAAAATGTGGAGATGTATCTACAGATAAAAAGCACAAGCAACAAGAATCGAACTGTTTCGAACTGTTCACTAATATCGACGTGGTACAACGAAACTGTGGACAGATTATCTACAGATAAAAAGCACAAGCAACAGGAATCGGACTGTACACTACAATCGACGTGGTACAAGCAAGGATAATGTAGACAGATCATTTACAGATAAAAAGCAACAGCAACAAGAATCAGACTGTACGCTACAGTCGACGTGGTAAAAATCACAAACATTATGGGATCCATCCACTCTGCCACTCGCTTCCAAGTCACCTCTTCTATAATGACGTCATTGTTTTCGTTTGCTTCTTCGTTTGGTAAACATTCTGACTTATTATCATGATTAACGTTTCCATCGATGACACAGTTGTGAATTTTAAGTTTTTGTCTGCGCTGCTTGCAGGGAGAAACTAAAGCTTGAAGCAATTTAGGAACCGGGCGGCTGTCGGCACGATGGTATAATCTTATCTGGGCTAGCGTCGCTATGGTTATCAAAGTACTGACCAAAACTTGAACTGAAACGTAGAGATTAAAAAGGGAGACTTTGTTGGGAGTTTTTGGTAGTTGTTGTCCAATAATGGTCAAAAAGACACTAAGTGATAGAAACACCGTCACCGAAAAACTCGCCTTTTCTCCAGAGGACGGCGGAAGAAGGAAAACACAGCAGTTCAACAGTGAGAGCAACGTTATCGGCAAGATGATGTTCAGGATGACGTAATTAGCCTGTCGTTGAAGTGTTAAACAGAATGTTACGTACTGTTCACCGCCAGAGGTCATTGCTTCAGCATGTGTTTCTGTTATTTTCCATTCAGGTGGACCTTCGTATCCATGGTGTAACCTAATGTGGTCTGTTTTATTCAGTGTATCCACTTGTCCTTTTCGTTGACTCCAAGCTTCGAAACTGAGACAGCACATCTGACTGTCCAGTGGATATTTTGTTACGTCGGCGGTACATGATGACTGAAAGAGTTCCAGCGGTTTCCACAAGACAAACCCGTCCTTATTTACAACAACGTTCATCGCCGGAGTACCTAAATCCTGGTATTTTGTAACAGAATTTTCCAAGGCAATAACCGGCTTCCACACCTCATCTTGAGGTAGATGAATCCATTCAAGGCCCTGGAACGATGCCGGATCCCAGGTGAGATACTCATCCGTCCAGCCATGTTCGAGTTTTGCAACCATTGACAGTTGTTCTGAAACTTCATTAAAGTCTACTATGCTTACAATATACAGATCCAAGTACACATGCGTTACGGTGTTCTCATTTTGTACGGGACGTACTTTCTTGTTGTACTCTTGATCCACAATTAAATGTTTATACAACATGTATCCTGCACTTCTGTTCTTAAAGCACTGCACGATAGCAATATTGGTGGCCATCACAATAAACAGTATTTCAAATTTCATTTTGTTAATCATATACAATTCTACAATATAAATTAATATGTGATGTCGTCGAGCGGTGACATAATCCAGATAAAAACAATTTATACAAGTCTGATTGTGATTAAAAGCATCAGGATTATAATTGTATTTCTTCTTAAAATGCTAACGACTAAAGCTAAGTCCGCTGGTTATAAAGGTTTCTATCGGGTTATCCACCGCTAACTATTTTCATGTTGTATCGATGTCTCATCACACAGTTTTATGGCACATACATTAAGCATTGTCTAATTTATATATCTGACCGTGTGTCGATAGAGAGCAAGCACTTTGTCGCACTCAGTGTTTTCTTAAAACGTAATAAAAATCAAAAAGTCATTATAAAACGATTTTTATATTATTAAACGGCGTGTTCAGTAATATGCATTTCCATCACTGCCCACGAACAGGTCAAATCAAACAGAGTCTGCACTATTTTCAATTTGTCGTGTTCGGTGACTTTCAAAGTTCCCTTTTCATAATTTAAGTAAATTGTCCCTCCTTTTAACCATAGTTACTTATATATAAAACAATAACATACTCATGCAAGCACTATACGAATTTGATTAAAATAAATAAAAAAAAAACACGTGTTTGATGCAATGTTAATTTTCACCAGGTTTAATACTCTAGCAAGTTTTACAAGAAATCGAACATTACAAATAAAAAATATCGCAGGCTCAGTTTTAATTAGCCTGTATCTGGGCAAAGAAAAGTGCATTTTTCTAACCACGCCGTAGTGCAAGTACGAGTATTAATACGAAAAAAATGAGTGTTTTGCTTCAAAGATTTTATCGGAAATCTGGATGAAAAATAAAAAATGACTTTTTTTTCAGTCCTAGATAAGTACATATTAATCTTTATGCCATCAAAAATTAAATTCTATAAATAAAAATAAAATCTAAGTAAGAAAAAAGAATTCCCAAAAGATGATATGAATATGGAGGTTAACACGGAACTCTGAATGCGGTAGTTAACGGCGTATGGTCAGCATATAAAAAGACTGGGTTTGCCTCAAATAAGAATAGAACTAAACAGAATATAATTCTAACATGGGGGATGAGAATACAAGAATTTGGCATTCCTCGGAACACTTGTCGCCAAAAATTGCAATTTGAAAGGAGCATAACTCAAAAATAGTGAATAGGAATTATCATTCTTTTTGTCACCTATGGCTTTGGTAATGCAGATAATATATTTCAAGTCAAAAGGACATTCAAGTACTTTCAAAGTTATGGGCAAGATTAAGTTTCATGTTAAAGTTGCATTTAAAAGTGGAACAACTCAAAAAATAGTCAAACAGGAGTTATCATTCTTGTTGTCGTAAACGGCTTTGTTAATGCAGAAAATAAATTCCACATATTGAGTGAATAGGACAAGTTCTTTTTAAGAAATAGGCAACATTAAATTTCAAATATAAAATTGGGGGACTACCGGACGCTGCCTCCGCCGGACTATAGGATCCCTATGTGTCTACCTGCTATTGCAGGCGACACAATAAATTCCATCTATCACACTGAAAGTACGACCAAGTAAGCAGCCTTTTGTTGTATATTTTAGCTCTCTCAATCAGGTGTTCGGAAAATCAAAACTGCGTTCGTATTATCAATTCGAGGAGCATAAAAAGGAGAACATTTGTGAGATTGGTATAACAATCAAAATTTTTGCATGGATTCCAAGAGACCTTAATGATAAGGCCGATACAACCAGTTAAGGCTTTGATTATGATGATTAAGGTGGTTTGGAAGTATCATTAGAGTCAATATTTCTTGATGGAATTGATGTACTGATTTGCCAAACATTAAACATTAAACGCTTGTATTTTTTATTTACTGAGGATATTTTAACTTGTATGGATCTCAAAAAAAGGTATGTTTTATAGGCTTTTATTCATAGATCAGCAGTTGATGCACATCTTAGCTGCACCATGGACATTCCCAGCTGAATGTAGCGGAGCATACACCATATCCAGACCTAGACAGGTCTTTCACCACACGATTTAAACCGATGCAAATTCTCTCGTTGGGACTTCCTTTAGGGCCACTATCTGGCTGCCCGTTCAGAGCAAACAGGCATTTATGGCACAACTTGAACTCTAGACCGTCAGAATTTGTGATACGGACGTGCTCATTACTAATGCGGATGGTGAGAGAATCGACTTGGTCGGACAATGCGTCGATGATGTGCATGAGGCTGCTGACAGCTGGACAGTTGTCGCTCGGATATACCGTGACGTTAGGGTACAAGCCTTGTACTTCCGAATCATTGATTTGATCGCCATCGTCGCCCCCTGAAACATTGTCTGAGATTTTAACTCTATTTAAAGATAAGTTGTTTTCTTTTTTTTTTTTACTTTTTTTCACAGCTGATTCTTATCAAATAATCAGAAGAACAACACACTGTGGATGTCAACTGAACAACTACAAAAATGAATGCAATCATTATAACAAATGGATGCAGTAAGTAATAAAAATATTGGACAGGTGTTTATTATTGTTATAACCATTATTTCGAATTTTTTGTCTTACGATAAATGTTTAGATACGGTTTCCGAGACTACAAAAAGCATGCTTACAAATACTGTTTATTAATTTGAAAATGGACTTCTCATCGAAAATATTGACGCGTTACAAAATGAATATCAATGATGTCACTCTAAAAATATTCATTTATCATTCCATGATTGCTTGATGTTCGCTATTTATAAGAATATAGAATACTGTTATGAAATAGAACTCCAAACATGTATGACCGCGACAATGTATTTTGTATTGAATGTTTGTGTCACTCTTTTTCAAAATCCGCAGACAGGACGATCAGTTATACACCAAACACAAAATGATATCAACACTTTATTTCATATTTACTTAACAAGCGACGCCTTGGTGTTCTGCGCGACACACCGTCATGTATTAATGAACATTTGTACTAATCAGTCTTCTTTAAATCAAAAGGTGTTGATTGTTGTTTGCTAATAAACAAGGACACGTTTGCAATATTGGCATTGGCGTGACATGTATACAAAGTAGTACTTTATTAATCGTTGATTATTATAAAGCGATTCGCTTTCAAAGCATGTCCATAAGCAAGGTGGTCTAAGGAGCAATAAATAACATTATGCCGAATTGACAATGACAGTAACATTAACATCGCTATTAGTAGTAGGTTCGGCTCGTATTTTACGGTTATTTTTTCACAAAAAATATTTCCGCGATATTCCCGAGTAAATGGAGTGGCATAAGGCTCCATGATTATAAACCTTTTTTCATGCTCGACTCGGTTTAAACTTAAAATGTGCTCAACAAATTTATAGAACATTAATAAGCTACATTAATAAGAAACTACTGTCTGTTCGGCTGTTTGTAAAAAGATCAACTGTGTCATATTTTCACTTTACAATGTGAAACATTTTATTTTGGATAATAACAGGAAAGGAAGCCATCAAATGTACATGCTCAAAATGAGCTGAGCATGAAAAAAGTGTTGTAATCATGGGGCCTGATCCACTGTCTGTGCTCCGACACAAACCGTAGACGAATCATCTGACATGCCTGTTGAAATATTTTAGCTTGTACCGCGCATGAAATTTTGATATGATAAAATAGATTTTAGTCAAATGTATACAATACATTGACATAACTAGAATAAAACGTTAAAGTTGAAATCTGTAGGAATCGTACCCATGTCGAATGAAAGTTAAGTCAATGCTGCACGTAGCCCCGTAGCGTTTATCACTGCGCTATCTAGGCTGTGATATGATACTGACTGGTGTGATCATGACTTTAGCTGTGCAAAATGAAGCATTACTTCAAACTAGAATTTTGTTGTCAACGGAATACATGTGTTGCCTGTAGTTGCATTTGAGGCATAAATCAACAATAGTGAAACAGGAGTTATCATTCTAGGTGTCACCAATAGCTTTGTTCATGCAGATGATATTTTCCAAGTATTGTGTGAATAGGACAAGTATTGGTAACATTACATATCATGTTAATGTTGAGGGCCTACCGGACGACGCCCCCGCTACCGGAAATACGATCCCTGTGTTACCTTGTTTCGCAGGCGACATAAAATGTCTGCAATGCCTAACTTAGAGCTTGATCAAAGGTGTTATCTGAGCACTAAATATATTTACTGTATCCATTGTTCGTTTCGCTGTCTCCGACATTAAAGAGCCACCCATCTCTCTTGGCGTTCGACAGCTTGAGCACAATTTTCAGCATCCTCTTTCCGCAGTACGGAGCTTCCAGGCACCCAAAGCATCCGGTCCAGTCAAGTTTGTCAAAGTCAACCTTCAAACAAGTCAACAACTATACAGAAATGAACGTTCAATTGTTTCGAACTTTCACTCAAGGGAAAACAATAAAATCTGTCAGCCAATGCTCACTAGTGGATACATGTACCCCCGCTTTGAGAAATATGAATTTCAAAATGACTTTTGCATTTTACGTATGTGTAAAGGGTGTCAAATTTTCCGAGTATTTGCCTATATATAAAATATAGATATATAAAATATCAGATTGCTTAGAAATCGGCGACAGAAAATGTGCATGTATGTCATTTATGTGTAAATAAAACAAAGTATTCGCTAAACAGGAAATAGAGGAGCATTGAGCATAAAATCGCTTTACACAATATGGAACTATAATATTAAGCAATATTCTAAATATCAGGCTGCTGGGTGTAAAAGTTGCTAAGAAAACTGCGACGAAATTGTGCATGTATGTCAAGTATGTGTGAAAATCTACGTACTCTGTAAACAGGAAGTAGATGAGCAAGTAGCATAAAATCACTTTACACCATATGGGACTAGGATAAAGCAATATGCAAAATATTAGGCTGCTGCATGTTATAGTTGCTTAGAAAACTGCGATGGAAAAAAGATGCCCTTTGGTTGATGTAATGCACCTATGTAGTAACACAATCTTAAAATATGCAGCAACGAAGAAGTAGATGGGAAAGGAGCATAAAATCGCTTTACACCATATGGGACTATAGGATAAAGCAATGCAAAATATCGGGCATGTTACAATTGCTTAGAACACTGCGACGGAAATTTTGTTACGGACGGAGGAAGAACAGACGGACGGAAAGAAGCACGGACGGACAAGGGTAAAACAGCATACCCCCCTTTTTTTCGAAGCGGGGGTATAAAAAGTTTACGATACTGCGATGTTGCTTACATTTATCTTTTTTCTAATTAATTTTGATTTCAAAACATTTCATACACATTTATTTCTTGACAGCAAAAACCATTATTAATGAAATCATTTCTCATTTAAGGTAAGCTTTTTCTATTGTTCGACCAAATAATGCAAAATAAACATACGAAAATGAACAACATGAGACATGGTATGATACTTCTATTTTTAGAAAACGTAGGTCGATGAAATTCGGACCAATAAGACAGACGTTAACGTTTTACTTTGAGAAAATGTAATAAGGTCGAAAAGAGATTGACGTATATTTTAATTAATTTTGGATATGACTATTTAACCGATCTAAACATTGATTTGGTCATCATATATACAGTAAAACCCCTCATTAGAACCAACTCGCTAATGAGACCAATTGCGATGTTTAAACAGTTTGCTCTTTTTTCTACCCCCTATATAAAGACCATCCTACTATTAAGACCTCTTTTTTCCAGTCCCAATGGTGGACTGAATAGCTGGGTTTCACTGTATATGATACTGACGACCTGAAATCGAACCGCAACGGGGCCAGCCTATAGCCACGTATGTCCGAACCTGCTAATAATTGCGCAAGGCAGGACAACTATACTGAGTATTTAGATTGTGCGGATATCGCTCATATGTGACAGTTGTAACCGGCTGATAGGATTACAACACTGACACATTGCAAGGAGAGACTTCTTAGGGCTACTTCACTGCAGAAATAGTGATTCAGACGAACCGCTAATACAAAAGCGCTAAGCCATAACTCCTTTATTAGCCATGATAATATATTATTCCATAATACACCATACTAACCTACCTGATGAGATCGCAAAAATAAAAATTTAATAAATAGTTTAAGTTTGTACACAGACGCTTACCATGACAAGGGCAGTGGAACTGCAAGCTTGCTTCTTATTTTTACCCACTCCTTTCTCAATCTGCATAACTTGAATACCATCTACGTCCCCTTCCTTGTTCTTCATTCCTTCAAAAACGTGTTACAACTCATTATGGATAAGTAGACGCTCAGGTGATACTCTCTTTATATAACCAAGAATGATCACGTGGCAGACATGGGCGAATCAAATATTTTTGTTCATGATCAATACTTATCGGAATAAAATGCTGGTACCAAATTTGTACAACTTTTTGCTGATGTACCCCATTTGAATATCACGTTTTGTCACGTGACTATCCAGTTTTCGGTTAGGCCTACGTATTATTTGTAAGATTTCAAAAACAGTACAACAAAGAAATGCATAGTTTTGAACACGAACACGACGAATATTATAAAGAATAATTATAAAGAAGCAAAATATGCGGGGAATATTTTCGGTGTTTAAAGAACTGCTGTACCTTTGATATTATTCAGGTTGACGGTTATTTCTCCATCTACACAGCATGGGTTTGGCTCTCTGGTACAGGGCTTTGATCGCTTGTATGGAGGTTTCATTGTTGGTCCAAATCTTGGCAGCTGTTCCTTGTCTGTAAAATTATGAAGTTCTAAAACATTATGAATAATGTCGGTAATAACTTACTGCAACAGCTAGAACATTTAAATCAAAACGTTTATATACATATACATAATTCCGTTATACAACAAACACAAACACACATAGGTATCCATACATACCATCCATTTTATACATGCCTATATGACCGCCGCTGTATTAACTACCTCTATATCGATGTTCTAAACAGCAAACAGACAAATTCTCCACGCCATAGTTTTTATTTGTAACAAGAAACCGTCGAAGACGGGTGATGCTCCCCGAATGGGTACTTTGTCACAAAAACAGTTAGTTGTAGAACTATTGATGTGAATTTTGAAAATAGTGTAGTGGTATAAAATCAGGTAATTTAAAAATCCAACTATAAATAACAAAGTTATGGACCAGACATGATTTACGTTCAAGGTCATGTTGTGACCTTAACCTTCAAGGAAGCGCCCCAAATGTTGTGTGACACATGGCGTCAATATCGTAATCATTTCTGTTAAATGATTGTAATATCCAACTATAAATAACAGAATTATAGACAGGACACAATATTGCTTAAAGATCATGCTGTGACCTTGACCTTCATGGTAACGAACCTAATTTTACGCATGTCACATTGTCTCATTATGGTGATCATTTCTGTGAAATATTTTAAAATCCGACTTCAAATGAAAAAGTTATGGGCCGGACATGATTTTTGTGCAAGGTCATGCTATGACCTTGACCTTCAAGGTAACGAACCAAATGCTGCGCATGTCACATCGTCTCATTATGGTGATCATTTCTGTGAAATAATTTTAAAATCCAACTTCAAATGAAAAAGTTATGGGCCGGACACAATTTTGGTGCAAGGTCATGATGTGACCTTGACCTTCAAGGGAGCGACCTAAGTGTTGTGTGCGACACATCGTCTCATTATGGTGATCATTTCTATGAAATAATTTTAAAATCCGACTTCAAATAAAAAAGTTATGGGCCTGACACGATTTTGGTGCAAGGTCAGGCCGCAACACGTTGTCTCATTATGGTGATCATTTCTCTGAAATAATTTTAAAATCCGACTTCAAATAAAAAAATTATGGGCCTGACACGATTTTGGTGCAAGGTCATGCTGTGACTTTGACCGTCAAGGTAGCGACCCAAGTGTTGCGCGCGACACGTTGTCTCATTATGGTGATCATTTCTGTGAAATAATTTTAAAATCCGACTTCAAATAAAAAAGTAATGGGTCGGACACGATTTTGGTGCAAGGTCAGGCTGTGACTTTGACCTGAAAGGTAGCGACCCAAGTGTTGCACGCAACACGTCGTCTCATTATGGTGATCTTTTCTGTAAAATAAAAATTTTAAAATCCGACTTCAAATAAAAAAAGTTATAGGCCGGACACGATTTTGGTGCAAGGTCATGCTGTGACCTTGACCTTCAAGGTAGCGACCCAAGTGTTGCGCGCGACACGTCGTCTCATTATGATGATCATTTCTGTGAATTAATTTTAAAATCCGACTTCAAATAAAAAAGTTATGAGCCGGACACGATTTTGGTGCAAGGTCATGATGTGACCTTGACCTTCAAGGTAGCGACCCAAGTGTTTCGCGCGACACGTCGTCTCATTATGATGATCATTTCTGAGAAATAATTTTAAAATCCGACTTTAAATAAAAAAAGTTATGGACCGGACACGAATCGGGACGTACGGACGGACAGACGGGCGGACAACCCGGCGACTGTATGCTCCCCCGAATTCCTTCGGGGAGCATAAAATGTGAAAGGGATGGCCACATCCAGAAAAAGAGACAGACGTTGAAATTTGATTACTTCATTCAAACATTTTCCCAATTAAACAAGGATGACCTTCACGTGCTGTTAAAGTAATTATAACTTTTAAGACAGTTAATTTTAAGAGTAATTTGGGTAAAAAATCGTTCTAGGTCGCACTTATTAAGTTTAATTAATATTATATCATTACCTTCCATTTTTGATGTCCCATTCTGTTTAATGCCAGTTCCTGTATCACTCTGTGGTTTTTCCTTTACAATGAAAGGATTTTCTGGTGGTTTGGGGAATTCTATCTTGGGTTTTTCTGTTGGTTTGGGGAATTCTATCTTGGGTTTTTCTGTTGGTTTGGGGAATTCTATCTTGGGTTTTTCTGTTGGTTTGGGGAATTCTATCTTGGGTTTTTCTGTTGGTTTGGGGAATTCTATCTTGGGTTTTTCTGGCTCTTTTGGGATTTCTATCTTGGGTTTTTCTGGTTCTTTGGGGGTTTCTGTCTTGGGTTTTTCTGGTTCTTTGGGAGTTTCAATCTTAGGTTTTTCTTTGCCACTTTGAGGAACATTCGCAGAACCATTGTTGGTTTTCTTGAATTCTTCCAGATTTGGCCATTTATTGTCTTTATCATCTTGTTTAACGGGCACGGTTATTTTCGTATCGTTTTTCACGGGAAACTTAATAGTACCATTGTTTCCTGGATTAACAACTGGCTGGGGGCTTTGTTTAGTATCTTTGTTATCAACAGTTACATTTATCGGTTTCCCAGGTGGCAAAATTGCGGGTTTGCTTCCATTGTTACCTGGTACCTTTTCATCAACTTTGTTTTTCTCCATCATTACAGGAATTTTCAATATTTCCTTTAAAGACTTACTCGACAGTGAGCTTGCTATTGATTTCGAATCTTCAGCGGACGTTTCTTCGCTGTTGTTTTCGATGGAAGATTTTCCAGAATACTTCGAATCTTCTTTAGACGTGTCTTTTGAATTAGACTTGTCTTTCGACTTTTCTGCAGATGACCCTTTTGAGTTTTCGGATTTCTGTTTCGATTCTTTTGAGCCAGATTTTTTGCCTGAATGTTCAGATTTTTGTTTAGATTCTTTTGAATCTTCTTTAGATATGTTTTTTGAGTTTGTCTTTTCTTTCGATTTTTCCGCAGAAGACCCTTTTGAGTTTTCGGAATCTTTGGAACCTGATTTTTCTTTCGATTTTTCGGATTTCTGTTTCGATTGTTTTGAGCCAGATATTTTGACTGAACTTTCAATTTTTTGTTTGGAGTCTTTTGAATTCGATTCTTTAGAACCTGACGTTTTCTCTTTCGACTTCTCTGATTTGCTTTTCGATCCTTTCGAGTCCGATCCTTTTACAGATTTCTCATTTGTTTGTTTAGATTCTTTGGAATCTTGTTTCTCTTTCGCTTTTTCTTTCTTATCCTCTTGAACAGCAATGACTTTTTTGTCCTCTTCAACGGGTTTCTTTGGAATAGAGTACTTATCATTCACAGCAATCACTTTTTTGTCCTCTTCAACGGGTTTCTTTGGAATAGAATCCTTATCATTCACAGCCATGACTTTTTTGTCCTCTTCAACGGGTTTCTTTGGAATAGAATCCTTATCATTCACAGGAATGACTTTTTTGTCCTCTTCAACGGGTTTCTTTGGAATAGAATCCTTATAATTCACAGCATTATCTCCTTTGACGTCTTGGTTTTTGTCTCCATCTTTGGCTGCCGTGATCACCGCAGCAGAACAGACCAATGCAGTAAGCAACATATACCGCACCAGCGACATTCTGAAATTCAAATCTTACAAACAAGTGAAAAATGCATTTCAGGAATGGCCACCTCCAGATGACACAGTCTCCCAACGCAGCCACAAACTAGAAAGAAAAAGAGAGCATGGGTAATAAAACGATCAATTTCAAAATAGAAACCACAAACAATTAACGAACCTGAGAACCTGAGGGTTTACCGCCTTGGAACGTTTATCAAAGAATCGAAACAAAACGCGCTACATATTATTCAATTGTATGTCAGTTGTCCTAAATTAATATATTTAGTCCTCTTTACAAGTTTTATAATACATAAAAAATAAAGGTATTACATAAAGCACTACCTTAAAATTTGAATGTCTGTGCGCATGTGAATACCTAGAATAGTATAAAGGAATTACTCATAATCTTTGTAACAAGTGTTGCCATATTAACACTAATCAGTCGGTATTAAGTTGTAAGCACTTGTGTTTTTAACGTTAGATTGACCCTGGTGCGACATCTGCATTCCACGTTCTCTTTCCGTCCATTGTTCACAGAGTACTTCATTATTTCGTATGCATGTACGCATGCCCCCAGGGATTGATGGCTGTAGTGATCAAATGAGGCATCAAGTAAGCATCAGAGTGCAATAGATGGCTCGTGATCCCATGTTGCACGATTGTCCTAATTGACAAGAGATTTATAGTGGGAAAAAAGAAAATAATAATAAGAAAAAAAACGTACACATAAGCCCCATTAATGCGTTCTGAATAGTTTGTAACATACGGAAAATAATTTCATCTATTATTGTTTTGCGTATGAACATTTTAGTTGCAGTTTTAAATTATGTATTTGTACATAATTGTAATTAATTATGCCGCTAAACACATTTCATTGAAATGTTTTTGATTTTTTTCTAAAAGGCGTTATCATTGTAGAATAAAATTAAGAGAGATATCACTTTGGCTTTTCCTGATGCATTTATTTCAATTTTTACTAACTTAAAAAAGACAGTAGTTTAATCTGTGTCGCGCATCTGTTTTGTTTCTGTGTCGCCCTTTCGAAGAATAGGCGATACATAGGGATCGCTTTGTCCGTCTCGAAAACTTAACGTTGGCTATAACTTTGCCATTTTTTAATATTTCGTCATGACACTTTCAAATATTTGCTTATGACAACACCTTCGTGTTTATGACAAATTCTTTAGGTCAAGGTCACATTTGATGGAGTTATGCCCCTTTTTGTACTTGGATTTTGACACGAAAACTTAACGTTGGCTTTAACTTTGCCATTTCTCAATATTTCTTCATGACACTGAAATAATATTGCTTATGACAACACGCTCGTGATGGTGCCAAATTCTTTAGCTCTAGGTCACATTTGATAGACTTATACCCCGTTTTGCACCTGCATCTTAAGCCGACATAGCACCAGAGGACTACACAAGTGTTCAACTGAACTCACATCTAGTAAACATATAACACACTGAAGTTTGTATTTTCACCAACGTTCTTTATATGTATTTGAATGCTCTTTCATGTACAAGAATTCGTCATAAAATATGCTCGGTTTCTATGTTGACAGCCTTTTAATTTTGGGGATCAGCGAATCATGATGCTGCCTATGGAGATCACGCGGAAGTCGTGTCTTAATATTCATGTATAAAGCAAAATATAAATCTATGTTGCATAAAGTTATATTTTAAAATGGCACACAATAAGCTTAAATTAAAAGCATGAATTCTTGTAAAATCGTTTAATATAATGATTAAATACAACCCATTTGTGCTGTGCATCTGTATATCCCATATGTGCTATGTGATTGTATACCCTATATGTCCTATGTGACTGTATGCCCCATATTTGCTATGTGACTGTATACCTCATATGTGCTTTGTGACTGTATACCGTATATGTGCTATGTGACTCTCTACCCCATATGTGCTATGTGACTCTATACACCATACAAGGTAATTTAATTTGTGTCCATTCTATTGTAATAATACAGCCATGTTATGAAGACTGCAAGTCAAACCAAGAGAAAAATTTTAACACAAATGAAAAATTTCAATAAAAATTTAGTGAAGTATAAACAATACGAAAATTGGAGAATATTGGACTACAGTGCCCAAGGTTATAAAACTGAGCATGGAAACCAGTCTCAAATCTCAAGCATCTGATTGGCTGAAATGGCGACCAGTCGCCATTTCAGCCAATCAGATGCTAGAGATTTGAGACTGGTTTCCAAACTCAGGTTATAACCTTCAACCCAGACGTAGGATTTGACTAAAACAATATTTTAATTATTTGTAATTACTACTTTGTTCAGCGGTGGAAGACGTCTTTTAAAATGTATGATAATAGCAACTTGATTAATCTCATTTTAAGTAAAGTAAGTGAAGTAACGACCTTCATACGTTCAAGAAAAGATATACAACGAGCCTTAACATAAAATATATGGCCTACTGGAGATCACCAGTCATAGGTCTTTCAAAGAAATCTTACCAGTCGTCTCCCTTCTTCAAAATGTGGGATCTTAGATTCTGCTTTTCTATGAAGTTATATGTATGCGGTAAAAGAATCTGTGTTCTTGTCTTTTACCTAAATAACCTATTGTATGTTATCTAAAAATTTTGTAATACATGTGTGAAGTTGACCATTACGTAAGTGAACCAGCGCATCGAGAAATTCAACATGTGCGAATTCAGGGTATTTAGAAACTGATTCTCAATCTTTCTAATTTCGTTCACGTGCAGTTGTATCTTCAATTCATTATGTGTAATTTTAATCACGACAAGTTTATGTTTAAAGAATTGAATTACACATATTAGAAATAGCGACACTGAGTGAACCAGTTTCACACTTGCCCCACCAGATTACTATATGAACAGACAAGTACAAACTGTCTTGGTGAGTTAACTCCAACACGACAATCTACCCGACTACGTGATTTGCAAAAATACACAAATATACAAAACTTGAAACTAATGTCGTTGATTTAGCGGAATGCGGCATGGGTAGGTAGCATGTGACATTACTGCGACAAAAGCATCTGTGATTTAACCAGAAAGAGCACGATGACAGGAATGAAAGAAGCAGATCTTGCTGGTCCGAGATTTCCTTAAGGATCGTTATTAAACTCTTGCCACCGTAGTGCAAGCAATAGGCAAGCAAAATGATCAATTGTTGTTGGGATTGCAAAGCAGCGTGATCATGTTGGTAGCATTTCTTTTTTGAATTGACGGTAGTGATTTGTAATTGTATTTTATGAACTGAATCAGGATATCGGCAAAAACTTTCAAAAGGTTTTTCTTAATTTGCGGTACCGATGCCCCTGTTTCAAAAGTTTGAGTATTTTGTTCGTAATGCGTTCTTAAAAATCTTTATCATCAAGGAAAGCGATCCAGCTGCGAAATATAAACCCCGTAAGATAAATTGGAATATTACCATCTAAATATTTAAAAAAATAAATATCGGAATTAAAACCATATCATTTATTATACATTTAATGGTTAAAAGGTAAAGATCCCTGTTAACTGTCATATGCACACCATCGTTTGGGAAGGATGGATCAAAATTGTAAGTTCTTACTTGTTTAAATATTGAGTTGTGAAACCCGGTGCTAGGAAGCGTGAGGAGAAGTATGCAATTCTATCACTGCTTATAAACAGGCCTAGACAAACCGAGCCTGCATATTTTTTTACTTTTTGTATAAGGTGGCTATGAAGGTCCCGTTTTACGGCCAAACACGTCTCCCGTACATTCAGTCAGTGATGTTAC
This sequence comes from Corbicula japonica, assembly GCA_038501625.1. NCBI lineage: Eukaryota > Metazoa > Mollusca > Bivalvia > Venerida > Cyrenidae > Corbicula > Corbicula japonica. The sequence continues at coordinate 13,306,430 of JAZAYU010000002.1, read as the reverse complement.
AAATTACCTCCTAAAAAGGTAATTGGACACAATTCTTATGAACGGTACGAATGTTGTCACCATCTAGGAAGTGAGTACACATCTCGGATAGCTCAGTCGGGAGATCACTCTCGATGTATGAAAGGTGTTCCGGGTTTGAGTTCTCGCACTGTGAAATTAACAGAACACCTAACCTAAAGGGTTTTTTTGTTTTAATGATTTGGCCTTTTTATATGGGTGATGTCAGTATGTCAGTGTCAAGCCAGTATAGATTCGAATATTGTTCATCACTTAGAGCTTTTTAACCAGCTAATCTGGTTGTACTAATTACATGTACACTTCTGAGGCGCGTTTTTAAGCCAAAACGAGGCAAACTGGTCAACAGAATGTTTTAAGCGATCTAGTTTGAAAACTAGAAGTAGTTCGAAGCATAAACTTTTTGCAACAGACCAGACTCATAAAAACCCTCTTTAAAACTTAGTTTGCAAGGGTAAAATTATTAAAGAACTAACTGTTACATCGGTTGTCATTAAAGGCATAGGGATACAGCTTTATCTGTATTTCACGGGCGTATACTCCAACCTTGACAGTGTCCTTGTTACTTTTGCTGAGTTAATATACTACCCGTCCTGAAATGAGTTATATACTACCCGTCCTGAAACGTGTTTATGTAAAACATCGGGCCCGGCCAAAGATTATAAATTTTAAACTAAAAATGTAGACCAGACTGAAAGCAGAAGCATCTGATTGGTATATTTGTCTCCATTTCATCCAACACGTTGCTTGAGATTTGTGACTGGTCTCAATCTCAGTTTTATAATATTCGGCTCAGGTAAAAAAAAAACGTCTCGTGCTGATTTTTTTTTGTAAAGAATTTGGTGTAAGACAAATTTATCGTCAAAAATATGACGAGGCTTAAATCAATTATTTGCCCAGATGATTGTATTTAATATCAATTACTGAGAATTAGGAGGCGCTTTGGGCGATCTGCAATACATCATTATAGAAACACTCAATTAGAAACTGCCATCATAGAAAATCCCAGAATGAAATATCTGAGAAACAAAGAAAAGTATTCACGTGCAAAACCAAGAGATGAGATTTATATCGTTAACGTGAAGATTTTATTGATGTATGTGTTTGCTGCTTTAAATAAAATTATGTTTTGAGCTTTTGTAGATAAAAATAGCATTTTTGTACCGCAAATTTTAACATTTAATTTTTAAAGATATTATTAAGATCAATATTCTAAGGAAATATAAAGTATTGTGGTATCATATATCTCTGGGACACAAATTCCGCGCAGATGACACAAAAGACATTTACACGCGTTGTATTATTCTCATTAGATACAATATTGAATGATTTGATAGTTTGCTGGCGTATGATTTCGCGCTCTTTCCCAAGCGCGGAATACGAGGCAAAAACTAAACACACGCGAAATATAATATACAACTGTACTCGACTAGGAACGCTTTATATTGTATAGACTTGAACCAATGATCTAACTTCTCCGATTACCGAATTCTCTTCAAATCTGAAACATAAGTCATTTTCACTCCTTTTTTATCAAACTGGTGAATTCCTACATACCTACAGAAAGCGGTCAGCTGAACAAGGGGATCAAACCAGGTTACAAAATCGTCACTAGCTTTTGAAGGTAGACCTTACCGAAACTGATCTCAAAGTTTGCAACTTCTACTAACAACTAAGAAATCGCATATATCGAATATATTCCCCCAAATTTCTTTAGAATCTTTGATTTACCGATAATATAGCGACATGTATTACAGAGAACATATCCGCTAATGAGGATTTTGTGACTTGCTTTTACCCTTATCTTGATTAAACCTCATTGGATTCCGAAAGAACGTGCTGATTTAAATAGTAATTTCGTAAAAAAAAAGACTTGAAAAGGATGTATCTGACGACGTTACACGTTTGAACAGATACCCCGTTATTTGTGGAGATATTAAATTTTGTAGTTAAAACATTGGTTAGTAAATCACCATAAACGAATGCAAGATTAATAGTATGCCTGTACTGACATTAAGTTTGAAAGATGACTGGCTCCATTTGAATATGTTTTTTGAAAAAAAAAGACTCATTTGGTTTCAAAAGTATGTTATATTTTAATGGAACTGATTCAGTTACATTTATTATGTTCATGATGATACTGATTTGAAAATTTTGGACTGGGTTTAATCGTGAGAGATGATTGATGATTTTGAAGAGGAATTTTGATTTAAAGCCGGCAAACTCGGTTTAATTAAGATGACTTATTGCTTAGTTATCTCGTTTATGAAAATCTTTTCTGCGGACAATATGCCGCTGTCAATAGTAGAACAGCTCACCGTCATGGGGTGGATAGATGTCAATAGTAGAACAGCTCACCGTCATGGGGTGGATAGATGTCAATAGTAGAACAGCTCACCGTCATAGGGTGGATAGATGTCAATAGTAGAACAGCTCACCGTCATGGGGTGGATAGATGTCAATAGTAGAACAGCTCACCGTCATGGGGTGGATAGATGTCAATAGTAGAACAGCTCACCGTCATGGGGTGGATAGATGTCAATAGTAGAACAGCTCACCGTCATGGGGTGGATAGATGTCAATAGAAGAACAGCTCCCCGTGATGGGGTGGATAGATGTCAATAGTAGAACAGCTCACCGTCATGGGGTGGATAGATGTCAATAGTAGAACAGCTCACCGTCATGGGGTGGCTAGATGTCAATAGTAGAACAGCTCACCGTCATGGGGTGGATAGATGTCAATAGTAGAACAGCTCACAGTCATGGGGTGGATAGATGTCAATAGTAGAACAGCTCACAGTCATGGGGTGGATAGATGTCAATAGTAGAACATCTCACTGTCATGGTGTGGATAGATGTCAATAGTAGAACAGCTCACCGTCATGGGGTGGATAGAAAATTGTACTGTTTACTACAACCAGCGGCTAGACTGTGTGGGCGGTAAATTCATTGGCATTACTTTCCTCGAATAGGCTCAATCAAACCGATCCTACTATATGTCAATATTTGTATCGTGCCTTGTTTTCCAAAGCTCCCTTTCATCAATCGTCGGGATGATTTAAGCATGGTTTTGGTGGTACTAATTTTTAGGTGATTTGCTCGTTTAAATTCAGTATTGAGTTTATATACTGACTTGGTTTCACGGTGTATGTTCCAGAATAATACTGATATTGGTCTGAGGTTGACTGTTTCGGTTAAAATATGTCTTTGTTTAATAAGTACTGATTTAAAGGTAAATTATTTGGTTAAATTGAGAATGTTCATGAGGGAAACTGGGCTGAATGGTATAAAACTGAGCATGGAAACCAGTCTCAAATCTCAAGCATCTGATTAGCTGAAATGGCGACCACGAATGTTACTGATTTGAAGATGACTGGCTGAATAAAATCTATTGTTATTTATGAGGAATTAGGGTGACTGACTGGGTTTAATTGAAGATGTTCTAATAGAAAACTGGCTGATGGATACCCGCTCAATTCAAATATTAAGCATATTAATAAAGCATACTGATTTACACGCCCGGTAAACATTCGCTCCACAATCAAAAAGAGAACATAACAAAATGAGCGAAAGCCACTTCCGGGATTGAGCGAAAGCGCTGATTTGTTGACAAAAAATGAGTGTGAGTATGACCACCAGTTTTTCCTCTTTATAAGACAGAAAGACGAACTTTTCAAAAAAGGGAGAGTGTAGTGAATACGTTTAGATTGACAAACATAGGTATGCTGGTGTTATGTTTTCGCTCTGCCTCCTATGATTTCGCTCCACAACTTGCTCTTTCGCTCCTACACCCTTTGTAAAATGAACATAAATCGTAATAAAGAGGCATTCCATCTTTCGAAATCTGTACAGCAGTCACTAGCGACCGGTATTCGATTTACACGCAACACAAATAATTTCTAAAAGCAATCAAAGAACAAAATTAAGTCGAAATGATCAGTTTGTATAAAGAAAGCACCATTGTTCGCTGGGAAAACAAGTTCTAGCCGGAGCAGTTTACATGTTTAAAATATGTAACCGTGTTTTCCGTGAAGCTTCATCATCCTTAAACGGCACTACATTCCCCGATTTTTTGAAAAGTTCGTCTTTCTGTCTTACAAAGAGAAAAAATGTTGGTCACACTCGCTTTTTGCCTGCTTTCGCTCAATCCCGGAAGTGGCTTTCGCTCATCTTGTAATGTTCTCTTTTTAGTAGTGGAGCGAATGTTTGCCGGGCGTGATTTAAAGCTGACTGGTTTGCTTACTATCATAACTCGTGATGAACTGAACTGATTAAATTTAATACTGCAATTAAATTTATTGTTGAAAAGAACTGATTGTTTAATTAAGTGAATTAATAAGACATAATAAAGTGAACGTTTCTTCATCGGTTTGATTTTCTCTTTTCACGCGGAATCCTGAAACTCCATGATCCCTATGTTCGCCCCAATCACATGTAGAGTAATATTAGCTTCCTATTCAACAAACCATAGTTTTAAAGGTTTAAACATTTATCCAGAACCTGAAATACTTAAATGGGCTTCATCTTATGTGCCGAATATCTTGGTTTTCGGTTAAGTTTAAAAAGTTGCGTGTTTTGGTTTGTTTTATTGTTTTGTTCATTCTTGTTTTTTGTGGGTTTTTTTTTTGTTTTCGGTACGTGTTTAAGCACGAAAATAAACTACTAATGAGCGACTATTCATTTTCAATTTCCGCCAACTACACTGTAATAATGCACTTATTATTTAGTGAAATTCCTTTCATATTCTCTAAACTTAATATCTGCATATATTTTCTTTCGCCATGAACAACTTTCTCATAAACTGTCGATCCCTCGATCATAAAGGAATTGAGACTACACGATTTCACAGTCCCATTATATACGTTCTACCAACTCCTCTGGAATGACGTCCTAAGAATGACCTTTTCACTTAACAAATTAAAACAAATTAAAAAGGTGTGGCCATGCCAATGAAAATAGTGAAAATACAACATATTACTCGATCTTAACAAAAACACAAAACCGGTATAGCGCTTATACCCCCCCCCCCCCCCGTTTGTTTCTTTTCTTTTTCTAAACGAGATTTTTCCTCGCTTGTTTGTCGTTCGGTGTTCAATTTGTGTGAGAAAGTACGATGTCCTAAAGTGAGGCTTTTCTGAGAATATAAAATTACTTGGATGTTAAACAAAGAACGCGGCATTTGGTCTTGCAACTTAAAAACAGATACATCTATTAGTAAGAAAAGATCTCTGATCATCATTAATTTGTAGCGCACCTTGTCTTCAACTTTTATGCAATAATTAAGTTACTTGGTAATGGTAATGTTTCTTTATTCAGTCATTATATTGTCCTCATGAGTAATAAAAAGTTCGGAAATTCAATTTATTCTTTCCAAAACTTAAAACACACACGTATAATTTTCATTCGGTTTCATTAAAATGTACCTGAAACACCATGAACGGCGACATAGACTTCAGAAATTATACGTACATGTATATTCACAATCTCACGCAGCTAGTCTACGATAAGCCGTTACCAGTTTACATTATAAAAATTATAATCTAATAAACTGATCATTTTATAAATTACGATAAAATAATATAATTCTTATAATTTTTATTAAAGTCAAACGAAAACGTGTGTGATTTAAGAAGTATGCTCTGTAGGGTTTAATAAAAGTAACGGAAATTTCGAAATAAGCAAGTATTGAAAAACTATTTCACAAGTGTTGTTTAGGTCGTGAAGACTTTCTTTAAAATACATCACACATTTCATTAAAAATAATTTTGTGTTGCAATTGTTAAGTAGTTGAGTTTTATTATGTATTTATTATCGAATATGATGGAAGGAATTCCAACGCCTGTCATTTTCATCAATGTAAGACCAGTGTCTGACACGGTAACATTTCGCTAAGTGGTGTCCAGTGACTTTACACGATAATCGATGGTGTCCGTTCACAGACAGATATGGTTATCATATAACATTGTTAATTCATAACTTATCAATAATCTGTCTCGTTTCCAGCCTAATTAATTATATGGTAATTTACTTCTCAATATTTGGCAACGATTATTTGGACTTGTATGTTACAGTATTCCGAACGATATAATCAACTATAAATATAATATTTCAATTGGATAATGGGTCTTTGTATTTAGTAAACTCTCAAGTAAAACAAAAAGGGTATGCCCAGTGTATAGTTCAATTTGTGTTTTGAAATCATAAAATAATTTAAGCAAATTTTAGAAGAACTTCACTTTCTGTTTTTTGGTATATGTTTAGCGGTTCATTACGTTGAAAACACGTGACATATGAACACTTCTAGTAACAATAATTCTCCATAATAAACAGTAATGGCAAATAAAAATAATATAGAATAGTACAAAATGAACAAAAATGTACATAAACTATATAGTTTCATATCATCGTTATCCACCTGGAAGCTCGATTCAAAATGTATTTGTTATTTTGATTTTGTAATATCTGTAAATAATCCGGTTTTTATGACTTTATACCGCGAACACAACATAACTTTTGACAATCGTTCAAATTTTACTAAATAAACTCTACACTACATGCTATATTCTATATCCCTTTTATATTAACTGTTAAGCATAGTATTTTGTATTTGCACAAGTCTGTGTGTAAGGGAGGCCGCTGAGAGCAGGTTACTGTCAATATCCGCCAGCAAATAACCGATGTCTGACGAGATCTGTCTCGGAAATATCGTGGGAAACAACAACCTCTTGAAAAATATCACGTTCATAAATCTCATATTTTGTTTGGCATTAAATCCAATACACATACCGCGCTGGCACGTCAAATCAAATTCACAACCATTATGTTTGCCTGACCTCGCAAGATCGTCTTGTGTTTCTGCACTGACATAAACATTACAAGATGGTTCTAAATTGTCAACATCGTCTAAGTCAATCATTTTAATACTATTATTAACCAGTAAAAAGTGGTCTTCTTTGAAGTCTCTTATGCGCAGTGAACCTAGAGGTGAGTGCTGAAGGTAGTTGAGAAAATCCGCTAATTCTGTTGCATGTTTCAGCCGTTCTTGCCATGTCAACGTCTGCAGATTGTAGAACATCACTCGTTCACCAAGCTCAAACACACTTGCAATTCCTCGCTCATTTAGATCGGTCGTTTCGCTTTCTTCATTGCGGACACAATAACCAAGTAGCTGAACAAAGCCAGGGTGAGAGAGCTGATCCAGCATCAATATCTCTTTCATCAGCTTCATCGTTGGGAAGACATAACACCGTGAACGTAGTTCATTCTTTTTTGGGTGATCGTCATTCACTTTCTCTAAACAGGTTTTCACCTCGCTTTGATGTCGCGTTACCATTTTCACTGCCACAGATTTCCCTCTAAAATCGGATTTAAAAGTCTGTTTTGAGACACCGTGTCCAATCTTGGACTGTAAACGGACCTCATGAATATTAGAGCAATCTATTATATAATTTGGTTTCGTAATATATTTAATTGTGTCTGTATTGTGAAGAGTACTTTGCATACCAGACGGATTATACACATTAGGTCCATTTAATAGATGTTTTACCGCGTCCAGTTCTGTTGGTTCGTCCGTCATGAAGTCACGCAGGGATTCGACGAGTTGCCTGCGTTGATCTTCTAGTGTTGTATATTGTTTTAATATTTCTAATAAATGTTCGGTTTTATTAACTGGGTGTTGCATGATTTTTCGAAAAGTTGGACCAATATCCGGTCCTAAATCGTCTCGGTTATTGTCGTAGGAATTATTCTTATCACAGGTATTTTCCAACATCCGGTACATTAGGCATGCGTAAATCAACAGCGGAAGTACAATGTATGTCTTATAAAATCTCCTTGAAGTGATACAGTTAATCATAGTAAATATTTCTTCCCTGCTTGGTATGTTCAATATCTGCAAGAAAAGACAACTCATGATTAGAACATTAAAACTAACCAACAAAATCCTTAATATTATTAAAATTAATACCCAAACATTTGTTTTTTTTATTTTGTCATCGTCGTTGTAAAATATACATTCATCGCTGGTAACATCGGTTTTATAAAACATGTTGAAAAGTAGTCATAGAAATAATCAAATTACGCAGTTGCAGTAGCTGCGGCTGTAGTAGTAATCTTAAAGTTGCTGTATATTACCCATATGTTTACTTTTATTTATGTTAATAAGGTATAAACACTTACCTTTTTAAAACTCTTTTTGACAAATTCTCATATATTAGAAACAGAAAATAAATGTTGTTTTCATTAAATTCCATTTGCGAATTCAAGTTACATCTCCTATTTGTGAATACTATGTTTATATCTTAAGTTCCATAAATATTTAAAAAAGAATTACTGAAATTAGGAAAACATATTCCCTGCGCAATCAAGACTCGCCCTAATGAACTGACTATTATTCCACGCATGTAAAAGGGAAAGACAAAATTTAGAGAGAAACATATCAAATACTTCACAAACCACGTTCAGACATCACAAATGAAATTCTTTTCGATTCCTGTAAGAGGAACATCTCAGGCCATCGATTTGTCTCAAGGGTGTTAAATTCTCTTATAGTTTCGCCACTTGTTTGACAGTAGGAACTCAATGTTTCTCTATTGCTTCACGCCTACCGATGGCTAGTGAGTACACGCCTGTCTCTAGGGCCTGTGAACACTGATTAATAATGGACGATATTTTAACGCTTCTCCTGAACTCACTTAAGGATTTCCTATCTAATCAAATAGAGAGTCTGGCTTTAAATTTCGTTTTTGGAATGAAAAAATAAAATATTAATGGCACTCGGAACGTTTATTAAATCACACACTTTAGCGAAAAATTCCCAAATTAATACTCTTGGGATATTACAACTATCGGTGAAAGTTATGGAAAATCTCGCCAAAAGCTTGTTTTTTGTGGGGCTTTTTTAAGTTAATGGTGTGATTTTGACGGTTATCGAGTTGCGCTTAACACGATGCCAGGGCCCAATATAATAAAACTGAGAACGGAGACCAGTCTAACAGACGCCTGAGATTTGAAACTGGACTCCGTCTCCATTTTAGCCAATCAGATGCTTGAGATTGGTATCTAGTCAAATAGGCCACAAGTCATATAGGCCACAAGTAAAATAGGCCGCAAAAAAGTCAAATGGGCCACAGAAAAAAGTCAAATAGGCCACACATTGTATTTTCCAAGTCAAATAGGCCACAAAAAAGTCAAAAAGGCCACAAAAAAGTCAACTAGGCCACAAAAAGTCAAATAGGCCAATTTTTTTTTTACATAAGAAAAACATTTTTTCGATCTTTTATGGGTCGATGCAGTTAAGAAATGTTTAGATTGTGTTTTTCAATATATAAATGGTGTTACAACAATCAACAATTTGGTCAGTGTAAGATTTACAGTGAGTAAAATGAGAAACAATTAAGGATAAAATAACGGAACTTATGCTAAATAAAAACATCTTGTTTGTGTCTCGGATGCAAATCGTATCCATGAAGGAGGTTATAACCTGCAATATTATTAATCTATAACAATTTATTAGAGGTTGCAATAACTCAATGTAAATGTTGTCACCTAATGTGATATTGTGATTCTGCAAAGGATGCATGATGTTAACTAGAAATTATTGTAAAAAAAGGTAATAAAATATTTATACTTTTGTCAAGATAATAATAATTTTTGTAATAAAAGTTTAATTTGGAAGTTTTCAGTTCTGGGTTTACTTGAATGAAGTTGATCTCTGTAGTAAGTTTATATGACCTTGCATATTTTGAGAGTTTATTTAATAATCAAATTTCATCAATTTACATTCAATATAAATTTGCCTTTCACTATTCTAACAGTCACCACTTTCAGGTAGTAAGTCTAGTGTATATGACAATTTACTGTACACAGTTAGTTTTGTTTTTAAATTTACACAAGTTTTTTAAGTATCATTTATAAATTGATTTTTAAAATTTTGCTTGTCATTCTGAAACTCTAGAACAAATAATGAAATCATCTGATTGCCATTTTTGCTTTACAAACTTGACAGCCATCAAAAAGTAAATTAATTTTGTAATAGTCTTAATCTGTTCCCTACACTGTCATTACCCAAGGTGTTTGATTAAATCAGTTTTGTCAGGGTGTCACATCATTATGTAAGAATCACAATTTACAACACTTGCAGTAACGGTCAGAGGTGCTAATGCAATCAAACCTGTGTCATATTTAAATAATGAAATAATATTATATTAATGAATGACACAGGTTTTTGGTCAGAAATTTTTGTATTGATTCAATTGGGATTTCTTTTTCACTTATTGGGAAAAATATATGTTTTGCCATTGGAAACATCATCGAATATCGGCTATAGTGTCGGACCATGCAAAAAACACAGCTTATGTTGCAACTGCATTGATATTACATTCTCTGCTAGTGTAAACCCAGTGACTTGTGTAGACTAAGGGCATTAAAAGAGCATATTGACACATAAATGATCTTAATTGTAGTTCTGATTGATGACATTGGAAGCATGTAATACTTATTTTGTTCATATAAAACATTGTTACATTGTGATTTCTTTATTTTTAAAATTTTGTTTAAATTACTATTACAAAAAAGAAATAACTATGTTCTTTACTTTTTTTTGGAATATTTTGTCAATTGTTTTCCGTCTTGTTCAGTCATGATGGTTTTAAACCAATATCCAAAAAAGCACATGTTGCTTTGTAGTAAATGCCCGATCAATGAAGCAACTTGTTAAAATATTTTGTAAAATAATTTATAAAACATCATAAACTGACTTAGAACATACTGACACAATGATAATAAAGTCTATGTAAATAAAATAAAAATGTAGCCTATTTTTGTGGCCTATATGACTTTTTTCGAAATCAAGTGTGGCTCATTTGACTTTTTTGTGGCCTATTTGACTTGTGGCCTATATGACTTGTGGCCTATTTGACTTGTGGCCTATTTGACTGTAATCCCTGGAGATTTCAGATTGGTATCTAATCTTTTTTTATCTTCGAGCCTGGTTTTGGCAGTACTTAGAAAGACTGTCTTAATGACTGACGGTTTCAGCGCTTTTATATTTAGTTCATTTCCCGCGTTCAAAATCTTTGACAAATCTATTCGTGGGCATGGGAAAATTCAAATTCCTCTTCATGTTATGAAATGGCTGATCATTTTTGACAAATAGTTGAGACTATTTAATTAATGATACGTTAAAGGAAAATCCCAAAATTATGGTAAAATTCTCCGCTTTGATTTGTCCACCGTCTTGAACCGTGAACAGACTAGGCCGAAGATTAAAAAAACGAGATTAAAGACCAATCTCAAATCTAAACCATGTGATTGGCTGAAATAGAGACATGTCTCAAGCATAGTCATTGCCATTAACATTTTTACTTCATCTGAAACATTTTCGAGTTGGTGGGTGACTTAAGGGGGCACTAACATTGCAAATGGCGAAAACTGGCTAAAATTTCAAAAAATGAATATTGGGAAAAATACTCGTTGCCACCTAGATTTTAGTGATGAAATGTATTTATCTAAGGATGTACTGTTTGCAAGCTCAGTTTAGTCTAATTCATGTTCTAATTACCAAGCACATACTAAAATAAAAGAAAAACCGTTTGCTTGATTATATTATCTCATTAATTTAGTCACTATTAATTTCTTTGATGTATGTTATATGATGACGTAAGACATTAACATCTTATTTCACCTTGCCAAAATTAAAATTCAAGACACGTGAAATAGGCAGCCCTTTAGCCTGTCATTATATTATGTCGAAATTTCTATTTATAGACAAAGTTTTGTAAAGTTTTGCAAGTTTTTAAAGCCACAATATCCGTGAGTAACATTTTTTTTTATATTTTGATCATGAATTTTAAATGTCTACCATATTCTTTTGATCGATAAGTAAATCTATTTTATTATTAATATTCACATTTTTTGGCCCATGAAATTGCTACCCTTTGTTTAGATTAAGTCCACTGAATCAATCAAGATCCACTCAAATATCCATAATTTCTGCTTAAGCCAATCACGTTGTAGTTTGAAGTCTATTAAAAATAAAATACTGTAAATTATATAATAAATCAAGAGTTGAATAAACAACGGAACTTCAAATTGTCAAATTGAATGAAAATTCGTGTTCGAGAAGCAATATTATATAATTATATCTTAAGTAATATACGCATATACGGTGATGAAATCGAACTGTTCCACGCGGAGATTGTTGCTTTAACAGATGACTGTCAGTACTCGAGTCTAGTGAGGATTGTGGACATTGAAAACGAATCTCGTCTCTAGTGAGAATCGAACCCACAATCAGACAAGCAGGCGTCCGACGCTCAATCCAATAGCCAAGTATTCTAGATGTGGTGATATGATGTTTTTTTCCACAAACAACTGCCTTAATAAAAATAACTTGTTTGTGAAAACTGTCATAGACCGTCACATTAAGTAACACGTCTAAAAATTAACCTTCATTTGTGTTTCTGGGAAATTTAAATAAAACGTCTGGCGCTGAGTGCCTTCGTCGAAATGAAAATAAAATATTAATAGGAGTTTGACACGTTTATTAAGTTATTTACTTAGCTTTACATTCATATAAATCCCAGGAGCAATTTAAATTTCTAACTAAGTCTGAATTAAGTGTGCTACATGCATTAGATTTCCAGTGCATGGTTTTTGAATTGCAAAAAGGAGAGAATAGTTTTTCCTTTTTAGCGTTAAAAATTTGCATTTCAGTCAATCTTTGCAGGAAGGAAACACAAACTTAAAAGAAATATTGATGTGATTGGAATTTGTTTAAAAATTATCCGTAAATCCCTAAAGAAATTGCTTTGACAATTTGAAAGCATGTTAAATCCATTTAAAATAATATAATTTAAAATAAAATAATCCATTCACAATAATCTTCATTGATTTATTGGAAAGAATTTCAAGGAATTACTAAAAGCTGAGTTAATTTAAAATTTTACCCTTTTGATATTTAACTATTAAAAAGATGCCATTTAAAAGTTCCATGAACCATAACAAAGTAGCAGCTAATGTCAGAAACTTGTATATGATTTAAGCACGATTTCTGTAATTTATTTTAATGGTTTTTGTAAAAACTAGTAGAAACTAGTACATATAGGTCTCCAATATGTCAATGTGTGGTATATAGGACTATAAAAATAACTTACCCATTGCTAACGATGAAAAGTGGATACAGTTATTAAGTTCTAAGCCATGTTTTTGAAGTGGTAACCCATCGTTCTTTGTTCGCTGAGTGTAGTGTCTTTATGAAATAGAACATATCGTATAAACATTCTCTCTTTTCCTTTTTTACTTTCTTTCTGTTTTAGGAAGTGGTTTTCAATATGGCTACATGTATTACTGATAATATACTGGCAATATTTCACTTTTCAAAAAAGTTTAGCTTTGATTATTTTTTATATTTATTATGAAAATTGATATAGATGTTTTAGAAAGTAACATTTCTTGAACATTTTTACAACAAATAACATCATTTATTTAATTTATATAAACCTACTTGAAATAATTTGATCAAAATTGCAGCTTATTATGGTATCATAGTCTTAGATCAGTGTAATGTTTTATACTGGGTCAAATTGCTTAGAAACCCAAAGTTTTGGTCATTTGCGTCTATTTGCAAGTCATTCAGGGTAATAAAATCCAGAGTAGTGTCGAAGAAACATCATGTGTTATAAATTGTACTACCTTTTTTCGTTAAGGGTTTCTTACTTTTCTTTTCCTCAAATCTGCCATTTTTAAGCATAAGAAATGCATATTTTTACTCTTTATTACTTACCGAATGGGTCGAACATAACGATGTTAAACATATACCTCTCAAACGTATAAAAATGGTTAGAAGAGAAAATTTAAATATTATGCGCTGCACTATAAACTATCTATTTTTCCATTCAATGATAATAATCAAACGTTTTTTATGCATTGTGCTGATCTCTAACCAACCAGACCCTATTAAAACGTATTTGAAAGGACCATGGATGACTACTGCATGTCCGCTTTAATGTCAATCACAGACCGGAACTACCCAGTGACAGGTGCGCGTTACAAAGGGAGGTTACTTAGGACAGAATATTGAGATAACTCTGTATATCGGTAGGACCCCATTGATTGATAAAATGGTAACTTTATTTTTTGCGATCATATCAGTAACTTTCGAATACAATCAATTTAGTAAGTAGTTTAATATAAGTGAACATGAAGCAATTTCGTGTAAAGTGTCATGAATTGATTTCTTGTTTAGGGTAAACCCATTCGTTTGTCAGGGTACCAATTTAGTATATAAATTTAGTATATAAACTGAATTAATAAAAAATCAATTTTTCGTAAGTAGACCAAAGTGTAACAACTTACCCCGGTCGTGGGGCATGTTGTTACAGGTCTCGGGGTTAAATGTTACAAAAGCTCTGGGTACAATTTTTAACATATTCAGATGAATAATATTAAGGTGTACCATGTTGGTCAAAAATCTATGTTTTGTTGAGGGAAGAAATATTACCCTGTAACAACATGCCCCATCACCGACGTAACAACTTACCCCACCCACCCCTTGTCTCACTCCAAGGTCGCTAAATATAACATTTAGTCTGATTTATTTTTATTACTCGTTTCAAAGAAAATACACATATTTATGTTAATTTTAATTTGTGTTTAAGACTTGTATATGCAATAATGAGGAAATATCGAAATGTTTTCCAAATTCGAAAAAAATTACTTTCACATAGTAAAATCAGTTTTTCCTAGCTAATCTGACTATTTCCCGGACAATTTTAATGACACTTACATTAAACATAGAGGAAACTTTGAGGGTTATTTAAGTATCCATACCAACTTCATCAGTGATGCAATGTTGTCGCAAAATTAAGTGTAACAATTTGCCCCGTGTAACAACTATCCCCGGTCTCCCCTAATAACAGGAAAGGGGTTTAATTTCAAAAGTTCGTGCAGATAATATTTTGCAGGCTTTCAAATATGTATGATTTTAGCCAAATTTGCACTGGAAAAACAGAGGTAGGGGTGAGCTTATATGTCTTATTAAATCCTGAATGATAATTACTGTAGACCAGTTGCTTGTTGTTTGCATGAAGCCACCCCCTCCAACACAGAAAATACAACAACACAATTTTAGCAGTACAAAATTTGTATTTTCAGTAAAAAAGAGTTCGCGCGCAGTCACAGACTCCGAAAGCCGCCTCGGAAACTGTACCCTGCGCCCGCGAACGGCACTACGCCGCGATCACGGCATATGCAACGCTTTTAACCTTCATAACTGGTGTCAATCTAGGAAGTTTTGTGGGGTAAGGTAACAAAATCGCAGGATTTTGGCTAGAATCATACAGTCTCTTGACTTGAGAGCCGTATAGGCCTATAGGTTTGGGTATTATTTAGAAATCTGGCAAAACACTGCGATTTTCCTGGGAAGCACTCTTTCCCATATTTTTGTAAGCCATAGTCTAGGCTTTGTACCACTAAATTTCGATTTTGGATGAAAGCCCCAGACATTATGAACTTTAGATTCATTCCGTATTTCTTTCTTCTGGCACTTTTATATGCATAAATTATTGTGAAATTTATCTTTACCACAACTGCTTAACATGCTAAATCGCATTATTTTATTTTTTGACACTAAAAGCTATGCCCTCAGTGACTCTGTGACCTATGGAAAAGAGTCGCACCCGATTTTCTTACCTTACCCCACAAAACCTCCTAGATTGACACCGGTTATGCCGGTTAAAAGCGTTGCATATGCCTTGATCGCGGCGTGGTGCCGTTCAAGAAGCGTACCAAGTTAGCAAGGGTGATTCAATAACAAAAGGTGTGGCTTAAAGTTAAGCAACCTGAAGGCGTGATTAACAATGAACAACATTCTGCCAATTATACTTTCCCGCGCTACTCCTCAATGAAAATATCAGTCGCCGCGCATCGTGTATGATGTTTTGGTTATAAACCAAAATCTAACTGAAATCGAATTTTGTAGTATCTTTGGGATAGATCAAAATGTGAAGTTAACTTGTACTGATACCAAGTAACACGTAAAACGGGATAGGCGGTATTTTGAATATTTATTTTTGCACATGAACAGACTAAATCAAACCGAGCCATGTGTCGTATTCGGTGGCTTTCAACGCTCCCGTTTCGTTTATTGATATCAATAAAATGGTAACTATTTATTTTTGCGTTCAAATCAGTAAGATTACAATAAGATTTATCAACTAAGCAGCTTTTGCGAGACTTAGCGCTGACAGCTGTTTAGAACAACAACCGCGTGAAAAATCAATCTGCTACCAGGAGACGTTCGATTAAGTAACATTGACAAGGAACAACCAAATTAATATCGATATGTTACTAAGACTTTATTCTAACAATTTTTGATGGTCAGAGGTTTGAAGCCCCTTTTGTCTTTTTATCTTTAATAAGTTTTAAAGTATGAAATTTCTGATTAATTTATACAACAATTCAGTTTTGGAAAGCTACCTTACCGAACTAACTTTCAAATAGACACCAGCAAATCACTATATTATTATAACAACTGCTCCGAAAATCTGACAATCTACATTCATATGTAAACACTGTTAGAAAAATGTAATCCTTTCCCTGGCAATATGTGAAACATTAGCACAGACAGACTTTTTTGGCAAGGACCAGGAGCAGATATGATCGAGTACTGACAGGGGCGTAGCAAGGACTTTTGAAGGTGTACGCAGAATCCTATGGGGGTCCTGGGGCATGCTCGCCCGGAAATTTTTTTTTCTGTAGATCGTCTCAGGAGCGTTCTGGCGGGTTTTTGGCATAAAATTAGTAATATTTTTTCACCAATTTTACTCGATTTTGTTTTACCTTATCTCAACGAACATCTACTAACAAGTATTCAAACAAATTTTGTATTAATAATTTATTTTAACGATTTTCTGGACCAATGTGTACGCAGCTGGTAGACCAATGTGTACGCAGCTGGTAGCTACGCGCTTGACTGAATATCGTTTTATGTATGTTTTTCTCAGGAGTTTACGTCCTCAATAATAAAAGTTTGTTGGCATACAGTGATTGTACTCGTATTGTACGTCCGTACGTATGTATGTCATAAATGAAACTGAAATCAATATAGATTTGGTGTGCGTGAACTCTGTTTAGTTGAATGTTATCGGAATGTTCGCTTGTTTTTAAGCCTCAATGTATATGTGCCACCGGATAATTTAAATAAGTCAACTTTTTTTGCCGTAATGACCACTTCCGGTGAAAAACGGAAGAAAACCCGTTGTTAAGCGAGTTCAAAAATGATTTAACTATGCGTACCAAGTTTAATTATGGATCTACCTCTCCGATTTTATCAATCATATCTTTGAAGTTTCCTTGGATATTTAACGTTTAGGGAAACAATACGTATATCTTCTGCTGATATGTCATATTTAAAAGATCAAGGCAGTAACATAGAATGCTGCTATAAAATGCAGAATAACTAAATTAACACTATCTGCCATATTTAAATCGCACAGAACGGTTTATTAAATGTTTATTATCCCAAATACCACTTCAGGTATTAAGGGATAGGTGTCGGGTCCAATTCTCTTAGTGTCAACCGTTATTTCTTTCCAAGCTTTAATCATAACTAGCGAAAATGAAAATTACTTACACCACTGTGAAATATGAAAAACTTACCGTGTCTGCTCCTTGATCTGCCGTCCGCCCCTAGATCTGCCAGTTGGCAGTGGTGATAACATAATTTTGGCTTTAACTTCGTGATATTAAAGTTTATTTTACCGAATATCGAGTGTAAGGCCTAAAATAAAATAATGTTTGTTTCTCCATCCACGACCGACCCGAAAAAATATCGGCGCGATCCAAAATATGTAATCGCTAATACCGATATAATATTTATTTTTTTCACACGAAACAACCTCATTGTCAACATGCAATAAGTGAAAGTAAAAAAGTGACAAGGATCACTTGGTCATTTGGCAGAAGGACTTTCATCTTAAATACGTGTAAACTTGGTACCGATCTAAATTTTAGTTTTGAAAATCCTTTTTATTATTTTTGGAGTTATTCCTAGAGTTTCTTTGTGTGGATTATTAGACTGAAATTTTTCAAATAAAAAGTTGGCCTACCTCCCTACCTACCTACCCACCTTCGTGGGTCGAGATGGAGAAACAAAGAATATTTTTAATTTGGCCTTATGGCTTTTTTTTTAATTATCCTGTTAACAACTCTTAATTTTGGTCCTCTTCCAGAGTATAATTTGGTGCCATTTCCTGAAATTAACTCCAGTTTTAAGATTGTCTTAAGCAGTGTTTACAACAATACAGTCTGTAAGGAAGATTTTGAAATAGAAAGATCCCGTTTACGTAAAAAACATGTTCTTTATCGACAGAAGAAGGTTTCTTTCAAAGCTCGCGTCCCGTGAACATGGATATTGTCGATGAAATATCGAGTGTTGCTCTTTGCGAATGAAATGTCCATATTACAGTCAAAATAACCATAATTATCATTAAACCGCCCACCTTAGTCATTATCATGACAGTAGTTCGGTCTGTTCTTAAAATCCTATCTATGGTCAATTGTTTTGTAGAAAGTTCATTGACTTATCCAAGTGAAAAAGCGCTTTTCACAAAAATAAACAAAATAATAAGCTATTGTTTTTTGTTAATTAAAGGGGAGGGGTCGGGTTGAGGGGTGGAGTGCTCACGGGGGGAAAAGAAGGTTGCTTAGTACTCGTTGTATTTTTAATATAACATTTATTATACTGTGTTACCGAACAGATTGCATGAAATTTGTGAAATAAGCATATCAGGAATAGTGCCACATTTAATAGACACAGCCTAAGTATAAATTGACAATAAGAAAAGCATCAGTATCTATTGACAACACTTCAAAATACTGTTCATTAGTGTGTAAAAACCTACTCAATTTAGACCAACTTACAAATGATATTGCCTCTACCTTGGAGCGAACCCGCACCGTCACGGCGACAGCACCTAGCCCTGCAATTCCGACGACGCAACCAATTAAGCTAACCGGGACAACCCCCAAAAAGCTTAATCGGATAGCCCTGATATACGTAATCATCACTGCACGACATCAGTTACGGGTTATTTTTACTAATAACAGTACTGACTATATGTACGTGGAGACTTTTTACGACCGCCACACTGCACAAATAGCGCTACTGTGAATTTGACAAGTTCAGTAAACGAATAAGTGCACGCCTAACACCTCTAAACCCGAAAGACGACTGTCAGCTGCCTATCGATTAAATGACAGGGGTTGCCTAGTGCCCTAATACTAGTTTTCGATCAGCACTTCGCAAAAAAATTAATTATGCATTTCAGGAATTGCCACAACCAGAAAAAAAGGAGCGAGGAAAAAAGAGCATGAGTATATAAACAAATAATACACCACAAACAATTAACTAAAAGATAACCATTGGGGTTACCGCCTTGGAACGGTTAGTGGCTAAATAATATGCTAATGGGGGGGGGGGGGGTTAAACCAGGTTCTATGGTTCACTAACCCCAAAACTTTCTCATATGAACAAACAAGTACAAGTTATCTTGGTGAAACAACTCTCCAAAAATCACACACAAATTTCAAACAACGGAAGCTAAAAGCAGTGCAAAAGGGCGGGTACTCAATAACTTAACCGAGACCAGGGCCCCTGGAGTCAAATCATCAAGAACACAATGACAGGGATAAAAGAACAACACAAGTCAGCAACTGCTTTTGAATTTATGTGCGACAATCGAAATTAAGTAGCCGAAGTTTCTTCAGCGTTTATCAATCTTTAAAAGTTTACTATCAACCTATAGGGATATAAATAACGGGCTGTCTGGAGGAATCTCCGAGTATTCTACAAGCTTCTAAACACAACTTATCATCATTGTTCTGCCGTTTCTTCCAATTGCTTGCATTGATGATGCCACCTCTCTTTGCTGCACCGCTGAAAAGAAGAAGACAATCTTGAGACTTAACTGGGTGAATCCATGGATCTCCAGGAGGCATTTGTTTGGGGATTATTAAATCAGAATAACCGAGTTGAGGAAAGACTTGGACCCTCGACCGAAACTGGTTGTCAATTATGCAATTATTGAAGAATATGGCTGTCGGCAGTTGAGTGAAAAGTTTGGTGAAAGATACTAGTATGATTTCAACCACACCATCATCGCACCAAGAACTCCCGAGTCCTTGTTCCACAGCTATAAGACATTCTTCTTTTATTACTCCAACTTTGAAAGCTACAGAACACGAAAAATATTAAAATATTGAAGGCTCGGTTTTTGATTGAGCGTGTTCATGAGCAGTAATGGAAATAATGCATGTCCAGCATGCCTTGTCCACTTATTCACTTATTTCACGTATATACGTATCGTGTTAAAAGGTTTGAACGGAGGTTATTACGTGATTAATAACAGAACTGATTGGATGTACGGGGAGACGTTTTACGGCCGCCACATGGCACAAACAACGGTACATTTATAAAACATTTAGATAACATTGAGATTTATCAATTGAGCAGCTTTCCCACGACTCAACGCTGACAGCTAGCTGTACAGAACACAACCGCGTGATAAATCAATCTGCAACTGGGAGAAGTTAAATTAAATAACGTTAACAAGAACAACCAAATTAATATCGATATATTACCAAAACTGTACTCTGTAAATTATTGCGTTATTAATCAAATGTGAGATTTTCTGTTAATTAATTAAATTAACATATATTGTCTAACATTGTCTTTTTAGATACTGTTTTACGAAGTTATATCGGTTATTTTCAACACGATTGTAAACAGAATTCTACAATTTTATTTCGATGGTTTTATTCTAAACAACCAATCTGAATATTTGGTCAAGTTAAATCTTTTAACGCTAGAGTGTGACAATTATGGACTATTTTATATCAAGTGACAGATGCACGAGTAATCCAGCGCTGCTTCAAATGTCAACACTGTATTTGAGTTAGATGAATGACAAAGACACTATTCTCTCAGGTTCATTTACCTTCGGGATGGATTTCTAGTTATTTTGACAACCGATGTTAGTAACATACTAAGCTTTTTAGAGCATATGAGGCTTTGGATAATATCTTTTTAATATGAATATAGAAAAAACATGTAGTCTTAATATGACTCTTATTGCCTTACGTAGAGTACAACTCATTTCAAAAGTTACGAAAAAGAGAGGGTTGGGGGAAGGTACTAGTTTTTCGATTCTCTTTGGAGACCATTTATGGTATTATTTATATTATATCTTATAATTTTCAATATTTGACATCGAAATGGTTAACTATTAATGTCACCTGCTGCACTTTCCACATGGCTCAGCTGTTTTCGTCTCTCTCCTTTTTATACGTTTAATTCTATTTTCGCTCACAAGTTAAGTTTTTGTAAACTAATACTTAACTCCAAAGATTTCGTCTGGCAACCCTGTTTCCCGAGACAAGTTACATGGTCTGTATTGGATTTTCATTTGAAAAATCAATCAACTTACAGGCGGGTTCAGTGAGGTAATCTTTGCAAGAAAAAAGCTAATGCGTTAAATTACTTATTTCGAAATCAATTAAAGTTTCTATAAGTCAAACTTCCAATTATCCTATGATTATGAATTTTTGCTTTGTTCTAATCTACGCAGCACTTTTAAATCTTATAATCTTGTTAAACATAATGCACACTTTGACTGGCTCAGATGGACTAAATTACAAACTAATTAATTCAGTCAGTAAATGTTTCTACTAATAACGTTTTTATTAAAGAAATAATGACTTCTTATTGCCAAATCCGTTTAAATCCGTTTCTTCTAGAAAAATCAAAGAATAATTAAAACGTTTTGAACTTACGCATTTTATGAATGACTGTGGACCTTAACGGTGTGTTGATAGCTATAGAGTAGATACTAATGATGTTTCGAAAATCTGCGAAAGCGTTATTATTCAGGCGTTTTCGTTATTTTGTTAAAAATTCTAATGCAATGAACCCTAATGTTACAGTAATTTAATATTAAGGTGCCCTGAACCGATGGTTTTCCCGAAATCGTTAAATTCATGACAGTCTGCACTTCCCAGACGTTCTATGGCTTAAATAACGCCAAAAATTTGGAACGCTCGATCTTCATTCGCCGAGAATAGATTGGCAGTACGCTTCCAAATCGTCTAGGACGGAGTCCATTAAATAGTTAAGAGACAAAAATAGTCTTGCTGTATGTGTTTGTTTTTCTTGCACAAGATTTACTTTATACTGTAAGCTGCAACTGTAGGGTTAATTTTAAACTTACCATAAAATTGTATGTTCATATTTCATTCTGATACTTGGTCTGGAATGAGACCTTTATAACATAAGCCAAGCTTGTAACAATGTTAAATCTTTCAATGAACGTAATCTGTTACCACAAAAAATGCAAGTTTTATTGCCAATACCCAACCTTTGCCCAAAGTTATAAAACTGAGCATGGAAACCAGTCTCAAATCTCGGCTTTATAACCTTCAGTCCTTATTAAAACTACAGCTGCAGTAAGAAATCACTACTGCAACAAATTATTCTAGACCAATGTTTATAGGGATTCGGTTTATATTTAAAGAAAATAAAAGGCGATATTAATTTCTCCACGTTATTCGTAAAATATTGGCTACCAACATGATATTACTGGGTTTATATCAGGTAGATACATTGGAGAAAATACTAGGTTAATATATGATATTATGCAACACACCGAGGAAAAAAATCTACAAGGTCTCCTTCTTTTAATTGATTTTGAAAAGGCTTTCGATTCCTTATCCTGGACCTTTATCCAAAATACATTCAACTTTTTAACTTTGGACCTTCTATACAAAACTGGTTTAAAATCTTCTATCAAAATGCAAAATCTGCAATAATACAATGTGGATTCCTGTCAAATTTCTTACCAATAAGCCGCTGTTGCTGTCCAGCTACATCTTTATTCTATGTGCTGAGATTTTGTCATTAACAATAAGAAACAATAATATAATAAAAGACATTTCCATTAACAATTATGAACACAAAATTTCCCAGTTTGCAGACGATACAACATTAATTTTAGATGGAACAAAAACATCATTAGATGAGACATTAAATGTATTATCTGAATTTGCAAATATCTCAGGAATACAAGTAAATTTCGAAAAGACCAAAGTTGTATGGATTGGCAGAAAAAAATTCAGCAGTGACAGCATTAAAACAAGATGGAAACTTGCCTGGAATCAATCTACTTTTAGAATGCTAGGAATTGATTTTCATGTTGATCTTACTAAAATGATATATTATATAAACTACTCCGAAAAATTAATAAATTTAAGAAAAATGATTACCTCTTGGAAAAGAAGGATACTGACACCCATTGGAAAAATTACTGTCATTAAAAGCCTACTGCTGCCCATTTTTAATCAAATATTTACAGTATTACCAACTCCTCCAGATAACATTATAAATGACATAAATAACATCTTTTTTGATTTCATTTGGCAAGGAACAGTTAAAATAAAACATGAAGTCTTAATACAAGATTATTGTGATGGAGGTTTAAAAATGATAAACATTACTGCATTCATAAAAGCACTTAAACTAACTTGGTTAAGAAGATTTGTTGAAGGAGGAGTTTGGACAAATATCCTTATAGAAAAAGTAGAATTAAATAAACTTTATAACTGTGGTAAAAGTTACGTTGACAAAATTGTTGCAAAGTTTAAAAATGAGTTTTGGAAAGATGTTTTTAAAGCCTATTCAGAGTTTACGGAAATCAAGACAAATAACCAAGACAAACAATTAATAGGTAATACACCACTATTTGAAAACCATAGAATCCTAGTAGGTAATAAAAGTGTATTTTTAAAACATTGGTTTGATGTAGGTGTACATTTCATTTCAGACCTCATACATTTCCCTGTTGGTAAATTTTATACAATCAAAGAACTAAATGATAAATACAAACTAAAAACAAATTTTTTAGAACTTCACGGTATATTAAATGCAGTTAATTTTTTTTAAAGCAAAACAATAGTAACTTAAAGCAATGTTTTATTGAAAAACCAAATTATCCATCTTCTCTGAGATACATTTTAAAAGAAGAAAAAGGGTGTAAATCAATATATCAATCTTTCAACATCAAAAGTGTAAATCCAACAAGCCAACAAAAATGGTCAATGATATTAAACTCAGAAATAGAACACTCAGATTGGAAAATTTATTACCAGTTGCCCTTCAAAATTACAGCTGATACTAGCATTCAGTGGTTTCAAGTACGGATTTTACATAGAATTATAGGAACAAATTATTTACTTTATAAAATGAAAATCAAAGACAATCCCTATTGCACCCTTTGTAGAAAAGAATTAGAAACAATAGAGCATATTTTTTGGAAATGTGAAAGATCAAAACAAATATATACAAGCTTGAAAAAACGATTCGAATCACTACCAGAAATAGATGAAACTGTAGCTATCTTTGGATTTAAAAACAATAATCTTTTATCAGAAAACTTGCTGTTAACATACACAAAACTGTACCTTTACAAAAGCAAACAGCTGCTAATTAATCCAACAATGGATGGATTAAAGAAATTTTTGAAAATGCATTACAGTTATAATAAAGAAGATGCTGTTAAATGTAACAAACTAGCAGAATTCCTGGTATTGTGGAAATATATTGATATATTTTAAACAATATATATAATGATAAAACTCTTGCAAGGTTTAAAACAAATAGTTTTAAATTATGTCCTTTAGTCATTGTTGAATAAACCAACAAAGCAATAATTTACATACACAAAATATGCAGTGTAACTAATAAGAAATGACAAAAATTACTTCACTTCGTTATATAATTTATAATTCAAATATCAGATAGTAATATTATACCAGTTTAAAGCTTCAGTCTTTTTTCCTCAAACCTTTAAATAATACAATGAAATACAATTATATATTTTTTTTCTAAAAGCTACTTGTGCTTATATACTGCATTATTATAGGAATTATTGCTACCACTGTAAAACCATTGTCTTTTTTGTGAAGCACTGGTTCTTGTGGTTTTAATTGATAGATCAACTTTCAGTCTAATTGCCAAAATAGCAATAATACTACAGTTTTTATGCTAAGACATACGTTGGAATTAAAAAAACACATGAATTTAGGAATCCAAAAATCTTAACGGATTAACTAAAACCACAAGTATTATGTGCCCATGAAAATAAATTAATAACAGTACTCTCTTTCTTTTTATAAATTCAGCCCAGAGTAATTCCACCATTTGCCGGCATACATGTTAAAAAATTTAATGACTGATAAACTACATGTTTATACTCGACTTAACTTGCATATGAATAGTATTTTGTTTACAAATTGATTTGTTAAAGGAATATATACATAATATATATTTTCTTTTAATGCTATATGTTATTATGTTATGTGCTATAATGTGTTTATAACGAATAAATGGGGTTACCCTTGTGGGGCCTGAAAAAACAAAAACAAAAAAAAACAACATGATATTCTGCTAACTCATCTACATTGGATAACTTTGTTTACCTGTTAGTTTGCCGGTCGTGGAAATGTTGTATTTTTTAGGTCTGTGAAGTTGGCTCTACGCCCTACGTTCTACGTCCTCCATACAAATCTATTTCTACGTTCTCCATACAACAGTCCTACGTCCTACGTTCATTTCTACTGTCGAACCAGCCCTACGTCCTACATTCATTTCTACGGTCGACCCAGCCCTACGTCCTACGTTCATCCCTACAGTCGACCCAGCCCTACGTCCTACGTTCATTTCTACCGTCGACCCAGCCCTCCGTCCAACGTTCATCCCTACCGTCGACCCAGCCCTACGTCCTACATTCATTTCTACTGTCGACCCAGCCCTACGTCCTACGTTCATCCCTACAGTCGACCCAGCCCTACGTCCTACATTCATTTCTACGGTCGACCCAGCCCTACGTTCTACGTTCATTTCTACAGTTGACAAAATCATATGTCCGTGCATTTATCCCTTTGGTCGACCCATTCCTACGTCCTACGTTCATCCCTACCGTCGACCCAGCCCTACGTCCTACGTTCATTTCTACAGTCGACCTAGTCTTATGTCTTGCATTCATTTCTACGGTCGACCCAGCCCTACGTCCTACGTTCATCCCTACAGTCGACCCAGCCCTACGTCCTACGTTCATTTCTACCGTCGATACAGCCCTCCGTCCAACGTTCATCCCTACCGTCGACCCAGCCCTACGTCCTACATTCATTTCTACTGTCGACCCAGCCCTACGTCCTACGTTCATCCCTACAGTCAACCCAGCCCTACGTCCTACATTCATTTCTACGGTCGACCCAGCCCTACGTTCTACGTTCATTTCTACAGTCGCGAAATCATATGTCCGTGCATTTATCCCTTTGGTCGACCCAGCCCAACGTCCTACGTTCATCCCTACCGTCGACCCAGCCCTACGTCCTACGTTCATTTCTACAGTCGACCTAGTCTTATGTCTTGCATTCATTTCTACGGTCGACCCAGTCCTACGTCCTACGTTCATTTCTACGGTCGACCCAGCCCTCCGTCCAACGTTCATCCCTACCGTCGACCCAGCCCTACGTTCTACGTTCATTTCTACAGTCGACAAAATCATATGTCCATGCATTTATCCCTTCGGTCGACCCAGTCCTACGTTCATCCCTACCGTCGAGCCAGCCCTACGTCCTACGTTCATCCCTACCGTCGAGCCAGCCCTACGTCCTACGTTCATTTCTACAGTCGACCTAGTCTTATGTCTTGCATTCATTTCTACGGTCGACCCAGCCCTACGTCCTACGTTCATCCCTACAGTCGACCCAGCCCTACGTCCTTCGTTCATTTCTACGGTCGACCCAGCCCTCCGTCCAACGTTCATCCATACAGTCGACCCAGCCCTACGTCCTACATTCATTTCTACTGTCGACCCAGCCCTACGTCCTACGTTCATCCCTACAGTCGACCCAGCCCTACGTCCTACATTCATTTCTACGGTCGACCCAGCCCTACGTTCTACGTTCATTTCTACGGTCGAAAAAATCATATGTCGGTGCATTTATCCCTTTGGTCGACCCAGTCCAACGTCCTACGTTTATCCCTACCGTCGACTCAGCCCTACGTCCTACGTTCATTTCTACAGTCGACCTAGTCTTATGTCTTGCATTTATTTCTACGGTCGACCCAGTCCTACGTCCTACGTAAATTTCTACAGTCGACCCAGCACTCCGTCCAACGTTCATCCCTACCGTCGACCCAGCCCTACGTTCTACGTTCATTTCTACAGTCGACAAAATCATATGTCCATGCATTTATCCCTTCGGGCGACCCAGACCTACGTCCTACGTTCATCCCTACCGTCGACCCAGCCCTACGTCCTACGTTCATTTCTACAGTAGACGTATTCTTATGTCTTGCATTCATTTCTACGGTCGACCAAGCCCTACGTCCTACGTTCATCCCTACCGTCGACCCAGCCCTACGTCCTACATTCATTTCTACCGTCGACCCAGCCCTACGTCCTACGTTCATCCCTACAGTCGACCCAGCCCTACGTCCTACATTCATTTCTACGGTCGACCCAGCCCTACGTTCTACGTTCATTTCTACAGTTGACAAAATCATATGTCCGTGCATTTATCCCTTTGGTCGACCCAGTCCTACGTTCATCCCTACCGTCGACCCAGCCCTACGTCCTACGTTCATTTCTACAGTCGACCTAGTCTTATGTCTTGCATTCATTTCTACGGTCGACCCAGCCCTACGTCCTACGTTAATCCCTACAGTCGACCCAGCCCTACGATCTACGTTCATTTCTACCGTCGATACAGCCCTCCGTCCAACGTTCATCCCTACCGTCGACCCAGCCCTACGTCCTACATTCATTTCTACTGTCGACCCAGCCCTACGTCCTACGTTCATCCCTACTGTCGACCCAGCCCTACGTCCTACATTCATTTCTACGGTCGACCCAGCCCTACGTTCTACGTTCATTTCTACAGTCGACAAAATCATATGTCCGTGCATTTATCCCTTTGGTCGACCCAGTCCAACGTCCTACGTTCATCCCTACCGTCGACCCAGCCCTACGTCCTACGTTCATTTCTACAGTCGACCTAGTCTTATGTCTTGCGTTCATTTCTACGGTCGACCCAGTCCTACGTCCTACGTTCATTTCTACGGTCGACCCAGCCCTCCGTCCAACGTTCATCCCTACCGTCGACTCAGCCCTACGTTCTACGTTCATTTCTACAGTCGACAAAATCATATGTCCATGCATTTAATTGCAAGACATATGAATGCAAGACATAAGACTAGGTCGACTGTAGAAATGAACATAGGACGTAGGGCTGGCTCGACGGTAGGGATGAACGTAGGACTGGGTCGACCGAAGGGATAAATGCATGGACATATGATTTTGTCGACTGTAGAAATGAACGTAGAACGTAGGGCTGGGTCGACGGTAGGGATGAACGTTGGACGGAGGGCTGGGTCGACCGTAGAAATGAACGTAGGACGTAGGACTGGGTCGAACGTAGAAATGAATGCAAGACATAAGACTAGGTCGACTGTAGAAATGAACGTAGGACGTAGGGCTGGGTCGACGGTAGGGATGAACGTAGGACGTTGGACTGGGTCGACCAAAGGGATAAATGCACGGACATATGATTTCGCGACTGTAGAAATGAACGTAGAACGTAGGGCTGGGTCGACCGTAGAAATGAATGTAGGACGTAGGGCTGGGTCGACTGTAGGGATGAACGTAGGACGTAGGGCTGGGAGAAATGAATGTAGGACGTAGGGCTGGGTCGACTGTAGGGATGAACGTAGGACGTAGGGCTGGGTCGACAGTAGAAATGAATGTAGGACGTAGGGCTGGGTCGACGGTAGGGATGAACGTTGGACGGAGGGCTGTATCGACGGTAGAAATGAACGTAGGACGTAGGGCTGGGTCGACTGTAGGGATGAACGTAGGACGTAGGGCTGGGTCGACCGTAGAAATGAATGTAGGACGTAGGGCTGGGTCGACGGTAGGGATGAACGTTGGACGGAGGGCTGTATCGACGGTAGAAATGAACGTAGGACGTAGGGCTGGGTCGACTGTAGGGATGAACGAAGGACGTAGGGCTGGGTCGACCGTAGAAATGAATGCAAGACATAAGACTAGGTCGACTGTAGGGATGAACGTAGGACGTAGGGCTGGGTCGACGGTAGGGATGAACATAACGTAGGACTGGGTCGACCAAAGGGATAAATGCACGGACATATGATTTTGTCAACTGTAGAAATGAACGTAGGGCTCGGTCGACCGTAGAAATGAATGTAGGACGTAGGGCTGGGTCGACTGTAGCGATGAACGTAGGACGTAGGGCTGGGTCGACAGTAGAAATGAATGTAGGACGTAGGGCTGGGTCGACGGTAGGGATGAACGTTGGACGGAGGGCTGGGTCGACGGTAGAAATGAACGTAGGACGTAGGGCTGGGTCGACTGTAGGGATGAACGTAGGACGTAGGGCTGGGTCGACCGTAGAAATGAATGTAGGACGTAGGGCTGGGTCGACGGTAGGGATGAACGTTGGACGGAGGGCTGGGTCGACGGTAGAAATGAACGTAGGACGTAGGGCTGGGTCGACTGTAGGGATGAACGTAGGACGTAGGGCTGGGTCGACCGTAGAAATGAATGTAGGACGTAGGGCTGGTTCGACAGTAGAAATGAACGTAGGACGTAGGACTGTTGTATGGAGAACGTAGAAATAGATTTGTATGGAGGACGTAGAACGTAGGGCGTAGAGCCAACTTCACAGACCTGTATTTTTTTTAGTTTATGGACGTTTCGGCGGACACCTTCAAAATGAAAGTAAAAGTTGGATCGGTTTCTTTTATTCTTGTTATCGTCATTCGGTTCTCGTTGATTTAATCTTGTGCCCAAGGTTATAAAACTGAGCATAGAAACCAGTCTCAAATCTCAGCTTTATAACCTTGGCACCAGACGCTCTGATCTTGGTTAGATCATTGTGTAGCCACCATCTTTGCTTGACCATTCCAGAAGATGTTTATGTTTTAAATGTTTGTTTGTTATTGCATGAACATTGTCGAGATTATAGGTGGATTGGAGTTAATTTACTAATACTATGCGCACTTGTTTGTTTTTATTTACCTAGACTATGTGTACTTGTTTATTTGACATCAACCCCACGACCCCTAAGTGGCAAATTGTTTTGTCACTGACAATTCCAAGGCCTTCTGATTCTCTTTGACGTCAATTGTGTGTTGTGGCTTATTTGGGGCACGTCACGGGAAAAGGTACATTCGGTCATTTTAAGTGATATTTTAGTTTTTACTAAATTTAGGAAGAACTTACAACTATAAATCAATTTCTTATTACTAAAATGTGATTTTGATACACATTTTGCCAATAAAAAGGTATTTTACCGCGAAATGCATAGTAAATAATGTCGTATGCTCAAATTTATGACGTCATTTCAAAGATTGACGTCTACTGTCCGAATGCACCTTTTCCCGTGACGCGCCCCAAAATCTTGAAACTGTCCTTTTATAAACCCAAGTTCTCTCTTTTTTATATATTTCCTTTAGGTGAGGCAGTGTTTTCTTAGTGTGGCTATTCCCGATATGCATATTTCTCCTTGTTCATTGTGTGCATAATTTCTCTAATAAAACAATATTTTATAAGTCACAAATGTCAGCTCAGTCCTGTCTTACAATAGAATTAATTATATTTTGCCTATAAAACACAGCGATTACAATCAGATTATAACACAATCAGCTTTTCTACGATAGTTTGCCGAGAACGTAACCTGCTGTGTATTCTGTAACAGTGCAAACAATCAATCTCAGCTATTGAGAGATGTTCAATTCAGAAACACTCCCCGGAATCGCTAGATTGTTGATTGATTAAAGCCTCGCAATTTCTATGTTTTTAGTTATTTGGTTCTTTAAAAATGTGTCAGGGTTATCACTTTAGCGACTTATACTCCACTCGACATCTGTCACAGCTTTTAAGAGAGATTGGCATCAAATTTGTGAATTTATATCACGAAAATAAATGTTGTAATTAATCAAACAAACGGAGAGATTACATTTCGTTGTGATTTTGATTAGACATAATTCAACGCAAAATAAATTATAAACGCACACCTAACTTAAGCAAAGATGAGATAAATTGCAAATTATTATTATTATAAATTAATAATCACTCAAACGGGAACTAAAAGACTAGTATTTTTAAACATGTGATTATTTTTGTTATAAATACATGTACACTGAATTGACTTGAAGGAAATAGAGATTAATAATCCAATAATAAGATATGAATCGTCTCAAACAATCTCACAAAGCCAAGTGATAACAACAATAGTCTGCAGCTAGCTAGTCGCCAAAACAACAAACACCAACGTTTTTTCGTCATGATTGGTTAAACTCTCAGGATATTTTTTTCTCAGTTGGAGAATATTTTGTAATAAAATACTTATTATATAAAATTCTGAGAAACGAATAGTGTCCCTTAACTATAGCATAGTAACGTTTATTTATTCACCACACTCTGAAAATCTTTACCAATGCAGTTTTATCTCTTAAAAGATATTTTTGTTTCACTTTTAATGGAATTTGGTAGCTAATAACATCACATGTTACTTTCAATATAATGTTACTTTGAGCGTTTCCGCTACTGACCTATTCAGTAGAAAAAAGGACATCTCCAATATCATACAACCATAAATAAACATTGATTGGAAATGCTATAATATGGCTGTCAAAAGAAACTCAAACTACTTATTTTTGCCAACAGAAACACTAACATTACTGTCAGATTTATTACAAAAGCATCTTTCAGTATGACATCTTTACAGAACTTACAAGTCTACATTTACTTTCAGCACGGCAAAAAACCAATCAACTTTTGACGAAAGACCTCTCTGTAAGGATATCATTACAGGCAAATTACTACATTCAAGAGGTTCCAATTTCATATTGTACTCCTGTCATGATGAATTATATCCTGAATCTCTGGCTTTTGAGAGGTCATCTAATATAGATGATTTAACATTGTCGCTTGCCTTAATTAGTGTTATGCCGTTGGTAAATCAGCTAGGTATGTGGCAAGTTTGCAGTTTGGTGTTGTAAATTAATTTCCGTATTACATTTGAATTAATTAACTACCATTTAAGATCAATGTTTATTTGTTGACTATGCTTGATGCTTGAAGAAAACAGTTTTCTTTGCAAGATCTAGATTGACTACTATAATATTCATGAGTCGGGAGGCAAATGTTTCATTATGTAGAATCTGACTGAGGAATGATGACTTACCCCCACCACTGAGTCTAAGCCCTGGCGTTCAGGTATTGTAATTAAATCATTGTCATCAACGTTTGTTCGTAAACACACAAATCCATGCACTTGTAATTTCTATCATAATTTTCGTCACAGACCATACAAAATCCAGTTCAGTGCTTCGATTGAAGTAAGTCTATAATAATTACTCCGCGTAATTATCATTTTAGGAAACGGCCATGTAAAAAAACACTCAGAATGATTTTGACAATAGTTGTTAAAATTATAAGCAGTTAGTTAAATAGGCTCTGCAGTGTATAATCTAGCTCTAGGAGGGAAGGAGGCCTATTTGGAATATAATCAGGGGGCTGGACAATGGCTTGATCAGGTTCCTTAGGCACATATGAATACCCAGAAACATCATATCCAAAATTATCCATAGAGAGATTCAGCCACATGTAGAGACTGCTTCAAGGAACTAACCCTCGAGTATATAGGTTCCTTGTATTTAGCTGTTTCGGTTGCTCGGTCATTTCCTGAAGCTGCTGCGACAGTTGGCTTTTAAATGCAGACATACATTTCGTGACTGGTTCTACTTTCTGTTTTGTGTTCCTAACTGTTTCCTCATTTAAATTTAAGTTTAAAACCATATACCGTTTGAAATAAATGTAGGTAGTTTAATGTAAACGTTGTAATAGAAAAAACTTGGAACTTGTATCAATTTAAATGTATAGGTTGAAAAATTCGTTATTTTCGTACGTGATTATTATAAATGCATGAGAGATAACTGCAATAAACTGTAAACAAAATAACGACTTTGGTTAAATTTCTTCGCAGAGTACAGTACCTGGCTGCTTCTCGTGTTTCACTTGTCGTAATAGAATGCAATGTTCAAAGAATTTTTAGAAAAGTCGATGATGAGACACAATGCTTGGACAAAAGTATCAACTGCCAAGTTATTAAAAACAAATTTAGAACAGCGACAATCAGCTTTTATGAATACATGTATACCAATGACTAACAATTATCCATTAAAAAGCAGAAATTTTAGAATGCAGGGAAAGCAGTCAGGTGATAAAATGTAGATAAAATGTAAATTATTGGACTAAATTTCACCGGAACGAATAATCAGTAACTAAAAACTGTTAACGGTATGAAATTAAATATTTGAAAACATTTAGATGTTATATTTTTAGATTATTTACATTCAGTTTTGTCTAAACAGATGAAAAGGGAATTAAGAAAGCCACCGAACACTATAAATATGAAAATTTTGCAGGCTCAGTTTGATTGAGCCTGTTCATGAGCAGTCATGAAAAGGGTGAAATATGCATATCAGGTATTGCCACACACACAAAACACAGCCTCCCCACGCAGCGAAAAAGAAGAGAGGAAAAGAGAGCATGTTTGTTTTAAGTATGTCAAATTCAAATAAGACGCCACAAACAATGAACGAAAAAGAGAACCCTTCGGGTTACCGCCTTGGAACGGTCAGTTGCAAAACAAATTGCCACTTGGGGTTTAAATCGAGAGTGCATATTATTGTCACGCCGCCTAGCAACGCAATATTTTTAAAAATATAAATATCGTGTTCAGTTAACTGCTAACAACACTTAATGAAGTTAACTTTCTGTGTCACAGCAGACATAAGAATTTCGAGCCACACCTTAAAACCCTGTCAGAGGTACAGTATTTGAGATGTACATCTCCATCACAGTTGTCAAATTGGCCCCAGTTTTTAAATTATATGGTATAGGCCCTTCTAAAGGGTTCTGGCGGTAAACCTTTTGCACATTTCACAAAGCTTGCTGGGATCAGGATGTCCGAGTCATATGTAATAATTACTTTTTTTGGAGCAAGTGGCTTGCTGTCTTACCCTGAGGTTCATGGTTTTGGAGAAGCTTTAGGACAAGAACAGCGGTCGTCTTTTGATTTTACATATTTGGATGGTGTTTTCTCTTGTTTCTCTGACAAGAACATATATTTGAGACAAGAGCCATTGGATGGAGACATAAAGTTCATTTGAACAGTTGGTTGAATTATCTCTTTTTTCTTCACATTCTCTTTGACCTTTCGTTTGTTTTGGAAGGGCTTGTTTGCTTTCTTTCAAGAAGGAATAACCCAGTCTTGTGGAAGGATGATTGGGAATTGACTAGGGCCTTTGCTTTGTCGTAGGCTTTGCCATAGATGGAAGGTATATTTAAACTGATGAACTGAATACCTGGAGTTGTGGAAGGATGATTGGGAATTGACTAGGGCCTTTGCTTTGTCGTAGGCTTTGCCATAGATGGAAGGTATATTTAAACTGATGAACTGAATACCTGGAGTTTTACGCATATAGGCTTGGCAATCGCTTAAGTTTCCTGAAACCATCATACCAAGACTGTTCAAAAATTGGATCAGAATCGTTCTTCTTTAAGCTCACAGCGTAGTCATTGGCAACATTGATATATTTTGACCTAGAGCATCCATATCCTTTGCTTTCCATGCAAGTTGAGTGGTCCACCGGCTTACACTCCTCTTCAATGCAAATGTTGTAGGATCCTGAAAGAATCTTTCTTGGTTGATTGGGGAAATGGGCTCTCTGTGTGTTTTCAGGTATACCAAACATCTGGCAGCTTGAGAATTGAAGCCTAATTTGACTAATATTTCATTGTTACTGCTTCTGATGTTTACCTTTCTCTAAAAAGTAGGAAATTTTAATTCAAAACTTTCTGAAAAGATAGCGCTTCTGGTAATACAAAGCGGGCAACGTCCAACTGCTTCTGATGTTAACCAGTCAGAACTACGCTAAAAGCTTGGAGATAGTGTACAATAGTCATCAATATTGTTTTCATGCCCGTGACATTGAGTCTATATGGACGATATGACAATGTCTTTCATTCTATTTATTAAAAAAAAACAACAACAGGTAAATGGTTATGTGTTACTCGTATTGTATTTACATATATCTTAACGAATAAATTCATATTTATTAAATATTTTAATTTATCTATCTAAGTTTTTATATACATTGATTCGCATATTCGTTCAAAAACGTGCTCATGCTATAATGTAGCATGTCACGCGGCAAGTTCTCATTTGTTCGATATTTAAACATGTGCCTACACATATACAATCTAATATAAAACAAAGAAATGTAATAGTGTTCATTGGTACAAACAGAATGAGAAACTATTTTAAATATGGGATGTATGGTCTCAAAGCTAGGCCGTATCGTCCGCCGTTCTGGAACGTAACGTCATACAGTCTAGGCCGTATCGGCGATGGACCGTAACGTTCATAAATCACTATAATATGGAGGCATTTCAAAATTGTTTTCAAAAAAATAAATGTGATAATAATAACTGAAAATTTTCAAATTGTTTGTTATTCGGTTGTTTAAACCTTCTAAAATTGATATTTTCGCGCCTTCAAAACATAATAAACTACAACAATCACCTGTCGTCATTTCTCGTAAATGTTCGCCTCTCTCCGCCAAGACCGGAAAATTCCGGAAATTAATTGAAGCTGACAGTTTAGATTCGGAAAAATAAACATATATCATAAATAAGTTATCTAATTTCAATATCTCCAATCAATTATCATTAAAAGGATTTTAGAAAACATGAAACGAATAATAACAATGATTTGCACACCACTAAATTATGCATGGTCATTAGTTTCGTACACCAAGCAGTTCCTGTGGCAAAATGCAGGAGCCAGATAAATATGAGTTGGATCCCAATTTTGCTGTCGTCTGCTCGTTCCTAGAGAAATTTGGCAAACATATCGGTGAAGCTTTTGAACAGTTTTCTATTGAAGAGTTCAAAGCCTTTCTTGAGGCCAAAAAACGTAAGACACTTGTTGTTTGTTTTCATTTATGAAAGGGGAGGTAACTCTAAATTATAACATGCATTTATCCTTAATTTTTTAGTAGCTTGGAGGCGAATGTCACCCTATGAAACCACCCCAAAAGAGCAATCAACAGCCTTTAACTTTTAAGGTGACAACTTACCAGATCCCCCAGGGTATTAAAGCACATTGCTAGATTCTAGTTTCAATAATTTGCTCAAAAGCACAGGATAAACCCATTTTAGTTTTTACAGACAGAATTTTTAACTGCAGTCCCTTTACGCCTCGACCTACGGATCAAAACTGGTGGTAATCACACCCATTTAATTCTCTTGTGTTAACTTCTCTGTGAACATTTCCTCTCTGGTATGTTTATTTCTTGTTATAAAACAAAAAAAGTTCTTTTAATAAGTATCAATTAAATGACAAAATTTAATATTCCACCACAAACACTACTTACCATTGTACCTGTCAATTAGATGTTGATTTAAACATGATAACCAATATATCAATATACTACAGTCGGGCAGACTTTTAGCGATTTAAACAAAAAAAGGGGGAAAACCGTAGAGTTTAAAACTGTTCCATTTACACAGATCTACACCAGTCGCACATGCGTAAAAAGCTGTATCTATGAAGTAGAGTTCAATTTGATGATCGATTTACTAGCATATTCCAAGAAAATTATAACCCCCACAAATATAAATAAATTTGCAGCAAAATATACTCGGCAAAATAAGTTCTGCACACTTGGACATTTTATAAAATATTCTTTTGATTTCACCAAATACAACAAAATGATACATTTCAAATAAAACAGCCATTCAAACATAACAATGTAAAAAAACAAATAAAATCTGATCACTACTTTATAAGTAATTCATTGTTAAAGTCAACAGAGTTACTACACAAAAGTTGCAAAAAATCACTAAATTAATAGTGAGTAAATCCACCACGATGAATCCGGCATTCTTCCAAGCGCCGTCTCATGGAGTTCTTAAGTGAAGGCATTTTCAATTTTGGAATAAGTTTCCATTCGTGAACAAGTATACCAGGTAGATCAACTAGCTGACCAACTGCCCGTGCTCTGAAAATGTCTTCTTTAAGAAATACGTCTAGGTGGCCGGTGTGTTCCGACATTTGCCATGACGGTCCAATTAACAATGAAAACCTGATGAAATAAATTAATTTGAATTACAAACAATGCAGTTGTGTTTTGCTCAAATAAGATTGGGTGTTGATTGCATTTCTTGGTTGTTTTTATACATTTAATTATTAGGATGATGAGACTCATTAATACAGAATGGAAACTGTTCGAATCATCGCTAAACTGTTTTGACATATCTTTACTCTTTAGGTCAGTGAGTGAGACAATATAATTTAATTAATAAAAACTTAAGTTTGAGTGTTATGCTGGAAATTGTACCAACTTTGGCTTGGTATCAACTATTGATTGCTTCCTGTTGCCATCATCACAGTGCATACTTATAATTGCTATAAAACAGATGATGCATAGATTTTGCACCTCTACCTTGATACAGCAGATTTTGCAACTTTTGACTGGTGACCCCTATCATATTCAAACTGATATTTCTTTGTTATTTACCAACCAATCCTTATTCCGTTTTCGTCTTTAACTCTTCAAACAATTAGTCTTGAGACAAATGTAAGTATTTATACCAGTTTATTTGCTACATTTTAAAATTTTCTCAAAAGAACACTTGTGCAGAACTTTTTTTGTTGGGTATAGTAAAACCAAATTTGGATCGGAGATAACTGCCAAATGATAAATAATTTCTAATGTAGTAGATTTCTTACCAGTGGCCTTGGAAGCACAATTGGTAGAGCGACAGCACGGTAAGGTCCGAGGATTGAATCCTGGTCGAGGCTACTCTTTCCAAGCCAAATCTGCCACATATGCGCTGCGAGCAGGGCGATTACCCTTGGAGCTCATTTGGGCGAAGCATGTTTGGCTGGGGTCTTCGTCTCAAATTAGGCAGAAACTTGCAGACATTTTCAAGTCAGCTGGAAATGTCTTGCATAAGTGGGGAGGAAATGTAGTAGATTTCATTCCAGCGGCCTCGGTAGCTCAATTGGTAGAGCAACCACATGTTAAGCCAGAGGTCCGAGCTTCGAATCCTGGTCGAGGCTACTCTTTCCAACCCAAATCTGCCACACTATGTCCCTGTCCATCACATGGACCAGCCAGCATTGTACTTTATGCACCATTATATATTTAACAAAAACTTTGTGGTCAAGTTAGTTGAATTATACCTTTTTTATACTATATTTCAGTTGATCCAAAAGATTTATACGTGACATTACACAGGAAGTTGCTGAGGGGTATAGGAGAAAAAAATCCTAAACCAGAAGACTGGGCTAAAGGAGTCGTTAAGGTAACTCATCTCCTGTTAAGCAATAATGTTTTCAAATATTTCTTTAAGGCTCTCTCATTACACAATCATTAAAAATTACTAAGAAAAAATTAAATGTTGGGTTGTTCTAATAAATATATTAGATTGTGTCTTTGGGGCTAAGTTTATTTGGTCAGTGCAATGTAATCTGTGCTTGAAACTTCTAAAAAAAGTCATGAAAAGGCACAGTTTGTCCACAAACCCGAAATTGCACAACTAAGACCAAAACTTGAAATCTTAGTGAAGAAATAGCTCTATCTCAGTAGTAGTTACTCCAAGGGCTATAGCTGTTATCCTATGGCAAACATAATAGATCCATATCAGGCTACTCATGTCATCTGATCAGGATCTGCTCTATTTGCTCTTTGATTAATTAGGTTATTATTCTGACCTAGAAGCAAACAGTGTAGATCCTGATCAGTCAGCAAGGAATTGCCAGCTAATCTGGATCTGCAGTGTTTGTATACATGTGCAATAAAAGGCATATATGTGAAGTAAAAGAATAAGGATTATCAGGCATGCTGTGTTTTTATTGCAGTTCTGCAATGACTTTTCTGATGGAGATGAGAAGTTAATCAGAGAACTTGGATACACCAACATCCCAGTATCAGCTAAACTTCGAATATTAAAGGTAGGTCATTGATGACACCAGCATCCCAGTATCAGCTAAACTTCGAATATTAAAGGTAGGTCTGACAAAGCAATATTAGTTTGCAGTTTAAGTTGTTATCACTTTACCCTATGGACTTTGGCTTATATCAGGTGTGCATTTACCTTGCAGTGTGATTGGTATCTTTAGTGTTGTAATTAAGATTACTAGGTTAATTCTGACAAAGAAGGGATCAATGTATGTCCAGATCAGGGCCCAAGGCTATGAACCCAAATGGAAACCAGACACAGCTCTCAAGTTTCTCATGTGTCGATTCTGAACCATGTTATATGGGTTATTTTCCCCTGGATGACCAGATGCAATTCAAATCAGCCTGCAAATTTGTGTCATTTGATCTGGATCTATAATGAGGGCCAGAAATATCCACATGAATCTCAAAGCAAACAATTTAGATCCAGATCAAACACAACAAATCTGTTGGCTGATCAGGATCTACTGTCTGTCCAAGTGATAAAAGAAAGGGGTAGATTTTATTCTTGTTATAATATATATGCAGATGGAAAATTCTTTGCTTTGTAGTTTGAGGTTTTCTTCCAATTCCTTTAACAAGTTCAAAGTTCAAATTTTAACATAACTCATTTGATTAACACTTAACTTCAAACAAGAACCTTACTCATTTGATAAACATCAAACTTAGAACAAGCTTAACCATTTATAAATGAACTTTAGGATGATGATGTCATTTGTTGAAATTATGTCATAAAGTTGAGCACACTATAGTGTATATAATAACTTTTGGGAAATAAACACATAACAAGTTACTGTAGAATGCATTTTATTAAAGTAATAGGGACTGCTTTGTCCATCACAAAAATGAAAATGTTGGCTTTTACTCTGCCATTCTTAAGATTTCTTCATAAAATTTGTTCTAAGGGTTGTAATGAAGCAAGAATCATTACTTGGCATAACTCTGTCAGATTTGAAAGAGTTATGCCTCTTTGTCATACTTAAAAATTATTGTGAAAACTGAACATTGGTTATAATTTGCCAAGTGTCTAACTTAACTGAAGACGCTTCTAGTACCATAGGCCTCTATTTAACATTTACTGTATATTATACAGGTTATATTGCTTGTGCAACTGTTTAGATCCCCCTTCTTATCTGTTAGTCACTTAGTGTAGATCTTGCCTTTCTATTTGGATCTAAACTGGAGCCCTCTTTGTAGAAATTATACCAAGAGTCTGAAAACTGAGTAGATCCTGATTAAACCTCACACAAACTGCCAAACATTGAAGAACTACCTATCTTTTTCAGAACTTGTGTGAAGACCAGTTTGAATACAATGATCGGTTCAACTGTGCTGTTAATGAAGACATCGAAGCTGGCAATGACATTCGACATCAGCCTCTTGGCAAGGACAAACTGGGCAGGTCATACTGGTTTATGGTGGTAAGTATGTAGTCCCAGGTGTCAGTGTTAGTCCTATAAGAATCTTAAGTATGCCATTTGAGATGCAGGAAGACAATTTTATTTTTGCAAGACCTGTTTGGGAATAATATACAAACGAAAGAAAAAGTAAAGGAAAATATTGAAATTACAGTTTGATTATATTGTAATGTAGTCATTTTAACCCTATAAGTATATGAGTTTCTGCAAAACACCCTTATAAGAATGAATGTATTGGTCCTTTTTGATAGAAAAGTATAACACATCATATACATGGTTAACCTTTTACTCCATAGATACACCTTTTTGCATTTGCAAACAGTGTAGACCCAGATTAGATGGCACATTCATGCTGGCTGATCATGATGTGCTCTGTTTGCTTTTTGATTTATTAGGTTCCTCAGTAAGATGTGAATATTGTAGATCCAGATCAGGGTTGAAGGTTATAAAACTGAGATTGGAAACCAGTCTCAAATCTCAAGCATCTGATTGGCTGAAATGGCGACCAGTCGCCATTTCAGCCAATCAGATGCTTGAGATTTGAGACTGGTTTCCATGCTCAGTTTTATAACCTTGGGCACTGATGGCATGGTTGAGGCTGCTAGTCTGGATCTGCACTGTTTGCAAATGCAATAAATGTGTATTTATGGAGTAAAGGGTAAAGAGGAATGTTTGAGCAGTCATGTAGACAAAAGCAGTAAAACTGACTCACTTTTCCCTGCTAGCCAATGCTCTGTTTAAAAATTGATTCTGTGACAATATCTGTTAAAATAGGACACAGAGTGTGAAGTTCGCCTGTTTAGAGGATGGAGGAACAGTCTGACAAGGGAGGAAACCTGGAACTGTGTTGGAAGGTAACAACACTGCTGCAAGATCATAGATCATGCCCCATGATTATAAAACTTTTTTCATGCTCAACTCAACTCTTTGCTCATACTTAAAATGTCAAGAACATTCAAATACTTCTTCAATTAAAAATAATTGTCTTTCAACTGTTGTTATTGAGATATATTAGGATAGATTTTCAGTTTAAAATGTTTTATATTATATAACCAGCAGAAATGTAGCCATCAAATTTTCATGCTCAAATTGAGATGATCATGAATGAAGATTTATAATCACAGGGCCTGAGTTTGGAGAATAAGACCAGCCTCAAAACTCTGGCTCTTGCTTGTTCGGTTCTGAAAAATGGGACTACAATTTCAACCAATGAGACGTTTATGACTGGTTTCAACTTTTATTTGCAGCTTTCTTTTGCATTAAAGCCCCAGCCCTAAACTCAAGTAAGAATATACTATTGAAAAATCATATTTGTCCATATAGACTCCGATATATAAACTCTCTAACAGAACACAAAAGG
Source organism: Corbicula japonica (assembly GCA_038501625.1). Classification (NCBI taxonomy): domain Eukaryota; kingdom Metazoa; phylum Mollusca; class Bivalvia; order Venerida; family Cyrenidae; genus Corbicula; species Corbicula japonica. Next base: position 13,264,462 of record JAZAYU010000002.1, on the reverse strand, counting down.
TCTGATTGAATTCTTTCTTATAGATGGGATTTTCAATGATATTGTTAAATTATCGTTAACGACCTTTTCAGAAGCTAAATATAATCAAGTTATATTTAGCACTGATTTTTGATGAAAAGACCATGCGCGATCTCGATTTCTGTGACATTTCGGAAATCTACTTTCGCTTTTAGTGGTGCGGACCAAATTTATTTTAGTAAACTGAAATTTGATTAGCCCGAACTAATGCTGCAGTTTGTGCCTATAGTTCCAAATACATGTAATATTTCGTACAAGAACGGGTAAAATTGAAGTAATGCTGCTTTAAAGTTTGTAAGTGTTGTGTTTCCATCCATAAGTAAGTTGAAATGGGCTTGATAACCATATTCTGTAATTAAAGCCAAGTTGAAATAGGTAAAAACACACATAATATTTAAAAACAATGTTCTGTCAAACACGGAATATGACTTTAGAAAAAAAATTAAACAAAATTATCAGTTAATGTTCTTACTGTGAGGACATTAGTTACATACTACTTACTCTACATTTACTCCATTGATATTACTTATATTGCATGAGCCAACAGTGTAGATCCAGATTGGCTGGCACATCCATGCCATCAGATAGGGATCTACACAGTTTTGCTCTAGATTCAGTATGTCATTTCAAATCAAGATTCAGCTAGTTTAGATCCAGATCAGGTGTCCCAGATGTGCCAGCTTATCTGGATCTACACTGGTTGCACATGGGATAAAAACACATATATATGAAACAAAGTATTACTGTACCTCAACATTGGGGATTTCAAATACATCGTAGATGCAGATTTTTGCATTTTCATAAACAAATTTCGATCTTTCCACCTTTGACCCCACCTTTGTCTTAGTGGAAAATTTAAATGAATGGATAAATTTTGCAATAAAAAGAATGAATGTTGTGTGTCTAACACATTTCAAAGAATATATGTATAAAGCCTTGAAAATGAATTAAACAGAAGTTAATCCTCTAACTCATGCATTTTATCACATGTGTTAACAGTGTAGATCCAGATCAGCCGGCACATCCATGTCGTCTGATCAAAATCTACACTGTTTGCTTCTTGCTTCTTGGTCAGAAATAACCTAATGAATGGGAAGTTAACAGTATAGATCCTGATCAGACATCATGGATGTGCAAGCTTATCTGGATCTACACTGGATCAACCCATAACACTAATATAATATTATATGGAGTAAATTCTTAACGTAATTTTGTAAGAAGTGATGTTCACATAATTCAGCATATACCTGGCAAAGATCTGACTATGTCTCCTAGAAAATTCTAATTGGGGGTCAAATTATCCCTGGTTTTCAAAAGCTGTTAAAATCCTGGTATGAGATGGTGCAAAAAGTAGCATAAAACATGCCCTATGATGTATTTCAGTGAACTGGATGATATTGAAAATCTAATCGAGATTCTAGAGGCTGCAGTTGAGAAGTCGCCAACCAAGGATGCTGTAAAAGAAAAGAGCATGTCTGAGCATGAGGCAGCTGAGGAAGAAAAAAGTGAACACAGGTTTACAGAATTAAAGCAAGATGACCCTGTCCTCCAGCCTGTTGATGGAGCATCACCTGCCAAACAAGTATCCAACCAGGATATTGTATCAGCTGCTACAAGTAATTTCAACTGTTTCGCTTTCTCAACTTTCAGATTGAATTTTGATTTTTAAAATGATTTCATTTCATATTTGTCCTGCTTAAAAGCTATCCTAGAATTAAAATATTAAAAATGTTTTATTGTTTAATTAGCTTCACTCAAGTAAGTTGATGGTCTGAAAACACTGACCTGAAGATGCCTCTAAAATTGTGTACCTTTTTATCAGTAACAAATCAAGATAGAGATTTGAAACTTACCATAGTTGTTTGACATCACAATAGCAATAATCAGGACATGTTTCATAACTCATGACTATATATTTGTCATAGTTGTGACCCTTTGTCATTTCAAATATAATATAAAAACCTGGTTTCCATGCATTGCGGGGTCTTCTTGTTATTTTTTTCTGTTATCTCAGTCTACGCGAAAACTTTTTTCCCATCACAGGACATTGCGACAGGTAAACACCAAAATTTTACCTGTCGCAACTACTTTTAGCCTGTCGCAATTTTATCGACTGTATTTCGTGAAAAAGACTTAAAAGATGCATTTAAATTACAGTTTTATTATAAGTATATTTATTTACTATATCTAGCTTTAACTAATAGATATTTTAACATATTGTTTTCATTAATTTTAGATTTTCTAAATAATCACAATAAGAACCAATTACCTTGCTTAATGCCAATGTTGTTAATGTGTGGATATTGTTGATTGGTTTATGGCCATGTGTGTAAAAATGTGTGTTGGATTTACTTACATTAAGTTTCATGCACCTTCCACTTCTTATAGGCTGCAATAATTATATCACACCACACATCAAATCGTATCAAAATCATCTTCAGATATCCTTTCATGATATTGTTGCAATTAACACATAATCAAATTAATTCAAAACCCTTCAATGATGGTAAAAAATTTATCACTACCACCAAAGCAGAGTTTTATCATTTGATGTCCTTATTTCTTAGATTTGTCATTTGATTCACCAAAAGTCTGTGACTGTAGACTCCTTTTGCCATCATTCAATGATTTGACATTTACATCGTATAACGTATCCACATTGAACAGAAACCTTAATCTATTTGCTTCCGTAATTCTTCAATAAAATCGTCAGCAGACCAAAAAAGACTAAATATTTTTATTGGTTCTTCAAACGTTGACCGCCGTGATTGTTTACTATGGCAAATTGAATTATGGGATAATTAGCAACCTTGACCCAAAAGCTTTTTGAATCTTGCCATAGTAGTCAAAAACAACGTAACGGGGTTTACATATAGTGACTCACGGATAAAAACACACAAAACAATCGTGATATTTCAGTTAAAAATATCACTGGAAATGAAACTGAAAGTAACTTTTCCAAAAATGAAACGGTGCTGACTGTAATTTTGCATCGGACATTGTGTCCGACAATAACAGAAGTTTTTGTCGGTCAACCTGCAAAATTACCAGACATGACCGGCTGACCAATGGACATTCGCATTGACTGTTATCTGTATTACTTTCAAAGTGATTGAAGTTCACCCTTAACTTTATATATCTTTTTATATGCATTTTTTTATTTTTATGTATGACCAGTTTAGATCCAGATCAGATGGCACAGATTTGCCAGCTGATCTGGATCTACTTTTATTGCCCATGTGATAAAGGCGTATATATGGAATAAAGTGTTAATAAATGCTAAAAATGACGATTTCAGATGATGCTGCCAACGCTGCCCTATATTTCTCCAGTATTCACAACTCTCCTCTCTTCTTTAAAAAACCAAAGCCTCGATCCAAGAAGCAGATCGAGCTGGACGAGAAGAAACATCATCTTCCGCACTGTGAGGTTAAATTATCTCGCTTAACTAAGAAAGAGTTACAGAGATATTCTACGCACGATAAAGTGATCAGCAACAAAGAAACTGTTAGTGTCAAGACGTCAGTGACTGAAAATGGACTGGTGAAATGTCCAACTCTGAATGAAAAAGGAGATGCTTGCAAAGAAGTGAAAACTCCACAGAATTGTGATACAAAAATGATAGATACAAAAATGGAAGAACCTGATGAAGAGAAAAAGTCATCAGAAACAGTTTGTTCCATTCCCACTATTGTGAATAGAACTTTGAAAGATGAAAATTTAAATGAAAAAAATCAGTCAGAAGTCAGAGATGACGAAAAAAGTGTGTTTGATAATGCCATTAAAGATCTTTTACTACTTGATTCCAATTCTCAGTCTGGAAAAAGTGTCAATGGTAACTGCCAGTTAGAAGAATCAAGTAACACCAATTTAGATAAACAGGAAAACTTAAGCGACACATGTTTAGATAAACATGAAAAATTAGGTGACACCAGTTTAGATAAACAGCGAAAGATCTCTCAAGGAAATGGTTTAGTGAACAATCAGTCTGTAGAGTCGGACTCATTGGATGATGACAAAACGGTGATTGATAATGCTTTAAAGGATCTAATGCAGCTAGATGAAATGATCAATCTTGGAAGTCCGCCCAGCAAACCATTTTCCCCTAGTCATACTGTGGATCTAAGTAGTACCAGAGTTAATGAAGGTAACCTTACTGACACTAGTTCACCAGGAAATCAGAAACTAGTAACTGCTGAAGAAACAGATTCTGCTGAAAACAATGACAATGGCAGTAATAACAGTTCTATCTTAGAAAGTGGTGTGATCAATGATTTGGATGATGATTTAGAAACTATGAGCAGAAATTCCAAAGACAAAAATTGTTCGCAAGGTCAGGAAGGAAGAAGAATCTCAAGTAAAATCAGGTTTGGTCGTCATGATTCATTTCAAAAAATGATTGATCAAGTGAAACAGTTTGATTCGGATTCTGATACAAATGATCTCAGTTCAGAGTCAGAAGTTCTTGTGGTTGATTCAGATTCTAACTCAAATGATGTCAGTTCAAAAACATCAGACATAAATGTTGTTGACTGTGTAGACAGCAATACATCAGACTCTGATGATGTGAATGACAATGATGAGAAATCTAAACAGTTATTCATGGCTAATGGTACATCCGATGTAAGAAAAGTAAAAAAAGAAAATATGTGTGATGAAAAGAAATTGCAAAAAAATAAATCAAAAGAACAAAAAAGTGAAAGTGTTAAAATTAAAATAGCACCAACAGATGATAGTAAAAGTAAAATTAATGACTCAGTTGAGTTTACACATGCCAATGGTACTGGTGATAAAACTGAAGAATCGGTCCCGAAACCTAATGAATTTGATTCTAAAAATTCTCTGGAAAGTTATTGCAATAAAAGTTCAGAAGAAAATGTGAAAAATGAATTGAAAGATGAAATGATAATCAAGGCAGAAAACTTGGAAGATATTGAAACTAAAAATGATAATAAAGTTGTGAAAGGAGCAGATGAACAAGAATATATTAACTCAAACCCTAAAGAAACATCAATTACCTTTCCAGAGAATCCAAAAGGCAATGATTCTTATATTAAGACTGGAAAAGCTGAAGCCAGTGAGGCAAGTGCAATGTCAAACAAAGGTGCTTACACATCCAATGAAGTAGAAAAAATAGCTGATCATGTAACTACAGGTAATTATCAGGATTACTTGAAAACAGTTAGTGAAGTCAGTCAGAAAAAAGAATTACCAGTTAATGATTTTCTTTCAACAGTTTTTGGTATTATTGAAGGGAAAGTTAGTATTAAAGACGAAAAATTAGAAACGACAAACATGAATGAATTAAAGCCTGATAAAACAGGCCATACATCTGAATTGTGTATGTCAAACTTGAACAATAAAGTTGAAGAATCAATACTTGCTCTATTACAAAAAGAACAGGGAACAAAATCTGATAACTGTGATAGCAAACAGAAACAGACTGTTGATGTGAAAGGCAGTTTGAAAGAAGAAAGTAATAGTGACAAGAAAAAAATGTCTATGTTAGTTGGTGATGAAGTGATTGAAATTGAGGTAGCCTCGGACAATTCTGATTATGGTGATGGCGATCTGGACAAGGATTCTGACACTGACTTTGTTACTGAAAATGACTGGTCAGAATCGAAGAAAGATGGTTTAGGAGATGCAAAGTCAAAACTTAAACAGTATCTTGACTGGTCAGATTCGAAAAAAGGTGATTTAGAAGATGCAAAGTTGAAACTTAAACAGTATCTTGCTGATCCTTCAAAGCCTGGAAGGGTAACAGTAAAAGAAGATTTTAAGCAGTACCAATCTATAAAAAGTCTGAAGGGAACAACTGTAGGTGGGGAACCTCAAGATGATAAGGAAGTTGTTAAGTCTATGTATGTGAAAACTGCAAATCTCAAGTCCAACATTTCACCAAAGTCTGCCAAGAGTGCACCCACTGTGATAATATTGCCACGAACTGGATTAAATTATACTGGTAGTCAAGTACAATCCAGTGGAGTTTCTTTATTACAGAATAAGGTGATCCCAGGTTATCCAAACTTTACTTATGTTTCAGCTATCCCAGTATCTACAACATCATTTGTTCCATTACAGTCTGGTACAGTTTTGAATTCACTGCTGCGAACGTCAAAAGCTCCGATTTTTATCCCCCCGGTAATGAGAGCACCATATTTCTCCAGTGTTAGTTATAAAACACAAGCGCCAGTTGCCACTGTTGAACCAGTGGTAGTTACTGTACAATCTTCATTACCATTGGTAAAAACTACTTTACCATATGTAACAGCCGCAAAATCCTCCTCACCAAGTGTAACTACAACTGTAAAAGTCTCCGCTTCAAATGTACTGACTACAAGTCATGTTACACAGGGAACCAATACAACATTAACAAGTATTTCACCATTGAAAAGTATTGTGCCTCAACTCACTAAACCTATTTTACCTAAAGTGAATACTGATTTTAAAAAAGTGACAGTTGTGATAGGAAAAGATGGAGTTCACTATAACAAGGAAACTGGCAAACCATTTGTTTATCCAGCAAAGTCCTCGTTTGTTATAGCTGGACCAGGTGGTAAATATTACGATAAAGAGACAGGATTTGAAATGAATGTTCCTGAAACTGTGAAGAATATGTTGCATCAACCAGGAATGGTTTATCTGGTGAATGGTGCCACCTATTCTGAAGAAGTCATCAAAAAGAATTCTTCAAAGTTACTGGGGAAAACTGTCAAACCAAGACTAAACAATGAAGGTGGGTCTACCAAGAAAGCTTCAAGTAGGAAATCAAGACAGAAGAAAAGACGTGGCAAGATAGAGAGTGACACCGACACTTCTGATGCTGAGTTTGAGAAGATGTTGATATCCAGTGAAGAAAGTGATGCAGAAAGTGTGGATGCTTCCTATGACTATGAAAAGATCTCAAAACATGTGAAGGCAGCTAGACAAAATAAGGTATGCTTATATATTTTGTGTTCTAAATTAGTGTTATTAATAATATGGTTACCAGTTTTCGTGAATGCATGGTCGTCATTTGTGGAAGTTGTCTTTATTTCTTGTGAACAAAAATCTTGTGAAACAATAATGCTTGCAGACTTTTTATGGCATTTGGTGCTGCTTTAACTACAAGTATGAGGATATATATATATGTCTCTGATCCCATGGATGACCAGTGTAGATCCAGATTAGCAGATCTGCACAGATATGCTGATTGATATGGATCAGCTCTTGTTGCACATGGTTGAAAAGTTGTTTCTATGGAGCAGAAAGTTCAGGCTTTACTGTACCAAGACGGCATTTATCTGGTTTACTCAACAATTTTAATCATTTTATCACCAATACTATATTTGAATAGTATTAGTCAGAAAATAAATGTTGAAGGTAAACCATCATTTGTATAATGATTTAGATACGGAGTTGAGCTAGGCAGGGACAAAGTGGGGTGGGCAGTTATATGCATAAATTTTCTTTACTGCCCATGAACACTCTCTATCAAAACAAGCCTGCCATATTTCTGCATTTGCAATGACTTTCTAAGTTCCCTATTTTGATATATTCTGAACTTATATTTAGGCACTGCCATTGCGGCGCTCCTCCTCCGATGCAGAGGAGGTGCCAGATGAGGAGACCGATGATGATCTTCAGTTTGATGATGACGTTGATGCTGTTCCAATCGTTCTTGGGAGAAATGCTAAACGTGCTGCTGCTATGAAACGTAAGCGATCAGGAACAAAGTTTGTTTAAACCTTGATGCTTTAAGTGCTGCTACCTAAACTTCAAACAATGTTTAATTGTTTATAATTGTCAATGAATAATTTCTCCACAAAGTAAAATATTTGAACATTAATTCAAATGGGAAAACATGTTTTATTCCCAAAATAAATGTGAATTAAAAGTCTCATCACAAGAAAATTAAACAAAATTATCAATTTCTTGCTAATGTTTCACAATCACATAAAAGTCTCAATTAATTATGTTTTGGTGTATGTTCTATCTGTAGACTAATTAATCATATGCTGATAGAAATGATTGTTCAAGACAATTTTGAGTATACTCCCTACGAAGTGAGGCAATCACTGAAGATGATGATTATGAGACAGTCAAAATTTCAATATTATTAACAATGATATAATTTTTACTAGTCTGAAAGATCCCAGTCCCAATCTCAGAAAACACTGCTATATGTATATGTTTCAAAAGAGATGGTTAAAAGCATATTTAATTTACATTTTTTGTAGAGATTGTTAAATTAGACAAAAATACAATTGTTAATATTGTAGGAATAAACTATGCAGTTAATTGTTGTAGGAATAAACTAGGCAGTTAAATATTGTAGGAATAAACTATGCTGAACCAAAGAACATCATTGCAATAAGTGATGAGAGCAGTGATGATGTGGAAATCATTGATGACACAGAACCGTGTAAATTGTGTACCATGTCCAACGATCCCTCTGCTGTAAGTCACCTTTAGTCTACAGCTAGGTTAGTCATCTTCTAGTCTTACACAGAGCTGTGACATAGCAGACACCTTTAATACTTTGTTGTGTGCAGTGTGTCCCTTCACAGTAAGTAGATGTTATGTAGACTCTATTTAGGATAAAAGTAAAATACTGTTAAGTATTCAATGCATAAACATAATAAATTTACTAATTTCATTGAATCTTTCAAACTGTTTTTGGTTAGTCTTTGAAATCCAAAAACTTCTTAAATGGTTATTTATTTATTGTTAGCAAATGTACTGTGAAATTTTGGATTGGCAATAAGGGGTCCCCTTGAGTTATGTTAGTATATGGCTTAGGTTTAAAGGTTAGACTGGTAGGGTTATGGTTTTTGTGCTGACAGATTCCAAACTTTTACAATTTTTAATATCAATGTTGGTAGGAATACCAGACAAACCATGTATTATGTGTAAACAAAAGCACATAGTTTATCTGGTATCACCATTGTAAATTGTTGCACATGCACACCTGTTTTATCTCAATCATTGATAATAAGATATTACAGTTTGGTAAGGAGCTAGGTTTTTCATACCAAAATGATAATAAAAATAAAATTGAATTTCATCAAAAAAATTATTGAAATGTTGTTACAGTTGGAAATGTTGTGTTTCTTTAGCTCCCCTGTCACATAGTGACAGGGTGAGCTTTTGTGATCGCCCTTCATCCCTTGTCCGTCCGTTCACAATTGTTGTCCGCACTCTAGCAGTTGTAATTTTGGGCCGATCTTCTTCAAACTTGGTCAGAATGACAATGTTTATCTCAATGATATCTAGGTCAAGTTCGAAATTGGGTCATGTGACCTTGAAATCTAGGTCATTAGGTCAAATGATAGAAAAAGCTTGTGCGCACTCTAGCAGTCTTAATTTTGGTCCGATCTTCTTTTAACTTGGTCAGAATGTTTATCTCAATGCTATCTAGGTCATGTTTGTAACTGGGTCATTTGACCTTGGAAACTAGGTCAATAGGTCGAATTTTAGAAAAAGCTTGTCCGAACTCTAGCGGTTTTAGTTTTCGGGGGATCTATTTCAAGCTTGGTCAGAATGTTTATCTCAATGATATCTAGGTCAAGTTCAAAACTGGGTCATGTGACCTTGAAAACTAGGTCACTATGCCAAATTATAAAAAAAGCTTGTTCGCATTCTAGCAGTCTTAATTTTGGTCCTCTTTTTCAAGCTTGGTCAGAATGTTTATCTCAATGATATCTAGGTCAAGTTTGAAACTGGGTCGTGTGACCTTGAAAACTAGGTCACTAGGTCAAGTTATAATAAGCTTGTCTGCACACTAGTGGTCTTAATTTTAGTCTTCACTTTCATTACCGTAAGATTTTAGTTCCTTTCTTGAAATTGCTGTATTGCATTATAGGTTCCAGAGCTATGCCCCCTGAAAGTGCCGAAATTAACTATTTAGACCTTGCCTGCCCAATAGCAGCTTCATTTTTTATTTGAATTTAATCAGACTTGTACAATACTTGAATTACTATAAGATAACAGTTGCTTTCTTGAACCAGCTAGATTCCATAATGGGTTCCAGAGTTATGGCCCTTGAAAGAGCCAAAGTAAGCTATTTTGACCTTTTCTCCACAATAGCAGCTTTATTTTTTGACTTGATTTTACCACATGCACAAAACTCTTGCAAGCAATGAGCAGTTGTTGACAGGTGAGCGAACCAGGGTCCTATGGACCCTCTTGTTTTTCTTTTGTATTTGTACACATGTCCTACAACATAAGGTAATCACATTTTATTTGTCTTTTAACTTAAGCAGTTGTTGTTTTTTGTTAAAAATGTGATTATCAACCTTTGATTCAAAGTGGTAACATACCTTATGTTGTATTTTAGATTTTACTGTGTGACAAATGTGACAGTGGCTATCACATGAGTTGCCTGAACCCTCCTTTGTCCATTGTGCCTTTAGAAAACTGGTTTTGTCCATTATGTGAACATGTAAGTCTTTCTTTGTCATTATCCCTTTCCTCAATAAATACACCTTTTTGGCATGGGCTAACAGTATAGATCCAAATCAGCTGGAACATCTGTGCCATCTGATCAGCATCTACACTGTTAGCTTTTTCAGTTGAATAGGTTATTTCTGACCAAAATTAGAACAGTGCGGATCCTAATCAGACAGCATGTACTGATCGCAAATGCGATAAATGTGTATGTATGGAGGAAATGTTTTTATTGGCCATTGTTGGCCAGAAGTCAGTCATGAGGTAGTCGGGCTTTGGACCTTGCTAGATTCTAAAGATCGGGTGGTACAGATATATATTTTCTTAAACCCTTTACAAGACGAATTACAGTTTTCATCTTTTTAGAATATCATATGTATGAATATTAGATGTTAAATATCTAGCACAGCTTTTATCACATCGCAACTGCTGCAGCCCTAGATCCCCAGCATCAGTGTATCTAAACTACACTGTTTATTGTATTAGTTCAGTTTAATAAATTCCTTTCTGTTATGACTAATCTAACATTGGAACAGTGTAGATCCAGATCAGCCTGCACACCTATGCTATCTGATCATGATCTCAATTTTTGTTTTTTAATTTATTTTGGTTATTTCTGACCAAAAAATGTGAACAGTGCAGATCGTGATCAGATGGCACAGTTTTGCGGTCTACTCAGGATTTACACTCTTATCCCACACAATAAAGGTGCATCTTTAGAGTTAAGTATATATTTGTTGTTGTTGTAGAATATGTTGATTGTGGCCTTAAAGGAGAAACTGGGTGAGATCAGGAAGGCTCAAAAGAAACTTCATCGGCAGCAATACAGGTAAAACCAACTTTATGTTCATTGTGAATATCTTTCACTAGTTCGAGGTAATGCTTTTCAGTTTACTGCTTTTTACTTCCTCTTAAATATTTACTTTAGGACAAGACATTAACCCTTTACCCCATAGATACACATTTATTGCATGGAGGGAACAGTGTAAATACAGATCAGCTGCCAGATCTTTCACTTTTAAGGCCCAGTCACACCGCCCGAACATTGCTGGAGCTTCCCTGGAGCGGTGAAAAAAATTCATCACAGCTCGTAACCATTCACCACCTTTAAACATAAGTTGGCCCCCGTTAAAGCAACACCGTATACGCTTGGCCACCGCTGATGTTTCTCGAGGGGACCTCCTACCGCTCGGAAAGTTTTGAGCTGCACAAAATATTGCGAGCGGTGAGAAAGGGAAAATTTTCCGCCCCGGCAATGTTCATCCCCGCTCCACAAACGCCCAATCAAAGTTTGGCACCGCTAGACGAAAGTTCGTGGATCTGCTAGACCAACGCCGATTTCTTGAACGCTGCTTTGCCAGCGTTGCCCGGGGGGCGATTAAACGTTGCAAAACATTGGTGGAGAGCTTAGAAGCGTTTTACGAGCGGACACGGGGTTGTTGGAACGGTGTCGACGTTGAAGCAGCGAGCCACGGCGGCGATGAGCGCATGCGCAGAACGTCTCTATATCAAACGCTCGCGTCACAGCTATACTAGTGCTCGCTACCGCTAAACCAACGCTACAGCAACGCTGGCTTCAGCGGTGCGCCGCTAAACCAACGCCCGTGTTTTCGATTTTTTATTCCATTTTGTGAGCGGTGATGAGCGTTTGGTCCACCTCCCTTCTGTTCAAGGAACGCTACAGCAACGTTCGGGCGGTGTGACCAGGCCTAAAGATTCATTAGGTTTCTCCGGACCAACATGCAACCAGTTCAGATCTTGAGCAGATGGTACGGATGTGCCGTCTGATCTGGGACTACACTGGTCATGCAAAACACATCTTCCTGTAAATGGAGTAAAAAGTTCAAGAAACTAGTGTAGATCCTAAACAGATTGCACAGACCTACATGCTGATCTTAATGTGCACTGGTCGCACATAATATATTGAGTAAACAGTTAGTTACCATTATAGTTAAGTAATCCTGATGTTCAAGTACACAGAACTGAAGTCATGATCCTACAACTTGTTCATATTTTCATTTCAGAATTTCTCAGAAGGCATTCAGTATAAACTCAGACAACATTGTAGAAGGGGAGGTAATGTATACATATTATTTACCTTTTATCAGATTAATATAATTTTAAAAAGCTTAGTCATTAATCTACTTGTTAAAAACATAACAAATCAAGTTAAGACCTATACAATGGATAACAGGATCAATTATATTTTATGGAGAAAAGTTGATCATTTACTCCATAGATTCCTTTATTCAATTTGTGAACTTTCATGGGTGACCCCAATGACCTCCCACACAAAATTTGTCACACAGATAAAGGGCTACATATTCAAAGGAATCGAAGCTACAAAGTTAAATGATGTAATAAAATTGTATAAGATTTCATAATGTGTTTTGTTGTGTTTCTTTTGTTTCTGTGTAGATAAAGAGAATCTATCATTGGTATTCGGCGAAGATCAAGGTATCTCAACCCGAGGGTAATGCTTTACAGACGGAAACGAGGCTGTGCCGAGTTTCCGTCTGGAAAGCATTGCCCGAGGGTTGGGATACCGCGATCTTCGCCGAATACCAATGATTGATTATTTTTCTCACTTACTTCGTAAAGATTCAAACAAAATTGTTTAAAATTAAAAAAAACGCAAGAATTTTAGAGAACTATTTCTTTCGCGTAACTTCCAGTCGGAGTGGTAAATCAGCCACGAATACACATTCCTGTCAAACACCCATAACATGTAGGCCTTCAACAATATCGTTAAAATAAAAGAAAGGAAAAGAATACTAGTAGTTTTTTTCATTGCATGAAAACAGCTGATTCATCCGTTGAAAACGGATAACGGATCTGCGATTTTTAAGGTTATTCGTGATTTCGTCACAATTCAAAATTCAAAAAAATTAAATTGTACATACCAGATGAAATGTCCCGATTAAACAGCAGTATGTTTCCTATTTTATTTTCCATTCACTTTCTTTATAGATCTTGATGTTTAACGAAGCTCGCAACAGCGGTATAAGAATGAAACACTTTATAAAAAGTAGCAATTTCAGACTCATACCACGATAAATACTTCCAAGTTCCAGCGTTAAGAATTTAGCAATCTCCGAGTGTATCCTTTCCAAATGATTTTTTAACAAAATCCTGATGAAACAAAATCAACAGATTGCTCTTTTTGAAAAAAGTAAACATTACGTCACTACAAATTTAGATGACGTAGAAATAGTATCATGACGTAGTCTAAATCAATAATGAAAGTGCTCAATTAATATGGTGCGCAATAATACTAAAGTACGCGAGCACGCGGAGTGTTAGATAAGGCCATGCGAGATAAGGAAATCTCACACGGCTAAAAATAGAGATTTTTCTGTCTAGTAAGTGAGAAATTAATACCCCTAACTGCTTTTGTTTAGTATATATTTAGCAAGTTATAATGACCTCATTGTCTAGTCAATGACTCCCATATGAAATTATATGTATCTTTGGTAGGTTATCATTATTTGATGAATACAATACACATTCAAGACTGGCCTTCAGGTTTCATTATTTGTAACAGCTTTTGTTTGTTTATTTTATGACTGGGAGAAAACTGATGACTTTTATTCTTCATATTATATGATGTCTTTACATTCACATGTTGTAATATACAAAAAGTTCTTCAGTATTCAAATGCAATGTTGTATGCACAAGATTATGAGGTAGTTCCTGTAAACAATCTCCTAATGTGTTATTATGGCACACTTTTTTGTTGTTGGGATCCAAAATTTCCAACTCTCCATTTTTCACTGAACTAAATGAAAGTGTTATTTAAGGATTGAATCAATATTTGATGGTTTTCATTTGAGTATGGAAAACAGTTGGGTTGTTTAAAGTGTGTGGGCTTCACGCATACTTTAAACAATCCAACTGTTTTTCATACCCAAATGAAAACCATCAAAGGTTTCAATCCTTGTATGTAAACACACAAATACTCTTATTAATACAGAAAATATGATGAGAATAAGTGAAATTACGCCTTTTTTGAATGACTGTTGGAACTGCCACATTGGTGATAAAGTGAATGACATCACGTTTTTTTGCAGTACTTGTGGCAAAACATGCATGCTCTTTGACATCACACGTGAAAAAATTGTGACCTGTTCTACTGTACCCATGCCTTTTAAAGTAATACGTCACACTGTTCACCATCAGAAATTATGATTCGTTATATTAATAATATTTCATCGTAAAGGACGAAGTTGAAGTGTAAATATTCAAGATAAAACCCATATAGGCATGTGACCAGTGTAAATCTATGCTTTTAATCTGGGTTAATGCTCGTTCCCTTGATCTGAAATTAGATCCAGATAAATTGGCACATCTGTTAGCTGCTGTGGATCTACACTGTTTGCTGATCCGATAAAAGCCTTATCTATGAAATAAAGAGATTAACAAATATCTGAACATTTTGGCTGGATTGTGAGCCATTCACTACCTCTGGGCCTGTTGTTTTCCAGTTATCATCTATTTTAAAGAATAATTTGCAGTCTTCTTTATATTTCTACCTTTAATGACTATCAAAAAATTTCTATGTTTACAGAGACGGTCTTGTAGAGCAAGGAAAGAAGTGAGTTATAACGAGTCAAAGTACGACAAGATGATCACCAAAGCTGTCAACGAGTTAAACAGTAAGAACACTAACCTGTACTGTTCATGCTTGTAGCATATGTGACCCGTTCAGGCTTTAAACATATGTGACCCATTCATGCCTGTAGCATATGCGACCCATTCATGCTTGTAGCATTTGTGACCTATTCATGCTTGTAGCATATGTGACCTGTTCATGCATGTAGCATAAGTGACCCGTTCATGCTTGTAGCATATGTGACCCATTCATGCTTGTAGCATATGTGACCCATTCATGCTTGTAGCATATGTGACCAGGTCATGCTTGTAGCATATGTGACCCATTCATGCTTGTAGCATATGTGACCAGGTCATGCTTGTAGCATATGTGACCCATTCATGCTTGTAGCATATGTGACCCATTCATGCCTGAAGCATATGTGACCCATTCATGCTTGTAGCATATGTGACCTGTTCATGCTTGTAGCGTATGTGACCCATTCATGCTTGTAGCATAATAATGTGACCCGTTCATGCTTGTAGCAAAAGTGACCCATTCATGCTTGTAGCATATGTGACCCATTCATGCTTTTAGCATATGTGACCTGTTCATGCTTGTAGCATATGTGACCCGTTCATGCTTGTAGCATATGTGACCCGTTCATGCTCGTAGCATATATGTGACCCGTTCATGCTTGTAGCATATGTGACCCATTCATGCTTGTAGCATATGTGACCCATTCATGCTCATAGCATATGTGACCCATTCATGCTTGTAGCATATGTGACCTGTTCATGCTCGTAGCATATGTGACCGATTCATGCTCGTAGCATATGTGACCCATTCATGCTCGTAGCGTATGTGACCCGTTCATGCTTGTAGCATATGTGACCCGTTCATGCTTGTAGCATATGTGACCCGTTCATGCTTGTAGCATATGTGACCCGTTCATGCTTGTAGCATATGTGACCCATTCATGCTTGTAGCATATGTGACCCATTCATGCTTGTAGCATATGTGACTCACTCATGCTGTTAGCATATGTGACTGGTTCAAGCTTGTAGCATATGTGACTGGTTCATTCTTTTAGCATATGTGAACCGTTTATGCTTGTAGCATAAGTGACTGCTTCATTCTTTTAGCATTTGTGACACATTAATGCAAAAAGCATATGTGACATGTTCATGCTTTTAGCATATGAGACCCATTCATGGTTTTAGCATTTGTAACTGGTTCATGCTTTTAGCATATGTGACCCATTCATGCTTTTAGCATATGTGACCCATTCATGCTTTTAGCATATGCGACTGGTTCATTATTTTAGCATATGTGACACATTGATGCAAAAAGCATATGTGACATGTTCATGCTTGTAGCATATGTTACCTATTAATGCTTGTAGCATATTATGGGACCATTTCATGTCTTAAGCATCTGTGACCAGTTCATGTCAAGCATCTGTGACTGGTTCATGACAAAGTAGTGCTTATTGCCTATGTGACTAGTGTTGACTAAGATCTTCCAGCACATAGAATGTGCGCCATCAGTAGCCATGTTCTCTATTCAGTCTGAGAAACATTCTCAATACATCCCATTTTGGACCGCACAAGTCCACAATTTGATCAGGATCCTAAACTCTAAGTTAGACTTGTTTTCTCATAGTACATCACAAATATTCAACAAGTTTCATGAACCAGAATACAAACATTTCCAGCTATAATGCTCACACAACTGTTTTTATCATTGGCTATTTTAAGGAATGAATATCCATAACACAGTGAGTGCTGTCTGATCAGGATCTACACTGTTTGCTTCTTGGTACGAAAGAACCTAATGAATCAAAAAGGGAACAGTAAAGATCTCTATCAGATGGCAAGGATGTGCTGGCTGATCTGGATCTACACTGTTTGCCCATGCAATAGAGATGCATCTATGGAGTAAAGGGTTAATTAAGAAAGATCATATAACATGTACCCTGAATGTTAATTGTACTGTCATGTTATTGATTTACAGATGAAAAGAAAAGGTCGAAATCCTCTGACAGCTCGGACAGTGACTCTAACTCCAACTCAAGATCCTCCTCACGCAGTAACAATAAACATTCCAAAGTGCAGCACAAACAAGTAAAGAAATCAAAGACAGAAGACTCTGAAATATCAGCCAAAACAAGTTCAAGGGCATCGAAGGAGACTAGATCAAAGTCATCTAAGGACACCACAACAAGGTCATCCAAAGAGACCAGGTCAAGGTCAGCAAAGGAGACAAGTTCAAGGTCAGAAAATGTCTCAAGGTCATCCAGAAAAACATCCAGAAAGACAAGAAGTTCAGGGAAAGAAAAGCATAAGAGACGGAAGTTGACCAGCCTTGATGACAAGAGTGAGGAGAGTGGCAGTGATTATGTGTAAGTTCTTGGGTTTG
Organism: Corbicula japonica; assembly: GCA_038501625.1. Taxonomy (NCBI): domain Eukaryota; kingdom Metazoa; phylum Mollusca; class Bivalvia; order Venerida; family Cyrenidae; genus Corbicula; species Corbicula japonica. The sequence goes on along the minus strand of JAZAYU010000002.1, from coordinate 13,247,001 downwards.
TCTTAATGGTTAATCTGGGTATGGTAAAATACCTGCACTTGCTGATTGTATACTGACAGGATTTCAAAACTGTATAATATATGTGGAACATACAGCATCAAAGTTTAGCAATATGATAAGTTATTCATTTAATGCAGAAATCACAAGGAAGTCATAAAAAATTATCAGACATCTAACACAAGAAAGACAGTGGTATGAATCTTTTTTTTTATAGGTGTTTTGACATACATATATTATGATAAATATAATATAAATGCATATGTTTACTATGCACTTTTTAATTGCATCATTATATATTATTCTGAAGAGGAGGTGTCTGGGTGATACCCAGTATTGTTGAGATAGGTTATAATATGGGCCAGTCTCTGACAAAATGATCCTTAGGCCACATTAAAATGCATTGTTTCACATCCCGTAAACAGTAAATATTTAATTATTTATTTGTTGAAAATGGAACTTGCTAACTTCTCATTGTGATAAACATTTATTTTAATAATAAAAACAGGTATCATTCAAATTAAAATTAAGAAGTATATGATGAAGGTAAGGATATTGGGGACTAAGCACACAATAATTTTAAGCATGTGATAAGGGTCATTTTGTCAGAGACTGGCTCAATTATTTTAAGAAGTGTGTCACAACTAAGACAGATCCTTGGTTTGATCAGGTCAGATGTTCATACATTTTTTGATAAATATGCTATTACTTGTGGCACAGTGTAACCATCCATTACTGTGTCTTGGAATATTCAAATTTTGCAATTTTATGCGAAACAAATATTTGTGCCATGCTTGTAATATAATCACAAGAGAATTCCATAGATGTGTGGGGAGTATTTTGTGTTAGATTTTGTGAAGCCAGTCTGATATAATTGATGCATCTGACAGATATATAACACAAAACAACAATGAAATAAAAAACAATCTGTTGCTTATATGATCCTTCAAGTATATACTAACACACTTGTGTACAACAGAAGGTAGCAACTGTAACTTAATATCTTAATTTATGAAAAAAAAAGACAGCAGTCTTGAGTTGTTTAAAAAGGAATACATGTACATGTATTTACAAAGGAAACTGTACAACACAGGTAAACACAGATTTTTTAAGACTGTAAGTGGTTCTCTTCAGTTCCTTGCCCCAACCCCCACCCCCATCCCCACCCCCATCTCAACCCAAAAATTTCTTCCCTGGAAAAGCCTTAATACTGAAACAACTGATTATGATATTGCAAACATCAAAAGCTTAAATAAAAAATAAGCATCTAAAAGTTAAGATTGACAAAGTTATGCCAATTTTCAAAATAAGATATTTATTATTCTGACAAACTGTTGTTGTTGTTACTCTGACATAGTATAAAGGTATGGCACAAATGTTCTATAGCCCTTTCCTCTATAGATGAACCTCTATTGCATAGGCGAACAGTGTAGATTCAGATCAGCCGGCACATCTGTGCCGTCTGATCAGGATCTGCACTGTTCGCTTTTTGACTATTTCTGACCAAAATGCATCCAGAGCAGATCCTGATCAGATGGCACGGATGTGCTGGGTGATCTGGATCTACACTGGTTGCACATGCGTGAAAATGTGTATATATTGAGGAAAGGGTTAAAAAAAAATCTAGTTTGTACATTAACGTTTGTTTACGTTGATTTCAGAGAGTCTAGTGCCAGTGAAGACACAGATTCTGAAGATACAGAGCCTGAAGATGAGGCCATGAAGATGGGCGGAGTCTACTTTACCTCTTCTGGTCGCCAGACTAAAAATGTTTCGTATGCTGTGTGAAGTGACACCACTAAAAATAAGTCTAGTCATAATTAGTTGTCCAACATTTGTACAGCTGTATGTTCTGAAAAATGTCACAACTGGATTTTTTCTCTTAGAACTGGAAATCTAAGTCATATAGAAACTTCCTACAATTACTAATTTTTGCCTCTTTATGTTCTATGATAAAGGTTAACCCTTTCCTCCATGTATAGACATTTTCACACATGTGTGACCAGTGTAGATCCAGATCAGCTGGCACATACGTGCTTTCTGATCCGGATCTGCACTGGTTGCATTTTGGTCAGAAATAACTTAGCAAATCAAAAAGCAAACAGTGAAAAATCCTGATCAGATGGCACAGATGTGCCACCTGATCTGGATCTACACTGTTCCCCCAAGCAATAAAGGTGTGTCTATGGAGAAAAGTGTTAAACAGAAGAGCAGTCCACACAAATGTTAATGTTATTGAGCCTTTACTCCATGGAATTTCCCAATATCCCCTGGGCTGAAGGTTATAAAGCTGAGATTGGAAACCAGTCTCAAATCTCAAGCATCTGATTGGCTGAAATGGCGACCAGTCGCCATTTAAGCCAATCAGATGCTTGAGATTTAAGACTGGTTTCCATGCTCAGTTTTATAACCTTGGGCACTGTGCATTGTGTTGATCCAGCTCAGTATTCACATGTTTTTCTTCTAGAGTTATTCTTAACTCTTGTCTCCATAGTTAAATCTTTATTGCATGGGTGAACAGTGTAGATCCAGATCAGCAGGCATATCCGTGCCCCGTCTAATCAGGATCTGCACTGTTCGCTTTTCGATTCATTTGGTTATTTCTGACCAAAATGCGACCGATGTGCCGGCTGATCTGGATCTACACTGGTCACACATGCGTAAAAAGGCGTATACATGTACATGGAGGAAAGGGTTAAAATTTTACTCCATATATAAACATAGAACAGCATGTTAGACAGATTCTCTGTCTTGTCCATTCCATTTGATCAGGATCTACACTGTTTGCTTTTTGGTCAGAAATAACCAAATGAATAAAAAAAGAAAACAATGTAGTTCCAGCTCAGATGGCATGGATGTGCTGGCTGATCTGGATCTACACTGTCCACCTATGGATAACATCCATATCCCATAGAGTAAAGGTTTAAATTGTGTTTTTCCATTATTAAATTATTTGGGTTTTCACTATTTTCAACTTTTCAGCAAAAGCATTATGTAGTACCTTAATAATATCTAGTGTGATTATCAGGGAACTTTGTTGAATGACTTACTATGATACTTTTTTAAGTTGTATTGACAATAAGTTCATCTGTGGTCATAAATTTGGTCAGTAGGTCAAATAATAAGAAAAAAAATCATGTTACAGTACTGTAAAGCATACTATTCATCAAATTGTCATCAAACCTCATGATGATATTAAGGCCAGTGTTGAAATTGTGTCTCCCAGGTTTGAAGGTCACCTGGTAAAATGACAGGAAAATGATTGATGCCAACATAATATTGAAAGCAACATTGTATCTGATTTCATAATTTCATTAATTACAATATCCAGTTCAATGTTCCCTCTAGGACCAACCAGTGTTACTTTTTCAAAATAACTTTTTAAACATTGACTATAATGAATTTCAAAACACTGCACAAATACCATCACACACGATTTACATTGTTATACATATAGAGATTAAACTGTCCTACAGGTAAACTCAAGTGGGCATGATTTGCATGCTTTTTGCATGGGTGAGTGACCTCATGGGACAAAGGATGATGTGTTTGGATTTTGATTTATAAGAGCAATATTTTCAAGTTATTTTGAAAAAGTAACACTGGTTGACACTAGATGGAACATTGAACTGGATATTGTAATTAATTATTTTTGATATATTTGAGCGAAAAATGCTTTATTTTGATGTCCTGATTAGACAACATAGCAGGTACCACATTTTATTACTTTTCTAACAAAAATTTTTTTTTCAACAATTGTCTCCTGTTATTATCAATATTCATCTGTTTGTAACAATATAATAAAAGTTTGTTTGGAAATTGTTGAAAAAATGATAACTTTATTTTCACAGCTCATCATTAGTACAACTGTACTAATTGGAAGTATGAAGTACCTTAAGTGAAGTTTTAACAGTTTAGAAACCCTTAAGGGGTTCCCAGTTAGGGAACAGAGCATAGCAAAGTGACCATGGATTCTTAATTTAAAACCTCACTGAATTATACACTAAATAACTTATAGATCACCACAATTTTACCTTACAACTATGAGACATGACCTCATATTATTATCAATATTCAGTACTTAACAGACACTAAATAATTAAGTGGTTGAAGATTGTAGTTTAAACAGAGATTTGATGGAAAATTGTAGTGAACACTAATTTGGGTTATCAAATTCAAGCACATTTATTTACTTTTTTTTGCAGTTGACTGTGTATTATTGTCACATTTGATTAACTGACTTGACATGAATATTATAGGTTCACATGTACCAATTAATTCAGGCTAGAAACATGTTTACTCCATTTTATCTCATAAATAGTTTTGCAAGAAGATATGTGTATATTAACCTTTTACTCCATATATACAGGTTTTATTGTGTGTGCAACTTGTGTAGATCCATGGATCTACACTGTTCACCTCTTGGTTAGAAATAATCTAATGAATCTAAAAGCGAACATGGCATAAAAGTTGTATATATTGAGTAAAGGGTTAACATTTTATTTATTTAAGTAATTATATGCAGCTTTTTGGGCAGACAAAGGTAAATTTTTTTTTTATTTTAAATGAAATAGACTCCTTAAGAGTGACTGAATAGCCATTATAATACAGTCAATATTTTATATAAAAGAACTTTTTGTAAGATGTTTAAATCTGCTAATTTATGGATGGAATGATAGAAGTGTTGTTTTGGCAAAGTTCCTGCAGACAAATTGCTCAGTGTTAAAAGGCGGATTGTTAAAATATTCAAGAGTAGTTTGGTGTCTCAATCCTATCTAATAAATCAGGATATGAAGCTGTGCTCTTTGCATTGTGTACAAACTTCTTGATGTGTAGTGAAGGTATTGCCTCCCTAAAATAATGTGTTATGATATATTAAATACTTTTATTCTGTTTTCAAAACAAGTCAACTTGCAAGACTTTTTTTCAAATATAGATTAAGTTAACTCTTTCTTCCATATATTATGCTTTTATTACATGCGCAAACAGTGGAGATGCAGATCAGCCTAAACCAGTCTCAAATCAGATGCTTGAGATTTGAGACTGGTTTCCATGCTCAGTTTTATAACCTCCAGACCTGATGTCATGAATGTGCTGGATGATCTGGATCTACACTGGTTGCACACACATAAAAATGTGTTTATAATGGAATGTCTGTAATAACATCTGGGTTTGTTGTTGTTTTCTGAGGGTGGGGCAGGTGAATGTCTTGCCTCCTACAAAAAAGTAATTTTGTCATTTCATGGTCTATGTATATATAACATATGTGTTGACCATGCACAGATGTATGTTGCAAATGGAACTCAGTTTTATCATAATGAGATATGTTAAGGGCATCATATTCAAGCATTTTGCATTGAAACAAATAAATCATATTGGTGTTATATACAATATGTAGTTTACATTAGATTTTATTATGTTGTTCTGTTTTCTTTACATTATTTGTGATTTTCAATTATTGTTGTGAATTAGTGGTGACTTGTTTGTACAGTAATTGAGAAGTTGATTATTGAACTATGCCCAAGATCATAAAACTGAAACTGGGAACCAGTCTCAATTCTCGAATATCTGATTGGCTGAAATGGAGACTTACTTCAGTCTCATCCAATCAGATGCTTGAGATTTGTGTCTGGTTTCTTAATCGCAATTTCATGATCTTGGGTCTTATAATCAAATAAATATAAGAAAATTGAAAAGTTTGTCTTAATTTGGCTTTTAATATGGTTTTCTTAGAAAGATGTGACTTGGAAAATGACTGGGGTCAGAGGTTTTAAAACTGGAGATAACTCCATGATGAAAACTTAGTTTCATTTTAAAAGCCTAGAGACGAAATAACTGATTAACACTGCTTTAATTGCTTTATTTAAATTCTCAAGTTTGTAACAATGTTGTACTGAAACAACTTATTAGCAACAGAAGTTTCTTTTAATTGTAAAGAAACAAAAATTTAAGTTATTAGCACCTAGGTCAAACACAAGTTATGGGCCTGGTTTTATTTCTGTTGTTTTTTTAATTTTGGCCATATGTTAAATGATCACTTGACAATCACTATATAGTCCTTAATATGTTTTTGGTGGTCGTTTTTCAGACTATTGATAAGGCAGGCCTTCTCACAACTCTCATGTGGCTTTTGTTTCGCCTTTTCTTTGAAAAGGCGATACATTCCATTTCTTAACATTTCTTCATCAAACTTTCAAATTTTATTGCTTATAACAACGCGTTTGTGATGATGGCAAATTCTAAAGGTCAGGGTCAGATTTGACGGACTTATGTTCCGTTATGTACTTAGATTTTGTCACGAAAACTTAAACAACATGGTTGGAATGATGCCAAAATCTTTAGGCCAAGGTCACATTAAATGGAGTTATTGCTAATCAGACTTTTTATTCTCTTGAACATTTTAAAAATTACCTGATAGACTAGCGTATTAAGTGCTAGTAAGTACAGAACACTTATTTGTCAACTCCGCCAGTGACTCTGTTTAAAGACAGAAATGTAAAAGACAACGCTCATTGTCTGACATTGGATACTTTTGTAGGTATAATAGGCCTAAATGTCAAAATGTCAAGAAATTGTGTCATTTTTATGCCCCCGAAGGGAGGCATATAGTAATCGGACCGTCCTTCCGTCCGTCCGTCCGAAATAATCTTGTCCTCGCTTCTTCTCCAAAACTGCTTGAGGGATTTCTTTGAAACTTCACAGGAGTGTTTGTCACCAAGCCTAGTTGTGCATATCGTCAGGAATTTCCGCTCGGATTATTTTTGGCTGAGTTATGGCCCTTTTTAGCAAAATCTTGTCCTCGCTTCTTCTCTAAAACCACTTGAGGGATTTCATTGAAACTTCACAGGAGTGTTTGTCACCAAGACTAGTTGTGCATATCCTAAGGAATTTCTGATCGGAGTATTTTTGGCGGAGTTATGGGCCTTTTTACCTAACCCTAACCCTAAACCCTAACCCTAACCCTAAGGTAAATTTTGTTAACGCAATAGAGGTTACATTTTTTGTCCGATTGTCATGAAATTTGGTATGAATATTGATATTGATGATTTCTACACAAATTATTAAAATCATGTTTAATTGACCAGGGACCCCGCCCTGGGGATTTTTTTTTCTTTTAAATTCTGTTTTTAACCTTTGATTTTCTACAGTTATTAACCGGATTTTGACACAACCTTTATACCATCTTAAAATTCAATCTTTCCTGAACAATTCAGTCACTGGTTGTTCAGGGATAAAATTTGAAACAAAAATTTTAGTAGCAGGGTGAAAATATCAAGTGTCAAAATCCAATATTTCTACCTGTCTTCAGCTATATTTAGGTATGATGTTTACCAGTATTACTGGTACAGTTGCTGGACAATGACCTGATGAACTTTGCTGCTTAGATTTGTGTTATGCAATATTAAGAACTTTGCTCTAAGATTTTATAGGGTAAATTTTGTCATTTTATGGATAGTGACAAATAAACTTTCTTCCTTTATAGCACTTTGAAAATCAGGCTGTTCTGAATATGTTATTCACTGTTTTTTAAGTAAAACAACAACAAGAACAACAACAACAAATTTGTAGCACATTCTCAAAATGTTAAGACTAAATTTAAGAGAGCCTTAGATGTATACAGTGTATGTACACAAACTGGCAAGTTAAAGCCACACTTTTAGCTCACCTGAGCTGGCTCAGGGTGAGCTATTAGGATCGATGAATGTCCGTCGTCCGTCCACACTTAGTTCGTTAACACTATAGTGGTCACATTTTTGCTCCGATTGTCATGAAACTTGGTCAGGATGTTTGTCCCAATTATTTCTCGGTCGAGTTCGAATATGGGTCATATGGGTCCAAAAACTAGGTCACTATTACTAAAAATAGAATTTTCTTGTTAACCCTCTAGTGGTCACATTTTTTCACCGATTGTCATGAAACTTGGTCAGGATGTTTGTCCCAATGATTTCTCGGGCAAGTTCGAATATGGGTCATCTTGGTCCAAAAACTAGTTCACTGTTACTAAAAATAGAATTTTCTTGTTAACACTCTAGTGGTCACATTTTTGCCCTGATTGTCATGAAACTTGGTCAGGATGTTTGTCCCAATGATTTCTCGGACGATTTCAAATATGGTTCATCTAGGTCCAAAAACTAGGTCACTGTTACTAAAAATAGAATTTTCTTGTTAACATTCTAGCGGTCACAGTTTTGCTCCGATTGTCATGGAACTTGGTCAGGATGTTTGTCCCAATGATTTCTCGGACCAGTTTGAATATGGGTCATCTGGGTCTAAAAACTAGGTCACTGTTACTAAAAATATAATTTTCTTGTTAACACTCTAGCGGTCACATTTTTGCTCCGATTGTCATGAAACTTGGTCAGGATGTTTGTCCCAATGATTTCTCGGAGGAGTTTGAATATGGGACATCTGGGTCCAAAAACTAGGTCACTGTTACTAAAAATAGAATTTTCTTGTTAACACTCTAGTGGTCACATTTTTGCTCCGATTGTCATGAAACTTGGTCAGGATGTTTGTCCCAATGATTTCTCGGATGAGTTCAAATATGGGTCATCTGGGTCTAAAAATTAGGTCACTGTTACTAAAAATAGAATTTTCTTGTTAACACTCTAGCGGTCACACTTTTGCTCCAATTGTCATGAAACTTGGTCAGGATGTTTATCCCAATGATTTGTCCGACGAGTTCAAATATGGGTCATCTGGGTCCAAAAACTAGGTCACTGTTACTAAAAATAGAATTTTCTTGTTAACACTCTAGTGGTCACTTTTTTGCTCTGATTGTCATGAAACTTGGTCAGGATGTTTGTCCCAATGATTTCTCGGACGAGTTCGAATACGGGTCACGTTGTCCAAAACCTAGGTCACTGTTACTAAAAATAGAATTTTCTTGTAACACTCTAGTGGTCACATTTTTACTCTGTCCGATTGTAAAGAAACTTGGTCAGGACATATGTCCCAGTTATTAATTGGACGAGTTTGAATTGGGTCACCTGGGGTAAAAAACTAGGTCACTGTTACTAAAAATAGAAAAATCTTGTCCAGGCTGTAAATTTGTTATTTCTCATTGGATTTTAAAATAAATTGGCTCAAATGTTTACCATGACAAGGTGTAGTTTCGCGTACAATACCCATGCCTTTTGGTCCAAGGTCAAGGTCACTGTTACTAAAAATAAAATTTTCTTGTCTGGGCTGTTAATTCCTAATGAATGGAGTGATTTCAAAATAACTTTACATAAATGTTCACCATGACAAGGGGATGTGTTGCTTACAATACCCATGCCGGTAGGTCAAAGGTCAAGGTCACTGATACTAAAAATAATATTTCTTTTCCAAGCTGTAGATTTGTTGTTTCTTATTGGATTTTAAAATAACTTGGTGTAAATGTTCACCATATCGAGACGTTGGGTCTCGTACAACACAACTTTGTTGTACTCAGGTGAGTGATAAAGGGCCATCATGGCCCTCTTGTTCATATTACCCACATCATATGTAGTAAACTCTAATAATCATTTTCCAGGATAATCTCCCCAATAATCTTAGAATTTTCTAAAAAAAATGTAATATTTAACTTTATTTACCTATATATTTACTACAGACTTGAAACATATGACCCTTTCATCTTTCACATTATATGCATGCAGTATGCTTTGTCTTCCACAAGCATATTTTTCATTACATATGTTTATTTATTACATATGTATACCTATTCGATTTCAAAGCTGCATTTCGGGGGCATATGTCAATTTCAAGTGACAGCTCTTGTTTAATTACCTGTATCGCGTGAATTAATGATGCAAATTCTTTATCCATGTTATCAGGTTTTTGCTAATGAAATTATTGCTATAGTGATAATTAGCGAAATCTTGCCTTGAATAGTTAATTAGCCATCTGGAAATTACGATATGATCTTATCAATGCACAATCATATCGTGTTGTATGTACAACGCTCCAAATGGAAGCTGCCCTGTTCCGATTGATGATTTCTCTATGATAATTCTCAAGATGATAAACAACCAAAAGGTAAGTGTTTTGTTGTTTCCTATCTGTACACATACTGTGCAGAAGGATCGTTGGTTCAGTGTTTGCTGGCTTCCATTCTGGCCAGCGTGTCCGTTTCACACTGTCACTGGTAGAAATACACGACCTAATTGTTTTTTTTCCCAAACTTAAAGCGAGAACTATATATGTTTTCATTCTTTTTTTTCTGAAAACTGTTGTTTCTATAATAATAATGACATCCCTTTGAAGCGCTTCTTGTCGACCTGTCGCATAACGCTGGAGAAGTAATACGTTTTCAAGAAAACGATATTTAAACAAAGTGGTGTCTTTGCCTTGTATTGACTTTTGGATTATTGGAGGATGCCATATGGAACCGTTGGATTTTTAGCGTAGACTTCTTTTTCATGAAATCGAATTCTCCGCCAAACTGAGCATTTCTTTTTATATGTACAACCATTTTCCATGTGGCTTAGTCCGTACTTAAAACTGTATTCTGTACTGGCCGTTCCTACATGTAGCCGATAACGTTGTTCTTTAACTGTTTGTGCTATGTTTGTTTGTTTTTTTTTTCAAACAATCTCATGACAAACATTGCCTCTCTCTTCCTTTCTACTATTATTACTGTTTTGGGGAGACTATCTTTCTCCTGATATACTTATTTGTAAGTTCAGCTGATTATAATAAAACAACGCGTCAATAGCTCAATGATTCTGGATGCATGTTGAATGTCTACAATTTTTAGTGCCTATTCGTCAAAACAATGTTAGGGTTTTCAAGAAATTCAAGGAAATCTTACTTCCTGGTTCAAAGTGAAAGTAGAAAGTGAAAGTAGGAAGTAAGTTTTCCTTGAATTTCTTGAAAACCCTAACATTATTTTGACGAATTGGCACTTAACATTGTAGACCAGCATATACTTATTTCAGGTATGAGTTGCTTTGGTATATTTTTCATGAATTTCAGAGATCTCATGCAAATGGTTTTTCTTTTGTTTTAGTATGTGCTTGGTAATTAGAACATGAATTAGACTAAACTGAGCTTGCAAACAATTACTTCACCCATAGCTAAATCTATTTATTTACTAAAATCTAGATGGCAATAAGTATTTCCCCCAAAATTCATTTTTTGAAATTTTAGCCTGTTTTCGCCATTTGCAATGTTTGCGATACCTTAACACCCACATCATGAGTCACTAGCTGCGACACAATATCGTAAAAACAATGGGTCCAAAGGTTAACAAATAGATACATGGGCCAAAATGTTGCAATAACGTTTACATAATTTTCGAAGTGAAGTAACTGGGTAGGTCATTGAGCTCGATATCATAACACTAAGACCGTAGACTAGTCTCAAATCTTAAGCTACAGTTTAGGTTTATGACCTTGGGCATATAATTGCTTATACTCATTTGATTTGTCACATGATCTTTATTTCGAGGGGCATTGTCTTCTTGACAACATTGTTGTCTTACTTTGACGAGACTCCACACTGATACTCGACGCAATGTTAAATTCTAAAATAGAACTTCCCTATTGACATCGACAATCCAATTTCACTGTTTTCTGTTATTTTCACAAATATTTATGTTGGAATCACTATAGAACACGTCTGACATCACTCTCGGCTGACAGTGATCGATGTCCTGAAACCAGTTCCCAGGGTTTTAAAACTAAGCATGGAAACCATTCTCAAATCTCAAGCATCTGATTGGCTGAAATGATGAATGGTCGCCATTTCAGCCAATGAGATGCTTTAGATTTGAGACTGGTTTCCAATCTCAGTTTTATAACCTTCAGATCAGAGATCTATTTAACAAAATCTTTTATTTTACCAAGGCTTCAGACAGACTTTCGTGTTCTTGATTTTCTAACGCTTACATTTCTTCCTATCTGAACTAGACCATTAAAGTTCTATAGGTGTTTTAGTTCAGACTTATTGAATGAACACTGAACCTGACTAATGTAAACTAATGTTATGACTCATGACCAGTGGTAATAGAGTCAAAGACAATAAATCGATCATGTTTAAATGCGGAAAGGCGTTAAACTGGGAATCAACAACCACCACCACCACAACAACAACAAATAAATTAAGCGGTTATTGAAGATACGGTCCATATTGAAGGTAGAGTTAAATTAAGGAATTACAACAAACACATAGTGTATGGAAGTTACTTTATTCATAACAAACTGAAAGCTGAAAAAGCCACATTTTACAAAATGGTAGCAGTTATTCATATTACACAATTTACATATTGCCGTAGTACATACGCTCATCTGTTGTTGTAGTTGACCGTCACTCGGGAGAGGAGAGGAAACCCTGGGCTTATCAGCTGGAAAATTGACCCCAATAACACCAAACTTAAACAACAAATGTTGCAACACATTTTTGTGATAGCGGAGCCTTGTACCCAACTAACATTTACTGTTTGCAAAATATCCCCATGGATAATTCCAGCTTTAGTCTATCAGTGTCACATCCCCTTTCTCCCCGTGGATAAACGCATTTATTTATAAATATATTATTTGATATATTGCAGAATATTCAAACATGACAAGTGGTTATACACGTGATACCAACCTATAACCAACCTATAACTTGTCGCGGGGCAAGAAACTGTGATATTTTGGTTGTTGTTGTCGTATTTGGAAATATCTGACAGTAACATAATTTTCCCTCATAACTGATAGGGGATTTGATATCCCCAGGGGCCTCAAGATTAGCTATTTACATTCTCAACTCCATGGATACGGCTTGTATCCTATTCGCGACCAGTGTAATTCCAGATCAGCCTGCAAAATCCGTTTATACTGGGCTGGATCTACACTGGTCGCTTCTTGGTCAGATATAACCTTATGAGTCTAACAGTGAACAGTTTAGGTTCTGACCAGACTGTATGGATGTGTAGGCTGATCTGGCGCGACACCGGTCGCAAGTGATATAAGCCGCACATTTGATAAGAGCGGTATCCATGGATTAAATAGTTAAAAATGTCGAACAATGAGTGCCGCTAAGTTGGATACTGGATTATTAAAGATAAAACAGATAATGTTTACACAGTGTGTTTCTGTCGATATAAATGTGCAGGCTCCATTTAATAAAACTGGGTATGAAAACCAGTCTCGGATCACAAACATTTGTTTGGTTAATGCTGAGACTGTTCCCCATTTCAACAAATCAGATTGCCGAGTTTGGAGACTGGTTCCATTCACAGTTTCTTAACGAGGCCACCTTGTTATGTATTTTGATATCAACCTTTCAGAGAAATCTTTTGAACGATCTTCATTATACTGAAGGAATAAAGTTGTTTCTTAAAATTTACATGCAATAAAAATGACTTGAAACTTGGAAAACTATAACTTGAAACTTGGAAAACTATGACTGATAAAATTGGAAAATTATAGGTGATCTGAGAGAACTTCTGATATCAGCAGTATTATGTTATTGTTTTTTTTTCTCCTGAACAATTCAAAATCAACGTTTGAAGATGGGGTGAGCAAGTAGAAAACATGAGCATATTTCAAAGCAGAACACATTATGAAAATACAATCATGAATTCTAAAAAGTACAAAAAGCATTTTAGGCAATACTGTGTATAAGGCAAGTATAAAGTGAACAAATGTGGAATTTTCATGGTTGAGATTCATGAACAACCGGACTTAAGTCCAAACCAGTGTAGAGATTAGTCAGCTCTATATTTATGGGTTGATCACATGTGCGACAGTGTAGATCTGAATCAGCCGGCACATTTGTGCCACCTAATATGTACCTACACTGTTCGCTTTTTGGTCAGATATAAACTAATTAATCCAAAAGCAAACAGTAAAGATCCTTCTCAGACAGTATTGATGTGCGGGCTGATCTGGATTTACAATGTTAATATCAAACGTCTCAATTCACCATGAAAACTCCAGTTTTTGGTACTGGACTGGGCCCAATATGATAAAACTAAGACTGGAGACCAGTCTCAAATCTCAAGCATCTGATTGTCTGTAATGGCGAGTGATCGCTATTTCAGCCAATCAGATGCCTAATATTTGAGACTGGACTCCAAACTCAGATTAATGATCTTGGGCCCTGGTGTATATTTTAATACTGGCCAAGAAGCAATCACAGAGTGTATTTGGTGAACAAAATAACATTGTTGGTCAGTGTACTCAATAAAAAGCCTTGGTCCCAGAACTTGGCTGTAAAAGTGATAAAGAAGTTGGGTTCAAGTTTAGAACTTTTAACTCTTAAGCTAAGGTGTCAGCAACTGATTTCACACACTGAATTCAAAGTATCTAAAAAAAGATCAGTGATCATAATTGATCCAAGATTATAAAACTGAGCTTGGAGACCAGTCTGAAATCCCAAGAATCTGATTGGCTGAAATGAAGACCTGTCTCCATTTCAGCCAATCAGAAGCTTGAAATTTCAGACTGGTTACCAAACTCAGTTTTGTAATCTTTGGCACTGGTGTCCAATAGCACCGTTGTATAAGGATCAGTCTTTAAAATGACTGTTAAATTTGACACATACAATGCAATTCGAGAAGGAAACAATTAAGAAATACTAGGAAGATGTTGGCTAAATGGGTGTGGTATGACAGACAGAATGGATTGGGGAATAATCTCACATTCAAATATATTATATCTGGTCTAAAAAGTATCATTACATACAAAATTTGCCTGGAAGCAAAAGGCAGAATAGAAAAAATAGCAGTATAAGCTTAAAAGAAATAAAAATACATCGATACAAACATGAAATATGTATGCAAATATCTATCATATAGCAAACTGCTGTTTGGTAAATATATACAAAATATAGAACTGTACAAAAATATAAAAAAAAGAAAAATCATTGAAAGTAAATAAAGCACAATGTAAACGATTGTAAATGAATCAGATGACTGTCGAGCAATAGATGTGTTGGAATAAAAATACTGAAAAGTTCCGACTGACACAGGCGATGAGATTTCTTTATCACTAAGTCAACACTTGCCAGCGTTAAAACTACAGTGAAATGAACTATTAAACAATTAAGTCTGTGAATGTGTTTTATATCCCATGTGAGACCAGCTTCGATACAGATCAGTCTGCGCACATGTGCAGGCAAATCTGGATCTACACTGTTCACGAATTGACCAGAAAAACCTAATGACAGCAAACAATTTAGATTTCAACTTCTGCCCAACGATGTTGTTATAGGCTGTATATATAAGAAAATAAATTTAAGAATCATTTACCATTTAAGGTTTATCCAAATTGTGCTCACAGATAAAAGACTAAATCAGAATTCAAATGCTTAAACAACATTTGACCCGCAAGGCAAATATCACTAAGCTATTCAATGAATCAGTTCAAATTCGAGGGTTTCGTCTAAGACCATCATAACTTAATTGCAGTTAAGAAGAAATTATGACAATCTTGCAAGAAACCCTGGAAATGTTTGATGATGTTGATGATAATGATGAATATCACTACATTCTACAGACGGTTGGAAGCTTATTGTCACAAAAATTATGCACAACATCACCATTATAACACTTACCAAACAAGTGAATGTATACAAACAGTAACGTAGATGAGATGTGTCCATAGGTCACTGACTGAGTCTTAGAGAATCCCGCGCCAATTAAAATCTTAAGATCCCAGTCAGTACACTCTGGAGTGTCATGGTTATGCAGTGAAATCTGCGGTAATGAGGCATAGTCAAAAACCAGACTAGGATGAGCAATGTATTGCATGTGAAATTTTAATTATGATGATGATGACGATGACAATGATGATGATGATGATGATAATGATACTGACCAGAATGTAAATGTTTAAATATGCATTGATTAACATTTGACAATACACTACAATACAATATTTGGTTATCGTTTGGTTTGAATTCTACATTACCCCAGTTATATGGGGTCGGTTTCTTAACTCCAAATTGCATTTATTTAATGTATGCATTTGTCATATAACGACAATAAGTGTTTAAAGAGTTGATAACAAAATTGCGAGAGAAGCATCAATATACCTTGTTGAATTTTAAAATTAAAACATGAAATGTTTGATATCCAATACCCTTAGCAAATAAACTATTGCAACATTCTACAGTGTGTTCCATAATATTTTAATCAAACCAACACATTATTGGCACTCTATGCTGTTCCACTGTAGTACTTGAATCAATGGTTTATTTAAATGGAATCTCAAATAAATTATTTAGTTATACTCCTAGAGTTATCTTCCATGATTTATTCTCCTTCTTTCTTTTCTTCTGTTGCCTCCTTCTTCTCCTCTTCCTTTTGTTCTGTTTTCACTTCTTCCACTTGTTCTTCCTTCTTTTCTTCTTCGGTTTCCTTGTTATCCTTCTCCTCCTCCTTATCACCTTCCTGTCCTTCCTTTTTCAGTTCTTCGTCTTCAGCTTTTTCATTGTCTTTAACATCACCATTTTCTTTGGGCTTCTCTTCATCAGTTTCACCCTCTTTCTTTTCTTCCTTCTCCTTTTCTTTCTCCTTTTCTTTCTCCTCTTTCTCTTTTTGTTTGGCTTCCTCTTCCGCCTTCTTGGCCTCCTCGGCAGCCTTTCTAGCTTCCTCTTCTCGCTGTTGCCAGCCTGGTCCCTGTTCAAACAGTAATTTAAAAGAATGAAATATCAAATAAATGCCAACAGAAAAGAGGGTGCCTTTCCCAAAAATAAGTGCCAACAGAAAAGAGGGTGGAATTTCAAAACATTGTATTCAATGTTCACTTCTTAATACATTTTACAACAATTAATTTCGAAACATTGTAAATATTTCAGTGTACAATTCTATTAATTTGTTTTGTTATATAAACATGAATACATGTATTTACAGTTCTTCCGGAATGGCATAACATAAGTGGACTTAAAGTGACGCTTAATATACCTCAAACATGTACATGGCTAACTGCAAATTGTAGTCGTTTGCAGAAATGGGGTTAAAGTTTGACTTCAAACACTATAATATGAATACATATTTAACACTAATTAACAACTATCAAATAAGCCGTAAGTTATGAAAATTAAGTGTTGTTAGCCTCGAAGGCTAATTGTTTAGAGGTTTGCCATGAAAGACAAGGGTAAGGCTAAAGTGGTTCAGCTTTTAGCTGTGAAGCCTAAAGGTTTAGCCGTTAGCCACCAAGGTAAAGGGTTCAGCCGTGAGCCAACTGGATAATAGTTAGCCTTTAGCCAGCTGAGGGTTTAGCCGTAAGCCACGAAACTCAAGGTTTAACCGTCAACCATGAAGGCTAATGTCAAACATTAACATGAATCAGATTTACCTTGAACTTCTTGGACTTCTTGACAAGACCAGCCTCTATCAAACTGTAGGCCATGTCGATGATGGTATCCTTCAGATCACGAGGGGTTATACCTAGTGTCTCCTTCATCTGAAACAACGTGCACAGGTGTTTTAAGGATATTATTTGCACGTGCTTTATTATAAAATGTCTCAATATGTCTGGTAGTTAGGCATTATAATAGATTGTGTTTTTATGTTTGAAGCCAAGAGTTGACATTTGATATTTGGCGTTGTTTAATACAAGTCCGTTCATGCAAACGAAATTTATTTTACTGCTGTATCATTTTATATCGCGGTGCAAGATTTTCTCCCATACGCTACACATGGCAATTAGCTCTGACATATATTTGCAGTGTTGTATTTTTATCAAAGATCACGTATTCCCATGGTTACATTCCGCTGGGTTTTCATTTCGTGCCTTCTGTCTAGCGCGAAGTAGGCGAAAATTAAACCAACGTCAAACCATCGTAGCCGAAAAAAGGACAGGAAAAGATATGGTTTTATAAAATGGTCGATTTTAAATAAGACACCGCAAACAATTAACATAAAAGAAAACACTGTTTACGCCTGGGAACGGTCAGTGGCAAAAGAATTTTCCATTAGGGGTTTCAACCAAGTACACATCATTAATACAATCATGTGTCAAATGCATTGTTTGCAATTACACATAAGAGAATCTTGTAACACATAGAACAGTCACATGCCATAGGGCAGTCACATGACATAGGACAGTCACATGACACTGGACAGTCACATGTCATAGGACAGTCACATGTCATAGGACAGTCACATGACATAGGACAGTCACATGACATAGGACAGTCAAATGACATAGGACAGTCACATGTCATATGACAGACACATGACATAGGACAGTCACATGACACAGGACAGTCACATAACATAGGACAGTCATATCGTCGAATATAAGAAGTATTTAAGTTTTTATATTCTTAACTTACCCTTGTGTTATCAAACTTGATGACTTTGTTACATTGGGGAATGATCATCTTGATCGATTTATTGAACATTCCCATGATGTTCAGCATGGCGTTAGGGCAGTTCGTCGTCGGCACATTGTACCCTGCAAGAGAAAAAGATAACACGTTGTGCAAACGTTGAAACATGTACCAGGCGGGAAAATGTACCTTTGGCAGTATTTCTTAAAGTTTTAGTTGTTAATATATTTGGAAAGATCTAAAAATTGATTTTGATATACATTTTATCAATATAATGGTCTATTTTTATCGAGAAATGCATAATTACTAATGTCGTCTGCTCAACTTTCTGGCATCATTTTAAGGTTTTGCGTCAACTGTTGCAAGGTACCTTTTCCCGTGAAAATTATCACTGTGGTCACTAGCGTTGAAATTATTGCGGCTTCAGGGCCAGAACATTACTTTTCTATCAAAGTGCTTCTTTCTGAAGTATGACGCTTTCTAGACTCACTTGTCAACACGTGCACAAACCAAATTAGCAAACATGTACATGAGTCACGTGTGCACGCTGCACATGTTTAAACTTTCAAGAGGAAACTGAAACAATTTACAATGTACTTTAATAGAGGCAATTAAGATCCATTATCACATCCACAATAAATTGATGCAATCTGAGTTGAAATTACCTACAAAGCTAACATCTTCATATGTATTTACAATAAAACGCATCCCTTGTATAGATAATTGTATAAACATTGTCTGATGTTGAACAATTTAATGATAATATCACGAAACATAAAACCAGAAAAAGTGAAAGTTAAGTAAGAGTGAATAAAATGCGTAGATGTTTTGTACGTAATCATCTGTTACTTAGTTCGTAATAATAAATGTTTTATTTTGTAGAGCATGTCTCCACCTAGCGAGCCCCACCTGTGTGCTATCTCAGTGACCCTGGGATAGTTATATTGCAGTTATCTGGTCACATTGAAACACTGCTTAAGCAGTCTTGTTCACAATTCTGTTACAAACACGTTAAATGTTAAAAAATGCAGCTGGTCATAATACTTCTGTCGCCCTGCCTAATACATGTTTATCTTGGCCGTCTATGTGCGCAACTTGCAATCAAATATGACCATAAGATCACATGTACCTTGTGAAAGTGCAATTAAGGCCATACGATCACATAAACCTTATGATCAACCAAGTGCGACACAACGCGATTACGGCCATAAGACCAAATGGTACTTTGTTTTCAAGCAATTAATACGTACCACATGATCAGACAAAATAGGCCAAACTTTTACCAGTACTTTGCAGCCAAGTGACGGCCATGCGATCACGAGTTCCTTGCAACCAATTATTGCCATACTATCACAAGAACATGTAATTTGTGATCAAGTAACTTCGGCCATACGAAACGCACGTACCTTGTGATTTGAACTCAGCAGCCAGAATGACAGCGATCTCCTTCATCCACATGTTGTCTGAGACCAAAACGTGGCGCTTACCTACAGACCAAAATACAGAACACCATTGTCAACACGAGTACACGCTACTTTAATAATATAAAGTGAATCTTCTTTTTCCATCATCTGTTTTTATTTACCGACATAATGTAACGTTATACAAATAATCTATCAAATAATATTTAAAATACGGAACAACTGCAAACACTTGCAATGTAATTATCAATAAATGTAAATAAAAATGTCTTTTCAATATACTGAACTCAGATTTCAATACTTAAAAGATAGGATAAAAACAACTAAACACGTTCTCACCGGACGCTTCTTGGGATGTCATGGCTTTAATGTGAGCGTTAGCTACGTCACGGACGTCAACGACGTAAAAGTTCAATTTAGGTACCAGACTAATATTTCTCTCCAGTAAACGTTTGACGACCTAAAAAAAGATAACAATTACAGAGACATACACCTAACTTCTGCTATATAGACTTCGTTAATGATAATATCTCAGTCACTTTACGTAAGCGCTTTGCAGTCTAGTTCATACTCATTGGCTCAAACAGAGGCAAAATCACTTGTACGCCAAAATGGCTTGGTAATGGTTAACCGGAAGTGATCTTTTGTGATAATACCAGCGTATGAGACTTAACCACATTAGCTACATTAAAACTTGACTAGTTGCACGTGATCTATGCTATCTTTTACATTTAATAGTCTGATAGAATTAACAAACGCAATGAAGTAAAGTGGAAAAGACAGACTTCTCTGTAACACGAGTCAATTATTTACAACCACTAAGTAAAGGTTAGAAATATGTCGAAACGATAATCTTTCAGACCTTGTGGGAAAGCAGATACAATAAATACATTAAACGTTTTCAATGATACGTTGCTTAACTTCATGATATTAGGTTAATTAAGATCGACAAAACTGGCACACACGATTGTACTTGAGCGCTAGCTGTGAAATTGTTGAACTAAACATTCCCTCTGAACCCCTTTGCCCGATAAATTCAAGCTCTGGTGCAAGATTTACAGACAGGTGGTTTGTTTGGGACAGTCTCAATGATAATTTCATTTTCTGGCAAAAATACTCATGAAAATTAAATATTGCTGCTCATTAAGGGGGTTCGAGCAACCCCACTGAATCCCCTCTGGATCCTCCCTTGAAATGATTGTTTTTGCGCACATATAGCAACACTTAACGTAGAAATATAATATCTAAGTAGATTAAAACACCGATGTCAAAACTAAATTAAAATTTTGGACATAAATTGTCAAATAACAATGGATTCATAGAAGACTACCTCTGTGCTCGTGCACTGGGCCCCGGAAAGCACGGGTCCCATCACGTAACCAGGGTTCACCACAGCCAGCTCGATCTTGTCTTCATCTGCAAAAAAAAGATATCACACTTGCTCAATGGTGTGTGCTGTTTTGGCCATGTGTAATTTTTAACATCCGGGTTTACCTATATATATATTTTGCTCGTGCGCGAATTTAGGGTTTATACCCACTTTTACATGCGCAAATATGCCAATCTCCTTTGTGGTGTGTTACATACCTATTTTACTTATATATTTCATAAACAAATCAACAATACTTTTATCAAAATAACATGACAGGTATGTGTACGTGCAATACGCCTGGAGTCGCCTTATAACGACCGCTGAGATGTACTTATAGCTTTCAAAGTGTGACATAACGCACAATATAAAAAACTATTTTTGAAGCTAAAGTTGATATTTGAGGTATTTCACTTAGTATAGATGATTGACGGATTCGTAATGTCAGCGGTTACACATACCATTATATAACTATAGCTTTTCACTGTTAATGTTGGCCTATTTCTTATTTGCGATCAGTGTAGACTTTGATTTATTCTTAGCATTCAGGATCTACACTGTTCTGGTTGCGCTGGCTGATCTGGGTATAAAATGCTCGCACCTTAGTAAAATCATTTCCTTAGAAATTCACTATGACACCGGTAGGGTTGCGCAGGTTGACCTGGGTCGCTACTAAGTTAAAACACTTCCGCATAAAATATTTATAAACACTAGAATGGACTCGTCCACAGAAACCGAAAAACAAGTTCATTACAAAAAATTACGTCGGTATATAGAGCTCTAGTTAAAAGTACAACCAGTTCTTAACGTAACAACCCGACTTCACATTGTTTTACTGTGTCGGAATTCAACCCGCTGTTATTCTACTTTGAATAATCTACATTCTGTATTGTAAAGTACAGGCAAAACACTTAACTCAAGGACTTTGGATACAACAAACTTGATCAAAGCAATGCGCAAACATCATGTCGTAATACAAGAGGAAGATTAAATCTTAAGTTATGCGCATCATAAAATGGGATTTTCTCGTTTATTTTCAATTAAAGTACGTCTCACTTTATAATATCCATGTTTCTTTGGTTAAAGCATCATAACTTTGATTTTCAAATATTTGTTGGTTGCACAAGGCATGGCTGATGGTATTTTTTTTATATTTATGTAACGTAATACAATGCAAGCGTGAACAAAAACAGTTAAAGTGCAATGCAGGTCGGATTAATGTCGCTACACTCCCTTGGGATATACACCTGCTGTTAACATTAGCAGGATTTCTATCAATAAAGTAATTCATTTAATTTAAATCAATTTGTATGAAGAATAAACCAAGACCAAAGAAATCCCTTTTCAGCAAAGCAAATTAAGGGATTAAGGGTTAAAAGATTACCGGGCAATTCCTTGACGTAGTCCCAGGCGGCTTTCTCCGCCATCAACTTGCTCTTTCCGTAGCCATCCAACTTCTCGGCTTCCATCCAGTCCTCTTCAGTGTACGTCTTGTCCGGCTCCGACTGACCGTCTGAAACACAATAATTAACATTACATGACGCTAAACCGTCTAGGGAAATGTCTTTACAAGAACTACATACTAATGGTCCAGACATGTCTGCTATGCTACAACAACCTTTTGAATTTCAGACTCAATACTGATCAGATAGTACTTTTTGTAGACAAAGAAGTATCATTCTCAGACCTACGGAGGGCAGACGAGCCTTTATCTTAACACGTAAAAGTAAACAAAGACTAGCGAATCATATAGTCTGTAGACCTAACTCAGCATGCGTTGATATTTAAGGATGCGTTTACAATAATACGGCAGCATTGCATAAGATTATAAAACTGAGAATGGAGAATAGTCTCTTATCAGCTACAGATGTGCTTGTGATACATACAGCATACGGCTACAGATGAGCTTGTGATACTTACAGTATACGGCTACAGATGAGATTATAATACTTACAGCATACGGCTACAGATTAGCTTATGATACTTACAGCTTAGGACTACAGTTGAGCTTGTGATACTTACAGTATACGGCTTAAGATGAGATTATAATACTTACAGCATACGGCTACAGATTAGCTTATGATACTTACAGCATAGGGCTACAGTTGAGCTTGTGAATCTTACAGCATACAGCTAAAGATGAGCTTTTGATACTTACAGTATACGGCTACAGATGAGCTTGTGATACTTACAGCATACGGCTACAGATGGGCTTGTGATACTTACAGCATACGGCTAAAGATGAGCTTGTGATACTTACAGTATACGGCTACAGATGAGCTTGTGATACTTACAGCATACGGCTACAGATGAGCTTGTGATACTTACAGTATACGGCTACAGATGAGCTTGTGATACTTACAGCATACGGCTACAGAGGAGCTTGTGATACTTACAGTATACGGCTACAGATGAGCTTGTGATACTTACAGTATACGGCTACAGATGAGCTTGTGATACTTACAGTATACGGCTACAGATGAGCTTGTGATACTTACAGCATACGGCTACAGAGGAGCTTGTGATACTTACAGTATACGGCTACAGATGAGCTTGTGATACTTACAGTATACGGCTGCAGATGAGCTTGTGATACTTACAGTATACGGATATAGATTAGCTTGTGATACTTACAGCATACAGCTACAGATGAGCTTGTGAGAACGACTTTCTTAACGGACTTGGCCTGGACACACGCCTTCAAGATAGCTTGAGTGCCCTCCACCGCGGGGGTTATCAGTTCAGCCTCGTCCTTTGGAGCCTGGCAGGGGAACGGGCTCGCTACGTGGATAACGTATGTCATGTCTTTCACGGCCCTATCAAAACAAAATGGATGATTAGATTCTCGCTGTGTTACTGTTTGAAGAGACAACAACGTTATAAAGTTTACGCAAAAACCACATAGATGTTTACAATAGTACATCTGTTGCTCACTAAACGAAAACAACACGCTTTAAGCGAAAGGTTTGCAAACTTCAGCGGTTCTATAACAGGAGTTGCAATTTAAAGCCTTCTGCCAAATGTTCATAATTGAAATGCTTTGTACTAATACTAAGTCTGACATTGTAACAATTGTAAGATATATCTATCGAATGACCCTGAATGTAAACGGCACTTTTGAGACAATAACATGTATTTCGTCAAAATCAGAAAAAAGGACAGATGCAATTAAACTTTGTACTAAAGCACTTGGACGATCAAAATCAAGCTAATTGCGATTTGTCCTTATATGTATTTAAGATGTCTATATCTAGAAATGCGATGGGATTCAGTCTAGAGTGTGTCTCAATTATACGACTGCAAAGTGCGGTCCGATAAAGACGTCAATTACCCAGTCTGCTGGTTTGCATGAACGTTTATACAGACAGAAAGAATTACCATATAACAATGAGATGCCCGCAAACGGCAGCGTTCCCCGGAGACAAAATATCCGCTCTTCGCACATCTCACATTTTTGTGCTATTATTATTTATGGGGGAGTTATGCCAAAAAACAGAGATGACTGTAAATGTCAATAACGCCGTACTTTATGGTCATTTGTTGATCGTTGTGATTAATATCTAGTCAAATCATCTTATCATTTATATACACGATAAGCTGGAACAGCGCTCGTGGGAAACTGGGAAATTAAACTACTGATTAGAGCTCAAGACAATATGTACAGTGCTTGAATATTCCTCAAGTTATTGTTCATTTAAAATGTATATCTGTGCCTGTGAGTACAAAGAACAATCATTTGATATCTGTCCCGAGATTTAGTTTTTGAAGCAAAGGAAACCAACAGTTCCAATGGATCTGGTGTGGTCGAAGCAGAAAGAATGAAAAATGTCAATAAAAGATTTCTATGTTTCTGGGTTTGCCAAGCATAGCTTATGGTCCACTTGATTTTGACTTTGTCAAGCAGAACTAATGATTCAAATATAAGATCTTTAGGTTTTCGTGATTCCGGTTTTGTTCAAGCGGAATTTATGGCTCGCGTAATAGCGGTACTGGTTTTGTCAAGCAGATCTTATGGTTCCATGTCTTTTTAAGATGAACCTTTGGTTCCGTCGATTCTGGTTTTGTCAAGCGGAACTTTTGGCTGGCGTAATTCTGATTTTGTCAAGTAGAACGTATAGTTCCCATGACCTTTTTACGCTAAGCTTATGGTCCAGTAATGCTGGTTTGGTCAAGCTGAACTTATGGCTCCATTATTTCTGGTTTTGTCAAGCTGAAATTATGGCTCCATTATTTCTGGTTTTGTCAAGCTGAACTTATGGCTCCCAAATTTCTGGTTTTGTCAAGCTGAACTTATAGTTCCCGTGATTCTGGTTTTGATACACAGGATGAACAAACGGTATTATCCTACGTTCCTATGATTGATTTTGATTCTTTCAAGCAGATAAAAACAACAGTTTTGACTTACGGTTCCCATGATTCTGGTTTTGTGAGATCGGCTTCTACGAGTTCAAGTTTGTACTCCGCCTCTGGGCACAGGTTCTGTAACCTCTCAACCTTTGTCTTGTCTTCTAGTGACCTCAATGTACCCCTCACCTGGTACCCTTCTTCTTGGAGCTGCTTGATAATGTGTGTAGCAATAAACCCTCCGGCACCAGTTACCAGCACCCCTGAAAATAACAAACGACAGCTTCTTTAAGTAACTTCCATTTAATACTGTAAAACTTGTTTCTGAATCTTTAGTGTGAATAGAGCGCATAATGTCTCAAACTAATCTTAATGGTTAATTCCCCATTCGCACTTACTTCGCACAGGTTATTGCCCCTAACGCTAACTTCGCACAGTTTACTTCTCCTTACACTTACTTCGCAACGGTTACTTTCCCTTACAGCAACTCGTCCAATATTTATAGATTTTGAAAATTATTTTACTTGAACAAATTTGTTTTTAATGACCACGCGTCATCAACATTTCTATGTTACTAGACTCGTAAACATGGTAGAGAAACAAAAAATTAAAGACCTCGATCCCCAGAATGGACACTAATAGGAAAGCCTTGAAATAGAAGACACACACTTTATTTTGTTCAACATAATGAAGGCCATCGTGTGGCAAATTTATGAGAATAAAAACAACATGAAATTCCCCACGCTAAAATGTCCGTTAACAGGAGTTCAACAATTAATGACAAACCCACCTGTCCAGACCTTTAATCAAAATAAAAAATAACCCCTTATTGCCATCACTATGAAATGAACTAGTTTTCTGTAACAAAAAATAAACAACAGACCAGAAATTATCAAAACAGTTCAACGTCTTCATAAAACTTTTGCAATCTTCTGCACAGTCGTGCATGCGTAATACGTAATTGGAATGCATCTCAACAAAGAAACTTAAAACTGCGACAAAATGTTCTTCTCAATCTAGCTTCCCCGTGTAAAATATTTATTTTGCTAGAAAATAATTTGCATGTCTTCGTGAAATATGACAAATACATGACCGACTGAGATGAAATAACGGAAAATTTAGTGTTTGTAAATGTGTTTTTTAATATTTCGCAAAACCTCACATTTCTGAACATTTAACAAGATATCATAAGACATGTAGATGTTATGCATACACCAAAAATTGTATCTTTCTGTCTTAACTCAAATCATGTGTTATTTATAAAAAAGAAACCCAATGAAATAGTATATTGTCCTTTTTTCAAGTGCACACCCTTTAACTATGACCAACACACTATACTAATTATGAAACGTAGGACAGTAAACAACAATAATTTCATGCTTTCAACCTTTTCAAGGAAACAGAAGTGAAAACACAGATTCTTTATTGTGATCTTGAAGCGAAAACGAAAACTATCCACAATACATGTCATTAAAAGTGTTATACTTTAATACAGTAATTAATGAAGATAGGTTACAGTGGGAACATCTTTAACCGTCTCTGTAAACTATTAACTAAGCGACGTGGGTTGTAAAACTCGCGAAATTCCTCAGGTTGACACAAGTCACTAATTTCAAAGTCCGTCAGGTTAAATATAGACATACTAATTAATGATGTCATGATCTTAGTAGAAGAAGCAAAAGTAGAAGGAGTTTAAATGAAAATAGAAGGGAGATTATATGTTTAGAACAAACAAAACTGCAGTTGTTTCACTGAAAAAGCCGGAGCATAAGGATATACAGTAAACAATCCGCACCCCCCAAAAATGTTATTGAGACCGCTGTAAAAATAAAATGATACAATTAATAATATTATATTTATTAATATTAAAATTAAATAAATAAAAAAATAAATTTAAATAAATAAATAAATTCATGAATAAATAAATAAATAAATAAATAATCTCAAACTTAACATACTACCACACACTTAACATACTATCGCACAAATAATTAACATACCATCTCACACTTAACATGACCGTTTACTAACTATCAGCATGTCTCGTATCGTGCTCCATACTGCCATTGTACTCGGGGAATACAACAGCAGCAACGATTAATCAGTTAATTGTTCATCATTCTCCCTCCGAGTCACGTCGACATTGGTGACTCATAAAGGACAAGAATTATCCTATAAACTGTCTGTAACATGTAAAATGCAGTCGATCTATTGATCAGCGCACTTTTGATTGAACAAATTACGCCGTCTAGTCAGCCGGTGCTCTGTTGTTCAGACTCTCTAGGGAGGTTCCAACCCAATAAACAGCCCCCAGGGCTTAGCAACGTGAACAGAAATCTTTTGATCTTTTATTGGTCTCGTCCTGATTTTATTAACCTGGATGCATTGAGAGAAATTCAAAAGGTGTTTCAGGCCAATTAATAATTCACAGGATATATCGGACAAGCTATAACTATTTTCAGACGTTGAAAAACGATAGAACAGAACATTCCAGGTCAGAGGCCGAAAGTGAAGAAATTTCTAAACACACAAGGTATAGAGGGTTGAATTCAATAATTCTAGAGAGGGAGTTCGTTTGGGGCAGTCTGAGGTTAGTGACATGATACGGTAATTTCAAACTTTCTGGCCAAACACCCCCATGAAAATTAAATACATGTAATCCAGCTCCGAATGGGGATTGAGCAACCCCACTGAACCCCCTCAGGATCCCCCAGTGATGTATATTTCTGCAATTATTAAACAAAATCTGCATTAATGCAGGACTGTCTGGCAAAGAAAGGCATGCAAATCAGACGTGTTCCAGGTTACCGCGGTCATACCAGAAGATCGTCGCGCAGTCTGATGCATGCAGTCATATGTCTCATTAAAATAAATGAAAATAAAATTATTTCCAGACTTTTACATTCTTTAAATACTTTGAGTAAGCATTGAGATCTTATCTGAATTAACTTGGCGTTTTGCATGAAACATTCACCATAATGCTTCCGTCTTCATTAGATCGGTGCAGAAATACTGCGATTGCAGTAATGTTGTGGCCATAAAATTTCGTTGTTAAAGGTAAAATCTGCATTTTCGTGAGTGCTTAAATTCGTGGTTTCCAATTTTCTTAAACCACTTTTATTTACAAATCTATTTTTCGTTGGTGTTTTAAATTCGTAGAACGACCTAACCACGAAATCCAAGACATATTATACCCCACGAATGGGTTCATGGGTTCACGAATTCATGGTAATTGTAGAAGTCTCAGCAACATCAAAATATCATTTAAAGAACTGTTTGTAGGTCTATTTACTGTTGCATCATATTATTATGCGGGACCAAATTTTTGCACATAAGAAATACAAAGCAGTTTCGTGCGAATATAAATTCGCGGAGATTTATTATTCTTATATATAAAAGCTATATATCATTGTTAAAATTCGCTGGCATTTATTTAGCGTCTGTTTGTTTCCTAGCGCGAAATATGTGAAAATCATGCCCTCGCAAAATGTAATGATACCACAGTATCATAAAAGTTTGCTCCAATATCCATTATAAGCACGGTAACAGTACTATGGTATGTTTTGTTGCATTTACTGTGTCAGTTTTAATACCCTAGTAGTTATATTCAAGAGCTTGAAAGCGTACCAAATAACCATAATTATCTAGCTTATGTATCAATCGTAACATTTTATTTGTTGAAGAAACTAGTGCGAACAGAGTAGATCAAGATCAGCCTCACATCCGTGACGTCTGATCACTGTTCGCTTCTTGGTAAGAAATAACCTAATGAATCAAAAAGCGAGCAATGTAGATCCTAATCTTATGCCTGCTGATCTGGATCTACACTGTTCGCTCATTGATAACAACCACATCCCATGGAGTAAAGGGTTGAAGACAAATACTTAGTAACGCCCCTATGTTAATCCTCCTACCCGACAGGTTACATAACATCCCTAATTGCCGTCATTACGTCTGAACTGATCATTCTGGTTCACCAGACTCCTTCATTATATTATCATTTGATCGATTAGATAAGGGGGATTAATTATCGGTTTTTGGTGAAGAACACTGTTGATAACAGCAAGGGGTACGGACAATATCACTAATATGTTTAAACTGTTTACTCCCAGATAATATCGTAACACAGATAAGCTTTTCAGCGTTTTTTCCAGAACTTAACCGTTTTAAACATTTTAGCATTTACCCTCCTCTTCAGAATTAAACATTTCTCGCCTACCCAGTCCATAACAGCAGAGCCAGAGGGGAAACAGTAGGGTGCCCGTATCCCCCTTTTGGATGTCGAACTAAGTTTCATGGGAATTTCGGTCAGAAAATTGTTTTTTTGTAACTACCTTAAGACTGCCTCAAACGAACCCCCTTTCTAGAATCCTTCTAGCCTAGCCTGATCACCCATCAACACCCCGTGTAGTTTATTTGATTGAAGGAAAGCGTTTGATGCAGTCTTATGGTAGTTACTTGTTAATTTCTACGATTGCATACATATTTTTGGGTGTGAACGTCAAGCTGTTTTGATGTGGAGAAATACCCCATGTGCCAATCCATTCAATGTTTCAGGCTCGGGTGTGAGGCTGGGGAAAACAGTTTGGGGATTTTATTACCTTTGTATACGGAGCATATAAGAAGTGACAAGTTTTGTGACGCAACGTGGCACTACGATTAAAAATCAAATTCCCGCGGGGCAATTGTCTTTTGGTTCACTGGTGGTGTTGCATGATAGTTATACATTTTCTAACATTTTAATGTCTGCAAAAGTTCGTTATTGAACGAAAAGAATGTATATTTCCATCACATATTGATCTTTAAAGGGAGAATGCATTTAAAGTGGAAACACAAAATCCGATATTGGAAGAAGAACTTTGATGTTACCAAGGTGACGGTATGTACCTCGGCAAGATGGCGGCGGATAGCTCAATGTCAGTATACATGGAAACGTTCTTAATGTCAGAAAAAATAAATATTGAGATGGCGACTGTCTGGAATCTGTTCTGTTTGGAAGATATCACACTTGATTAAACTTGTATTAGAAATAAAGCATATATTGGATTTCAAAACCCTATTATGTCTAATTGCTGGGTGTATATTCTCGGAGTAACACTTTCCTTTGGTGGCCGCTAGCAATAATAGCTGATTAGAGATGAAATTAAGTTTAACTGCTATCACATAATATGTAAGGTTTGCTCGTTGCAGATTGAATGTATTGTAGAATTGAAAATTTCCAGAAAGGGGCTTCGTTTCGGCCAGTCTTATGGTAATGGCATGGCCATTTCCAACTTTCTGGCCAAAATCCACATAGTATTTAATATTTCTGCCTAAAGATGGGGTTCGAGCAACTTCACCCCTTTTGAATCAGCCCCTGAAATGTGTTTCGGAAGCAATTTGGGTTAACACTTTGAACGAATATTCAGAGTCAGACATTGTTCAATCACAATAAACACGGATGAAACAAAAACTGTCGGAAAACGAATTTAAAATGTACGCGACAGATCAATGTCATATACATAACAAAATCGCATCTTAGGTCTTACGAAGTAATGTACAAATTGTTGTCCTCAACATGCTTTGGTCTCCATACAGTTCGAACGATACCCGGAGGTTTTTCATACAAGATGGAAGACCTTACTGGATATATGAGTTGCTTATAATTTTATGATGTCTAGCCTTCTAAGAAAGTCTACGAAGTTACAGCGGATGCGTACGTTATAGAAATATGAGTAATATGAATAAAACAACGTATTTAAATAATGAAATAACTCTCCAAAAACTACGAGAAATTGGCTTGTCTGGACCAGACGTTCGTTTCATGCCTGGAACTATTCATATGCAAATATCTTCTGTATTCACTAGAAGCACGAATTGATTTTTCTTAATGCCAGCTAATCGTTAATTTTAAACAAAAGATTTATAAAAAGTTCACCAAAGTTAATGCTGATAAACAGATACAATAAAACCCCTCACAGAGACCACTCCATAATTAGACCTCCCCGATAAGACCATTATTTCAATGTCCTATTTAACAGTTTTGCACTATTTTCTGCCCTGGAATTATGACCATTCCACTGTAAAGACTAAATGTATTTTTGGTTCTGTCCCAGAGGTGGTCAACAGACGGGTTTGACTGCATATGGTTAGTTAACGTAATACTTTCCATAAAGGGGTATTTTTCTTGTACCAGAAATCTGTCAGGTGATGCACATACTGTTCTAGACTAGCCACTAGTCTGATAATTAGTTTGTTTTGTCTTTTTTAATTTTTTATACATCATAACATACTTTTATTGTAGCCAGTCTATTTTCTATCATACTGCATTGAGAGAGATGTCTGAATTATCAATTATCATGGAAGACTGTCCATGATGAATTTCAGATAGAGATGTAGACTGGCTCAAGATAATCAGTTGGAAAATTAATAAAAATAAAATACTTCATCGCCTGGAATCCAGGCTAATACTATTCCTGTGCACAAGGTTATAAAACTGAGCATGTAAACCAGTCTCAAATCTCAAGCATCTGATTGGCTGAAATGGCGACCAGTCGCCATTTCAGCCAATCAGATGCTTGAGATTTGAGACTGGTTTCCAAACTCAGCTTTATAACCTTAAAGCCAGTTGTATTTTTCACTCCGCCTTCAAACGCGCAGACCTTAATTTTCAGAATAATCATGAAGGTGGCCTGCTTCTTATTAAAACCCCTTACTACTGGGGGTTAAATGGGGTTGCTCGAACGCCCTTTTTGGGCAGCAATATTTTAGTTTCATTGAGAATTTTGGAAGTTTATCATGTAATTTACATAAGACTACATTTCACGAACCCACTGTCTGTAAATCTTGCATACGAGCTTGAACGGCCAAGTTCCCGGTGCAAAACATAACAATCCTACATGGAATTCAGGAAAAGTGCGCGCATAATTATATTTTATCCAGCGGATGAAGGCGACGGCGACTGTGATGTGCTCTGCATTTCTGATTTTCGAATAAGCCCTTGTATTTGATCGTCAAGTTTCGCCGGACAATTGAGCCCTACCGATCGCAGATAAATTCGACTTCCGATAACAGAATAATTTTGAAGAGCGTCTTGAACTAAGAGAATTCTAACCAACATAACAAACGATGTTTCAAGTTCATTAGTGGCTTTTCTTTTTAGGTATGTCGCGTGTGATTGAATCAGCAATCTACCGCAATAACTTGTTTCATGGGGAGAGTTTTCTGACTACTGGAAACGTCTACAACGTTCTATATATTGATCTCTGTCTAGACATCAGTGCTGAATATTATAAAACCGAGATTGGAAACAAGTCTCAAATCCTAAGCATCTGATTGGCTGAAATGGCGATCAGATGCTTGAGATATTAGACTGGTTTCCATTCTCAATTTTATCACATTGGGATCAGTCCATGTTAGAGATTTTGCCTCCAATGTGGACATATACTTCTACATCAATTATGTCACAAGAGTTTCCGGATAAATCAAAATTGCTGCGAAATTCCCGACAGTTTGAGAGAAAAGCATGATTAGTGAAGCTGCACTGAGACAGACTGGAAATTACTGTTTATTGTTGGTCATCTCGTGTGACAGCAGTCATGAATGGAACATCGGGTTTCATAATGATAAGTAATAACCCCGGCGGGCCTGTCATCTCCTTACCACAAAGTTGACATGTCTATTTTCTGTCAGTTGAATGTTTCAAACGAGACAAAAGTAATTACTTTTAACACTTTACTAAACTCTCTATACTCAATAGCCTGGATTCCAGGCGATGAAGTATTTTGTTTTTATTAATTCTCCAACTAATTATCTTGAGCCAGTCTACATCTCTATGATAATTCAGACATCTCTCTCAATGCAGTATAATAGAAAAAAGACTGACTACAATAAAGGTTTGTAATGATGTAAAAAATATAAATAAAAAGACAAAACAAACTAATTATCAGACTAGTGGCTCGTCTATATACTCCTATACGCGTTTTATCGAAGATCCGTGTCAGCCTTCCAATTAGGATCTACTCCATTCGCTTCTTGGTAAGAAATAATCGAATAACATATCAACTCCAAAAGCGAACAGAGTAGATCCTGGCCAGCCCAGTTCGCTTCATTTCAACCAATCAGATTCTCGAGATTCGAGACTATTCTCCAATCTCAGTTTTACGATCCTGTGGCAATGCTATATCCGTGCCAAGGTTGGTAGTGCTAAACACAAAGGAACATCATAATGACGTGTTTTGAGTTTATGATTTTAAGTAAAGGAATTTATTAGCAAATATAGTTTGTTTTGTTACAAGAAAAGACAAAAGATAGATGTCCTTGTATACTTATACGACTCAACAGGTCAGCATCGCAAATAGTCAACATACCACTTGAGTACGAGTGTTATTGTTAAAGTTATCATCTAAATATAACCCCAGCTTGTTTCGATTTGAACGTACATGTTAGAAAATGACATCAATCTATGTCATATTTTAACGTTCCATGTGCTCCTGGCAGACAGAAGTTTCTCGAACCTCTGATAAAATCAATCTGTTAATAGCTACAATGATATTCAATGGAAATAGTTTACATGATTGTTACACGGCTACCGTTTGGCAGAAATATCTCCTATATCATAATTTTATGACCCATCTAATTCAGAGAAAACTTTGGACCATACCAGAGACTGAAGGAGTTATTGATTCAACTTGCCTATTAATTTCCATAAAAAGCATACGGGCTTCGTGTTCCTGACACTTAATAATTATAGTGTTATGTGCATCGCAAATATATTTAATTAATTTCGGTCTTTAACAAATCTTTCATAGCCGCCCACTCTTCGTCTTACAGAATAAATGACAATATATTATTATGCTTACCAGCTGCAAATAGACTTGGTCTATTTTGTAAATGAGGTGAATAAACGAGAAAACTTAAACGGTGAGACTTCAGAACTAAACATATAGCCAATGCTTTTATAAATAAACATAGGATGTTATCACAAAATTAATTGAATAGTCAATATGTTGCCTTTGAAGCATTTTTCTAAGTGGAATAACTCAAAGGTAAAACAAAAAAAACTCGGCAAAAGTGTACTGGTGTAAATCGTTGGACTATTTGAATGATAAATGCAGAATAGTACTATTCACGGTAAAAGAACAACAACAAAAAACTACGAAAAGTTAGAGTAGAACCTAAGCTTAAGACCACATTTAATTTGTCCCACCAACTGATTTAAAGGACTAATTCACACGAATACCATCTGTCCTCAAAACAACTTCTGAGTTTTTTCCCCGCCTGTTTTTATTCGAGATTCGTTACAGTATTTACAGACATCAAACGAGGTGTCACTGGGGCGGATATAGGGACCGAATAACGGACAACGCAAACGTTTGTATCTAAACCGCTTTACCGATCAATGTTCTACAATAGTGTTAATATGAAAGACTTCTTGTATCTCATAGCCATACTCTGATGTCTGCTTCGTTACTGGTAACTTTTAACATGAGCACTGTCGCATATATCAGAATAAATAAGAACATTGCAGATCATTCCTGACATTATGAGGGATGCGTAATTTTAACATCTAATAGCGTCTGGAATTTCTCAGACAGATGTGTCTAGCATTATTTATTAATATAAACTAACAGACAAGTTATTTACCATTTAGTGTTGCAAGCAGTCAGAATCAGATACAGGTTTCCAGCCAGGAGCACACGTCGACTGTTATGATTACTCGCCGCTGGTCTTGTATGATAAATCATTACGTCATAGAGCCACGTGACTTTAAAGTCTTAATTGATATTTGAATATGTCTAATCTAAAATTGTATTTATAACTTTATTAAATCTTCGAAACGAATCATTAATTCTCTGGCCATGACCTTACAACAGCTGGTTAACAGTTTATAACAATTTAAAAAAGCATGAATCAACCGATACTTAGGAGAAAGAGGATCGTTAATAATGATTCTTTTGTCTCCATCATTATATCATAGAGGCTGAGAAGTTATTTATAACAGCCCTGAGCAGGAAACAGCCGCGTGCGTTACCGTGCCTTACATGTATATATACATTTTCAAACAGGTCGGAAATTCCAGCCTGCAGATGCCAGATTTTACATCTGTGGTTTTGTAGTTTATACATTCCTTCGGCTTTCTGATTTACAATGTTTATTTTATAGAGGTTTTCAAGAGTATAATGGCAAATGTTTAATACAAACTTACTGAACTTACAGGGATAAGTGTCGTATATATCAACAATAATACAAACATACAACGGATATACACCTACAATTAATAAATAAAATATAACAAGAATCAAATGACATAAAAGGATAAACATCTACAATTATTAACAAATAGAAATATTAAACAAGAATCACGATCATTGTTCGCTGAAACAATAGTGGTGTTTAACAAATTGATGTAGTGATTTTCCGTCTAGTGAACCTTCACTGTCACGGCAATGACCTGTCACGGTGTCACTAACCACCAGGAATAGGAACTAAATTTCACTGAAGGCCAATGACACTGCGTCTGTGACAATTCTCCTATTTAATTAACTCTTAACCTTTATGTGTAAATGAACTGGTCAAAATTTAGTTTGTGCCGGTCAATTCATAGTTAATAGAGGTGTTTCGAAGGAATGTATTAATTGCGAACAGTATAGAATACGATGCGAGATCAATTACACCTATCCCCAGTCTGGTCAGAGTTTACTCTGGTTACAAAATGATATTAAATAACAGAAAATTCGTCTACATGAAATTCAACGTCACTAATTATAATCAAATACAGCATAACCCGAAACATATGTATAGTATGATCAAGGTCTACACCGTTCGCTTTTAGATTGATTAGGTTATATCTGACCGACTTGCGAACAGTGTAGACTTGCGCTGTGTAGATCTACACTGTGCCCAAGGTTATAAAACTGAGCTTGGAAATCAGTCTCAAATCTCAAGCATCTGATTGGCTGAAATGGCGACTAGTCGCCATTTCAGCTAATCAGATGCTTGAGATTTGAGACTGGTTTCCAATCTCAGCTTTATAACCTTCAGCCCAGGTCGTACTAGTGATTCATCTCGTATAAATTGAGGAAATGGTTAGTGATCTTACAGTCACCAAATGGTTCGTGCAAGACCAGAAAACGGATAGCAGAGACTAAACATTTTATGAATGATATTGCAACCTCATATTTGATTTATTATTTTAAAGTAGTTCATGTTTTGACAACACGGGAAATAACCTTGCTGGCTGCCAAAGTTGCAGCTGCGTGGGGATTTTTGCCATACCATAACAAGAACGCCCATGTTGGAGTGACAACTGCGGAATGCAAACGCGACAATCACAATATTGTATCAAATATCATCCACAAACACTACGGAACATGATTCATGCTGTTATGACTGGGAAAACATTCAACTGGTGGGCAAATATAGTCATCTGTATATTCAAATCATATTGCAACCGTATAAAGTTACTTAAAATTACATGGAGATCGTGTACAATGTTCCTCTGAATTTAGTGAAAGGTAATTTAAAACTAAGTTCAACAACTAAGTATCAGAAAAAATAGTCCAACGTGTTTATTTTTTTTGAATTCAGTGTCGGATGCAAGATTTCCAGATAGTGGGATTGTTTGAGGCAAACTTTCTGACCAAAATACCCATTACAAAACATTTGCTGTCCAGAAAGGGGTTTCGAGCAAATCAACAAAGACCCCTCTGAAACCGCCCCTGTTATTCATTGCTCTCTAGTAAGATACAGAGCGATCACTGAGAATAACTTCTGCATATCAATCTACCTTTCGTAATGCATTTGCGTTAAGGGATTGCCACACTCCTCCCAACTTTGTTCATCGATAAAAAGAAAATTATCAAAATCTCAATGACGGCAAAATGCCGTTAAACAAAACTTTGCACAAATGTATGTTATTAATGTGTCTTTATTTTGCAGGTGGTAAGACACGTTAGAAAAGTCAAGGAAAATAGCGAGATCTGAAAATTCCCTAAATTTCTATTTACATAAATTTACAAAAACTAAACAACACAAAACATCATTTTAAATGCCCACATGAGTAATATGATACTGACAACAATTTATTGTGTCCTCGTGACTTACATTTGTAAACTTTAGGAGATATTAGTAAAAGTGTGTTTGACCTTCATTGTTCTGGTCGCTTCCTGGTCGCGTAAACCGATGACAATCACTGATTTCTCTTTTAGTAGTTCAAATTTTTTTACAAAGTATACAACATTTTCTTGTCAGTATCATTGCGCTCACGTGGGAATTTAAAATTATGTTTCGTATCGCTTAGTTATTGTGAATTTATGTAAATAGAATTTTAAGGAATTTTTAGGTCAAGCTTTTTTTCTTTATTTTTCTAACGAGTCCTACTGTATGCAAAATAAAGATTCAGTAGTAACATTCAATTGTGCAAAGTTTTATTGAACGGCATTTTGCCATTATTGAGATTTTGATAATTTTCTTTTTATCGATGAATAAAGTTGGGAGGAGTGTGGCAATCCCTTAATAGAGCACATACTATAAGAATAAATCGTTTCCCGCGACGAGACGAATCAAATACATATACTCATTAGTTTAGTGTCTCCACAAATGGATCTGAAAACCTTCAACTTCATGTACTCGTCAAAGACAAAAACCAACTTACTGCCTGTTACAAAAACAGTTCCTTTAATTAAGGCTTTGATTTCTTTCACCGATTTCAAACCGTCAACTTGTAAAATTAATTGACTTTGTTTATGTTCCAAACGGCGACTGAAAAACGTGAACTAAATCAATTTCTATGCATTCGTTCCATAACTTGGCCAGAGCATAATCTTCTTTTAGAATCAGTAATGATGCTGTTTTACATATCGATTTACGATATTTCAATATTTCTGGATAATGCGGATTGCATGCCGAATGCTATTACGGTGCCTCAACATACAGCTGGGGAGTTCGCTGAAATAAAGACAAATGAATTCTACGATTTCTCCAACTGCTGAAATTATTTTTATGCAAACTGAAAGCAACAAGTTTTAACAGGGGTAACTAAACAAATTAAGCAATAAATCACGTCTTTTAGCGTAACGAACAGCAGACGTACTCTCTAAAAATACGTCAGACTTGGTTTTGGTTTAAAAATGTAAATTTTATTGGTATGTTAAAATTTGTAAACTTTGTGTTGACTAATACAGGCAAATGTCAGGACTTGAGCCAGCTCAAACAACATGCCTTCAAGCAGCATACATGTGTCCATTAAGTGTGATACTGGGGACATAGCCAAACAGGTTAGGTTTTCTTTTAAAATTAACGATCGCTGCAAAGACTTTTTGACAATTTAGTTTTCAATTTACTTTTTGATAATAACGTGTCGCTTTTGCGTACATTTGCGTAGGCGTATTCGGTTACGCTCGTGGCTACACAAGTCACGTGACTATAGCAAACTAGTGCACATGGCGCTGTTGTAATTTTATGAAAAAGTTGCAGTAGGTCCTAGATCTATCATTTAATAAACAGTCAGGAGTGGTATGAACCTTTGTCGCCAAAAAGTACGTCATATGAACAGCAAGTAACAAGTTGTCTGAACAAGGTCATTAAACTAATACTGGAGACCTGCCAAATCCCAATCAGATGCTTGAGATTAGAGACTGGTCTCCAAACTCAGTTTTTTATGATTATGGGCCCTTGTCTTAGCCCAAGAACATTCAATCTTGCAGTAGACATTTTGCAAGGTGAGAATTTTCTCAGTCCGAAGCAGTGGAATGACCTGATGACAATAATCGTAATGAAATAAAAATGAGCAAGACAACAGTGACTGTAACGCATCCTGAAGTTTTGTTCTACAAATAATTCATTTCAATAACCATGCTCCCAGGCGCTATGCATAAAAGATGCGCTGCAGTAACGTCCTGCATGTTTAACAACCAATCTGATTATAGTATAACGCTCGGGGATTTTTAAATAGTACCTATGTCACCAGTTAAATGACATTATAATAATAATGCTCTAGTACTTAAGCAGAGTACTTAAAATGAAAACATAGGAAAAAGTAATTCCTTTTACAGAATAATTAAAAAATAAGGAAATGGGTTTGGAGGTGTTTTACTATAACCGTCGATTAATCAATCTCTGCATACAAACAGTTCCCGCACATTTTATTAAACTTTAGTTAAAAATGAAAAGTTGTTAAGAATTCATTGTGTTCTAGCAGCAATATAGTGATTTCTTAACAAAATTTCGATTCGACATCATGTTCGAAAAGCAATTATAACTGATACTTAAACTAATGCAGGGAGGTACACAGACACTATGGCTTAAAGAAATAACAACGCATTTCGGATCTCTAATGAACAGGTGTAAAAGCAAACACTGACCTCTGGTTTCCAAATATTTTTAATGCCTGAAACATCTGTTTGTAACTGACATTGATGTGGTCAATTACTGAATCTTATTTTGAAGAAGCCAATCGGAAATACACGATGAATCTTTCAATGACTGATGTTCAGTTTCTGAACGGTGTCTGATTCTGATATTGTAAGTAATTTGGCAGCTAAATTATAAATAAAGATATACGTCTTTGCAGTGTTACAATAACCTTAAAGCAAAATAACGTTGTTTTTGGCTTTATTAAATAGTAGTTGATGTATATGAAGCAGTCGTAGAGTACTGACCTTGAACCTACATTATTAGATTTCAAGCATTTAACAATGTGTCGGTTCTATAGTCACTGAGTATAGAAAAAAAGGCACAACAGCAACAAAGCTATAACCTTTCTCTACGTGTGTGTTTGTGTTTTTTGGTAAAGGAACCAGCATACAGTAATCAAATCCAGTGATCTTTCTTTGTTCCTAATGTGATGTTCGGAATACTTGTATTGTGGCTTCAAACTGCTGTATAAGTAAATAAAAATACTCAGATCATACCACATCCCCCAGGTTTGTTGTCCTAAATGTCTCCTATATTTCACGAAAGTTAGTTTTAGAAATTGCAGCAATTTGTCGGATCCGCGTGCTGATAGGTCTATTCCCATTTAGTTATTACCCTATTTTACCAAACACTGAAGTAAATTACTAATAAGGTCAACACAAACGGAAGTGTGGTTCTGGTTTGGCCTTTATTTGATTCATACTGAACTGTTAGTATTTGCAGATTCGGAGTGGTTCCTAAAACAGATGGGCGGACTCATCGTATCAGATACCTTCAAAGATAACTGGAAAGATACCTTAACAAGCAGCGTATAGACAAAGACTGACGGACTGACTATCCTTTTAAATACCTTAACAGATGGACTGACAAACACACGGACAAATATCGTAACAGATGGACAGATAGATAAACCAACAATAGCAGGACAGACATACCGCTACATATACCTTTACAGACGCATAAAAAACGTACCAAAACAACCGGACGGACGGACATATCGTAGAATAATGAAGACCAAATATGTTTTAGAAACAGATGGACAGACACGACGATGTAATACTTTGGCACACTCTATTATAAATAAAGTATGCTACAATTTACTCCGAACACTGTTGAAGGATGGGCGAGTGAAAATAGAAAATGTAGTAAAAAACCCATCAATGAAAATAAACCAGGTCAGCTGTAGGATTGTAGTAATAAATTAGCGTAAAAATTATTGTAAGAATGTAGGGTAAAACCGTAAGGAATGCGCGTTTTGTTTACGTTTTCATTAAATAAAAAATAACCACAATTATGTGTCAAAACACCGACCGAGCTAATGTATATCGTGAGCAGTGAGTGTAGATTTACAACAGTGGGACAATTTTTCCGCTGAAAAGAGACACAATTAAAAATGAAACTTTTTTTCTTCAAGGATACGTACAGTATCAACAAGAATATTAAGGTTTTGGTATACGCGATGCAAATTGTATGTACAACAAAGGACCCTTGTATCGTGAACAGAATAAGCCCTAATTATTTGAGCTGTAGCGTGTTAAACTACCCTTGCTTAAACGACATAAATAATATATTTGACTAGAGTTCGGGCTCTGGGTTCGCTAAGGTATTTGCTCCTTGGCGATGTTTTTGAAATCCCACATAAATGAGTTTTGCTCATATTTTACAGCTACTTTAACCTATACATTTGTCAACTTCTCATTTTGTTGTGATGCAACAAAAATGTCAATATCGCGAAATATATAATTATTCCAAACATGAAATGTTAACATTGAGGTATGTGTCAAAAGATGTACGAGCGTACGACATCTAATAATATATATATAACGTTTGAAACTCAAACTATTCGAATTTTCTTACATTCTTTTCTATTTTCGGTTTCAAAACTCAAACTGGAAGTAGGATTTCTTCCTAACTGAACTTTTAATACCTTACATTTCTTACTTAACCGTACTCGTGTCCAACAAAGTAAAAAGCGCCCAGCAGACAATTAAGTTTAATTAACATAATTCTGTTCTACAGTCTGCACGACTGAGACTTAAACTGACGATTTGTCGATCAATGTATAAGTATGTTTTTCATGAATTTCATTTAGAGCAGGAACGGAAAGACTTAACAAATCAAGATATATACTACATTAAACTTTGTTGTATAACAGTGGCACATTTACAAACATTAAAAGCGTCTATATCGATAACTTCTTATCAACTTAATTAAACTATGTAAAATAATTATACGCCCTTGTATTTCTATCAGTAAACTTGACATAAAAGACCAGGAACTTGACTGTATTGTCTCTGTGTTGTTGTGTTTCCCTCAGAAAATCCTATTGTGATTGGATAAATGTTGTATTAATGGATCAAGGTGGTTCGCTTGCTAGTGTTTTGGGAGGCTCTTCTGCTAGTCAGTCACTTATGCTAGTCCGTCACTGGTGCTGCTCAATCACTGGTGCTAGTCAGTCACTGGTGCAAGTCAGTCACTGTGGCGTTCAGAGGTTTCCCTTCTACCTTTAGCAAAGATATGGCTATCGCAGTTATTGATCTCATGTTTTCAAATCTTTCTAAGATAACTTTATCAGAATGTAAAATTCCTCCAGATTACTCGTTTTATGTAACAGATATTCGCAAACATATCGCATCTGGAATGTTGAAAAGAGCCTGCAGAATGTTTCCTACGTGAAATGAGAAACAGATTGACACGCACTTAACCTCCCCAGATGTAAAGTACTCTTCTACACATTCGGGGTTTCTACGTGTGTATTTTCATGTCACAGTGGCTTTTGTACTTTGAAGTATTATAGTGAGCTGTACTCTAAATACATACATAGGCTATCGTGGTATCATTTGATTCCGCGATTCTTTAATTATAGCGTATATAGAGCAAGGACAGGTGCGCGAAATTAAATCTCAGTGAAATTAAACAATTTTACAGTGTGTTTTAATAGAATGATACAGTTGCGAGATTTCATGCCCCTCCCCTGCGAATTTGTACTTTGTGATATTTTTTTGCGAAAATTCGCCCCACCGCAAAATTAAATAATAGTACATTAACTTATCATGTGTCCTTACCAAAACATTGAACGGAAGAAGCAGATTTCGCGTTTAAATGTCATTAGCTGCGAACAGATCCATCAACGAAAGGTTTGTACCGATTCTCGAAACTTATATCAGCGATCCATACACAGCATAAAACATTTTGGGTGTACTTGTATTCTAAGGAGCAAATCGTCGTGTATAGTATGACATTTGTTTCAAACAAATATTTTTCAACCAATTTTCATCCCCAGCGTAGTATATAATAATAAATATATATCATTTAACATTTCAGCGACATCTGTCAACCTGCCAGCGGTAG
The DNA here is from genome assembly GCA_038501625.1 of Corbicula japonica. Classification (NCBI taxonomy): domain Eukaryota; kingdom Metazoa; phylum Mollusca; class Bivalvia; order Venerida; family Cyrenidae; genus Corbicula; species Corbicula japonica. The sequence goes on along the minus strand of JAZAYU010000002.1, from coordinate 13,203,873 downwards.
TGAAAATACGCTGTTTTCTCATCGTTAGGGAGTGTATTTATTTATCATCAATTTTCAAGCAGAGAGAATATTTTCGAGTTTACAGGAGCATTGTACGATATGTATCAGATATCTATTTACTACGGAAAAGAATGCAAAATATGAAGTGACTATATCTGCTGTAATTTTATAAGCCGTTAAATTCGGTCGCTGTCAGCGGTGACATTTAAAAAAGCTGTGGGTACAAACGAACCACGTCTAAGGAAACAAATGTTTGACTTCAGTTAGTTTTGTTTTCGTATTGCTTTATAAATAAAGGTTTCAGTTTGTGAGGTGTACAAAATAAACAAAATAGAAAAACACGTTTGCGAGTACCTAAAACATTATCCTTTTTCAGGCTGGCAAAATTGTGACTATAAAAAAGTTGTACCTAGTAATTGTGTAATTGTAGTTTTTTTTTAGATTTTTGTTTTTACACGTTAACTAAGTATGTATAAAATGCTTGGGTTACCTTAGAGACAAAGGCCCGAAACGGAAAAAGTTCGCGGTCTACATGCTCACAACCCTTATGAAGAGACATTGCTCCATATACACATTTTATTTAATGTTTATTCAGTGTAGATCCTGATCAGCTGGCACATCAGTGCCATCAGATCTGGATATATGGACACTGGTCACTTTTTGTCAGATATAACCTATTTAGTTTTAAAGCGAAAGTGAAGATCCTGATCAGAAAGCACGGAACTGCCGGCTGATGTATATCACCTGATTATTTTCACTTCATAAGTTCATACCATGCCAGCGTGTAAACTTATAAAACAGAGGTTAATTTTTATCAACAGTACTCTTAATTAAAATATCATGTAATACTACAAGATTTATGTTGATGATGTTGAAGAAATCAGATGGTTCGACTTACAAGTAAAACGTTCTTTCTTTCGGAAATTAAATATTGGTGCCCTAAAATCGAGTTTCAGCTACCTTTATGAACCTCCTCTGCATCCGCTACTGCTACATAACATATTCACTATCAGGACCTCGTCGGTGTATTGTTCGTAGATGAATAAATATTTTATCGATCATGACGACAAGGCAGATTTTTAAAGATTTCTAGTTTATACAATAAGTCGGCAGATCATTAATATTTTTCCGAACTGGGCATAATTCAAAGTATTTCATGGAATACAGTAACCTGCCATTTCTAATTACCACATAATTGAATTATGCTTTAATAACAGCTCACCAACTAACCATATCATATTTCTAGAGGTCAGATATCGGCATTTCTTGATTATTTCTTGATTACTCATACAGAATCTGATCGTCTTGAACTGTTGACTTAGAGATCAGAGATGATTCCCAAAATATGGCCTGAATCATTTTTAATGAACAACGTATGGTTTCTCCTATCAGATCAATGCTTGCAGAATTCATCATCCTCAGCTTAGTCATGCTCGATAAAGTTATGAAATGCAATGATACACGGTTTTTATCAATAAAATTGAGTAAAATGTGTATTACTGGGCTAAAAAATAATAAACCGGTCTCAAATCTTAAGCATTTGATTGGCTCAAATGGCGACTGGTCGAGTTGCGTTTCGAGACTGGTTTCCATTCTCAGTTTTATCATCTTGGGACCTGATTGAAACACAATAAATCTAATATATAATAGTAATCCCAGCTTCATTAAAATATCGAAAGAAATCCTTAAACCTAATAAATTTCGTTGTAATAAAAGCAACAATACGTATTCAAGTTCTCTTGTACTTATAAGTTGTATCGAATAACCCCTTCTTAAGTTACACTTCTCTCATTTAAAGAGTAAAATTAATTTTTGTAAGTGAAGGCCATTGAAATCCGAGCAAACGCGAGACTTCGGGCCCCGCGCCGGGGTGGTCCACCTTTCGCGAGGCTTCATAAGGGGTGAATATTTGTGTATATTGATCTCACTAGGTACCCAAATTATGGTCATGTGTTGATAAAACTAGCGAAATAATCTTCGCTGCAAATGAGGGTCATAGCAGTAACGGCAGCACAAAACAATTTAACCGACGAATGCCGGTTGTTTTGTTTGAACATAGACTATATTTTTAGGCGAACTAAAGTTTCATAATAATTATGACGCTAGCTACTGCTGCACCAATATTTTATCATTCAAGTATGTAAACGCATTAAATATGACACCTGTCTACATCAGTATGACCATTAAACTGACCGGTGGTTATCTTTTGACAACCGAAAGAAAGAGGTGTAGCATTCTTGCGCGACAAATTGATTTATTGCAAATAATTAATGAACACCCCCGAGCTACATCGCGAAAGGCCGAAACAAAAATATTATTTTGCTCATTAACCGATGACGCTGATAAGGCTATTAAAATTTAAGGTGTATCATACATTATCGATCACGTGACAGCCATGTGACAGGCGAGTTAATTATTTTAACAACTGTTATTAGTTATATCAGAAGAGTTTTACAAAATTTGATATCACAAAGTTTTTCTACCATGTAGATTTCTACAGGAAAAATATTTAATTCACCCGTATCGGCTTCTAGAAATACTTGGTTATATGCACACCGTATCACGTGACTGTCTACTTATCCATGATTAATTATATATGTTTAAATAAAGACCTGTTTAGGGTTTGTTTGGTTGCAAAATTTATGTGCTTCTTACATCTGCATTTATTCATATTTTAAATTACATTACTATGATATGATTACTTCCTTGCTTTCCATACATTAATTAAACGTTCTTTATTAACTCCTATGTTACAATACTGATTATAGAAACCAGTTTTATATCTCGAGCTTCAGTAATTTTTGTTATTTTTCTATTTTAAGAAATATTACAGATTTCAAGCTTCAGATTCTTAGTTTTTTTTCTATTTTAAGAAATATTACTATGATAGGTCAGTTTTTGACATTTTTCTATTTTAAGAAAAAATATCGGAAATGTTATTAACAAACGAAGCAAACGGAAATTAAACTATATGAAAACATGTCTGCGATTCAAGATACCATTTCATAAATTGTTTGCATATAAATACATCCTATGTTTGCTGCGAGCCAACACCACACGTCATATAAATATGACTGACCTTTTCTTTGTCATTTTCCCACGCAGTAATAAACACAACATGTAAAATGTTGTTTCAACAGTATATGATGCTGATCTTTGTGAAGTGGGGTTTATTCAGTCAAGTACATTATTTATAAAAGTGTATAGATTTACCAAATTTCGGTTTCCGATGTGAATTATATTAAGAGCACAGCAAAGAGTGCATCATAGTTGACAAAGACGCAGCTTTCTTTGTCACTCATACCACTACGGACAACTCCTGTTCATTGTTTGCGAACAACATAATGTTTATTTCATAGGGTCTAATTACGCCTGTATAACACTAATCCAAAATCTCAAAATTAAAATTTGAGACCAGTCTCAAAACGTGCACATCTTTATGGCTGAAGTCGAGCAAAGTCTCTTATTTAAGCACATCGAACGCTTAAATCTTAATCATCTGATTAGAGGAAATTGAGATAAGTCTTTCTTTAAGCCAATCGGATGCTTGCGACTTGAGACCTATTCTCCCATTCAGATGCTTGAGATCTGAGGCTGGTCTTAAATCTGGTTAACGATCTTTGGCATGGTAAGAAGGTAAAGTCCGTTTTACTTTTATCTAACAGACAAAACACTTAGAAAAGTACAAGTTTGAAGTAATTACTGTACTACGCTCGTTTACACCATTAAGGATTATTGCAGCACGACTCATTCATGTAGACTACGCTCGCCCACTCTCGCAATGTTAAACGAGTGTCCGGCTGAAGCAGTAATACGGGCGTGTACAGTGTAAGACATTCTTGTGGCCTCTTCGTTCTCACCTTCATTTATTTGATGCAAAATGGATCAGTCTTGTTAACTGATGAAATAGTGATAACAATTTATATTGACAGCATGCCGAGCAGACCGACCTGTCAAATTCCCATGCCCCGTGGCGCAACGCTTCATTCATACCTTTTCAAACGTTAAATTTCTAAATTACATAGTTTTCTCGCTTCATCTGACTTAAAGTAAGTGATACACACCCGTGTAACGTGTAAATTGCGTGAAAGTGCCCGAAGAGGCTGGGTTCAATTGTTGTTAAGTAGATTAAAATTCTTAAGCGTGAACTATGGACTTTGCAACAAGGTCTTGATGCAAAACTCTTATTTCTTCTTTATAAATGAATATGAGATTGAATTGTTTCGCAATGAGACTTCAACATTTATTAATCTCTGAAGTGGACACTGTCTTTTGTAACAAGGAAGTCTTGCTCAACCATTTGAAAGAAAGAGAATGGGCTTAAGTTTGATGATATAATACATTACATATAAAAGTTCCGTACGCCTTGCTTAAAGTATCTCACTCGGAATATATATTAGAAAACATACTGTTAGTAAGACAGTTGCTTACATAGCCACTCCAATATTTATCTCTATTAATACCGATTATTTTTTTTAAAAGTTATTTAAAATAATCCACACGATGCTAGATTCCTGTATTTTAACGGAGAAAATTCAAATCAGAAAAAAACTTTAAAAAAAGAGTTAATAATCTATACTATTACTTAAAAATTTGTTATTTAATATTATTCATTACACCCGACGTTAATAATAATAATTTAATCATCCATGTAAACGTCTTTTTCACGTATCTAGGAAAATGAAATTAAAATACCAATTATGAAGAAAACATCTGCAACATAACTTTTCCCAAGCAAGACCCCTGGTAAGCATGTTGCATAACACGAACCCCGAGTGATAATTGATTCCTTATTTCTGTAGCAGAACATGTCTGCAGACTCTAGCCTCGATGCATGCTCGCTGGAGGCACTGTGCAGTGAGTCAGGATGATGTCATGTCGGCGGCTCATTATATATTGAATTTTATTATTTAATTATTTCAGCTGTTGAAAAATATGTGAAAATAATACACAGACATAAAAAGAAGTGCAAACTTTACTCACGGGTTGTGTCAGTAGCCCCTTCCATGATTTTCTTTGTTTCTTAGTAATAAATTCGTATCCAGACAACACAAGTAATGTCCGTCACTTCAGACGCTCGCAGACGCTGTATTCGGAAAATAACAGCGAATCGAAAACGAGTCAATCACATGCGCCACCTAGCGTACGATGACAAATATTATCGGAATACAAGGGAAGCTACTTTTTTGACAGAGCGGTGATATTTATAACAGAGTGGTAGTTCTTGTGCGTTAACAAATATATTTGCATTGTTTAATTTTTATCGCAACGTAACATCTAAGAAGAAATATGAAACAAGCACTGCAAAGCTACATGAAAATAATTTAATAATATGTTCAGAGGCAATGTATTGTAAGTGTTTGCTTCTGTCTGAGTAAAATAACTTGTTTTTCAACACATAAAACCATGTTAAATTCTTTCCACTTATTTATCTTAATTTAAATAAAAAAGATTTAAAGATTTATCAATTCACTAATTAGAATAGTAAATATTGCGGAATAATAACATCATGCGAAATGAAAATGAAATGAAACACGCAACGTTAACCGATTTTTCAACTTTTAATCATATCGCCATACCTGGGGTTCACAATAGCTACTGGAAGACTCGGACCATTCTAAAGAAAACCAAAAACTTAATAGTCCAGCCGTTTTCAGTAAAAATTGTTCAAATTTGGTAAAAAGCACCAAATTTTGCACAAAGTTAGCTTTTGATGTACCTTTTGAAATGTGATAGAGACCCATTTGATATCTTTTCAAAATGGCCGCTTTTTTCCAAGATGGCCGCCAAAATTCAGGAAAATGCTGCTATTTGACGGATTTTCATCATATAGTTACAATTTTGGAGTCTAAACCTATATTTTCAAGGATGCTCTAAACAATAAAAGCAAATGTAAGCACACCAGACAAATATTTAAGGAGCAAATGGCCTTTTTATTACAGAAATTTTTCAAGATGGCCGCCAAAAATCTGGAAAATGCTGCTATTTGAAGGATTTTTATCGTATAGTCACAATTTTGGAGTCTAAACCTATATTTTCAAAGAAGTTCTAAACATTAAAAGCAATTTTAAGCACATCAGATAATTATTTAAGGAGCAAATGTTTTTTTGTTACAGAAAGTTTTCAAGACAGTGCCAAAAATCTGGAAAATGCCGCTATTTGAAGGTTTTTCATAGTATAGTCACAATTTTGGAGTCTAAACCCATATTTTCAAGGATGTTCTAAACATCAAAAGCAAATGTAAGCACATCAGACAAATATGTAAGGATCAAATGGCCTTTTGTTACAGAAATTGCCTACAAAAATATTAAACCGGCTGTAATCATATTTGTTCTATAATTTAACGCAAAGGAAAGAATGTATTTGATTGTCAAACATAAGTACAGTGATTTATTAACTCAATATGAAGAGTTTAATATTAACTTAATCCCAGAAAAGGTCTTGTCCTTGTAACCATCAATTGCTAGTACAGTACTGAAATGGCTCATTTAAGTACACAGTCTAATCATATGCACAGAGCCGTACATGCTAGTTGTGCTTTCACACACTTGCATCCTCCTCTGCAGCCTTTGACAAGTCCACATTTCAGGAATTCCATACAGGAAACTGATGCTTGAGGAAGATCTGACCAATAGGGTTCCCATGCATTCCCAGGTCCTTTCATCCAACCCCATTCAACAGGTGAAGGTAACACGGGATTGGGGAGAAGAGAAGTGACTGGCCCCAAACATGACCAACTTGATAAGATGCTCTTCTGACATGCTGGAAGAGTGCAGCAGAAATTGGTTGTATGAGATCAATAGACCTGCCCTTCCTGGTGAAGAGATCATTTCTCGTTTCATCAGCTGATGTGGCAGTGCTTGTTTTGTCATAAAGCAGAACAACAAATCGCTCAATGTTTGCCATGTGCTGGTCAATTCTCTCCAGTGGTGGTACATTCCCAAGGTCTGCAAACACCTCAGTTACATTTTCACATATTTGCAACGTCTCCCAAGAAGATTTCTTCCCTTTACCAGCAAAGGAGTGTGTGTTGTCACACCCGATGAAGGCATCAAACATAGGCAGAGCTCGACACTTTGGACCTAGATTCCAGCAATGGTGTGTACAGGGATATATTTGAAGTTGTCACCAACCCCAAAGCTGATCCACTGTTCACTTGCATGAAATAGAAGACATAATGCATACGCAAAATGTTATTGAAATTAAATTCTTAAAACATTTTGCACAAAATGCCCTTTAAGTAATAATTAATACAAAAACAAGTTATATTTTACCTTATACAAAGGCAGAAATAATTTACATGTACATTCACTCGTGCTACATTATGGCGTGAATGTATTATTAGCTCACCTGAGCACGAAGTGCTCATGGTGAGCTTTTGTGATCGCCTGATGTCCGTCGTCCGTCGTCCGTGCGTCCGTCGTCAACTTTTTCTTCAAACGACTTCTTCTCCTGAACTCCTGGGCCAATCTTGCTGAAACTTGGCAGGAATGTTACTTGCATGAAGCTTTACCAAAATTGTTCAAATGGTTCCAGTCCATTGCCTATCTAGGTCACCGAGGTTAAAAATAGATTTTGAACATGAAATTTTTAAAAATCTTCTCTGAAACCGTAAGGCCTAGAACTTTGATATTTGCTGTGTAGTATCACCTAGTGGTCCTCAACCAAGATTGTTCAAATTATAGCCCTGGGGTCAAAATTGGCCCCGCCCCAGGGGTCACTTCATTTTACATAGACTTATATAGGAAAAACTTTAAAAATCTTCTTGTCTGAAACCACAAGGCCTAGAGCTTAGACATTTGGCATTTAGCACCCTCTAGTGGAATTCTACAAAGATTGTTCAAATTATTTCCCTGGGGTCAAAATTGGCCCCGCCCCAGGGGTCACTTCATTTGACATAGACTTATATAGGAAAAACTTTAAAGATCTTCTTGTCTGAAACCACAAGGCCTAGAGCTTAGATATTTGGCATTTAGTATCACCTAGTGGTCCTCAACCAAGATTGTTCAAATTATTTCCCTGGGGTCAAAATTGGCCCCGCCCCAGGGGTCACTTCATTTTGCATAGACTTATATAGGAAAAACTTTAAAAATCTTCTTGTCTGAAACCACAAGGCATAGAGCTTAGATATTTGGCATTTAGCACCCTCTAGTGGAACTCTACAAAGATTGTTCAAATTATTTCCCTGGGGTCAAAATTGGCCCCGCCCCAGGGGTCACTTCATTTGACATAGACTTATATAGGAAAAACTTTAAAGATCTTCTTGTCTGAAACCACAAGGCCTAGAGCTTAGATATTTGGCATTTAGCATCCTCTAGTGGAACTCTACAAAGTTTGTTCAAATTATTTCCCTGGGGTCAAAATTGGCCCCGCCCCAGGGGTCACTTCATTTTGCATAGACTTATATAGGAAAAACTTAAAAAATCTTCTTGTCTGAAACCACAAGGCCTAGAGCTTAGATATTTGGCATTTAGCACCCTCTAGTGGAACTCTACAAAGATTGTTCAAATTATTTCCCTGGGGTCAAAATTGGCCCCACCCCAGGGGTCACTTCATTTGACATAGACTTATATAGGAAAAACTTTAAAAATCTTCTTGTCTGAAACCCCAAGGCCTAGAGCTTAGATATTTGGCATTTAGCATCCTCTAGTGGAACTCTACAAAGTTTGTTCAAATTATTTCCCTGGGGTCAAAATTGGCCCCGCCCCAGGGGTCACTTCATTTTGCATAGACTTATATAGGAAAAACTTTAAAAATCTTCTTGTCTGAAACCACAAGGCCTAGAGCTTAGATATTTGGCATTTAGCACCCTCTAGTGGAACTCTACAAAGATTGTTCAAATTATTTCCCTGGGGTCAAAATTGGCCCCGCCCCAGGGGTCACTTCATTTGACATAGACTTATATAGGAAAAACTTTAAAGATCTTCTTGTCTGAAACCACAAGGCCTAGAGCTTAGATATTTGGCATTTAGCATCCTCTAGTGGAACTCTACAAAGTTTGTTCAAATTATTTCCCTGGGGTCAAAATTGGCCCCGCCCTAGGGGTCACTTCATTTTGCATAGACTTATATAGGAAAAATTTTAAAAATCTTCTTGTCTGAAAACACAAGGCCTAGAGCTTAGATATTTGGCATTTAGCACCCTCTAGTGGAACTCTACAAAGATTGTTCAAATTATTTCCAAGGGGTCGAAATTGGCCCCGCCCCATGGGTTATTCATTTTACATAGACTTATATAGGAAAAACTTTAAAAATCTTCTTGTCTAAAACCACAAGGCCTAGAGCTTAGATATTTGGCATTTAGCATCCTCTCGTAGAACTCTACAAAGAGTGTTCAAATTATTTCCCAGGTGTCAAAATTGGCCCCGCCCCAGGGGTCACTTCATTTTATAAAGACTTGTATAGGAAAAACTTTTAAAATCTTCTTGTCTGAAACCACAAGCTGAGAGTACTTTTGTACTCAGGTGAGCGATATAGGGCCATCATGGCCCTCTTGTTTTTATTTAGTAAGGAGAGAATTGGCCAGCCCATGGCAAACCTTGAGCGATTTGTTGTTTTGCTTTATGGCTAAACAAGCATTGCCACATCAGTTGACGAAGTGAGAAAAGATCTCTTCACCAGGAAAGGCAGGTCTATTGATCTCATGCCACCAACTTCTGCTGCTCTCTACCAGCATGTCAGAAGAGCATCTTATCAAGCGGGTAATGTTTGGGGCCAGTCACTTCTCCCCAATCCCGTGTCACCTTCACCTGTTGAATGGGGTTAGATGAAAGGACCTGGGAATGCATGGAAACCCTATTGGTCAGATCTGCCTCAAGCATCAGTTTCCTGTAAGGAATTCCTGAATGTGGATGTGTCAAAGGCTGCAGAGGAAAATGCAAGTGTGAAAGCATAACTAGCATGTACGGCTCTGTGCAAATGATTAGACTGTGTACTTAAATGAGCCATTTCAGTACTGAACTAGCAATTGATGGTAACAAGGATAAGACCTTTTTGGGATTTAGTTAATATAAAACTCTTCATATTGAGTTAATAAACAATGTTCAAATGTTTGACATTCAAATACATTCTTAACTTTGCGTTAAATTACAGAACAAAAATCATTACTGTAACAGACAAATATGTTTGTTAATATGTTAAACAGCCGGTTTAATATTTTTGTAGGCAATTTCTGTAACAAAAAGGCCATTTTCTCCTTACATATTTGTCTGATGTGCTTACATTTGCTTTTAATGTTTAGAACATCCTTGAAAATATGGGTTTAGACTCCAAAATTGTGACTATACGATGAAAATCCTTCAAAAAGCAGCATTTTCCAGATTTTTGGCGAATATCTTGAAAAATTTCTGTAACAAAAAGGTCATTTGCTCCTTAAATATTTGTCTGATGTGCTTACATTTGCTTTCAATGTTTAGAACATCCTTGAAAATATAGGTTTAGACTAAAAAATTGTGACTAAACAATGAAAATCCTTCAAATAGCACCATTTTCCAGATTTTTGGCGGCCATCTTGAAAAGTTTCTGTAACAAGAAGGCCATTTGCTCCTTAAATATTTGTCTAATGTGCATACATTTGCTTTTAATGTTTAGAACATCCTTGAAAATATAGGTTTAGACTAAAAAAATTGTAACTATATGATGAAAATCCGTCAAATAGCAGCATTTTCCTGAATTTTGGCGGCCATCTTGAAAAAGGGGTCTCTATCACATTTCAAAAGGTACATCAAAAGCTAACTTTGTGCAAAATTTGGTGCTTTTAACCGAATTTGAACAATTCCTCCATATTTTTACCGAAAACGGCTGGACTATAAGTATAATTTTTTTCAATCAATGCAAAGCAAACAGGTGGTAAAAGGAACACATCTAATAATTTTTATTTGATTGTTGTTTTTATGCCCCCGAAGGGAGGCATATAGTAATCGCACTGTCCGTCCGTCCGTCCGTCTGTCCGTCCGTCCGTCTTTCCGTCCGTCCGAAATAATCTTGTCCTCGCTTCTCCTCATAAACCGCTTGAGGGATTTCTTTGAAACTTCACAGGAATGTTTGTCACCAAGCCTAGTTGTGCATATCGTCAGGAATTTCTGCTCGGATTATTTTTGGCTGAGTTATGGCCCTTTTAAGCAAAATCTTGTCCTCGCTTCTTCTCCCAAACCGCTTGAGGGATTTCATTGAAACTTCACAGGAATGTTTGTCACCAAGTGTAGATGTGCATATCCGAAGGAATTTCTGATCGGATTATTTTTGGCGGAGTTATGGACCTTTTTACCTAACCCAAACCCTAAACCCTAACCCTAAACCCTAACCCTAACGTAAACTGAAACCGCTTGAGGGATTTCATTGAAACTTCACAGGAGTGTTTGTCACCAAGACTTATTGTGCATATCCAAAGGAATTTCTCATCGGATTATTTTTGGCTGAGTTATGGGCCTTTTTACCTAACCCTAACCCTAAACCCTAACCCTAAGGTAAATTTTGTTAACGCAGTAGAGGTTACATTTTTTGTCCGATTGTCATGAAATTTGGTCAGGATGTTTGTCCCAATGATTTCTCGAACGAGTTCCAATATGGGTCATCAGGGTCCAAAAACTAGGTCACTGTTACTAAAAATAGAATTTTCTTGTTAACACTCTAGCGGTCACATTTTTGTTCTGATTGTCATGAAACTTGGTCAGGATGTTTGTCCAAATGATTTGTCAGAAGAATTCGAAAACGGGTCATCTACGTCCAAAAACTAGGTCACTGTTACTTAAAATAGAATTTTCTTGTTAACACTCTAGCGGTCACATTTTTGCTCCGATTGTCATGAAACTTGGTCAGGATGTTTGTCCCAATGAATTCTAGGACGAGTTCGAATAAGGGTCATCTGGGTCCAAAAACTAGGTCACTGTTACTATAAATAGAATTTTCTTGTTAACACTCTAGCAGTCACATTTTTGCTCCAATTATCATGAAACTTGGTCAGGATATTTGTCCCAATTATTTCTAGGCTGAGTTTGAATATGGGTCATCTGGGTCCAAAAACTAGGTCACTGTTACTATAAATAGAATTTTCTTGTTAACACTGTAGCAGTCACATTTTGCTCCAGTTATCATGAAACTTGGTCAGGATGTTTGTCCCAATGATTTCTAGGATGAGTTTGAATATGGATCATCTGGGTCCAAAAACTAGGTCACTGTAACTAAAAATAGAATTTTCTTGTTAACACTCTAGCGGTCACATTTTTGTTCTGATTGTCATGACACTTGGTCAGGATGTTTGTCCCTATGATTTCTGGGACAATTTTGAATATGGGTCGTCTGGGTCCAAAAACTAGGTCACTGTTACTAAAAATACAATTTTCTTGTTAACACTCTAGAGGTCACATTTTTGCTCCGATTGTCATGAAACTTGGTCAGGATGTTTGTCCCAATGATTTCTCAGACAAGTTCGAATATGGGTCATCTGGGTCCAAAAACTAGGTCACTGTTACTAAAAATAGAATTTTCTTGTTTACACTATAGTGGTCACACTTTACTCTGATTATCAGATTGTAAAGAAACTTGGTCAGGACATATGTCCCAGTTATTAATTGGACGAGTTTGAATATGGGTCACCTGGGGTCAAAAACTAGGTCACTGTTACTATAAATAGAAAAATCTTGTCCAGGCTGTAAATTTGTTATTTCTCATTGGATTTTAAAATAACTTGGCTCAAATGTTTACCATGACAAGGTGTACTTTCGCGTACAGTACCCATGCCTGTTGGTCCAAGGTCAAGGTCACCTTTACAAAAAATAACATTTTCTTGTCTGAGCTGTTAATTCCTAATGAATGAAGTGATTTCAAAATAACTTTACATAAATGTTCACCATGACAAAGGCATGTGTTGCTTACAATACCCATGCCGGTAGGTCAAAGGTCAATGTCACTGTTACGAAAAATAGCATTTTCTTTTCCAAGCTGTAGATTTGTTGTTTCTTATTGGATTTTAAAATAACTTGGTGTAAATGTTCACCGTATGGAGACGTTGGGTCTTGTACAACACAACTTTGTTGTACTCTGGTGAGTGATAAAGGGCCATCATGGCCCTCTGGTTCATATTACCCACATCACATGTAGTAAGGTTCATAACCCTAATAATCATTTTCCAGGATAATTTCCCCAATAATCTTCGAATTTTCTAAAAAAAAATGTCATATTTAACTTTATTTAACTATATATTTACTACAGACTTAAAACATATGATCCTTTCATCTTTCACATTATATGCATGCAGTATGCTTTGTCTTCCACAAGCATATTTTTCATTACATATGTTTATTTATTACATATGTATACCTATTCGATTTCAAAGCTGCATTTCGGGGGCATATGTCAATTTCAAGTGACAGCTCTTGTTGTTGTTTTAAGTTTAAAAAGAAATTCACGTGCGACTGACAGTGGAAAAGGTTTAAACTTTGCAAAAACATCTCCCAAGAAAGCCTTACAGGGCGCATAGTATGGCCTAACTTCAGGCGACAAGTAGGGCCGATTCATAATGGATACTGACCCATAAGATCTAGGTAATGAGAGAGTGAGACAAAGTTGCTTGCAAAGATATTGCAAGAGGACAGAGAAAAAAATCAAAATTACCAGCCAGACGAGCATTATCAAAGCTGATAAAATACTACATCACGCAAAAGAACCAGTTAGCCAGAATACAAATATTCAAGTATGTCTGGAAGCACATGTTGGAGAGAGCGTTTCAAGTAACACGAACCACCGCACATTCATGCATTAATGTAAGCTGAGTCTCAAGAACAAATTAGCTCTATGTAAAAAAAGATTATTTCTATATTTTTTGTTTATAGAATAAGTATCGGGCGGGCTTCGTAAGGGGCTGCGAAGCTTTGACCGAAGACAGAACATGAAATACCAAGGGGCTGCCAGGTGAGTGTACAGACGCTGATAAACATCATAGTGCGGATCTTGCGTGTAATGCAGACAAAATGCAGAAAACATTAATGTTGACTCAGGATTGTGCTGGTATTATACTAAAGATATACAGATTTTGGGTATTCTAGAATACTTAAGTGAATCGGCTAAAGTAGTGACCGAAACTTTCCGAAACAGGAGCTTCGAATTAAAAGGTTCAGTGTAGGAATCATAAAGTAATTAGAAAGCAGCAGGCTTATAGGACCCCGACATGGGGTTGCTGCAGATAAAAACCAAATGCCCAGAGGAACACGCACATAGCGTTATGACATGATTTGATAATCGGGGGAATTCTAAACGTGCAGATGGCGCTTTGATAACGTAGCTATGTTACTAGAATGCTTGATGATTATTAGGAAAATACACATGGGTTTTTCAGTATGGAAGTATGCGAATTCTTGTTAGTTTTTTTCGACTATTTTTTTTCGAAAAAAAAATCAAGGTGAAAAGAAAATTTCTCTCAAAAGCAAAAGAAGCCTGCATGCTGGGTCGTTGATTGTATGTCATTATTCCCATCTAAACACGGGAACTCTCGGTTCCTCCCGGGAGAATTCCGCTAAAAATTGTTTATAATTTCGGCTTATGTTTGTAAACATGGGTGTCTATCCCTGGAGGACTGTTCTCGTTAATCCACGAACTTTGTTTCAACAAGAAACCTATATTGAATGACCAAGTAACGCCGAATAAACTTGAATGTGGAACGATAAACAAAAGGTGAACCGATGTTTACATAATGTATTTGATGTATTTGAGATGCACGTGTAACATGTCTAACGTGTAAAATTTATTCGTCGATCGCACAAATTAGCGGTGCGCCGGCAATTTACATGATTAACTATACACCGCTATTTTATGCGACGGACGTAAATGAAGCTTAAAAAAGAAAATATCATATATTTAGTTGTGGCGTAAGCATTTTTAATGGACAGTTTTAGATCCAGAAAAATTGCTTGCTTTTCTGAAGTTTTCGCTTTATTAAGCTGATGTTCGTTAAGGTAAATCTTATTAACCAGTGATATAAAATGTTTATTATCTATATTAAATAAATCATCAAGGTATCTCGAGGTGTTGTAAAAAGCTGTTATAATATCATCTTGATGTTCGGTAGAAAATGATAACATAAAGTATCTTTCATAACAGTATAAAACAGATCAGCTACAAGGGGTGCACAATTAGTACCCATTGGAATGTCTATTACTTCTTTTTTAATAGAGGTACCAAATCTCAAATAAATATTATCCAGTAAAATGTCAGAGCCTGGATAAGGTCTTGACAGGGTCATTCAGTATAATTATCATAAGAACCATCTGTAAATAATGCCCCATGTTCATTACAAGCGATAAATATTTTATTTTCTCTAGCAAAAGTTTTTTTCAATGAGACTGGTTAGCTTTTCTCTTATTAAATCATGAGGCAGAGAAGTATACAGAGTTGACAAATCATAAGAAGAAAAACAGTGCCCAAGGTTATAAAACTGAGCATGGAAACCAGTCTCAAATCTCAAGCATCTGATTGGCTGATTGGCTCAGCCAATCAGATGTTTGAGATTTGAGACTGGTTTCCATGCTCAGTTTTATAACCTTCAGCCCAGAACGCCTGCAAATTATTTGATTTTAGCTTCTCCAAAACGTCATTTGAATTTTTATACGCGAGCTGGCGAGCTTTTACGGTAACATATGTATTGTTAAATAAGATAGTTAACGAAATTCTACAATCTTCGATGTTGTAAAAACATTCTAGCGCAAGAGTTGACACCGGTTATTTGAGTTACGTAACCCTTAATCTGGTAACATGCCCCTGTCATTTCATTATTTGTACTGTTTGATAGTACGTCGGGTACCAGACTATTACCCTTATTGATACCAAGGCTGTGAATTACTACGTGACGGTGTAAATATGCTCAGAATGAAGTCCGTATTTTTTTTAAAACATCTGTCGTTTTTTATAAATACATAAATACATATTTGTGTTATAATTTACATTTATCAAAACGAAATTAAAATAATAGTTGAATATGTCTAAATCTTTTGTAACTAGACTAGTGAGAACAAAATGTTATGACTTCTGTCCCTTTACTGGGAAACTTTGCCCTACAACATTTTTTTCAATTGCTAAAGATAACTTCAAAATTCTTTGGCATAACCTAATGGCGTCCTTAGAAACATTTTACACTGAAATCACTTAGATTAATTTAAAAAAAGTCTATACATTTTTCATTTACGAAAAGACAAAAGTGTTAAGACAATTTAGAACAGTGAAGAAAAATAAAGTTTGAAAATCCCTAAAATTCGATACTGAATGGAAAAAAGTTTAGTCACTCCGAATTCCTTCGCTACAGTTTTGTTAAATACACATATAAAAGACAAAACAAGTACTTGGGGCAAAGTTTATTACACATCCAATATAGTTCATTAATTTCAACGAAAACTCTTTATGTCAAACAAGTGTTTAGCAATCTAATGTGACGAAGGGGTCAGAAACAAAAATCACACAACAGTCAATAACGAGTATGACCACCTCTGGCTCTAAGAACAGCCCGACAGCGACGCCTCATGCTGTTTATCAGCCCTCTGATAAAATGCAAAGGGTCCAGTGCCAACTCCTCATGCATTGCACGCTCCAGGTCAGCAAAGTCGTTGACCTCATTTCGATTACGCACTTTTCGATTGGGGAGAGATCTGGCGATTTCGCTGGTCACTCGATTGTTTTGATGTTGTTTGCTTCAAGTACATTCCTTGTGTGTCGAGCGGAGTGGCATCGGGCATTATCATGCTGCAGAACATCAGCATTGCCGTTCACTATGTATGGAACGATGATGTCCCTAATAAAGAAGCTCCTATCCCAGAGTTCCTATCGCAGGCTGTCAAATAAAATCGTGGATGTTCAGTCATGGCGTCTGCTGAATTGAAGATATAAAACCACCGCCAGTGATATTATCGCTGTCGCTCCTCAATAGTAAGATGTTATGGTCGAATTTTAACATTGAATTATTAAGTCGAAGATTAACAAAGATATTGTTTTATTATCTGCAATTATCATCACAAACAGCAAGTTTAACATTGGAGTTTAAGTAACAATACCGATTGCTATCGTTTTATTTGATGGTTGGCATGTGGTAATGTTGCATTGATAAAATGTGCTTTCCGAATACTGCTACATTTACAAATATAATCCATAATGCAGATGCAGGGCCGGATGCAAGGTTTCCAGAAAGGAGGATCGTTTGGGACAGTCTTCGTGTAGCTACATGCTTATTTCCAACATTCTCATCAAACTCCCCACGAAAATAAAATATTGCTGCCCAATAGAGGTTCGAGCAATTCCTTTTAAACCATTCTAGATCCGCCCTGCAAAACCTTGTTTACCACTGTGTTTTACTCAAGTGTTACTCAGGCTAATATGCTTTTGCTAAGGAAGCAGCTGTTAAAAGTTCAGATTGGAGGCACGGCATACCCCAAATATTTAGAGGAACGCATGCTTCTTTCAATTTTTTAATATTTTAAATTTTGATATTTTATATATTATGACAAGCCTTAAAATAAAAAAAGATAAATAAGCATTTACGACGTCATATTTATAGGACTAAGGCACGGCAAAACCGTTTTTACCATTTATAACATGTGCTATCCGAATACTGCTACAGTTGCAACAAATAATCTGTTATAACATTTCATTAAAAATGGAAGGTATCGTGTAAAATGATTAAAATAAGATTACAAAGTCTTGATTACCACTAAATTTTATTTAGGTGGTGATCACGGCTAGCCTCATGATGCATTTGTCTGACAAACAAGCAGCTGTTTTAAAATTCGAGGCATGGTGAAACCATGATCTCTGCAATTTGATGGAGATAAAAAAAGGAAAAACAGCTAGTGTGCACGAACGTTTGGTGGGGTTATTAAGCGACTATTAGGCTAAAAAATCGTTTGCGTGCGGAGCGAAAATCGTCGGCAAGAGGAGCGAACTTATTTGAGGACGATACGAATTGCTAGCAGCGACTTCCCATGCCGTTTCGCGACACTCGCAAAAAAGATGTCTGATAGTTTTTCGGTGGGATTTGCCAAGGAAGACGTCCAAAAAATGGATGAAAGCAAATGGATTCGAGCTGTTTGCGCAGGCATTCGCCGGTATGTATGAGCCTTTCGCCGATACAACTCAGTCTTCGCGAAAGGCACCGGACAGCCGGTCATGTCCGGAAAAATTTGCTACGGTCCGGCAGTTTTTTGAAGTCGTCGGTCCGGCCGACCGGCAGTTTTTTCGGCGTTTTGGGTACGAAAAATCTTGGTGCAAACGATATTTCTGTTATAATTGCACTGCAGCTCTGTTATATCGTGATCCGCTATATCGCGATATCCAATATATCGCGTTCTGTCCGTGGATCCCAAATTTGTGTACATTTACAATTGTGTATGTTCGTTCATTCTTCGTGGGTGGTAAAAAAGACCGAATGATTAAATCAACTTTGACAAATTCACGAAACGCACGCTTTTTTTCGTGTCGTATTACGGCTTTACCGGAGAAGGTTGTTTATTACATTGTGTATGCAGGGATTTCAGAGGCGATGTACAAGTTCATCAGCAGATACAAAATCAACAGTATGGAAATAAATGAAAGTTTTTTTTATATACAAAAAAATTTTGAATCCCCCTTTGTGACGAACAATAGGTCCGAAAAACACCAAACTGATACAGTACTTAAATAATTTCGTCCACTAGACAAACCGCAAATTCGCTACAATTAATGAAAGCTGCATAATAGACATTGAGCAGGAAACGTCAAAACAGTAAAAAAAAATTTGTTTTGACATTACCTGCTCATCGACATATCAAGCTGGTTTACGACAGATGACAACGACTAATATCGCCGAATATGACCGACCAACAGGGCTGTGGGTAAAACCCTGACCAGACCCAGACCAGACCCCGGAAACTAACGATATGGTACGGAAATCTTCGCTCGTTTCCGACATTACATTACGATAACAATAACGACATGACATTGTGTGCTAATAAGCGATTCGTGTTTTTTGGGGCTTTTTTTGAAGCTTTAAATTATTTCTTTATCTTAATTCTATTCACTGCCAGAAATATGAAATAAGAAATTTCAGAATTAACTGAAAACAGGCTGCTTTACAATCTCCATAATCATAATTGGCCCGACAAAACTCAGTGTATAATATACGAGAAAGCTCTGGTCAATATTCTGTTTATTGCAATTTTCGCCAAATACTTTCATCACTAGTTATGAAAAAATGATTTTAAAACAACTATCACACAAGAAAATAATTTTTAAACTATTTAAAGATAAGTCAGGATAATTATCATTTTACGAATCCTAAGTGCTAAGTGGTGAATTTGCACAGTAAATACACAATACCAACCTCAATGATCTTATTTTCTGTAATTTTCTATAATTTACATTTGTGAAAATTAAAGAATTTCATCACATTAAATTGCGTACCTTATTGATAATAAAATTAATACAATTCCAGAACTGAATGACAATAGGTCCACGGTATGTACCCGGATAATGGGAATCGCGGATAATGCTAGATTGTGAGAATAATTGTAGATCGCCAGATCGGGAAAACACCATGGAGAGGTTAGTTATTGTATGAATTTCATGTTATTGTGATCTAATACTTATATTTTGCGATAGATAACAATCAAGCGATGTCCTAGCCTTCCTCTCATACCCATACATTTGGAATCGGATTTCAGATAAAGTAAACAAAGGAAAATGATCACGCAACATTCCAGATTTCTACAAATAAACTACGTATTATGCCTTTTTAAGATAAATTTAAACATGCTTTTTGAAAACGACACTGATGTTATCAAAGCCCAAACATCGACAATCAATATGCCACCTAGCTTGAGCCAGTATTATGAGCATATTCCTTAACAAACATCTTTTTTCTGAGGCACCTGAAGCAAATGGGATAATGGGGATTCTCTCGGTTGATAATGGGAAATTCAAATATTCATGAAATGGATAATTGTGGAGTTTTAGTGTTTCTCCTAATTGAAATGTTCAGATAAAATTATTTTATTTAATTACTCTTGTATAAATTCTCTTTTTCGCTATCCACTGTGATCAATACAAAACATATGCATCTTTTCTTTGTATTTATGACGTTTTTGGTCGAAGCTTTAAAATCGAATTAAAACGTTACAATGACAATAGTATGTTTAATCGATTAAAGATTAAACACTTTAACCAGCAGAAATGACACCTGTTACGTCACACGTCACCACGTGACTTTGCCTATATAAACTCTTGTCTCCGCTGATTCCAGTCTTTTCGATTCTTAATCAACGGAAGGAGGTAGAGGAATTGCTACTTTACATAAAAAACTTTGTTTAATAACTTTCAAATGTCTATTTTTTCACTTCCTTTACGATGATAATTAATTTTAAATGATATTTTAAATGTTTTGAACTACTTACAGTAATTTTTACGCTTTTAAATCAGTTTTTATACTGAGCCACGTGGAAGCACATGGTGAGCTTATTGATATTTGAAAATACATATTTGCTCATTTACTTCATACTCATTTAAGATAATCATTTCATTCAAAGCAATTTCAATTTAACTTTTATATACATTATATAAAATGCATTTATAATTCAATGTTTTAAAAGAGAACTTATGTTGCTGACGTCATGACCGCGCGCAGCTGCCAAAGAGCTCGCGTAAACAGATCGATATTACTGTAGGGTCTATAAATTTACAGGTTATGAATTTCGAATTTTTGAGCGTTTTATAACGAACCTTAGTGTAAATCATATTTAAATAATCTCCCACCAGCATTTATCATATATTATTGGCGACCTGTCATACCTATAACTTTTTTCGGGGGCGTAGTAAGCCTCTACATGTATTCATGCAGATTTATTATTATGCTAAATCTACAGACGGTCAGGGGTCAGGGATCTTGCACACTCCCCGTGCACTAAAAATGTTTTTTTAAACAATGGAATTAGAACCTATCTGGTGCATTCCGGACATTCTTTGGTGATTCGTGTTGATTCAGCCGAGAATTCAGATATAAGCAGTTACACGCCTGTATATATATTCTATAATTTTAATCCTACGAAATTAGTTTTAACAATTTTCTCTAAATTTTTCTTTTATTCTATACCCGAGTAAACAATCCAAAGATGCCGAAGCACAAGCAAGTTGATTTGTCACGACAAGTACATTGAAAACGGACGGCTTCTCAAGGCGGCGATGACGGACAGATGGTCCAGGAGCAGGTGTGGTGGTCCATGAAACAAAGTGTGCAGGAGGTTGAAACAACACTTACTACATTCTCCGCACCAGGTGAAAATATTTTTTAAATACGACCTTTGGCCCACTTACTTTAGTCAAAATAATCAAAACATTTGCAAAATCTGTTGCCTAGGATAAACAACAATTGCAGGTTTTGAACGGTGAATCATTTCTTAAATGGAAAATACCTAGAAGTCTGAACTGACTTTTTAAATCGCATTTATATTGAGAAACATCCTTGTAACATCGTCAATATATAAAATAATCAGCCAATATAACGTTCGCTTTAAAACACCTCGGTTGTTGATTTTACGACTCGAAATTTAGACATAAAATGTAAACTCTTGCAAAGAAATGGAGGTTATAGCTGTTATACTTGCAACCTTTTAAAATGTTCAAGTTAGTCTGCTCACAAAATGTTTCCGATTTTAACATCCGAAGGTTCTATAGTGAACGACTTTGCAACCACGTCCATAGATGTCTTAATTTTTTTTACACTGCTTTATATTGTACGCTTTAGTTTCAGCAGTAAACGATATATTAAACCAAACCTCTGAATATATCCATTCTAGACAACATTTCCTCAAGTCCGCTGGGGCGTTATACTCTTTTTTTTTATATTCGAAAAAGTTTGTAAACTTATTCAATGATCTATACAGCAGGAGTCAGACTTGCACGATTTTGTTATTGTTAAATCGTCTGGTAATACCTACTTTCATTTAATGTCGAGTTTCGATCACATATGCCGAGATCTTGTCGATTCGTTTTGTAAGGAGAAATGGGTTGACCCTTCATTTACCTCACATATAAACAATAATAAGAAAAGCAATCATTTGGGTAACCTTGAGTTTAAAACTCAAAGAAAATAACATTAAAGCAACACTAGTCGGTGTTGGAGTTATGTGTGTTTTTATTTCTAAGACCATACCGGCAGGTCGTGCATATTTACGCTGAATCGATGATGCCATGTCATTAGCTAAGAAACTCCGTCATTTCATTAGAAATATCAAGAAAATAAGAGATGGCTTCCCTGTTTAAAATAAATAAAACATGTATATTAGCGACTAGACTGGTTACAAGATTTTATGTTTGAACTTTCAACTGATGCATCCGACAATTCTAATCTTTAGCGGTTTTTGAATGGCCATTATGCTATAATAGTGTCTTTAAGGGCGAAACTTATTTTAATAAGTGCTCGTGTGGTTTGAGAATCGCACCTTCGTTGAAACATGAAGTCCTCACAAACGTAAAACTCAATGCATTGAATGCGTAAATTTTAATCATCTTTCAATGTAATAGAGTTATTTAAATCAAAGTGCAAGCATATTCCTGGACAATTGAATACTATCTGCATCGCTGATTTTGTTAGTCCTTTTCATTGAGCAAAACTTTACCGCATTTGTGATCAACTTGGGTCTCGAACACCATTTTTACTCTAAATATCAATGTTATAACGGAATTTATTGCATCCTTCAAAGCTACATATTCACAATTCGCGGGAATACCTGAATATCTCAGATGCGGTTCATATTTATTGTATCCACCATATAATACTTCAAAATGACTGAACAGAAGCGAATTTCACAGAAATTTTGTCTAATCAGTGTCATTTATGATCTGTTAGTGAGAAAATTTTACTGCATTCGTAGCGCTATAGCAACTTTGGCTATAAATAAATCCACTCGTACGTTGACTTACAGGAAAATTATATTCCATTTACTTAATTAACGGGTCTTCTACAGTTTTACATGTAACAATTGAATTTGATTTTTGAACATATACGATATTTTCGTTATTGATGCGTTATTGCTTTAAATCAATATTTCCATTCAACTATTAGCGGTCATATTGCTGCTTTAAGTTACGTTAACATAGTTGACTATACCAGGTAACACAGAACAATCCTCGGCAAACTCATTTTCGTCCTTGAACAGTAATAAACACGTATGTCGCTGTTGTTTTTTTTCACTGCCGGTTTTTCGGTTTGTTTTTGTTTTTTCGTTTTAGCCCTACTACGGTTTAGTGATTTTCTTAATAAGAACACCAAACTTTTTGTATGTAATATATCATTAAGATTTTGTTATGAGAAGCAACATATTTGGGCTCTATTTTATGTCATCGAAAACTGAGCTAAGGGGTTATTGTACCCCATTTAGATGTTCGAATTGACCATTGAAATAGTCAGTATTTATGATCACGTGGACATATGCAAAATTAAATCAATTATCTGTCACGCAAGTGAAGTTGGTCATTTCAATTGAAGTCACTTGAAACTTTTCAATTTTTACATAGTTATGTCCGATGAATTATTGAAAACCAACTACGTTCAGGCGACTGGAACTCTTTGAATATTGTTCAATACTATATATGATTGATATTATTATCATAATGTGACTTTCTAAATTTTACTATTTCTGGCCATCCGAGCTCTTTGAAGGATGTGCCATGTTTTATATAATGAATTCTTATTATTATGACTGTGACTTTCAATAATTTTATTATTTCTGGCAATCCGAGCTCTTTGAAGGATGTGCCATGTTTTATATAATGAATTCTTATTATAAGGACTGTGACTTTCAATAATTTTAATATTTCTGGCAATCCGAGCTATTTGAAGGATGTGTCATGTTGTATATAATGAATTGTTTTTAAAATATGATTTTCTGAATACAGTTTAATAAATAGTATTACATGTACTATATGATACAGTTGGGCTATCTATCTATTGCTAAATTTCTATAGACCCTTTCTCCCATCAGCCCAACAATTCATTTGACGACCACCATTTTCAATTAAATTGAAAAAATATAATAAAAATAAGGATTTGTTTAACTATTCGGAAAAAGGGCTGCTGAGCTTAATGTGGAGGCAGGCAGTCCGTGTTTATTAAACAAGGGGTCGTCACTTTTCAAAATTATAATGTGATGTTATCAGTTGCCATATGCTGTAATGTGAAAGCCGGCAACATCTTTTGGCATTTAAATACAGATAGGTTCCGTTGCATGCTATTTTCTGGACATCCGAGCTATTTGAAGGATGTACCATTATGCTATTATCGCTGTTGACAGGATAAATAGTATTATAAACTTCTATTTAGCGGATTTGCTTCCGTTTATAAATACGTTTTGAGAAATGTGGAGACAGGCAGTCCGTGTTCATTAAACAAGGGGTCGTCACTTTCAAAATTATAATGTAATGTTATCAGTTGCCATATGCTGTAATGTGAAAGCCGGCAACATCTTTTGGCATTTAAATAAAAATAAGTTCCGCTGAATGCTATTTTCTGGACATCCGAGCTATTTGAAGGATGTACCATTATGCTATTATCGCTGTTGACAGGATAAATAGTATTATAAACTTCTATTTAGCGGATTTGTTTCCGTTATATGTTTGAAAAATTTACTTTATCTTTTTTGCACTCTTCACTTACAATTTAGTTATTAAATATACCAATTATCTAATTATGTCTACAAAGTCCAATCTAGAGATGATCATACGTGGTCTATAGAAGCGGATGGTCTTTGCTCCAAATACAATTATTCCTTTATTTATTGACGGATAAAAATTCGTATTTTAACACAGGAGGTCGTTATTTAGGGGTAGTTTGACTGTAATATTAAACCAGTGACTTATTGCACGATATTGTAAATGTTTATTGACTTTCAACCCTGTCGTCTGAAGATTTAATTATTTATTGTCGGGTAAGCGACCTTGTGGTTAGGCATAAAACACTAAATCTTTCATGGATGGCCAAAAACGTTTACCGAGTGGTTAGGGATGAAGCCTAATATAAGTTTTATTTGGTCGCAGCCTCTACCTAGAAGGTCTTGGCGGTATATTACGAACTATGTTATTGCAAACCAAATGTAAACAATATTAAACAGTTTCCTGCGAACTAACTGCAAAAACTGTTGTTTTAAAATTCTCGATATCAAGCAAGATACCCTTTATTTTTCATCAGTTCTTCCCTGGATACGAGATTATGGATGAAAACCACCCCGGTATATTTGGAGCAGTTTATAAATTCGTTGTACACTGCCGTACACGTTTTACTTCAACAGACATAGAATCTAAATACGACATTGTTTTGTCCCTGAATTTTAATAATTAATCCTGATGTATAAATATTAGTTGGCTATTTTACTGTCATTAGCTAAATAAACTTCTGCCGCAATGTTTTATTAACCGACAGCTTGAAACTTCTTATCAATTATTATATATTATATAATAACTATCAGGACGTAATGTTTGCATAAACTTGTCATGGGATTTGGGTCGTTTTATGATATTCCGCTTTGGCGGAAGGTTCGTTCGCTTACTCTCTCACCTTTTTGGCGATTTTTAATATCATAAAACTCTTGCGCTCATGGACGAAGCAAGAAATAACGTCAATTCATATTCAATAATTCTAATGGAAGTTTTACTCAGTTTGTATTGTTAAGCTATATATAAATATTATCTAAACCCAGCCATGACAATTTTATGCCAATCCTTAATAAAATAAAATATATATAAATCATTAGTTTTTAGTCATTCTTTGCTGGTTAATAGTATGTTTAATCGATTAAAGATTAAACACTTTAACCAGCAGAAATGACACCTGTTACGTCAGACGTCACCACGTGACTTTGCCTATATAAACTCTTGTCTCCGCAGATTTCAGTCTTTTCGATTCTTAATCAACGGAAGGAGGGAGAGGAATTGCTACTTTACATAAAAAACTTTGTTTAATAACTTCCCACCCAACCCTGCCCCCTTTTCTTGGTTGTGTAATATATTTCCAGGGTATTACACATCGTCGTGGCTGGAATTAGCTTGCATCTGCGATAGCTTGCAACCAGATTCCTGTAAACCATGTGATGGACAATCGCAAGAAGACTATCTGTAAACATCTATAACTGGCATCGGAACAGATGATGTTCGAACATGTGGGATCAAAGACTTTTTAAAGGGAGGTAACTCGTTGGCGAACTCCCAACATCGGCGTTAACATAATTTTTTTAAAGGGAGGTAACTCGTTGGCGAACTCCCAACATAGGTGATTACAAACTTTTACAACGGGAGGTAACTCGTTGGCGAACTCCCGACATCGGCAATAAACTTTTACAAAGGGAGGTAAATCGTTCGCAAACTCCCTAGTTAATCTTAACTTTCTTATTTTAGTATGCTAGCGATTTTTAATATCATAAAACACTTGCGCTCGTGGACGAAGCAAGAAATAACGTCAATTCATTTTCAATAATTCTAATGGAAGTTTTACTCAGTTTGGATTGTTAAGCTATATATAAATATTATCTAAACCCAGCCATGACAATTTTATGCCAATCCTTAATAAAATAAAATATATATAAATCATTTGTTTTCTGGACGAATGATGGGTCATAATATATTATTACTATGTAACTATTACTTGAGTATATTTACTTTAGTACAATTAGGCCGGCTGAAGGGGAGTTTAGGCCCGGCTTTAAATAGAGGTTTATAGCGAATGCTGAGAACAAGCTGGCCCGGCTTTATATATAGATCGTTGAGTAATGAACGGGAACCATGTTGTATGCACTTTAAGTTCAATGTCAAGCTATTTATAATTGAGTATATAAATATAAATATTGAATTGAATTATCTCCCCTTAACTATAAATATAAATATATATGCATGTATAAATTATATAAATAGATCGAGGAGTCGGTGTTTCCTTTTAATTATGCGAATTGAAAGTTTATTGTTGTAAGCAGTTATAGAAAGAGTGTTGTAAGAGACATTGTTCAGATAGTTATTCTTGGATGATATTAAAGTTTGTGTTCTGTTTACGAATATTGGCAATCCTATGACTTGATTTTCGGCGCGTGAATGTGACCTATATTATGATGGTTCTTTGTTTACAAATGTTTTTGATGTTGAAATTGATGGTTCTTGTGGGTTTCTGTTTTACAAGAAGGCGATTTCTTGTCTATAAAGTAAATAATTATTGTATAACCATTTTTTGTAGGTCTTTTTCTGTTGTTCAGAATAATTGTGACTCATCCCAATCCCCTCCCATCCCCCCCCCCCCCCCCCTGGTTTACGGGATCAAGATGCTGAATATAGAAAGTTAGTATAGATTTTTCATCCTGAAAGTACCAAAGGAATTGTGTTGTACGTGGTAGAACAATTTTGAAAGATACTGTTGAATTTAAATAGAGCAAATTCATTCAATGTGGTTAGTGCTATGAAAATACCTGCATGAACTCTTACACCCAACATCTAACCTCTTTTAAATGTCGTCCACATATAACACATCTGTGTTATACTTTTCTTGTTAGTCATTCTTTGCTGGTTAAATCGTATTGTACGGTGATCCGATGAGGCCATCGTATAAATTGCGCAACGCTGAGAAAAGCAAATCATTGTTTGACTATTCAAACTTTTATATTAAAATAAACACTATGCTGAATGAACTTACTGAGATCTCTTCAATATTGGAAAGGGGATGTTGTGAATATATTTGATTTTTAAACATAAAATCATATTATAAATATCATGCCTATTCCTGATATTCCTGATATTGGCTATCTGTTTTATATACTAGCTAACTCTGATGATGCAATTCAACTTAAACAGCACTTTGATTTTTAGTATCTTCTAACACAAATAACCGGGTAGGAGTATATTTTCATTTAAATACAAACATGTAAAGCGTTACTCAAATAAATTTCTCTCACACCAGATCACGACACGTACTTATTATACTAAAATTTCTACGAAATTCGCTCTTTTTCAGTCAATTATAAGCTTTACTTTTGCATATTGGCACAAAAAATATAAACCCCAAGTAAATCATGCTTCTTAATTGATACAGTTTTTTAACAGTAGGCCTAACTATCCAATTGGAAAAGGACGTCACTCTCAAAAGCGTTCTTATGTATAACGTTGGCTCCCCTTACGTGAATACGTATCTTAGACCATAATTGTTATAGCAATTAACTAATGTATTTATCACCCAAATATACAGATTCGCTTAACCCGGGTATTAAGAGGCTCTGGGTTAGATCTTAGTTGTTGCCTTCGGGACAGAAAGAAATTATGCTATTTCGAGAGATCATTGAGATAAATGGGTCATTTATCGTGTCACTAGAGCTGGTGGTATTGTTTCATAATGATAGCAGTTTGCGAAAAAGGATGGAACATGCAATAAAAGAATAGAATAAATAGTATTAATGTTGAAATAAGGGAAACTATACAATTATCCAGTCAAGAATTACCATTATCCATTCACTTTTTCTAGGCGAATCCCAATTATCCAATTTGCTTCAGGTGCCTCAGAAAAAAGATGTTAAGTAAGGAATATATTCATAATACTGGATCAAGCTGGGTGGCATTTTGATTGTCGATGTTTGGGCTTTGATAACATCAGTGTCGTTTTCAAAAATCATGTTTAAATTTCCTTTGTTTACTTTATCTTAAGGCCGATTCCAAATGCATGGGTATGAGAGGAAGGCTAGGACATCGCTTGATTGTTATCTATCGCAAAAGATAAGTATTAGATCACAATAACATGAAATTCATACAATAACTAACCTCTCCATTGTGTTTTCCCGATCTGGCGATCTACAATTATTCTCACAATCTAGCATTATCCGCGATTCTCATTATCCGGGTACATACCGTGAGGTCGTACATTTCCATATAATTTTGCCTTAATACCCTTTAGGGCAAATTTCAATTTGAAAAACAAATCATAAGCCATATTTAAGATATAAATGTGAAGTTTACACGCCGATTTCGGTTTGTGGCATACCTTGTTAAATGTAAGTTTGCACATCTGCGGTCATTTTTACAATTTCAAATCAAATCATCTTTATTAAAATGAACATTCATTATATAATCATTATATATGCGTACTAACATATATGTCACATACCGAAATCGGCTTGTAAACTACATATTTATATCCTAAATATAGCATGAATCTTTAATAACTGGATATAAATGTACAATGTTGAATATTTATTTTTAGTCAGTGTGATAATATCATGCAAGATCATTAGAAATTATAGATTTGTTAATACAACATTAATTTAAATATCTGAGTAAGATGCATAGGATATGAGCTATTGATTTGGTTCTTTTTTGGAACATGCGTGCGAATTCGGTAAGTATTTCGTTTAGAAATGAAACTTTTAAAACCAATATGTAATATACTCACGCTCATATAAGTTCAATGATGTGTAATACTATAAAATTATTAACTTTTAAGAGTAACATTGGATATTTGTTCAGTATAAACAGAATAAAAGAATCGTACTATGTCAAGGGAGTTAACCTGTTCTTGACTAACGAGAAGGTGCCTATTGTCGTTAATTCAAAGGGAGCTCACTTTTTACAAACTTGATATCGCCGTATAATATATTTAGACGAAACGCGCTTTGTGGATTTGCCAGCTCCCGCGTGCACGTCCAATCTGCATGAACCGCACCATAATAAGAATCATTCCTTAAATAACACCTCTTTTTACCGGACGTTCATTTGTGAAAAACTGATTGGGCTTTCAAAGATTTATTTTTAATTGAGAAGGGAATGTCATAAAGCGGTTTAATCGGGTGACCGGTATTTCATCCCTTTCGCGAAGACTGCACAACATGTATGTTGGAATATAAATTTCTGTAACATGTTTTCGCGACCTCTTGCACATGTTCTAATCGGTAAGTCGATAATCCTGACAGTTTTCCCGATAGTCGATATATCCTTCTCTGAGTCTCCATTGTAAGTCGATTAAGGGCTTACTACACTCGTCCCAATCATATTCATTGATAAAAAGAAAATTATGAAAATCTTAATAACGACAAAATGCAAATGAGTGTTACTAATGTATCTGTATTTTGCAAATGGTAAGACACATTAGAAAAGTAAATATGATAATTTAAGGGCTTGCCACACTCCTCCCAATTCTATTCATGGATAAAATAAAAATCATCAAATCTCAGTAATGGCAAAATGCCGTTCAATGAAACTTTGCACAAATGAATGTTGCTAATGTAACTTTATTTTGCATACAGAACGACACGTTAGAAAAGTAAAGAAACAATTCTAGACCTAAAAATTCCTTGAATTCTATTTGCATAAATTCACAAAAACTAAGGGATGTAGAACATAATTTTAAATTCCCTCGTGAGCGCAATGATACTGACAAGAAAATGTTGTGTACTTTGTAAAAAACTTTCAACTATTAAAAGCGAAATCAGTGATTGTCATCAGTTTACGCGACCAGGAAATTGAAGGTCAAATACACTTTTACTAATATCTCGTAAAGTTTACATATGTAAATCACGAGGGCACAATAAATTGTTGTCAGTATCATATTACTCATGTGGGCATTTAAAATGATGTTTTGTGTTCTTTAGTTTTTGTGAATTTATGTAAATAGAAGTTGAGGGAATTTTTTGATCTCGCTATTGTTCTTTACTTTTCTAATGTGTCTTACCATCTGTAAAATAAAGATACATTAATAACATACATTTGTGCAAAGTTTCAATTAACAGCAGTTTGCCGTTATTGAGATTTTGATAATTTTCTTTTTATCGATTAATAGAATTGGGAGGAGTGTGGCAGGCCCTTAATAATTTTCTTTTTTCAATGAACATGCTCCGGACCCAGTCAAACCCCCTTGGCTATTACGGACCGGTCAGACGAGAGCTGACCAAAGCATTTCTCGAGTTAGCGATGTGTTTGCTACCGAATTCCACGGAAAGTAAATGATTTCTGTGATTGTATGTGCTAATACATCTATCCCACGAAATATGAGCCGAAGTTTGTGACAATTGAGCAGTATTTTAAAAAGTTACAGGCTCAAAGCAGATAGATATGCATTTTTCAATAATGAAGATACCTACCTTGTTGTAATATATATATATATATATACAAGAAAACAAAATTCTTTAGAGCTTTTTTTCTTCAAGGGAGGGTTAATTGTAATTGGTAATTTTTATGCTACAAAATTGAATAGTGTACTCCACCGGAGAAGTTAGAATTTTTTATCAGTGTAATTAGAACATTTGTTTAAATAGGTGTACTTTAATAGCGTTAGAATGTTTTATAATAATTCTATGGAACACTGTTTACACTTTCATATTGGGCATTAAATGCAATGTGGTTTTGCAAAACAGAGGCCTGACCTAAATGGATGGTGAACAAATTAGTACACATAGATACGAAAGATTACAGTTGAGTATTTAATGTGTCGCAATTAAGTGTTTGTGCATGGAAAAGTTGCAACATAACAGAATAGATAGTCCTTTAACCCTTACTCTGGATATGTGCAAACTGTGTTGAACTTGATCAGCCATCATATCCTTGCTGTCCACCCATGATCTACACTGTTTGCTGTTACATGTATTTTATTTTTTCTGACCAAGAAGCGGCCAGTACAGATCAAGATTAGATGGTACAGATGTGCTTGCTGATCTAGATCTACACTGATTGCACATTTAAACATGTATATATTGGGTAAAGGATGATGTCATAATGAAAATGTGAATTTGAAGTTGTCCATTGTTATGAAAAGGCAATGCCACTTGGTATTAAAGTTATTTCTCAACTTGTCATGGATGAATTACATAACATTGTGATTGTTGTGTTTCTATTAAAATTATTGCTGTTGAGGGATGTTTTATTCATAGGATATTTTAGTCCTTTCCTGCATATATACACTTTTTAACTCGTGTGAACAGTGTAGATCCAGATCAGCTGCCACATCTGTGCCACTGATCTGGATATGCATTGTTTGCTCTTTGGTCAGAAATAACGTAATAAATCAAAAAGTACACGCTGCAGATTCTGATCAGACAACACAGCAAGGATGTGCTGGCTGATCTGGATCTACCCTGTGCTCTCACACAATTTAGGCATATATATATATATGGAGGTTAGGGTTAATATCATGGCTATTATCTCTGAACAGATTTATTAATCATTTGCAAAGTTTTGCTCAGACAGTATTCTCTGTGAAGACTGAAAAATTCTTGAACAGACACTGAATAATAGAAAAAACACCACCACTATGTACAACCCATTTACAGCAAAGTTTAGACTTAAAGATGAAAACTGCATTTTTAATTTTCACAAAACATCCAGAAATCCGGTTTACAGATTTCTTTTCCTGCTATACTTGTTTATACATATATTTGCTGTACTTTTTTGCTAACTTTACCCTTGAAGAATCAGCTGTTATCATATTTATTTTATCATGCTCTGAAACTGTTGGCAAAAAACGACAGGGACTTTTGATATGAACCTTGTTTTTCTAAAAAATGTATATGAGCTGACCCCTCTTAAATGATTATCATTATTTTAGGGTCTAAACTGGACATTCTCATAAGTTTTGTTTCAATTTGATAATTTTTGTTTTAATTTGATAGACCAGAATGATAAGTTCATCAAACCCAAATTTACTATTTTAGTACAAAATTCACAAACAGTTGATCCTCTGAGGCTGATGGATTATATCTGAATTATAGCTTATTATCTATATCATTTGATGTCTGTACTGTTTAAATGAAGTCACTTTAATAGTATCAATCGCAGTTCTGTTAAATTTTTATGCGACAATCGCAGTCATATACATTTTTCATGCATTAACAATGGCAGTGTCTGTGGTAGTCTAGATCATCTAGACGTTCTGTCATTGATCAGTGTCACAATGCTCTGACGAACGTCTAGAGACATCGCTATATAAAAAGTCTGACCGACATGTGGCGCTTTTGTATGGTAAACAAATCCAAAATCAATCGCGATTTCTAATGAAATTTGTTAACAGTGCTTTAACCGTATTTCTCCCACACTGGGCAAAGTAAAATTTAGGTGATATTATATCGAGCTACAAAATCAGGTATATGGTTTATAAACAAATGACGTTTAAGTACTTGCCTACCCCATTTTACATAAATGAATGCAAATATATGGCACGCCGTTGCTGCCTCTTCGTTATTATGGTTTTAGACTGTCACGTTGTATGGGTGGACGGGTGGTCCAGTGGTAACGCGTTGGTCTACCAATCTTGAGGTCGTGAGTTCGAATCCCGAACACGCCACTGGAAATTTCTGTATTTTACGTCTAGTGTTTCCCACCCAACTACACAGTGTCTAAGCGTACAGTTAACCGAAACGGAAGTTGCTGATCTGTACGCCGATGATCACATAGTTGCTTACAGAAAAACACGCGACATCGGCTTTTTATTTGTAAAATATATTCAAATTAAACGTTCTTTTTGCAGAAATTATTTTTATAATAAGTACAACGTTGATTAATAGTCTTACTGTGATCTTGAAGTCTTGAACTAACGGCTAGTTAAGTTGCAATCTGTAATCTTTTCACACTTGATCAGTACAAAATGGGGAAAAAGAGTGGAGAAAACTTGCATTTGTGACCTCATATTTTATAATGTATATATTGGAAAGGTATATATTTGACTTCCCGTGAAAGAAAAATCATTTCCAACGCTCACAAAATGCGTTGAACAGTGCTTGAACGAATTAGCACCGAGAAAATGGTCTTTCTGTGCAGCAACCGAAAGTGACAAGACTGTACGCAAAGTTGCAGTATTTCAATGTCAGACTGTACGAACAGTTGCGATCATAAGTGCATCATATACTGATCAACTGAAAAGCATCAATGAAGCAAGAACTTGTTAAATTTATCAATTAAAGGAATCAACCAAATCTAATGTATTATTAATCAAAAATAAAACCTTATGTGATCACATTTTAGAACTGGCAAGCACGTTTTGAGCTATATATTAATAGGTTTTTTACTCTGATCTACTGTTGAACCATATGAACGAATTGGTACAATTTGCAAATAAGATACCGATAATCGCTAGAAATCCTAAATCCCCTGATTGTGACATTAAATAAAACCTAGTACAAACTTGCTGAAATCCCTGCCGGTGTTGGCAAAAATATACATTATGCACAAATATTATCCAATATCATAGACTTTAACAATCTGGTCTTTGATAGGAAAATTCCATTAAGTGGTTTCAGATTGTGAAATCTACCACTTCGTGACTGAGTTAAGTTAGTCTACAATTACGTCTGCAACTGTTAAGAATTTCACGTTTGAGGTCGTTAAAATGTCGAGTTGGATTTCATTTTGGCCGACTTTCTTTGTTAGATTTCAGAGATTATGTTAATCTGATTGGAGCATTCTATGAAATCTTTAGAAACTATGGTTGAAGTACTAACGCGTATTTGTCCAGCTATATTATGGCTTCTACTGTTCGCACTTCAGAGAAGAAATGAAAACATTACAGCGGGCCTCTGCATATCTTACACGGTCTTACCACTGATATAGCTCGGTTGAACTATAGTCGTTTTTTTCACGCCTCCTTTCATAAAGAGCTAACAAAGGATTTAAAAACAAATCTGATTTTGAAACAGAAGCCAAGATCAGTTATTTGTTTATACAATTGTATTATTAAAAGAATGAGCAAATTTGGTGAAAAATATGAATTTTTCAGGTTCTCGTGCAAGAATTATTAAGGTTAACTAAAGCTAAAATGATAACCTGTCGATATAATCAGAAAACATTAACTGGAACCATAAATTATTAATGATCTGTTTGACAACTATGCGTACAGATGTTAGGCATCTGTTAACAACTTACGATCGCGTACAGTTGCAACTATGCGTACAGTCTTATCATTTACAGTGCCATAAAGAAAGTATCATTTCCTCGTTGCTAAGTCGTTTAAATTCAGGTCAACGAAGTACACAAGTTGAAAAAATGAATTTTCTCCCATACCAACACAAATATGGTCCAAAATCTATTTACACAAAGAAATTTGAGCCCAAAACGTCCCGTTTTGTTCAATGTTTTGCTCCTATTTTCACTGATCGTCTTGGGAACGATGATGGATTACAACAATAGTAACCCTTCCTTTAAGTCTATATGATCACAGGAGGACTAACAATTAACGTTTAACTTACCACAGAAATATTTTTTTCCAAATGCACATTAAACTTGGTTTATTTACCAATAAATAATTCGATGTCGCAGGGTTTTCTGTAAGCAACTATGTGATCATCGGCGTACAGATCAGCAACTTCCGTTTCGGTTAACTGTACGCTTAGACACTGTGACTAAGTACTGATTCACTTCCAGGAAGAAGAATTTCAGTGCGTGTATCGGTACTATACACCGGACACGTTAAAGAATCAGAGGGTCTCTTCGAAAAGAGCTATGGTAGAGCACCCGGATTCCCTGTATCTCTCTATAGTTATCTGCACCTGTCAGATGTTATTGTATATAGAGATAATTATATGTGTGTAAATACTCGGTGGTGGTGTTGGTATATACCTCGTGATATCATGAATGTGATGGTAGGGGTAACATATGTTGAATACAGCGATCTCCTATAATGGAGGTAAAAGAAAGTGTACATATACGAAGATGAGTGCTCCTATGAATAAAGGAGGAAATTACAAAATACATACATACATATGGTATGACAGTTGTCATTGCACGGTGATTGATAAAAAGAAGAATATCAAAATCTCTCTAACGGAAAAATTCAGTTCTTTCAAACTTTGCATGAATAAATCTTATTATGTATGTTTATTATTTATACGTTTAAAAAAGTTGGAGCAGTAAAAATATAGTTTGGCCTGAAAAATATCCCTACATTCTACAGCCAAACACAAAAAACAAAGCAACACTAAACATCAAATTAAATGCCTTCATTAGCTTACTTGAACACGCCTTTAGTCGCAATAATACAGTTAAAAAATGCGTGTCGCCGTAGGATATGTTTTTTCGATTTCCAGCTGACAGGGCGAAAGTCTAAAAAATAATGTTTACATGACAACAACGGCGTTCCATACTAATGTCCTAATTACAAGCCTCGTTTTGGAGTTTCTGGTTTTTTAACGAACAATGTCTTCAGACGTACTGATCGCCATCGCGAAATCAGAGCGTCAGAATGATTGAAACTATGTCTGTGGAGGAAAAATCAAGTATAATATGTAAACAATAACTAGGTAGTCACATGACACTCAAGTATTATTCTTTGGTGTTTACATTTTCTGGGGACTTTGAAAAATATTTTGTTACTCATTCACCCGTATAGTGCTGACCTGGCAATTCTTATCACACAGAAGATGAATGTGTCATCATTCATTGTTTTTATCCTGTGACAGTTAAGCTCAAGATGCTATTTTTGAGTTTTTCCATATTAAAATGTTTTAAAATCTTGCATAGCTTCTGTTTTTCATATGATATTCAGTGTGACAGCACATTGTCGAAGATACAAGAATATTTACTTCTCAACGCTTGACCCCGCGAGATATTGCTGTAAAAATTGGTTAACAGTGTAGATCCAAATTAGTCGGCAAAAATCAGTTTGTTGGCATTAGAATTCAAAAGGTTATTAGTGACAAGAAGGGAACCAGTTTAGATCAAGGTCATAAGTGCTGGATGATATGGATCTAAACTGTTCCCTCAGCAATACAATCCCTATGCAAGTATATATGGAGTAACCAGTTAATTTCTAAAA
Source organism: Corbicula japonica (assembly GCA_038501625.1). NCBI lineage: Eukaryota > Metazoa > Mollusca > Bivalvia > Venerida > Cyrenidae > Corbicula > Corbicula japonica. The sequence continues at coordinate 13,167,120 of JAZAYU010000002.1, read as the reverse complement.
CGAACAAGTCCTGCAATACCTAGTATTTTTATTTTAGCAGTTTGACAAAATGACCAAAGCTATAACAATGCCACAATTACACAATTATCAAAGCATGTAGCAGATACCGCAAATTTTAATGCTTTATCCCAAGTGTGTAATGGAACACGCTTGAATGCTGGGTAGCTACACCTTTGACTTAGTATGTCGTGCACACATGTATATATATAAGAAAAAATCACTTGCTTCAGGTCGGTTTTTTTCTTATTTCTCGGTAATTTCTCGACCGATTTTAAGAAAAAGGGCACTATACAGTTAAAAAGCAATTTCATAAACATTCAACCTCGATGATCTGTCATTTTCTGTAACATCCATGGACATTTCAAACAAAATTTGTCTGAATGTTTGAGAAAAGGGCAGAGTGATTTTGTGTGTGCACAACATTCTAAAAGTCACTGTATAGCCACCCTGCTTAAATGTAACAATAGGCAAGTTTCCTTCTATTGTTATTTGAATGCAGACTTAGTCAAAATGTGTTGTACTGGTTGCCATAGAATGGCAAGAGGCTGCAAATCCAAATAAACAGATTCTGTTTGTATTGGGATATGGAAACTGCTACACTAAAGTTTACAGTTTCATTACACCCAAGGCCAACATGATAAGTACAGATTTTCCTCTATCTTCCTGGGACACTATCCAATGCAAGTTGTTGGGAAATAATAATAAAACTAGGTCATGATGCATGTATTATTTATTATGATATTACAATTCCAATGTTAGACAGTTATTAGAAACAAAACTACAAGTTTCTTTAGAATGTGAGACTTGAGAATGTGGTAGACTTAACAATATGGCAGACAAATATGAAATCCAGGAACGAAACCTGTATTTATGAATGATGTTCAACATTAAAAATTTCTAAGGCTTAAAAAATCACTTCTATGGGTGGACCAGCATTGAAGGAAAAAACTTCTAATGGGGGGGGGGGGGGGGGGGGGCTGTTTTCCATTAAATTTGCTTCTAATGGGGGTGGTCTAATTTGAAAGTGCCTTCCTGGGGTTGGACATATGTTTAAATGGAATATCCCTAAGAAAAAAAACCTGTGATCACTACATTTAGTGAATCATGAAACGATACCTGACTGATGTCAAATAGTTGCCTAATATTTATATTGTTCTACATCAATATTGATATGTTACATTAAAGCTTTTAAATTCGACAAGACCAAAAAAGTATGTGTCTGGTTCTGGTGACTTCTTTATTTGTTCTATTGTTTATAATTATAAAAGGAGAAATATTGTAAAAACAGGTTACAGATTCCAACGTTTATAAACCAAACGAAATACATATACAAGGAAAATATGTCCGGTTTTTAAAAATGTCCGTGAAAAAAAAGAGGAAAAAATGAATAAGGAAAACCTTCAAAGTGTATGTAAATTTTTCTAAGACGTAACGTTTAGCACTTTCCTGAAAAGGGCAGATAAAAGGACGTTTTTGATATCACATTTATTGCAGAAAGGAAAAAAAACATAGTATTAAAGCACGATCTTGAGGAAAAGCAACTGCCATTTGATATTTCATCCATTAAACTATACGCACGACACAGTTTATGACCTTGATCAAAATGAATGTGCAATGGAGTTTTACATATATTCAGGAATTATTTATATTCTTAAATGTTTTATGACAGTTGTATTTATAAATGTTTTCATACATCTTATTGCTCAATTTTGAAAAGTTATTTCAAGAAAAAGTTCATTATTGTACCGAATAATGTGTTGGTAAACTTATTGTTAGTTTTAAGGATCTAAGACAGGTACATGTAGAACTTTACTGAAACGACTAGAAAATCATCTGAAAAGGTCTTAAAAGGAACAGAATAAAACATTAAGAAGCACAATGCATGTAGACTTAATAGGGAAGCAAAAAAAGGTTTGAAATGCTCTCAGAAGTGAATGTTGTGATTTACACCATATTAATCTACTTGTTCGTAATGCAACAGACTAAATAAAAATTTATAATAATGCGTTTCATGTAAGATATTATTCTAAAATATTTTTAAAAGTGAACTTGCCTTTTGAATTGCCTAGTCGCGTAATTATTTGCCAAAAGTTGAGTTTTGTCTAACTAATGGTTTTTTGTTCCCTCTTATTTCAATGGTACTTATACCGTTTACGCCATAGACATTTGCTTTTTTGCCGAAAACAATCGATGGCTTTTTGGCGTACAATAAATATTGGATATCATTTGCATTTAATCAATCTGTTTGGGTGGTTCAGAACCAGTACTGAACACTGATCATTTTGTTTTGTTTTTCAGATATAGTTGACCAACTCCTTTTAAAGGATGAAGGCAGGGCCAAAAAAAATGAGGAATTGAGAAGTGTAAGTTTGGACTGCAAACCTTTAAAGAAAACCGAGAAACGGTTATAGAAGATTTAAGAAGTGTAAGTTTGGAAATCATTTGCTTTAAATCAATCTGCCTAGGTGATTCGGAACCAGTACTGAATACTGATCTTTTTTTTTTGTTTTTTTTTTCAGATATAGTAGACAGACTTCTGTCTTACGATGAAGCACGAAATCAGGCTGTGGAAAAATTACAGAGTGTAAGTTTGGTAATTTGCCTTTGTTGTAAGCTTAGCAAGAAAGTGAATATTAAAATTCTTAGATACACTTTTAATGGAACTTAGGGGGAAATCTATTTCATATTCAGCTTTTAAAAAGAGAAACAATGATAAAAAAGAACAATCAATTTTGGAAAATATCAAACAAATCGAAACACAATTGAATGAAAATAATTTAGAAGAATAACATCCACTTAGAAATGAAATAAACGACTTACAACAATAGAAACTTGAAGGCCACATGATAAGGGCAAGAATTCAAAAAATTACAGATGACGAAACAGCTAGTAATTTTTGAAATCTATAAAAAAAATCTCATCTAACAAAAACTATTTCGAAACTGCAGACTGATGATGAATTAATAACAGATCAACATAAAATTCTCAAAGAATGTGAAAAGTTTTACTCATCCCTTTTTCAAGAAAAAAAAAAGTTTTTCATCAGACACATTTAATGATTTTGTAAGTGGTTTAACAGCCCCAAAACTGTCAGATGATATCTCAAATATACTGGAAGGTCATATCACAGTATCTGAGGCAAATCAAGTTCTATTTAATATGAAAAATAATAAAAGCCCTGGTACATCTGGTTTCAGTGCAGAATTTTTAAAAATATTTTGGTGTAAATTAGGTGTTTTATTGTAAGAGCTCTAAATCATCCATATTCTTCAGGACGTTTATCACCAACTCAGTCTCAGAGTGTAATCACATGTATTCCAAAAGAAAACAAGATTATTTTTGAAGAATTGGAGACCCATTACCTTACTAAATACAGTTTATAAAATAGGCTCAGATAGTATATCAAACAGAATAAAAAGTGTGCTGGACTCCTTGATTAGTAAAGAACAAACTGCTTTTTATACCAAATAGATATATGGGTGAAAACACAAGACTAATTTATGATATAATGCAATATACTGAAGAACATTACATACCTGACCTACTTCTATTGATTTTGAAAAAGCATTTGACCCCTCGGGTTCTCATTTTTGTTTTTTGTTAGTGGCGTCCTTTTTGAAACTGATTATTTTATTAACCATGCTCTCTCCCCCTCTCTTCTTCTTGACTGTGTGGGGAGGCTGTTGTTTTCTGAATGTGGCAATTCCTGATATGCATATTTCACCTTTTTATCCTGGGACTTTATAAAAATACTTTATCGTTTTTCAATTTTGGTCCTTCAATACAAAAATGGTTTACAGTCTTTTACCAAGATGCCAAATCAGCAGTTATTCAATGTGGTTATCTTTCAGTTGAAAGAAAACCGAAATAGTACTATTGAAAAATGGAAAAGTGTATGTTTGGTAATTTGCCTTTGTTGTAAGCTTAGCAAGAAAGTAAATATTAAAATTCCAAAGAGCAAACAATCGATCACTTAGGCGTACAATAAATATTGGATATCATTTGCATGAAATCAAGCTGCCTGGGCGATTCGGAACTAGTACTGAATACTGATCATTTTGTTTTGTTTTTCGAACTTTTAACGACGGAAGACAGAAAAAAGCAAAACATTGAAAGATTAAAGAGTGCGAGTTTGATAATTTGCCTTCGTTGTAAGCTTAGACAGAAATTGAATATTAAAATATCAAAGAGCAATCATTGTTTAAGTTAAATCCCTACCAATTTGAATGTCAAATACATTTCATGTGCAACAATTGGCTGTCATAATTTACTTTGGGTTTCCTTTTGTCTCATTGGATGAGAAACAAACGTTCGCTTATAGTTATTTCCGTTTTCCCCCAAAGGGTTTTGATTGCCCTTTCTGTAATTAAACATAGTAGCTTTAACCCATGCTTCCTTTTTGTGCTTTGTTGTGAGGTTGTGTCATTTCTGGTATGCCTACTTATTTTCACATTGCTTTAGATATCGGAACCGTTTACAAAAATCCACCTGATGGCCAGTACGTTGTCAGTATGGTTTATTTTGATTCAAAACTGAAATAACTTTTCCAAAAAGCCTTAAAATAGTTGAATGTGGAGTAAATTATAATGCGCACAGTCACTGAGTAACCAGAATTTCAAATTGTATATGTTTTCCTTTTCGAATTAACATATGCAACGAAAACTTAGTACTTACTGGTTATCACTAAGCGGTTTTCTAATATCAGGGTCTTGATGTTAAGCAATTGTATTTTACAGTAGTAGTTATAAGGCAGTCTGTTAAACATATTCATTCTCTATTTATACTGAATAAGGAAATTTGTTAGTAAACTTGTTTATTTTTATTTTTTTAGACATTAGAACAGATCAATGCAGATATAGAGGAAACAAAAGACCATCTAAAAAGTCTAAAAGACTTAAGAAGAAGAGCAAGTAAGATAATTGTATTTTTCTTCTTGATTTTAATGCAATTTTTTGATGCAAGAAGGATAATACTCCTATACTTAATCAGAAACAACACTGTACTAAGACGTGTCCCGTTTTAATTAAATTTACAGTAGTAGTTATAAGGCAATCTGTTAAGACAGTTATTCTCTATTTATACTGAATAAGGAAATGTGTTGGTAAACTTGTTTATTTTTAATTTTCTTTAGACAATCGAAGGCTTCGAAGAAGCCATCAAAAACTTAAAAGACAGCATCAAGAAATTAAAAGATGTGAGGCGTGCAGCAAGTGAGGTCATTGTATTTTTCTTGTTGATTTTTAGTGCAATCATTTAATGCAAGATGGAGAATACTCCTAAACCCAATCAGAAACAACACTGTACTAAGACGTGTCCCGTTTTAATTAAATTTACAGTAGTTATAAGGCAATCTGTTAGACATATTCATTCTCTATTTATACTGAATAAGAAAATTTGTTAGTAAACTTGTTTATTTTCATTTCTTTAGACAATCGAACAGGTCGATGAAGACAGCCTAAAGCAGTTAAAAGACATAAGACGAAGAGCAAGTAGGAAAATTGTATTTTTTGTTGTTGATTTTATTGCAATCATTTTATGCAAGATGGAGAATACTCCTAAACCTAATCTGAAACAACACTGCACCAAGACGTGTCCCTTTTAATTAAATTTACAGTAGTAATTATAAGGCAATCTGTTAGACATATTCATTCTCTATACTGAATAACGAAATGTGATGGTAAACTTATTTAATTTTACTTTTTTTGGTAGTTATAAGGCAATCTGTTATACATATTCAATCTCTATTTATACTGAATAATGAAATGCGTGAGTAAACTTGTTTAGTTTAAATTTTCTTTAGACCTTCGAGGATATTGAACAGTTGATCAGAGATTTCAAAGAATACGGATATATTTGTTTCGTTTTTCAGCAGTCATCGAACAACCGATAAAAAAGAAAAAGAAAAACGGGAAAACATCAACAGATTGAAGAGGATAAGTTTGGTAATTCATTTGCCTTTGTTGTAATCTTAGCAAGAAAATTCATATTAAAATTCCAAATAGCAAACAATCGATGGCTCTCTGATCGTTTTCTAGATTTTAAATATATAGGTATGTATAAACTGATTTATTATGTGGAGATATATCTGTTAAATATAAAGTGGATGCTCCACCGCCGCCGAAAAGGGCGAGGACGAAGAAAATTTTAGAAAGTACGTAAGTTCAAACATTATCGTAATGAGAAAAAAGCACGTGATGAAAACAACATGTCACGGATAGGCCGAGGGGGATACTCCCCCCGAACACAAAACTACGAAAATTTTAACTATTTACAAAAGAACAAATAAAAAGAATATTTATAAATGAGAAAAATATTCAAATGATGATGTCCTTTTACACAGATGTATTAATAGATTTACAATAAATTAGTGTCCACAGTGTTCACCAAATGATTCACTATATCCGACACCACAATACCCGTAGTTGGAAAGATGTATATCAACTTGGGGTTCACAAAACCCACAAATGGAAAGATGCATAACAACACAGCAGGGGCACTTTGCTGTCCTTGTATCAGGGGTAAACAACCCCAAAGAGATATGTGTAATAACCACTTCCCTGACACTGTTGTCTGTCCCTCAGGAAGTTCTCAATTATCTGTAAATCCCTCTTGCTTTTGCTTCTTGCGCTGCCGCAAGTGGTACCTTCCGCCTTATGCTGGACAGGCCCTAGCTCCGTTGGGAATGCAGTAAAGTTTGCCAACCGGCAATAACGTAACGTGACGTGACTACCCCAGCCAATGCTTCGCCCAGTAGAGCTCCAAGGGTAAATCAACTGGCAACTCCTGCCCAACGTATTAAGCGGCTGCAAATGGCAACACATATGCAATACAAGTGTCCCCAAACTATCTAATATCTTATATGTAAAAAGAATCATTAAATCAAAACCCTGAATACATTATGAAATAATAAAATATCTAATAGACATTGCAACTTGACATGTAGAACATAATATTAATCAGTTAATAATAGCTTAACATTGATTACCATTTGCCCTAAAACAAATACATAAATTATAAAATGACTGACCTCTGGTTATACTGAAAACAGTTTACTATGATTAGGTTTTGTTTATTAAATTGAAATTTAATTCCGCAAAACAAAACAAGAGGGCCATGATGGCCCTAAATCGCTCACACGAGTACAAAAGCACTCTCAGTTTTTAATTGAGAATGGAAAGGTTCACAATGGTGGATGTAAAGTCATTAAAATTGTATTATTTGAGGCCAATATTGACCCCAGGGCCAACATTTAAACAATGTTGGTAAAGGGTCTTTTCACAATACTCAACACCAAATATCTAAGGTCTAGTCCTATTAGTTTTGGAGAAAAATGGTTTTTCATGTTTTCCTATATAAATCACTGTAAACTAAGAGAACCCTGGGGCGTGGCCAATTTTGGCCCAGGGGACATAATTTAAACAAACTTGGTAGACATCCACTAGACAATGCTACATACCAAATCAGCTTTAGGCATTGAGGTTTCCAGTAGGAAGATTTTTAAAGTTTGCCTTTTTCACATATTAAGGGCCCCCTGGGCGGGACAATTTTGACCCCGGGCCAACTTTTAAACAAAGTTTATAAAGGGTCTCTACACAATATTCAGCACCAAATATCTAAGATCTCGTTCTATTTGTTTCGGAGAAAAATGATTTTTCATGTTTTTTCTATAATATAACTAGATGTAAACCAAGAGAACCCTAGGGCGTGGGCTATTTTGGCCCATGGGACATATTTTGAACACATTTAGTAGACATCCATTAGACAATGCTACTTAAAAAATATATAAGCTGTACGCATTGTGGTTTGTGAGAAGAAGATTTTTTTAAAGATTTCCTATATAAGTCTATGTAAAATGAAGTAACCCCTGGGGTGAGGCCAATTTTGACCCCAGGGAAATGATTTGAACAGTCTTTGTAGAGTTCCACTAGAGGGTGTTAAATGCCAAATATCTTAGCCCTAGGCCTTGTGGTTTCAGACAAGAAGATTTTTAAAGTTTTTCCTTTAGGTTGCCATGGACACCGGAGTTCTGCATGGAATTGATTTCTTTAAACAACTTTAAAAGAGCTTCATGCAAGGAACATTCGTGGCAAGTTTCATCAACTTTTGCCCAGGGGTTAAAGAGATGTTGTTTAAAGCAAAAGTTGACGCCGCACGACGCATGACGGACAAAGGGCGATCTTAAAAGCTCACCATGAGTACAAGTGATCAAATGAGCTAAAATATCTCCCCATACTTCAAAAAAATAAATCAACCTGCCAGCCTGCATATCCACAATGTTTGCTTCTCCGTCAAAAATAACCTTATGAATTAAAAAGCGCCTTATGTAGATCCTGATCAGACTGCACTAATGTGAAGGTTGATCAGGATCTCTACTGGTAGCACATGGGATAAACACAGCATCCGTGGAGTAAAAAGTTAAACATTTTACAGCTTAAAGATTCTTTCATTGAAATGTTTTAACAAAAGCTTTTAACGCCTCTTTACACCTAAATCCACAATCAAGGAATTCTTATAGAGATCTCACCTTCTCTGCCCTTTTGTTCCCTTTCTATGGATTGTCAAATTTGTAATAAATAATTTTGTAATACAACTTTCCGTCTTTCATCCTTCATTGAGAACTGTTTATCTTCTGCCTATAACAGATAGGTAAAGCAAAGTGATTGGCTTAGGTTTTAAGAAAGGGAGAAGTTTTTCCAAATTAACCCTTTCCTCCATAGGCGCCTTTTTTGCATGGGCGAACAGTTTAGATCCAGAACAGCCGGCCATCTGATCAGGATCTAAACTATTCGCTTTGATTTGTTAGGGTATTTTTGACCAAAATACGACCAGTGCCGGCTGATTTGGATCACACTTGTCGCACATGCGTAAAAAAGGCGTATGAAAGGGTTAAGGGAGAAGTCAACTAGGATTTTAGCTTTCTGTGAATACATATAAGGAAAAACTTCTACTTTGGCTGAGCAGACGGAGAAGTTATGGACATTCTGAGACTATTTCTTCCAAGTCTCCCTCTAAGCCATTCCCTGTTGCAGTTTAACTTGTTAAATGCAATTAATGAACATGTATTGACCTTGACTAGTGATATCTAAGGGCCTACACAGATATAATACTTGAGTTACTGTCTAATAATGAGGCCAATATCGGAATCGAAAGGCACCAGTATTTCAGTGGTAGACACCTGCTTTAGTATCAAGGGGTCCAAGGTTTGAGCCCAAAATGCCTGCTAATTGCCTTGAGCAAGAAATGAAACTTTCATTGTTTCTCTCCACCCTGGTGTATAAATGAGTACCTGTGAGGAATTTAGGCTAATGTTCTGTGGCTGCTTTCAGAGCCAACTGTTTATGGATGACATATCCAATTATCAGGGGTAAAATGCGAGTCGGATGAATAGGATTAATATGTTCTGTAATATATCAGACTATAAACCCATACATTTACCTTTTTACCTTTTATGGACCTGAATAACGACATATTCAAAGAGGCCTAAGGATGGGGTGAATATATCTCAGATTCTGTTGACAGATGTGCGCATTTACCAATACTGTTGTATTATTATATTTCAGAGGGTTTAATTTTTGCATATTTTTTGCTGGGAGATTTCGCAGACTCAAACCATCCAATGTCAGGTATAATGACAATAAAAAAAACTGCAAAATGCCACTAAAAATAATTTTTGTACACTTTTCAGTCATCACCTATTTTGGAATAAACTTGCTCCTTATTTTTTCATAAATAACAAGATGATTTTTGTATATATTTTGACTAAAATTAATATAGTTTATTGATAAATGCGCAAGAACAAATGTCACTTGATAAACATTTTTATGTCATTTTATTTAAGAACAAAATTGCATGGGATATATATGATATATTATACGATAGATTGAGCAATACATCTTAAAAAATAAATGACTAAATTAAGTTTCCGAAATTTAACCTGTTAAACATTGGTGAATAACCAAAGGTGAATCATAAACTCACGTAGCAGTCGATGAGTATTTGTTCTGGAGTATACTGGGCTGAAACACGTTGCTTAGCAACATTTCTAATATCTTCTGCAATATCGACAGACAAAACACACTTGTGCAGTTTTTCACAACTCTGAAAGAAAAATATGTAGGATATATCTTCTAAAGACAAATTTTTAAATAATTCAGCTTATTAAAATACATCAGGTATTAGGTATTTCTTTAGGGAATAATTAAAAATGGAATAGCAGGCATTAGCACTAACTAAATGTCCGAGACCAAGCCCAGTCTCCAATAAGAAGCAGCAGATTGGTTGAAATAAAGCTAGGTTTCCTAAGTGTTCAATCAAACAGACCTCTGCCGAATGTTATAAACCCCAGAATGGAGACCAGTCTTCAATCTCCAGCATTTGTCTCAGTTACAGGCAATCTGGTCTGAAAGTTATAAAGCTGAGATTGGAAACCAGTCTCAAATCTCAAGCATCTGATTGGCTGAAATGGCAACTGGTCGCCATTTCAGCCAATCAGATGCTTGAGATTTGAGACTGGTTTTCATGCTCAGTTTATTAACCTTGGGACCAGATCCTTGAAATTTGAGACTGGTCTCCATTCTCAGTTTTATAATCTTGTGCCCTGATCTCCGTTTTATAATCTAAGGTAACTCCCTTCAAATGTTTTTCATTTTGGCTGGGATTTAAATGGAGTAGAGAGTTAATTTTAAGGTTTTGAATTTGCACATTGGTTTGATTATAAGTATCATTTACGTGTGTTGGGTAAAGATCGCGTGATCCCGCCCGAGTGAAACATGCACAAGGGCGGTAACGAGGCTCTGCCGAGTTACCGCCTAAGTGCATATTTCACGAGGGCTGGATCACGCGATCTTAACCCAACATAAGTGAATAATACTTTTTCTTGCATACCGTATTTATTTTGCGCAATGTGGAATATTTTCCTGTAAATTTTTCTTTGCACTACTCTTTTATAGTAGCGGAGTGATATACGCGACATCCATCGTTCATTCATAAATGCGTCAGACGTCGTGACGTCATATAAGGCGCGTGACTCATTCTACATAGGGAGGGGGTGTAGAATCAAAATTTCCGGATGACCTGATCTGGTAGGCAAGAACATGAAATATTAACCCTTTATTACATGAATAACCAGTATTTTGTTCATAACCAGTATTGACTTGCAGTCTGATCTGGATCAACTTTGTTCCCTTTTTGGTCGAAAATAAGCAGATGAGTTTTACAGTGTAAACCCTGATCAGTGTCCAAGGTTATAAAACTGAGCATGGAAACCAGTCGCAAATCTAAAGCATCTGATTGGCTGAAATGGCGACCAGATGCTTGAGATTTGAGACTGGTTTCCATGCTCAGTTTTATAACCTTCAGCCCAGATAGCACATATGTGAATATACAGTGGCCAAACATTTGATACAATTCGTATCCAATGAGTAAAAGATTAAAATTACACAACTATTAGGGTTGGGTGCAAGCTTTCAGAAAAATGGTTCGTTTAGGGTAGTTACATGATAATTTCTAAAATTCTGCCAACAATCGCCATGAAAATTTACTATTTATGCAAAAAAGGGGGTCTTAATTTAGTGTAAGGTTACCTGTGTTAATTTTGGAGCTATCACTGAAATATGACTGTTGTACTGATTGAGAAAATTATTCAACTTGGCTATCCTCTGTTCCTCCAGTACCTGTAACTGTGCATTGGCCTGAAAAACACAATAAATATTGTTACTTATTTCACCCCTTCCTCCCTCTTGAACTACAGTTCTCTTTTTGATTTATGGAAACAATAACCCTTCAAACAAGAGACTGTCGAAGACGGGAGATGCTCCCCAAATGAGTACTTTGTCACAAACACTGTTAGTTGTATAACTATTGAGATGAATATTGAAAACAGAGTAGTGAGATAAATTCAGAAAATTTTAAAATCCAACTTTATATCACAAAGTTATGGGCCGGACATTAATTTTGCTGCAAGGTCATGCTGTGACCTTGACCTTCAAGGAAGCAACCCAAATGTTAAGGGACATGTCGCCTCAATATGGTGATCATTTCTGTGAAATTATTTTTTAATCCAACCATAAATAACATGTTATAGACTGGACACAGTTTTGCTGCTAGGTCATGCTTTTACCTTTAATGTAGCAACCAAAATTTTGCATGCTACATGTTGTCTCATTATGGTGATCATTTCTGTGAAATAATTTTAAAAATCCGACTTCAAATAAAAAAGTCATGGGCCGGACAAGATTTTGCTGCAAGGTCATGCTGTGACCTTGACCTTTAAGGTAGCGACCCACATGTTGCACGGGACATGTCGTCTCATTGTGGTGATCCTTTCTGTGAAATAATTTTAAAATCCGACTTCAAATAAAGAAGTTATGGGCTGGAGATGACTTTGCTGCAAGGTCATGCTGTGAAGTTGACCTTCAAGGTAGCAACCCAAATGTTGCACGCGACACATCGCCTCATTATGGTGATTATTTCTGTGAAATAGTTTTAAAATCTGTCTTCAAATAAAAAAGTTATGGGCTGGACACGATTTTGCTGCAAGGTCATGCTGTGATCTTGACCTTCAAGGTAGCGACACAAATGTTGCTCGCGACACGTCGTCTCAATATGGTGATCATTTTTGCGAAATAGTTTTAAAATCTGACTTCAAATAAAGAAGTTATGGACCGAAGATGACTGCTGCAAGGTCATGCTGTGACCTTGATCTTCAAGGTAGCGACCCAAATGTTGCACGAGACGCATCGTCTCATTATGGTGATCATTTCTGTGAAATAATTTTCAACTCCGACTTCAAATAACAAAGTTATGGGCCGAACACGAATGCGGGAGGTACTGGCGGACGGACGGACGGACAGACTGACTGACGGACGGACAACCCGGCGACTATATGCTCCTCTGAATTTCTTCGGTGAGCATAATAAATCAAAGGTGTCAAAAATTTACCACAAAATGTTGCTTACTCGAAATTTCAAGAGTCAAAGGGTCATCTCCTGGGTCACATGGAATCCCATGTCTGTTATATAATGTTACATGAACTAATCACCTTATTGACAGCAAAGTCCACCTGCTGCCTGGCAACCTCGGCCTTTTCACAACACTCACAATATTGTTTGTCAGCTTTCCGTAACGCATCCTGAACTTGACGCTGTTTTTTCTCCGTCTGAAATATTATCAACATTCACACTTACTGCACTACCTCTGGATATTCATTTTGACCAGTATAAAATATTTAATTCTCATTTAATTTCACATTTTGTAAAAAGAAGGTGTTCAAGTGTTTGCATTTATGTCTCAAATTAACCCATCTCTCAGTGTTTTTTGCACCATATTGAAATGGGGCCTGTGGCCTTATGGACTGGGAAAAGAGAAGTTTCTTTTAATACATAATTTGGGAAATCATTCTTTTAAAAATATTCTACAAGCTTTGTGGTGTCCAGGTAATGTAGGCCTGTATTATTGAGAATTGCATGTGTTTCAAATTAAATATGCGGCTTTTGCATATGGTTGTGACTTTAAATATCTCAGAGATGAAAGTTTGCAAAGAAGGCATAAATTCATACTGATTTATTATTCTTATAAAACTCGATGGTATAATTACCATAGGTTTTAATTTCTCTTGAGTGAAATATACAAAAATACACCTCATGTGAAACATAGTAATACCAAAGTAGAATGCACAAGTTGGATTATACCTTATTAATATCTTTCTCTGTCTTGCCTTTCGCCTTGGATTCCTCGGCTTTTTTATGGGATTTGGCGCAATCATATGCTGACTTTTTTGCCTGCAAAATCAAAGACAAGGTTATTAATTTGGAAACTGCATTAAAACCAGGTTTTTAAATTTCAGTTTGTTTCTATGATATTTTATCAGGGCATTAACAGAGTACAGAGAAGATGGAAATATGCACACAGGGCTAGCCCAGCCACCCTATTGTTTCGTGTGAAGAGTTTTAGAAAAGTGTCCCCTTGGCCTTAATTTTGAAAAACCTCATACAGGACCTGTAGACAAAGGTTCATACAAAATATATGTCCTATTACCCATAAAGTTCAAGAATAAATTTGTTTAACTTCACTTTTTAATTGTGACAATGACCATGACTACAGTTAGACCAAAAACATTCCACAAGAAAGGTATCTACAAACAAAGTGGTGAAGATAGCTCAAACTAGTCTCTAATTATTGTCCAGACGATGAATTTCTATTTTTAGTAATAGTAACCTTGACCTCAGTGATCCTAACAAACTTGTAGATTTATTAATTTTTTGTTTTGACAAAAAAGCGAACAGTGTAGATTCAGAAATTCAATGTATAGATAACAGTGAATCCATACAAATGCTGTGACAGCGCCCGGCTAACCATGCAAGTGACATATACAGAACATACTCAAAAAAAGAGTAGTCACTTCCTCTCTTTTTCACTGCGTGGGGAGGCTGTGTTTTGTGAGTGTGGCGATTCCTGATATGCATATATCACTCTTTTACAGTCGCCCACAATGATCGACATTCTGCATGGTTTAAAATAGCATATAAATGGATTTTATTTAACATGTTTAAAGTGATAACTACACTGAATGATTTGGATCTACAGTGGTCGGTGTGAGGTATAAGCCTTATAAGCCGTAGAGTAGAGGGTTAACTTAAACCGTTACCGATGTCATGCAGTGATTGTTACGTATATCTGGGCTATTCGATCAACCTTGTTTGGGGTTGTCCCGGTTTGCTCAGTTGGTTATGTCGCAGGAATTGCAGGGCTAGGGGCTGTCGCCGTGACGGTGCGGGTCGGCTGCCAGCTAGAGACAATATCATTTATAATTTACAGTAGCGCTATTTGTGCAGTGTAGCAATCGTAAAGTCTCCCCGTATATTTAGTTAGTACTGTTATCAGTAAAAATAACTCGTTACCGATGTCATGCTTGTTATGTATATCAGGGCTATCCGATCAACCTTTTTTGGGGTTGTCCAGGTTAACTCTGTTGGGAATTGCAGGGCTAGGCGCTGTTGCCGTGACGGTGCGGGTAAGCTCCCAGCTAGAGACACTATCATTTTTAATGTTACCTTATTTACTTCAGCTCGTTTATCAGTCAGCATCTTTAAGGCTCTGTCTACAGTGCTCTCTATCTGCAAATCAATGATATTACATTAGAAGTAATTAAGACTGAATAATATATAGGTCCTCAAAGAAGTTGTCATGTAAAACAAAACAATATTCTTGAAAATAACAAACCTGTGGCACTTAAATGCTGACTTTACAACAGGGAAGACTTTGAAAATCCATGGGGGCCAAATAAGTTGAATATGCAGGGTGGTCAACTTATTTGAACCTTTCATAAAAAGATTATACATTCACATTATTTTGTACTTCTTAAGTAAAATAATTTATGAATGCCAGTCAGTATTATTCTCAAGAAATGCTGATAATCGAAGTTAACGAGTTACTCAAACAGTCAATCGCCGTTAATTGGGGAAAGTAGATAGATTATGATATGTGTTATAATAACACCAGATGTTTCTGTTAATTGTACATCAAGTTTAGGGAAAAATGAAAAGTCTTGACAGGAATTAAGTTAATTCTTTTGTTTTTCTTTGTTTTTCTAGTACTGTGATATCATATTTCTAGCGATGGCTTACTTTTCTCGTATTTCGGACTCGGGCCTGTGCATGAATTTAAAACCTAAGCTAAAATTTAACTTTATAGTTCCACATACGAATCCGAAACGTGATATGGTCCGAATTGGCCTACACTTTGTATGTTTGTTGTCCATATGACTATATTGTATAAATTTGAGGTATTGAATAATTATATTCACAAAGGAAATAAAGTAAGTTATTACTGTTGAATTTCTTTGGGAATATTTTAATGTTACTCCAAAACTGTAACAACAATTTATTCTGTGCATTTAGGTCAGGACAGGTCAGGTTTTATCAAACCGTTGTCATCTCATCCAGTTTATTTTGACACGTAAACACGTTTTTAAATTTAAAAAACCTTTTTTGAGTAATTGTTTTACAAATTATTGACACTTTTAAACGGGTACGCAATTTAACAATCCAATTAAATTATGAATGGTCCAGATAGATGGATCATACGGGTCCTGTGTCAATTAGCGGCGCCGAATAAACAGCGGTCTGATACTTGACTAACAAAGGAAGTGGGAATTGAAAGGAGTCAACTGATAGATGAATAGCTCGGTGTTCAAATAAATAATAGGAAACAATAACATATATCCATTATAATGATGATTTTGGTCTGTTTTTTTTTTATTTTGATTTTGATTTTGCGCGAATTTACGTCCGCGTGAAAGAGTCTTTTTCGGCAATAGTGCGAAATATCATGCCAGCGAAATTAAATGATACCACAGTATTCCAATGTCTAATTTCTAATGTTTGATATTCTATGCCATCCCTATTTAAAAGTAATGCGTTAAATTAACATTAGTGGCAAAATGTGTGCATTAATTTAGCATAAGCATTTAATGTACTTATTGTGAAAAAGTAATGCATTTATTAAAAGTATACCTATCAAATTCTTAGAACAACTAATTTAATAAAACCAGTAGTCATTCTGCCATTATTTTGTAAATGGTTATTAACCCTTTCCTGTACAGATACACGAACAGTTTAGATACAGGTCAGCCGGCACATCCATGCCGTCTGATCAGGATCTAAACTGTTCACTTTTTGATTCATTAGGTTATTTCTGACCAAAATGCGACCAGTGCAGATCGGAATCAGACGGCTCTACACTAGTCGCACATGCGTAAAAATGCGTTTATATCAAGGAAAGGGTTAAATGAACTTACTGGTTTTCTGGCTTTGTGCTGACCAGATTCGAAGTGTTTGAGAGGCTTTGCTTTGCTATATCCTCCGACAATGCTGTGGCAAGGTTTCTGAAAAATAAAAAAAAAATATATAAAACTTGAAATGTTAAGGTAGATGGACACGTTGGTGACGTTTAAAGGGCGAAAATGAACTATCTCTTAGATTTCAATGAAATTTATACCAAAGATAGTTCAAAGTATTCACTTTTTGGAAATTATATTTTTGATGTCGGTTTTGGCGTTTTCAGAAGATAACAAGCGCCACCTGGCGGTCTCTAATTTTTATGCGATTTTTGCTGTTAACGGCTTGTAAACAAATCCAAAAACATTTTTTCTTGTTGTTTTATATACATTATTACAATAAAATATAAATCTAACAGAATGACTATAATTAAAATGGATAATCTTGTTTTTGTTTTCGTTTAATTTAATCTAAACTACATTGAGTACGTTGATATTGCACGATAAAATATGGACGATTTCAGCAATTTAACGCACTATAACTTTTTAAAATGGACGGTGACATATAGATTTTTGGAATGTATGGAACGCTGAAATATTTCTGAAATAAATAAGTAAAAAATAAACAGCGGTCATCCCGGCAGATTTTTTTGCAATTTTTGATTGAAATAAAGAAACTGACGTATATTTTTTCGGTAACGTCGCTTGAGAATTTCGACTCGGACATCAACGTAAAACGCGAAAATCCTCATAAATCTTGTGATACTTTCTTTTTTTTAAAGTAGCAGTGTAAAAAGACATCAAATACTTTTATATTAACCTATATGTTATTACATAAGAATGCTTTCGCTTGACTTGGGAAACAATTATGCGGCATAAAAAACAATCTCAGCATAATTTTTATAACGAAAATAGGCGATCCTGCAATACGAAAGTACAATTCATTTTACCTAAAGTACAGTCGTTACCCCTCCACTTTGAAGTAAAATGACCTTTATTCCACAATATATTGCAAAGTTACACTAGTTGCTAATGGAACGTTTGAACTCGAGATTGAACTGGAATTTAACTTAAACGGATAAAGAAAAAATCTCGTTGTGAAAAGAGCAGCCAGAATTTCCTTTTCTATGTGAAAATTATGCTATACGCTATCTTCTCTATTATAAATATTTGTAAGTATCGAAAACACCCGGTTCTTTTCTTATATAAAAAGTTAATAGGGTGGGACTTGTTATTTTCACAAGAAAAAAAAACAACAGTTTCAGCAACCGTTTTATACCATTTCTTTCAAATGATATAAAACATAATAAATTTCGGATGATTCGTAAGACAGAATCTAACCCACTGCTGCTACACTCGAAGGCAAAAGAAGCGCAACTTTTTCAAAACTTGTTTTGCACAGAATATGACGAAAGCACATTTTTGTTGTGTGTAATTGTAACTAGCTGCTTGATCATTTTCGGTTAATATTTGATTCACCCGAAACACTTTTGATAAGCATTGATACAGTGTACTTGGACCCAAATTCAAACAAGCAGCCCTTTCAGATTTTTAAACAAATTGTTGTAGTTTATTTAAACAAAAAAAAACTATTTAAAACCAGTAAGATCTTGATCTATTGGAATGTTTCAGGCATAGCGATCCATCACAATTATCGGCCATTTCAATTGCCGTCGGTTAACAATAATATAGATATATACAGAGATAACAGAAAAAACCCGGAAAACTGGGCCCAGCACATCATTACAACACTGAGAATGAAGACTAGTCTCATATCTCATAAAGCTGACTATTTGAAACTGAACACAGTACAAGGAACTTTCCACTCTCAGATTTAAAACGTGTTTACTTTACCACGCCATATCAGGACGTCTACAGAAGAACAATAGGACCTGTTTCGGCTGTATTGTCATGCAGAAAGATCGCCGAGAACGGGGTTCAGTGATGGTTTTGGACGGAAATTTTGGTACATCGGCGAACAAGGCTACACTTCATAAGCATGGCGGTTTATTGACTGTTTCCTGACAGTGATGCTTTACATTTACCATAATGATGGCATTTGCTAGCATGTCAAAGCTATGATAACATAGAATATCCTGTCAACCAGACATCATCTTAACCCTTTATTGCATACATGTGAGCTAATATCACCATAGTCGATATGTTGCAAATGTATATAAATACCGTTCAGAAATTGAAGGAATGTTGTAAATGGTATGTACTGGTGTTAATGAAAACATCGCAGATTAACACAGTTATGTGCATTTTTTTTAGTTTTATTAAAACATGGACTGCGAAAACATACTCTTGAAAGTGCCCAACCTATGTTATCAGACTTATAGAAAACAAAACCATAGACGTAAAGAACAATGTTGCATTTTTTCTATAGTAATACAATAATATAATACATTCAAGACAACAGTATAATATTCTGTTGTTTTAGGAAAATTAATAGTTTTTATACAAAATAATAAACTATGCTTAATCAATTTTTAAAATAAATGAGATATTAGAATAAAGCTAATTTAAAGAAGATTATTTGTTATCTCCCTTTTTTTAATGTTACAAGGGGTACACTTGCAGATTCAGACGGAGATGCAAATTAGCTTTGGATAACCTAATCTCAATATAAATGAAGAATTATGAAAATTATAATAAAGCATGCACTATTTTAAAAGTATCAAAAAAGCTAGATGCTCTCCGGGAACGACCGAAAAAAATCTGAGAAGGGCAAATAAAACAAATAGTTGTGGTACAGGAAACGCTGTCAGAAAAATGTAGGAGGGTAGGCAGGGATTTTTTTTAATTTTATTTTTTTATTTTTTATTATATATAGAGCTATATTTGAGCGACTCTTGGCATGAAGAGCTTGTTTTAGAAAAGTATTAGCAGTACATTCATGTAGTAGATAAGTAGATATAAGGCATGTCATTTTCTTACTTTCAGCTTGTGGTATTGTTGATTTTTGCTTTTTTATGTATCACATTTAACCAATATTAATATTCCATCGACATCTGCAACTGACCTTACGGCAGACAAGCTTTAACCAAGCCCCCAAATAGTGTCGGGCATAATCCTATTTTCCATAAAAAAAATCTTTTGTCCCGAAGTCCACATGAATTTGACGGACTTCATTTGATACCCATATAATTTTTCATGAAATCTTCAGCACCTTTATACCAGAATACTGAGAATGGGATTGTACCATTAATCTGAAATTATTGTATTTAAATATATTTATTGAAACGTATAAAAGACTAAGTGATTTTTGCACTTGTCAGATGTATGTAAATTAATATATTTTACCACATGAAATCTTTTTTATTAAAAAGACAATGTTGCATGTAAATCAATACAAGAGGGCCATGATGGCCCTTTATCGCTCACCTGAGTATAACAAAGTTGTGTTGTATGTGACCCAACGTCTGGATATGTCGAACATTTACACCAAGTTATTTTAAAATCCAATAAGAAACAACAAATTTACAGCTTGGAAAAGAAAATAGTATTTTAAGTTACAGTGACCTTGACCTTGGACCTACCGGCATGGGTATTGTACGCAACACACCCACTTGTCATGGTGAACATTTATGTAAAGTTATTTTAAAATCACTCCATTAATTAGGAAGTTACAGCCCAGACAAGAAAATTTTATTTTTAATAACAGTGACCTTGGTATGTAAGCGAAACAACACTTTGTCATGGTAAACATCTGAGCAAAATTATTTTAAAATCCAATAACTTAGACATATGTCCTGACCATGTTTCGTGACAATTGGAGTAAAAATGTGACCACTAGAGTGTTAACAAGAAAATTATATTTTTAGTAACAGTGACCTTGACTTGATCAACCGGCATGGGTATTGTACTTGACACACCGCCTTGTCATGTTGAACATTTGTGCCAAGTTATTTTGAAACCCAATGAAAAATAACAAATTTACAGCCAAGACAAGATAATTCTATTTTTAGTAACAGTGACCTGGTTTTTTGGACCCAGATGACCCATATTCGAACTCGTACGAGAAATTACTGGGACAGACATCCTGACCAAGTTTCATCACAATCGGAGCAAAAATGTGACCGTTACAATGTTAACAAGAAAATTCTATTTTTGGTAACAGTGACCTTGACCATGGACCAACCGACATGGGTATTGTACTAGACACACCGCCTTGTCATGGTGAACATTTGTGCCAAGTTATTTTGAAATCCAATGAGAATTAACAAATTTACAGCCAAGACAATTTTATTTTTAGTAATAGTGACCTAGTTTTCGGAGCCAAATGACCCATATTAGAACTTATCCGAAAAAAAACATTGTGACAAACATCCTGACCAAGCTTCATGACAATCGGAGAAAAAATGTGACCGCTAGAGTGTTCACAAGAAAATTCTATTTTTAGTAACGGTGACCAAATTTTTGGACCCAGATGACCCATATTCGAACTCCTTTGAGAAATCATTGGAACAAACATCCTGACCAAGTTTCATGACAATCCAAGCAAAAATGTAACCGCTAGAGTGTTCACAAGAAAATTATGTTTTAGTAACAATGACCTAGTTTTTGGACCAAGATTACCCATATTCGAACTTGTCCGAGAAATCATTTGGACAAACATCCTGACCAAGTTTCACGACAATCGGAGCAAAAATGTGACTGCTAGAGTGTTCACAATAAAATTCTATTTTTAGTAACAGTGACCGAGTTTTAGGACCCAGATGACCCATATTCAAACTCGTCCCAGAAATAATTGGGACAAACATCCTGACCAAGTTTCATGACAATCGGAGCAAAAATGTGATTGCTAGTGTGTTTACAAGAAAATTCTAATTTTAGAAGCAGTGACCTAGTTTTTGGACCCAGATGACCCATATTCGAACTCGTCCAAGAAATCATTGGGACAAACATCCTGACCAAGTTTTATGACAATCTGACTAAAAATGTGACCGCTAGAGTGTTCACAAGAAAATTCTATTTTTAGAAACAATGACCTAGTTTTTGGACCTAGATGATCCATGTTCGAACTTGTCCGAGAAATCATTGGGACAAACATCCTGACCAAGTGTCATGACAATCGGACTAAAAATGTGACCGCTAGAGTGTTCACAAGAAAATTCTATTTTTAGTAACAATGACCTAGTTTTTGGACCTAGATGACCCATGTTCGAACTTGTCCGAGAAATCATTGGGACAAACATCCTGACCAAGTGTCATGACAATCGGACTAAAAATGTGACCGCTAGAGTGTTCACAAGAAAATTCTATTTTTAGTAACAGTGACCTAGTTTTTGGAACCAGATGACCCGTGTTCGAACTCGTCCGAGAAATCATTGGGACAAACATCCTGAACAAGTTTCATGACAATCGGACTAAAAATGTTACCGCTAGAGTGTTCACAAAAAAATTCTATTTTTAGTAACAGTGACCTAGGTTTTGGACCAAGATGACCCATATTCGAACTCCTCCAAGAAATCATTGGGACAAACATCCTGACCAAGTTTCATGACAATCGGAGCAAAAATGTGACTGCTAGAGTGTTCACAAGCTAAGTGTGGACGGACGACGAACAACGGACATTGAGCAATCCCAATAACTCACCCTGAGCCTATGGCTCAGATGAGCTAAAAAACAACAAAAAAAAAACAACGCGAGCAGGGATGGAACCCGCAACCTAGCGCTTACAAAGCCTCGGCTCTACCACTGAGCTACAGAGGCTTCATAAAACATTACTTTAAAATCAAGTGGACATTGAAATCAACAATTAAAATATTACCAAAAATCTAAGAAATAACAAAACAAGATTAAATTCTACCTTCTGCGTCTGCTTACAAAATCCTTAATCCACATTAATATCGTTCAAACGCTCTGTAAGAACAGAAATGTTGTACTGCCAAAAAGGCAAGGGTGGGCGATCAATTTATCCAAAATATTGCCGCCACACGCATTGCACGAATAAAAGCTGGCTCGGCGAAGTACTCGAGAAAGAAGATTCGTGAACAAACAAATTAAATTTTGATTGGGTGAGAATAAACTGCTGATTTTAAGAGGCCCATTATCACGTGTTGAATGAATGATTATAGCATAACTATCAATAAATATTATAAAAATCCCGTAAGGAACCTCAGTGCAAAAAGATGACAACTTTTATTACACAGTTAGGATCAAAATATATGTTCAATTAATAGATCTACCCAATGTTTAGTACCTGTGACACAACAGATGAAGCGTTTGATAAAATTAAAAAAAGAAAATAAAGTCAAGAACTGGAGTTTCAAGGACATAAATAATGGCAGAAGAAGAGCAATAGTTCAAGAATAGGTTACTCGAGAGAGCTGGGGCGCCTTACTTTATTTGTTTACAATTTATTCATTTTAAAGATTTCGTCTGTATTAGTAATACGATATTTTTACTTCTTCACGAGTTTTAACAAAGGCAAAAACAACCGATAAGTAATAGCAAGAGTTGCTGTATATTTAGCCCGATATTCTCAGTTTTTATAACAGAAAAGAAACGCATTGTTTTTTAATTCTCATTCTCAAGATGAAGTTGGTAAAATTGTTCACCATGAAACAGAGTTAGTTAACATTTCAAGTTATTTCTAGTGTTTCGATATTATACACTTATTTATTCTGTTATGTAAATCTCCATAACCTATAAACAGACAGTTAGTAAGATGGTGTATCGGTGTGTTGACTATGAAAGGCCACCAGCATGCCAAAATATACTGGCGAATCTGCCATTTGGTTTTTGTGATCGACATGCACGATCTTTTCCTGCATTACTCGTAATTACTTCACAAAGAAACGACATTATGGTAAAGCTGTGCAAGATGAAAACACCCTTCGAATTCCCCTGATTAAGTTCTATACATTAAAGTTGTAAATACCAAATTTGTTATGTGGTTAAAGCGGCTAGATTAATTGAATTACAACAAACTATCAATAAACTCCCTTCAAGGCTGATTTTATGCATAACAACAAAAGTAAGAGCATGAAAGAAGTCTAGTAAAACCAGTTTCAAAAGCAAATACGCATTCACAAATTAATATCCAGAACAAATAATGGATATGTTAACAAAATGCAAGGCCGTATAACCCGGTCAGGTTTAAAACACGGCCCGGCCGTAAAATAAAGTATGGCCCAAAAAGGAAAACACGGCCCTACCCCTTAACTTTTTTGTTTCTCAAGATATCTTCAAAATTCTTTTTGCATATGAAAGGGATCCCTCCTGGCTATATTAGAAACATTATCTTTTGAAAATATTTTAATAAAAAGTTAATAAAATTTTGTCTCAAATATGGGCCTTCTTTAGATTCAAATTTAGTCAGAAACGGAAAACACGGCCCTATCCCTTAACTTTTTTATTTCGTAAGATATCTTCAAAATTCTTTTTACATATGAAAGAGGATCCTCCTGGCTATATTAGAAACATTTTTTTTTTAAATATTTTAATAAGAAATTAATAAAATTTTGTCTCAAAGATGGGCCTTCTTTAGAATCAAATTTAGTTAGAAACGGAAAACACGGCCCTACCAGTTTACTTTTTTATTTCTTAAGATATCTTCAAAATTATTTTTGCTTCTGAAAGGGGACCCTCCTAACTATATTAGAAACATTTTCATTTGAAAATATTTAAATAAAAAGTTATTTTTTTTGTTTCAAAGATGGACCGTCTTTAGATTCAAATTTAGTCGGAGATGGAAAACTCGGCCCTACCACTTAACTTTTTTATTTCTTAAGATTTCTTCAAAAATATTTTTGCATGGCTATATAAGAATTATTTTCTTTTGAATATATGCCAATTAGAAGTTATTTAGTTTTTATCTCAAAGATCGGCCGTCGTTAGAATTAAATTTAGACGCAAACGGAAAGCACGGCCCTACCCCTCAATTTTGTTATTTTACAATATATCTTCAAAGTTCATTTTGCATAATAAAGCGGACGATACAACATATACGAGAAACAATTTATATTGAAAATATTTTAATTAGCCTTTAATAAAATTTAAATTAACAATAATGCAAGACATATCGCCAAGACATTTTGTTCAAACATAATATATATTATACAATAACAAATAAGATGCACACTAAAACAGTTTCAAACTACGAACAAAAACATCAATAAACAATACCCTGTTAAAAGGTAACCACTTTTTATTTTTATTTTATTTCAATGTCGATTTTAATTATCGCGTAGTCAAAGCGCGCATTTCATTAAATAATCGCCTTTTCAATGCGCGCTACCATTTAATGTTCACACCTAAGCAGAACAGAACAGAACATCTCTTTTATTACACCCAGGTAGTGCGCTACAACATGGGGATATGGAATAATTATAGGTTATTAGACGTTTTACTGTACAATACGGGAATATATTTGGACGAGTACACAGCTTGAAAAGTCATATTGGACGAGCCGTTAGGCGAGTCCAATATGACCTTTTTCAAGCTGTGTACGAGTCCAAATATATCCCGTATTGTACAGTAAAACGTATAATAACCTTTTTATTCTACATCTAATAAATGAAGCATGACTTTTCAAGCGTTTAAAGACTATTCCATATATATTCCATATTGTACGGTCCAATATTTTATTAAGTTCTACATTTCTCTCACTTGACAAGTTGCGTCATATTGCCTGCATCAAATGTATGATATTGATTTTTTCATTCGGATCATTTTTACGGTCAACGGCTTTTATCGTTGTAAAACAATGGTAAAGTGCATTTGCACTTAATCATCCAATATGAAAAAAATACGGACGTTTTTGGATCCAATACGGGAAAATATTGGACGGTCACGTGGTAGAATTATAGGACGCTAATTGGATGAATTTATTAGGTGTAGAATAAATGCATATATTAAACATCAAGTGTGGGTTTCCGGTCAAACATAAAACCTCACACAAAAACAACAACAAACAGTGCAAAAGTAACTACAGAATGACAAAACAAAAAAAAGAAAATAATGACATGAGAAAGAGAAGTACATGTATCACTGATAAATTGATAATTTTCAATAATACATAAAATAGATCGTACATGATGTTTACTACTAAAATTTTGTTAACTGAAGAGACATACCAACAAGTTGGTTTGGCGGGGGGGGGGGGGGGGGGGGGGATTCGTAAAGTTGTCAAATTAATTGTCAATACTTGAAACGTTAGTTAATTTCGTCCTCAATCGATAGGTTTACAATTGTATATATTTGAAAGCTATCTCAAGCGCATTTAAGTGGTAAATAAAGCATCACTAGCGACAAGAAAAAGAAACGGCATATTACACATATAATAAACAAACGGCATTTACACGTTTCTGTTGTGAAATATATTTATCATTAGTATTGATCAGAATTTCTGACGGGGTTTTCAAAATTCAAGATGCAGCTACGCACCTGAAGAACATATTTATCTTGCTAGTTTATTTTGGGTAACACTAAAAGGTAATGATTTTCACAACCTATCTGGTCGTCGAATGTTTGTTAATGGGGATAATAGTTGATCTAATTTAAGAATATTGCAATATAACAAACAACAAAAGTTATTTAACAAATATACACATAAAACTAACCAAACTACGAGAACATTGAATAAATTACAATTTTGAATCCGATGAAGTGATTCAGTGCGTTTCATGTCAAGTTTTAGGTACATTGGAGAAACTAATTTAAGTTCTGCACAAAGCTTTTCTATGTAGGACACTATATCAGTCGGCTTTCTTGATCCTATGTCGTTTGCTCCAACTACTAAAACCACAACCTGAAATTAACATTTTCTTCTTTAGTTTTCATCATAACTATAGGCCTTAATCCATATATTATATATTTTTGCTATTATTCTAATAATTATAAATTAATAAATATCGATTATTTTAAATATAATTTATTAAAGCAATATAATTGTCAATTATATAATCAATCCAACACATCAAATAACAATTCATAATATGCATATACAACCTATCAGCCATTTGATAAATGAACCTGTCAACTTGTTTAATTAGGGGCCAATAATGAGATTACTACCAGTCAATAAACAGGGGCCAATAAACAGATTAGCTTTCATTGAATTCAAACAGACCACCATGAAGCCACGAGATAAATACCTTAAAGCCCCAATAAACTTGCCAAATAGCATATTTTTTATTAACCTAAACATTTTAGATTTCACCTGTATGCATAATAACACAAAAAATAAACCTTACAATAAGAAAAGGGTATTATCTTATAGATTTTCAGCATGTTTTGGGCGTTTTTCGGATCGTTTATTTTGTTTACAAAACAGCGAATCTTTCCGAGCAGATTTTCGGCAACTCTCGGCATGCGAAGGTCGCTCATTATACAGAATGACGTCACCGCGTTCTTACGGCCCACTTACGGAAAAAACCGATAACTTTTCGCCGAGTGATTGTAAACATTGGTTAGTAATTTTTGTGGGCTACAAAATACCGGGTACTGTTCGGACCGGGTCGCAATGATTGGGGATTATTTGAGGACATAAATATTTGGTAATTTATACTTTCTTTTGAAAAGGGTCATCGTGGTTTATTAAATTTCACAATGAAAAAAAAACGTTTTGGCAAGTTTATTGGGGCTTTAATACTTAATTCTTAATACTTAATTGATCTTTAAAAAGATATCTAAATATCAAGTTTTTTTAAGTTCTCTTATTCCCCTAATAGTATAAATGATATTATATGTAAAACTTGTGATATAATGTATTCTGCACTTTAAACATCTGAACATTTATTTCAATATGGGATGAGTTTGAGTGTTTCACGTGACATGAGATAACCTATGGTATGGTATATAACTAAATTATAGTCGTACTCACCGAGAAGTATTGAGCAACCTCGAAGATACACTCTTTCTCGAGGAACTGTGAAGTTCTGTATCCAGGATAAGAATACACATAATACTCATCAGCACTAATATATTACGACAAGTACTTAGCCTGACTATGTCCTATAACAACAGGAATGATCTCCAATTATTATCAAACACAATTTAACAACTAAACACAATAGCACAATTATACACAGCTTAAAAAATAATTTAAATGTCAAACAAATGAAAATTAGAAGAAAGCTAATTAGCATTCGAAACACTATATCAGTAAGACGATCTTGGCTGAAATTTGCCCACTTTTTTGGTGAAAAACTAATTAATTTCATCACAACTTTTGTTCGTGCCCCAATCTAGTTTATTATATACTTGTTATGATTTTGTGTATATTTCATGACGTAAGCACGTTATGACGTCATGGGAACGACGAGAACCGCGTGCGTTTCGTCGAATTTTGAATTATTTGCCAATTTTTCAAGCTTCTTGTATAAAATTCATGCGACAACCACTTCGAAATTTTCCCAGATCATCACAAGTGTGATGTTACTCTTCCCAGAAAAATATTTTTGTGGTTGTTGCATGCGCTCATAGTTTATTTTTACATTTTATTTTAATAAAACAGATCATTTTCTTAATTGGTTTTTGATTTGTTTTACCACCCGCATACTTGTAAATGCTTGAGGCAAAGGACGTCGGTTTTCCCTTTTACCGGACCTTTAACATGCCCCACTGCGTCGAATTTGACCATATCACCGGACAACGAAGGCGTCTGCAGTTACTATTGATTTCATCGTAAGAAAACTCCCTTTTAAGCCTTATTCCTATTGTTTCCTTACAATAAACAGAGTTAATAAGTAAAAATGCATATTTTCTGTTTTAAAATTAAATCATACATATTATATTATAGTATTTATTTTCAAACATATTGTTTGAACACGGTTCAGTTAAAAAAGAGTTTTATTGTTAAAAAATATATAGTCTAGGTTGTTGTTGTTGATGCTGTTGTGATGAAACAAACATAAAGGGACGTAATTCATAAAAATAAAAACCCTTATTTTGCTAAATTTTACCTCATTTAAAAAAAATCACTGCTTTAACACTGCTATATTTTATTTGAAAAGTCCAAATAGCCATAGAATTTATAAACAAAAATAAGTTAAATTACCATTTAAATATATTTTTAACTTTTAATCTATTTATAAGCTGTACAGTCAAATCAAAGGGAGTTAAATCGTTTTTTTTTATTTAAGGATTCAAAATTATGCCTCCTAAAAAAGATTACACCTGCCTGGTATGCTCAAAACGTGTTAAACACAAAGAAAGGCGACCATTGACAGGTCCAAACAACAAAGCTTTACGGAAATACTTGAGTAAATGTTCCATGATTGAAACCGTCAATCCCACTGATGTCATTTGCAATAAATGTCGCCAAAAATTTTACAGCAGTTCTAAGACACGCTCATCACCCAATGAATTACCCCCGTCCGAAAATGCGTCTTGTTCAAAATCAATTCTGAGTCCTCCTTCGGTGCCACTTCATATTCAATCAAGTGGATACAGTCACGGCACGTGTCCGATATGCAACACACGTAAAAATAAACTAACTTCAGTACCCAAAGAAGCTGTCTTGCAATTATTTGCAGAAACAGGTGTATTGCTTGATTCGAAAGCACGTTGCTGTCCTAATCATTTAACAGATGGAATGTTTCATAGTGAATTTACTGTGCTAGGTAAGAAAAATTTCAAAACAGTAATGAGCAAAACCAACATTTCAAAATTAATTGAAAATCTGAGACAAATTGTTAGTCGCCAAGGGAAAGTTAGACTTGACTTCGACACCCCAGGGATGCTAAGCGAGTCCGACTATTTAAATCTGACTGGCCTAACCAAAGTCCAGTTTGATGATCTGTGTGCATATGCTTGCCGGGATATTATTGAAAGCAAAGTGAGAACAGCAAGAACTTCTGTCGCCATGTTGATGGTTAAACTGCGAACGGCGGTTGGCAACAAGCTACTTGGAACTCTTTTCTGTATGAACAGATTTCAGGTAAGTTGAAAAAACAAACAAACAAACAAATAAACAAACAAACACACAAACTATTAAATGGTAACCAGCACATTTGTAATAAAGCACCGTTACTATTTAAATGTGCATTTGCCACATAGTTTGCTTGTTTCCTTGTCACAAAGGGGCATGCAGACGTCAATATTTTCATGGTCACGAAGCAGTACATGCTTAATTAAAGATAATATGCATGCTGTAAAAAGGGTCATTGTCGAAAGTTGCTGTGGCATTATCCAACAAAAACAAAAAAGATCTATTTACGACTGATAATATTGAATAAATACGACGAGATCCTCTCTCTCTCTCTCTCTCTCTCTCTCTCTCTCATAAACTGATATTCAAAGCGGATCATTAGTTAAGTGGTTAGACTATGAGTCCAGGGATCGGGGATAGCTGCTTTGATTTCCCGCTACGCCAACTAAAATTACAAACAGTCGTTCGGATGAGACTTGAAACTTGGTCCGGTGTACCGGGCACTTAATAGAACCAGGGACGATTATGGAATTAGAGAGTCTTCTGTATCTTGCTATCTGGCAATATCCTCCAAACAAACAATGACAAGCACTCTTCTAGAAGCGTTGCTCATATGGGCTTTCGGTAGCGAGTCTAGCGACGATAAACAAATCTGAATAAAATACAACCAAACTGAAACAATAGGGTTTTATCTTTATTACACTGCTTACAACAATTATGCAGTTCGGTTATTTAGTTGCAGAACACAAATGATATAAATAAGGCCAGTATTCCATGGTTCCGTGATCCGTGTCCGTGTCCGCGATGTTTCACTCATCAAATATATCGTTGGGTATATTCCATACCTTCGTGTCCGTTCCACGTCGTGGACACCGACACGGGCACGGAGGTATGGAAAATATCCAACAATATCTTTGGTGATTGAAAAATCGCGAAAACGTATGCGGACATAGACACGGATCACGCATCACGGAACCATGGAATACCGGCCTTACTCCGCCAGAACGTCTCCTTATATTATTTACTGAACTGATCGACTTCATTTGTTTCAATGTTCTGACATAGCATAACGCAAATTACTTGCTTTTGTATGCAGTTAAGCATTATATATTTTAAGTTGCGACGAACACTGAGATCAGCAAGAAATGCGCTCATTAAGAATTTCGTTTCTGAAAATCTGGGATTTGGGCACATAAGCCGCGAGTCTATTATATCAGACCACACAAGGCCTCTTGCACAGCAGTTGTTTGGTTGTTTGGCCAATGGCTTAATAAAGCCATTTTGGTTCTCGACGGAACATACATCTATACACAGAAGAGCAAAAACTTCTCTTTCTCTAGGCAGTCATATAGCATGTACAAGCACAGGCCCCTGATCAAACCCATGATGATCGTATCTACAACAGGATACATAATTGCAGTTCTTGGTCCGTACATTGCTAAAAACAGTGACGCAGATATAATCAAGCACATGGTACGAACAAATACAGAGGAATTTAATGAATGGGTTGTCGATTCTCGAAGAACTAGGACTGGAGGTAGAAATGCCCTCATTTTTAGGTCCCCGTAAGAAGCAGTTAAATACAGCTGATGCCAATAAGTCAAGATTAGTTACTAAGGTACCAATTTACGTAGAAAAAATATTTTAAAAATGACCGTGTATGCTTATCGTAAAAAATCACCGTATACTTTATTGGTGATTTATTCTTAATAACTGAAAAATGAACTCTATCAAATACAAGTAGCGGAGAAGTGTGTGTATATATATATATATAACGCTTACATTATGAAACATAGCAATGTCTTATCAAACTGGACTTGTGAAAATTTTATTTATCTATGCTTTCAATCTGCACAATTTCGACCGAATGCACTACGTTATTGAGATTAATTTTCCAGACCGTATATTCATTTTGCCGTACAGAGTAGCTTAGAATTCTGCTGAAAAAAACAACACATCTTAGTTGAATCAGTAAATAATATATTAATTTGTATGGACAAAACAAAAAGCAATTAATGTTAATCAAAATTTTAAAAATTAAAAGCTAAATGTTTTGAAAGTGTCTAACAGAATGCGACATATTGGGTTTAAATATTCTAGTATATATATATCACTAAAATGTCCTTACGGTTTATTTAAAGCAAATACAAGTTGTTCACTAATTTTATTGTACTGAAGAAATAAAACATATATCTGTACTGTTTTTGAGCAGATACGCTGGGTAGTCGAGTCAGCTAATGGCCGCATCAAAACCTGGAAATACTTAGCCGGGACCCTACCAAACACACAGCTTCCGGTTGTCGGAGACTACTTGAGAATAGTATGTGCAGTGTGTAACAAGTATCGTCCGCCACTCAGGTAATAGAAATATAATATAAAGATTGTTTACATGAAATGTCGTATTCGCTAGTTTCAAAATTGTTTTAAGTTTTCGCTGATCTTTCACAAAATGCTATGTTTTACTGGTTTACTTGTTTCACAGCTATGGTGATGCCGCAGATGACCAGTTACTGGCTGCCCGGATGTTACACCTTTCGAGGTTGAAGATCAGCGTACACTAAATAAAAGCTGCTTCCTGGTTGGTTAAAAAAAAGTTAGGGGAAACCCGTAAGACTCTATAGAAACATTAGCTGATTGGCCAATATAGCTAAAGAAAAAATAAAACTCATTCTAAAAATAGAAATTGTGTATTTCTGCAGCTGTTGGAACCAAAAATCATTATCCAAAACATCTTGGATAAGAAAAAAATTACTTTTAAAATAATGCCTATAAACAGGTTAGCCACAAGTAAATTTAGTCAATAGGCAAGGGTGGTAGTCTTCAAAGTGAAATTTGAGGTAGAAACCTACGGTCATGGTGGTATTTCATCTATGTTTTTATGTAGATTTATATTCAAACTTCATCAGAAGACCATGCCTGATATTGTCTACGAATAAATAAATCAAGGAGACTCCCAAGACTCTATATAGAACATATAGGGAAACGCAATAGTGTACGCTGACCTTGAACAACACACTTCAAGAACGAGTGGAACAGGAGAGATTGGACAAGCCATTCAATTGGAGACGAATTGACGCCGATAACGTTGCGGCAGACTTCCCCGTGTATGGAGAAGAAGAATTGAGAAGCTTGACTCTGGGAGCTTACCAGCTAAAACTTGCTTCTTCATACTCCCAGGAACATATATGCGACGGAGCATACGAAATGCTTGTTCACGGAGAACTCGAAAATATAGTCTGTGCTAAAATTCAAAGCAGACATGTCGAGGCCAAGCAATATAAATGCTGGATCGAGTATCGCGACGGCGCCGTTGTTGCCTGGTACTGCAAATGTAGGCCAGGCTGCAGAGTTGTAGGCATGTGCGCCCACCTAACCAGTGTTATATGGTACTTAGCTTACCAAAGGCATTTAGGAAGCCAACAACGCAAAGGAGTGCAAAATTGGAGCACGCATTTTATTAATGCTAAAGAACAGTGAATGAAGAATTACGTCCCTTTAATATGCGTCAAGGCTCTTTTTGCAAAGAAATTAAAATACCGATAGGGGTTTTGAAATTTTTATAAAGTATATTGCGGAATAATTTATAAAAAAATCGTAAAAATGGAAGAATGTTGAAAAACTATTTTCTTTTTCTACTAAAGAATTAAAATAAGTAAATTACAATAAATATAATGTTGAACACAATTGTTGTAAGGTCACATATACAAAGTTTAACATATAATATTACGACGTCGTTTTACAACGAAAGAACGTCGCGTTTTTTTAGAGGTATATGCTCATTCTAAATTGTTCTTACGGCCTAACGACTTCACTAAAATCAAAACAAATATAGCAAAATATCGGCAAGACATTGAGCTGTACGGAGATATAAATCTCTCTGATTTTTTGTAATGGGCAATTTTCGGCCAAGATCGTCCCTTGTCCTTTGGTTACATCTTATATACAGTAGTTAGCCATACAGCTTAACATTTTTGATAATAAAGATTTGTTACACCCAATAGCGGGCATCATCTAATGTCTTCTAATTAGCCCACACTTATTCTTCTTTAACAATAAATTTTCAATGATTAAATGAAACTTTCTAACTGAAGATATGTAATTGCACTTACAAACTGTGGTCATTCTTGTAATTAATTTTTACTTCAAAGAGTTGTCAATTGGATATTTACATTATATCTATTATCACTTTGATGAAAGTTTTCTTTATGGTCCTTTAATTGGGGACACAGTGATATGAAAAAAGAACAAAAACATTACAAATATTTAAAAATAAAACACATCATTAAGTAGCCTTCTACATAAATTCTAATCATTTAATTAATAAGTACAATACTTATTATCACAAAAAGGGTGTGAACATAAAATGGTAGCGCGCATTGAAATGGCGATAATTAACCAATCAAATACTTACAGTATTACAAAATATGTGTAAAGAACCAATTGCTATTCTAGTGTTTTGATTCTTTTTTTTTTAGAAAAAATGTATAACCGGATTACATAATTACGCAACTCAACGAAAGACTCCACAAAAAGCTAGTCGGGACATTGGAATTTCCTTTTTATATGAACTAAGGCACTGAAGTTTCAACTTTAGGCCAATTTGATTGTTACGTGTATCCTTTAAACCGCAAACTTGGAAGACCAAATAAATAATGACAATACTGTCAACAAGAATTGACAATTTGCATTTTAATGTTAACTATCTTTAAGTTGAATTTTCCGATTTTTAATAAATGCTTTTTACGAGTACATTTACTGAGAATCAACGTACACTGACTTCCAAATTGTTTTGCCACCGACCGGTCTAAGGCGGTAACCCATCAGGTTCTAATTTTTAGCCAGCGCTTACGCTGGCCTAAGAAATGGCTTTCCGAAAACACATACCTTTCATTTGAAAGTATGGTCTGTCAAAATTTAAAAACAAAATACAACATTTGCAAAAAGCGCTTGCAGCATTTGACAAGTATGAATTAAAAACAATGTTCTTAGAGAAGAAAAAGGCGATACTTTGGTTTTTTTTTGTCACACCGGATGAGAAAACAAACGGTCGCTTGTAGTTATTTTTTTTTTCCTTGGGTTTTGATTATTGTCCTTTCTGTTGTTAATCATAGCTTTAACTTATGCTTTCTTTTTCTGCTTTGTTGTTGTTGGGAGGCTTTGTTTTCTTTGTATGGACATTTCTGGTATGCATTTTTTTCACATCGCTTAAGATATCGGAACCGTTTTCTAAAATCCACCTGATGGCGAATACGTAGTCAGCATGGTTAATTTTAATTCTAAAATGTCAGATCACTTTTCCAAGAAGCCTTAAACGGTTGAATGTGGAACCAGAATCTGAAGGGCGGGGTCAAATTTCAAATTGTACATGTTTTCCTTCTTAAATTAAGATATGCAACGAAAACTTAGTACTGGTTATCACTAAGCGGTTAAATAATATCAGGATCTTGATTCAGTTTTCAGCACCAACACACCCAGATGATGTTACTTACTGTATTCAAAGAATGTGTCGAGTAATTCCACTCGAATTTTGTCTGCGTCGTCGTTGCCGTCGCAGAGATTTGCGTACGACCTACTTGTATTTTGTGCTTTTCCGTGAATTATAGAATTTTCCCGGTGAAATAAAAGTGGTATTTCACTGTTTTCAAACAGTGGAATATCATTTTTATTTTCACTGCTTTTTTCACGTTGGTACCCTAATGCACTTAACATACCGAATGAGAACGTTTAGAAAACGCACTCAAATTTAGATATTTGACGTCATGCCGTCACGTCATAAACAAGCGGAAAGGATAGAAATATATTTCACTCTTGAACTCCGGAATCATGTTTTTTTCACTAGTGGCATTCAACTGTACCAATATTTTAGTGTTAACGGCCGTTGTCATTACCAAAATCTACACGACGTACCAAGTTTAAAAGTAAATATTTTTCTAGAGATAGCGAATTGGAAGCTGTGGTTTCAAATAATTACAGGGAAATAATTGAACTTTATAATGGAATATTTCAAATATTTCAGATTTGGTAATAAAAAAATTACCAATTGGCAATTCGTCAAATGACATATTTTGTCGCAAAATTGCACACTTTTCCTGCAATTTCTCTGTAAAAAATATCCTGTGTGCGTCGAGATTTCGTCAGTAGAATCCTTAACAAACAGGGAATCAATATGTATATTTTTGTCTGCTAAGATATTGCGGGAAAATGTAAAAATCAGGCCAATACTTAGTTTCGCCGAAACACGTTCATGTACACAAGCAACTGCCGTCGTCTTACCCACGGCATTTACCTTATCGGGTTGAATGGTGTGGTATTTTTCCTGTTGATTTTTAAGGCAATCATTTTATGCAAGGAGATTACTCCTTAAGCTCATCAGAAACAATACAATACTTTCTTACGCATCGGTGATTTCTTATTATATTGTGAACTGCTTTGCTGACTACCATTGGCTTTTATATACATGTGCAAGGTAAAAAGGTGAAGCTGCAGTTTTTAGCTCACCAGAGCCAAAGGCTCTGAGTGAGCTATTGTGATCAGAGGTGGACTAGATGTCCGTCGTCCGGCGTCCGTCACCATTTTGTTTGTTAACGCGATAGAGGCCACAGTTTTCAACCGATTTTCATCAAACTTTGTCAGAATGTTTGTCTTGGTGGTGTGGCGATCCCTATCGAAACTGGGTCATCTTGGGTCTAAAACTAGGTCACTAGGTCAGATTAAAGCAAAAATTTTGTTAATGCAATAGAGGTAACATTTGTTATCCGATTGTCATCAAATTTGGTATGAATATTGATATTGATGATCTCTACTCAAATTATTAAAATCATGTTCTTGAATTGCCCAGGGGCCCCGCCCTGGGGTTTTATTTTTTTCTTTTAAATACTGTTTTTAACCTTTGATTTTCTACAGTTTTCAACCAGATTTTGGCACAAATTTTATACCATCTTAAAATTCAATCTTTCCTGAACAATTCATTCACTGATTGTTTAGTGATAAAATTTGAAACAAAAATTTTAGTAGCAGAGTGAAAATTTAAAGTGTCAAAATTTCAATATTTCTACCTGTTTTCAGCTAAATTGAGATGTATTAGATTGCATTAACCAGTTCATTGCTCTAGTTGCTGGTCAAATGACCTAGTGAAATTTCCTGCTTGGATCTGTGTTATGCAATATTAAGAACTTTGCTCTGGAAGTTTTTAAAGGGTAAATTTTGATATCTATGGATACTGACAAAATAAACATTCTTAATACTTTTTAGCACTGAATATCAGGCTTTTCTGAATATTTTATTCAAATTGGTAAGTAAAACAACAACAACAAATTTGTAGCACATTCTCAAAATGTTCAGACTATATTAACCCTTTTGTCCATAGACACAACTTTTTGCATGGGCGAACAGTGTAGATCCAGATCAGCCGGTGCATCCGAACCATCTGATCAGGATCTGCACTGTTGGCTTTTTGATTCATTAGGTTATTTCTGACTAAAATGGGACCAGTGCAGATCCTGATCAGACGGCACGAATGTGCCAGCTGATCTGGATCTACACTGGTCGCACATGCGTAAAAATGCGTATATAAGGAAGAAATGTTTATGGTGTGTACCATGTATGTACAAAAAATTGCAAGTTAATTGGAGGTCTCAGAACTCCAACTTTTGATTTTTTTCTAAGACTAGTATCAGTTTTGGGCAGTCCAATGCTTGAGAACTGAGTATGGTCTCTAGTCTCAGTTTTATTGTCTTTGTCCCTGATCTTGACCAAACCAGTCTTTGACTCTTTCCTCCATATATACATATTTTTATGCAATGTCAACAATGTAGATCCAGATCAGCTGGTTCATTAGTGTAGTCTGTTCAGGATCAGCACTGGTCGCAATTTAGTCAGAATTAACTATACAAATAAAAAAGCTAACAGTGTAGATTTTGTTCAGACGGTAGGGATATGCTGACTGATCTGGATCTACACTGATTGTCCACCCCAAAAAAAGGAAAGGATTAATCATTTTTTTAGGAAAAGGTTTATTATCCCTCGCCGCATACCGGCTTGGGGATATAGGAATGG
The DNA here is from genome assembly GCA_038501625.1 of Corbicula japonica. Classification (NCBI taxonomy): domain Eukaryota; kingdom Metazoa; phylum Mollusca; class Bivalvia; order Venerida; family Cyrenidae; genus Corbicula; species Corbicula japonica. Next base: position 13,129,408 of record JAZAYU010000002.1, on the reverse strand, counting down.
TCTTCCTCTGTCTGTCCGTCTGTCCATCCATCTGTTCGTCCTTCCTTCTGTCCCCGCACATTTCATGTCCAGTCCATAACTTTTCAAACCCTAGAAGGATTTTCATGAAACTTTAGGCAAATGTTCTCCCTATGAAGACGACGTGCAGAACCCAAGTTCCAACATGGCCAGCTCAATGTCAAGGTCACTAGGTCAGATTAAAGCAAACATTTTGTTAACGCAATAGAGGTCACATTTTTTGTCAGATTGTCATCAAATTTGGTATGAATATTGATATTGATGATCTCTACTCAAATTATTAAAATCATGTTCTTGAATTGCCCAGGGGCCCCGCCCTGGGGATTTTTTTTCTTTTAAATTCTGTTTTTTACCTTTGATTTTCTTCAGTTATGAACCAGATTTTGACACAAACTTTATACCATCTTAAAATTCAATCTTTCCTGAACATTTCATTCACTGGTTGTTTAGTTATAAAATTTGAAACAAAAATTTTAGTAGCAGAGTGAAAATTTCAAGTGTCAAAATTTCATTATTACTACCTGTCTTCAACTTTATTTATATTCAATCTGATGCATTCATTGAGTTGCTGGTCAATGACCTAGTGAACTTTGCTGCTTAGATCTGTGTTATGCAATATTAAGAACTTTGCTCTGGGAAATTTTATAGTGTACATTTTGTCATTTTCTATGGATATTGACCAAATAAACTTTCTCACTTTATAGCACTTTGAAAATCAGGCTTTTCTAAATATTTAATTCACTGTTTGTATGTTAAACAACAACAACACATTTGTAGCACATTCTCAAAAAGTAAGACTAAATTTAAGAGAGGTCTCAGCTGTATCCAGTGTATGTACAGTGAAACCTGCCTTAGCAGCCACCTGCGAATAGCAACCACCTGTCTTAAACAGCCAGTTTTAATATATGTCCTTAACTGTATTTTGTTCTCATTTTAACCTGTCTTTAACAGCCGTATGTATAGAGCAGCAACTTTTTGTCGCTGCCTTGGGTAGGTTTGACTGTACGCAAACTGGCAAGTTACTTGGTGGTCTCTGATCCCCTGGAATGAATATAATGAAACTTAAGTGAAATGTTCAGTTCATGAAGATGATGTGCTGAACCCATGTTCCAACCAGACTGGCTCAAGGTCAAGGCCGCCTGTGGTGTTTGAGCATATTTCGTGTCCGGTCCATAACTTTTCAACCCTTAGAAGGAATTTCATGCAACTTAAGACAAACATTCTCCCCATGAAGACGACATGCAGAACCCATGTTCAAACATGGCCGCCTCAATGTCAAGGTCATCAGTGGTGTTTGAAGATTTGAACCATGCATTTCATGTCCAGTTCATATCTTCTGAACCCTGGAATGAATATCATGAAACTTAAGTAAAATGGTCAGTTCATGAACCTGATGTGCAGAACCCATGTTTCAATCTGGCTGGCTCAAGGTCAAGGCCGACTCTGGTGTTTGAGCAGGCCATTACTCTGAATCTTATCTGAACACAACATACCCTTGCACTTGAATTGGCTTTCACCTGCCTGCCCGTTGCCCAGAGCTATTGTTTAATTTGCTCTTAACCATCCATAACCTTTCCCACATTCATATCTGCGGCGGGGGATATTGCTGTCGTTTCGACTGCCTTGTTCTATTAATTTCAAGCAAACTACTGCCTCAAAAGAAAACAGATCATTTGCATTTTTTGTAATGGGTTGAAGATTAGAGGCTTCTTGGAATTAAATACAAGAGTGACAGTATGAAATGTTATAATACCCCAGCAAATGAAGTAGAATAGTCATCTCATGAAATGTGAAAATATATCTTTGTGTGATGCTGTAAGGCCCGTTATTATTATACCCCGCAAACAAAGTTTGGGGTGTATATAGGAGTCATTATCCGGTTATGTGGTTGGTCTGTGACTACGTCAAAATTTTTCAAGATATCGACTTGAAACTTTAAACATATGTTCGTGAGTAGATTTTATTTCTCATGTGGATCAGTCCATTATTTTTTGGAGGGGAGCTCGATTAAACAAAATCTAGTGGCGCGAACTTCTACAGTTTTCAAGGTATTGACTTGAAACTTTAAACATATGTTCGGCATGAAGTGTAGATTTGCCCGACATATTTGTCATTTGGGTCAGTCCATTATTTTTTTCACCGACATCATTAAACAAAACTGTGTAATGCAAACTTCTACAGTTTTCAAGATATCGACTTGAAACTGAAATCTTATATTCTGCATGAAGTCCACATGTAAGTGACATATTTTCTTGTGTGGATCAGTCCATTATGTTTTGGAGTGGAGCATTATTTAACAAAATCTTTCATTTTTAACAAAATCTTATGACGCAAACTACTTCTCCAGTTTTCAAACTTTAAACATAAATTCGTGATTAGATTTGCATGACATTTTTTTTTCATATGGATCAGACCATTATTTTCAAGAAGGGGAGTATGATTCAAAGTGCACATGTTAGCGACATATTTTTTATGGATCAGTCCATTATTTTTTTGGAGGGGAGCATTATTGAATGAAAACTACTTCTACAGTTTACAAGCTTTTAACATACGTTGGTGAGTAGATTTGCATGACTTTTTTTCATGTGGATCAGTGCATTATTTCTTAGAAGGGAAGTAGCACAATTCAACAAAACCTTGTGACGCCAATTACTTCTACAGTTTTTAAGATATTGAATTGAAACTTTAAACATATTTTGGCATGAAGTGTAGATGTGCATGAAATATTTTTCATGTAGATCAGTCCATTGTTTTTTGCAGGGGACATGATTAAACAAAATTGTGTTCTGCAACTTCTACAGTTTTCAACATTTTGATTTGAAACTGAAATAATGAATTCTGCATGAAGTGCGCATGTAAGTGACACATTTTTTGTGGATCACGTCCGTTATTTTTTGGGAGGGAGCATTATTTAACAAAATCTTCTGATACAAACTGCTTCTCCTGTTTTCAAAATATTGACTTGAAACTGTTAACATAAATTCGGCATGAATTGTACATGTGCAATTTCTTCCTTCTGGATTAGTCGATTACTTTTTGAGGGGAGCACTATTGAACAAAATGTTGTGATGCAAAATACTGGTACAGTTTTCAAGGTAATTACGTCAAACTTAAAACATACGTTCGGCTTGAAGTGTAGATCTGTGTCACATAATTTTCATGTAGGTCAGTCCATTACTTTTTGTAGGGGAATGATTTAACAAAATCTCATGATGCGAAGAAATACATTTTCAAGATATCATGTGTTTAGCATTAAGTGTCGATGTGGTAGACATATTTTTATCTGCATCTAGTCAATTAATTTTTGAAGGGGAGCACTATTGAATATTTCGTTCATTGTTTGGTAAAAAGAAGCGAACATTATTTCTGTATCCTCTGACAAAGCAGTATGCGGGGGTATTAATCACCTTCAGTAAAGCTCTTCTTTAAATTGTTGCAAAGTCAGCTGTGTATTTGTTATTTTCTTGAATTTTTTCCTACCTTTCATTTCATGAATCAAAGAATCTGGTGAGCGATAGGGCCTTTGGCCCTCTTGTTTTAAATGTAATTCAACAATAAAATCAACAGTTAACGGAAGAACTTTTTCAGTTAACAATTCAGATATTGACTGGCAAACGAATAATATTATTTATGTTTTATCCTGAAATGTTTATGTATGTTGGACACACGCTTAGTCAGCACTGTTCTAAAATAAGAAACAACAATAAAAATACATTTGTATGTAAACATTTCAAACGATAAGGCCGCTCTTTAAAACATGTTAATACTCAACCTGTTGAAAAAATTATATTTGATAACATTGCTTCAAGAGCATTTAAAATTAGGGCAAGGCTTATCTCGGAACACAATTGAATACAAAAACTCCAAACACCTCATCCACATTGTTTAAATGATAATATTTACCAAGAAGGCAACGTTGCTAGAACAATCCTGATTTTGACATTTTTGATTTGCTTGAAATACGAAAACGAAAATCGAGTTCACACGGGATAAGGACTAATGGTAACATCAATAGAATATCACTTGTTCATGGTTCTAACGTTTTACTTTTCAAATGCCATGAAATAATGCGTTGAAAATGAAATAAAGGAGAAATATTTTCCTTCGTGCGGATTGGTGAAAACTTTCTCGTCCAAAAACAATTGCAAACATATTTATTCTTGCAATATCTTTGAACTTTAAAATGGGTCACATAATATTCCTCTTATGCAAATTTTATTTGTGATAAATAAATATTACACTTTTCCGTGTTTTTTTTACTTTCAGGATTCCACATGCAGATGAACCGACAGTCTTTCTTTTTTTGAAAACTAAGAATCAATAAAAACAATTACCTGGTTTAGTGTATTTTTAATTACTATAAATATGAAAAAACTTTAGTGAATCATGAAAGAATGCCTGATTAATATTTAAATTGTGCTACCTCAATATAGATATGTTACATCAAAGCTTCTAAATTCGGTAAGACCAAAATAATGTGTGTAGTTCAGGTGACTTTTTTTTTCTATTTTTTATTTATAAAAGGAGAAATATTGTAAAACAGGTTACAGATTCCAACGTCTATAAACCTTAAGAAATGCAAAAAGGAAATTATGTCCGGCTTTTAATTGTGTGCTTGGGAAAAAACGAAAACATGACATGGAAAATCTTCAAAGAGTAAGTTAATTTTCGTTAGGACGTTACATATGTAAATGTACGGAGACTTAACAGTCAGCACACGGCACAAACTGTGATGTTGAAATAGATGAAAAGGGAACTTTAAAAACCACCGAACTCGACAAATGAGGCTTATTTGCTCCTTTTGCAATTATCTCACATAGAAAAACATTCCGTTATGTTTATGATTCGCCACTGTAATTTGATTGTGCGTTGTTTTGATCAGTATGTTATTATTTTGGTCTTAATCTTGAATTTCCTTCTTATTTTCTTTCTTTTTGTTTGCAATTTTTTAGTTTTAAACGGCGAATATCTTTAGGTAAATGTAGAAAAACGAGAATGGAACTATGAAAGCCATCAAATATGAAAATATTGCAGGCTCGGTTTAATTGATCCTGTTCGTGGACAGGAAAGGCACTTCACGCCGTCCAGCCCCGGGTTACCTTCAACTCGATATTTACACCAATAATCAATTCAATTTTGATCTTGTCCAAACGATAGTATGCATATGGCTTGAGAAGCTTGAATGAGATATTTTTGGATTACTTCCATTCAATGTTCTGCGGCGTACGGTTCACAGATAAAGAAAGGAGTTTTGCCCTAAACGAGTCAACAATGGGCGGAACTTTAACAAGTGTTTCTTAAGGGAAACTGTAAAGTAAACGTTTATTACTCTTATAAGAACATACTATATGTATAATTTACACAATCGCCAGAAACAAGAGATACCGAAAGAAGAGTGTACGGATTTGGACCAGTATTTATAGCCTGGCATTCTTAGATACATATGGAATATTATAGCAGTATGCATTCTGTAGGTTCGTATTATTCGAGTTGTTTAAGTAAACAATATAACTCGAGACCGAAGGTCGAGCTTGATATGGTTTACATACACAACAAGAAATAATACGAATCTAAGAAACTGCATACTGTCATTAAACACTGTACATTTTTATTCATTTTATCACAAACCTGACAATACACTGAATGTATCTATAGTATCGATTACATGTTCACAAGAGCATATAAAGAAGAATCAAACATCGTCTCCAAAAAGCGTTTGTTTCAAGTGGATGTTTATTTATAAACAATACCTCTTATTCTTATTACAGTCACCCTGTAGGCCTAAGTAGCTCTCGGGCAAAAAAACACTGGTAACCGAAAGTTTTTTGTTTTACTTTTCCGCTGAATAATGCTTTAAACCGCATACAATTAATACTTCATAGGTTGAAAAATAAGGGCAATAGGCCAAAAGCCAGTTTGGGGCTAAACCTAAAAAAAACGATCGAAAATAAAAATTCATATACTAGTTATAAATATTAGATACACGTCGTTCGCATTACAGCAATCTGCTTTGTGGATTTGCAAAGTGTACTGAATAATCGTTAATTTGTATTCTTTTTGCATCGCATTTTACGCCGTGTACTCCCTTTTGCCGCATTAGCAGAAATATTTTACTTGTTAGAGATGTGCATGAGAAAACCTGTTGAGGCAAACTAAATAAAGAACTCCAATAAAGCGCCGTGAATTTTGCTTATTTATAATTATTTTCTATAAATAAAATAATATATAAAATTTGATTGGTTTGAAATGAAATTTTGATAATTTGAAGGTCTCTGATTGGAAGGAAAGTACGATATTTAAAGGTCTCCGATTAGCCATGTCCATGCATCAATTCGCACACACCATCCTAAGGCGGGAGGGGCTTTTAAGTGGGGATAAACATACAACAACAACCATGCAGCAATCTGATTACAATCATCTGAAAACCGCTTCGCATTTTGTTAGATCTGTGAGATAGGTCCATGCACTAAACATAATATTGTAATTCACATTTTTTTAATGGTCTTGAGGTTTAGAGTTTATTAAAAACCATGACAGTAAAAAAACGAAGAGTATATGTAGTTGTTTCGAAAATATGCCGTAAGAAAGAACTAGTCCGAGTCGCAGCAACTTGACAATTCCCCTCACGCATAATAATGAACGCTTCAAGAAAGTTTACCTTTCCAAATACCGAATTTTTTTTTAATCTATGTTATATAGAGCACAAATCATTTTGTTCAAAACTATCTTACCCGTAGAAACTAATGAAACATTAGCCTTTAAATCCCTATAAGGAATTTCATGAAACTTTAGTCAAATGCTCAGCCCATGAAGACTATGTGCAGAACCCATGTTCCCACATTGGCCAGGTCAAGGTCACTCAGTGATGTTAGAAGATTTGAACTATGTATTAAGTGTCTGGTTCCTATCTGTTTAACCCATAGAATGAATATCATAAAACTTTTATCAAATGTTCAGTCCATCAAGATGATGTTCAGAACTCATGTTCCAACCTGGCTGGCTCAAGGTCAAGGTCATTGAAGATTTGAACTATGTATTTTGTGTCCGGTTCATATCATCTGAACCCCTGCAATGAATTTTATCACTAGTGAAATGTTCATTCAACCAAGATGATGTGCAGAACTGCCAGAACCCATGTTTCAACCTGGCCGACTGAAGGTCAAGGTCACTAGCTGTCTTTAAAGGTTCATATTTAACCATGGCTTTCATATTTGCTCCTTAACGTCCAAACTGCCGGAGATATATTTGTTTACTTGCAATGAACCATCCATTACCTTTCCAGCATGCGGCGGGGGATATTGCTGTCGTTCCGACTACCTTGTTATTAATAAAGGAAAGATTTTAGTTAAACAAGTTTTTACTTGTTCAAATTTGAATTTCCCATTTTAAAAGTGTATCTCGTTTGACCGTAAGATTTCGGAAGATGAGAAGGTGCGATAAAGTGGCAAGAAAGTAAAAACAAGACAAAGGCGAATGTTTTGTTAGTTTCTAAGGTTGATTGATAATAAATAAATATTTTGTATTTTTGATAGATACATCCCTATTGATTTGAAGTGTAAGATCATTGTCAATAAGGAATATTTGTCTTAGATTGAGGATTGTCGCTGGCCGTTCCTGGCGTAATTATTTACGATACTAAAGCATCTGGTATATTATTATCTTAACAGTTTAGAATAAAATAATGCGTTAGTTTTGAAAGTTTTATACTGTCAACGGTAAATGTCACATAACATATCATAGCATTACATAACATAACTTCCTTGACTTAAAAAAATGCGTGTCGCAAATTTATAGCCACAAAGTAATTAAATGCATTTATTATGTTTTTTATAAATAAAGCTCAATTATATCGAGAAATTGAATGCACAAGGCCTTAATAAGATAATGTCAATCAAGCCAAAGGAAATCAACAATTTACAAAAAGTAAGTATGCGAGGTAACCGCATTGAAACAGTATATGTAATTGGTACTAGCTAAGCGAAATAATCGCTATAAGCTCGTAAGTTGTTTTAATGCATGGATTGTTACACTTGTTACACTTGCTTCATTTCTAACAGTTCTGTGATTGTCTCTAGTTTGTCTAGGATAAGCTCGTCAGCCGTTTTAACGCATTGATTGTTACACTTGTTACATTTCTAACAGTTCTGTGATTGTCTCTAGTGTGTCTAGGAATAAAACACCTATAGATATATCTCGGCTTTATATATATCATCATTGCAAGTACGCTATCTCGCTACTGGCTGATACTTGCAATAGAAAACCTTGACAGTCGCAACGAAATTGCACATAACGTTACGTAACATATTTTATTTAACATTAATTTGCATATATATATATTTTGTGAAACATAAAATTTCTGCAATAGTTTCAAACATTTAATTGAAAAGATTCAGCAGAATAGAACCCTGTTACAGGAAAGTAAGTAACCTCGCTGTAACATAAAACAAATTGCATGGTTTATTTCCCTTGCATTATATAGGCATTGAGTCGTTAATGCAGTTTTAAAGTTATAGCATATGCGAATACAATGATTTAATGCCGAAGAGTAAATAAAGGTTACGGCTATTTCAATATGTTCAATTTCAATTATATTTAGATGAAATAAATGGCTAACAATTACATACAAAGGATGGTATCGAAATCATGTTACGTCCTCGTATCTCGAGAACATAAATAGTTGATTGCAATGTGTTTTTGCGGTGCATAGTCGAACTTATAGCGATGGCGGACGAAAGCATGAACGAATGTAGGTATCATAATACTGTCGCAAAATCTACCTGTTCGATTTATGTACAATGTATGATCTTTTTACATTGTATTTGTACTGATTAAAGCACAAACGTTATCAGATCTTAGGTCCTTCTTTGCCTATACATTTTATTTCACTCAGAACATTTACATGATAGCATCGGCTGAAGGTTATAAAGCTGAGATTGGAAACCAGTCTTAAATCTCAAGCGTCTGATTGGCTGAAATGGCGACTGGTTTCCATGCTCAGTTTTATAAGTTTTATAACCTTGGGCAATGATGTGCCCGAACGACCTCTATGCATGCATCACCTCTTTTGCTGCATTGCCGAAAAGAATTCTTCTAAAGGAAGTAACAAAGGCACTGACAACACATCGATCATGTCGCCTGATACCGAGTCGACACTGTCCATCTCGTTCAGAATAGATCATATTTATACCCGAAGCTATCACTAGCAGGTTTGAAAGAAATCTTCTAAAGCTTCTTGCTGTGAAAAGATTCTTTGCTATCATCCTGTCGCCAGTGTCGACTCCAATGGTTTTTTTACAAATATGAACCAGACCTGGGGCCGTGTTAATTTCCCTTTACTGTTGTGGTGAGTTTCTGTTCAACAAACAACATAATATGTTCGTGTAAGACGCTTAGCTGGAAAAGTATTGATAAAAAATAATTCATAATCAAAACGCGCGAACATACTCCATGCCGCCTGCTGTCGTAAGTTAAGTGATCTGACGCCGGTCAGAATACAAGATTGAAACCATTAGGCTTTTTCGGATGCTCGTCTCTCCTTTCGGAAGCTTAATATTCCTGATCGGCGATGTCATTTCCCATCGTCCAACCAGTACTCTGCCAGTGCAATATGTACCTTCAAGATACTGAGAAACTTAGAACCCACATATCTGCTACCCAATTGCGGTGTTTTTGTTGCTTAGGTACTTCTACAGATGACTCAATCCTATTAACTTATACGTTCATCAACGACTAAGTAATCTGCAGCAGATATCATGCAAATAATTAATAAATACATGTTCCTGTCCAATTATATATAGAATGCTCTATATGTCAATCATAGGTGAAAAAAATCTCTGTAATTGCCGAGCTGAAAAATCTCGGCAAAATATTGCGCTTAATAAAAATTAAGTGCTATTCAGTGTCGTGTTTTATCGTATCGTATTGAGATGGATTTTTTTTTTGCGATTTCAATTGATATATATATATTTGTTTTGTTATTATAATTAAAACAAAGTTTAAAAACTTTATTAACAATTTAACATACAACATTCAGAATAGAAAAATAATACAAAATTAATATATTATGTTATTAATGGCCCTACTGATGTTTCTCCTTTGTTATCATGGTAACTACATCTAGCCTTCAAAACAAAAAAAACAAGCAAACAATTTCTTATTGTTCTCGAGGAGAATCTGGAAATGGAAACCTCGGTTAAATTGCTCTTCTCGTCCAAGCGATCAATGTCCGCGTGGTAAAACTTGAAGCCAGGTCCCTGTCGTCTTGTCGCGACCGATATATTTGTATAGGAAGTTTGACGCCGCATTTGTTTAATGTGACATGAATGAAGTCGTTTCAGGACGTAGTATTTACATAACAAATAGTCATGGCCTTTTTTATACAAGTTGCTAAGAGATCCAGTACTTAAGGCAACACATAACATTTTCATAAAATTTATTTATAAATTACGAATTGAATGCGATCACTTCAACAGCGACAGTTTGTCGCTCTCTGTCCCCCCTTCAACAAGCAACATTTATGTCGTTCCCGGTGTTATAGGGAAAAAGGGTTCAAAACGTTATATCTAATATTTGTGAAATATACATTAGGCGCATCCCGATATAACGTCGACGCCGACGTTAACGTCATTTCTGTGAAGTTTTTTTTCGGTACTGCTTTATGTAGAACGCAACATGTCGGTGTGTATTTTTCGTGAATTTTGGTCAAGGCTATTAAGCCAAAACGTTTATAAATGAGAGAAATTTACTGGTTTTACTGATTATTCCTTAAGATCATATGAAGATGAATCCATACTGCTCTCCTGAAAACAAAATGGAAGAATAAGATGCAGAATAAAATTGTTACATGGAGAGAGCTAAACGGGTACACACGGAAATATGGATAAACTTTTATCGGAACTTGATAATAGACAACTGCACGAAAGAGCGGAAAGACTTTTGCTTAATGGGGTATGCAGTCTTACGGTAGTTACATTTATGAAATAGATGAAAAGGGAACTTTGAAAGCCGAGAAACACGACAAATATGAAAATATTGCAGGCTCGCTTTGATTGAGCCTGTTCATGGGCAGTAATGGAAATGCATATTACTACCCACGCCGCCTAGCCCCGGGTTGAGCGCAACTCAATATTTTCACCAATAAACAGTACAATTGTGATCCATCCAAAACGATGGTATGCATATGACGGTGAACATGGAACCTTCAATGCGGTATTTTCAGATTGATACCATTCCATGTTCAGCGGCGTATGGTGCCCAGATAAAAGAATGGGTTTGCCGTAAACGCAGTGTTTTTTTATGCCAAATATTTGGAGAAATAGGTCCCCATTCCCCCCTCAAAATAGTATATATTTTCCCCCCATCTCTTATAAAAAATTCCCCCTTTGCTGGAGTCTGTTACCGACGGTTCGATTTGTTCCGCTAATGTGTAACAGCGTGGTAGTGAAAATGATAGTGAAGATGATAAATCTTTTTTTTCTGATGCAAGAAAATTCAACTGGGAAGTATGAGGCAAGATTAACTTAGTTGTACTAGTGTGTTAGCAAAGCTAAAAACAAAAGATCAGTGAATACTTTGTTTTGTTGTGTTTAACAGCTGCAAGTACCGTATTTAACAAATATTCCCCGTTACTTTGTCCGTGTTGCAATTTTCCCCCACCAAAGGGCTGATAAAACAACAACACTGAAACGAGAAAACAATGGGCGTAACTAAACATAATAGAATTTTGTCGGGGGATCTGAGACTACAAATCCTGCATATCACAGACAACGCCAAAGGTAAAATTTAAAAGCAGGCAGTAAATCCTTGGGGTGATTATGAGAGAACATGAAGACACCGTCTGACAGATTGTGACTTTGAATTACGTCTAAATGATAGGAATGTACCGTATGCGTCCCGTGTATACACAAAAAAGTGTTGACTTTGGCGTCTATTCTTTGACGACGGAAGCAGAGATTTAAAGCGGAAGAGGTAAACAGCGATTGTTGTAATGACTTAACAGACAAGGATAACAAATATACTGTTACAACATCTGTAACAAACTTATCGCACCATACACTTAATCTCGCAGAATTAAAGCCCTCAAGTCGAGGTACTAGAATCTAATTGTATTGCGTTCATACGGTCTACAAATTCAAAAAATGTTGCGAAGGTAATATCTATTTGACAGAATTGGATGAAAAAAGGTTGTTTCCACCCGTTAATCTATGAGGGACAAATAATTAGATGTTATCATCAACACTGTTATGGATGAAGTCATCAACTGGTTCAAAACAGATTTAGTGTCAAAGTTAAAGAGGGATAAAGAGCTTTGCTTGATTGAAAAATGACAAGGAAATTATTATTTGACCAGCCGATAATGGATCTGTTGTGTAGTTCTTTACACTGAGGTATTTTTTTTAAATTCTAGAAAAAAACATAAATAATAAAACATACAATGACGTAAGTGTAGATAACGCAATTTCTTAAACGATCATTAAAAAGTAGTCGGTTGTTAATAAAATTTTAAGAGGGACTATTTTCCGCATTATCCCATCGCGACTTGTTGTGCAGCTGGTAAACTGAAGGGGAACCGTTAGCTAAACATGAATGTTAATCCTTATCGAAGTAAAGTAAGCGGAATAGACAGAGCGAAATTATCTTCTGGTAATTTGGAAGCGGAACAAGATGTTAAGTTAAAGACATAAGTCAGGAAAAGGGCATGCCAAAAGGTTGTTTGATATGTGAACTGCATTCAAAAAAAATTGGCATGAAATATGTTGAGGATGAAGTTTTGGAATAAATATAAGACGTGGAATTTGATATATGAAATAAGCTGTACCAGAATGGTTTGTGAACGGTGGATACTTCTGAGACAGGAATAACACTAAATGAAAGAGCATGCTACAGATGTGAAACAGGCGAAGCCAGTAGTGGAACATTTCTCAAGTGATGGTCAGTCGGAAAGGAACCTGGGCGTAAGTGTATTAAAAACAACAAAAGGATGGTTCAAGGCACTACAGACAGATAAAGGATCTAATATTATAATGTTATTAATCAAGTGAATTCATATTGGCCTTGTTATTGGGTCAAGAGTAGTCATATTGGCCCGAGGCCGAAGGCCGAGCGCTAATATGACTGCCCGAGACTCAATAACAAGGCCAATATGAATTCACTTGATTAATGACAATTTTATTAATTAACACAATCTTCATAGTTCTAGACTTGCTAATTTACCGGCCTGAAGAGATGAAGTGTCAACTCTGATTCTAATGTCTGGCATCTTTAATGAGTCTATGTACAGTAGTGATCTGGCTGATATAAGCTACCATGGAGATGCAGATATGAAGGTTGTTTTGTTTTGAATATAAAAACAACCTGAACATTCCTACACACTGTGGCAGCCAACTTTCTTGTTCTTCCAGTCTAAATTTAGTTCATATCCAAATATATCCAAAAAATTTTCTTTTCTCGCACATTCCATCCACGAATTCCGCATGTAATACTTAATTTATGTCTGTAAGTTATCCAAACGAAGCTTTGATCCTTTTTGCAAAATTTTTCTGAATATACTTGCTCAAATCAAGAGTAATCCCTTAAAAGTCACTATTTTTAGTTTCAAGAATTCTTGCTGCAGACATCAACATTGTTGTTGTACTGGTGAGTTAGATAAACTCAAAGATTTTGATTACACAAAAAGTAACCACCAAACGCGGCAACATAGACTTATACTCTGCCTCTTTGATTAAATGCACCTCTAAAGTCACACTATCTATTATCATTTTTATCCATAAAATTCGACTTAGAAATTCCAAAATGGCGGCATTTTTGTTTTTAAAAGAAAGTGATTCAATCCATATTGGACCAGTTCATTATCCAATCAGAATCATGCGATCTCATATTGGCTCAGTAAAACCCGTATTGGCCCAGGTTACCTCGTATTGGCCTAGTTGGGATTTCATATGAATTGAGTGCAACCCATATAAGGTTGACTGAATTGTACATATTGTGTCAATATTGTTTTAGTTAATTAATAAAGAGAGCTTACAAGCAGAGGCCCGCGTGGGTAAAACAAGATAGCCAGATCGGTAGCTCTTTGAAGAGTATACAATAGAGTGATGATTGTTAACTATAACGCATGGCCAATCCAAACGCGTGCTAAAATAGATAACTATAATGCATACGCTACGGAGATTCTCGTTTTACCGTTTTGCTTTCATATATATTTTCGTTATTTACTATGATGTGATAAAGAGAAATATTGGCTTTAAGCCCATATTGGCAAAACTTCCATGTTTAAACTCACACGAAGATAACAGCAGCACCACACATTAACTGAACTAAGGATAATAATCATGCTATATTACATATAATTAAGACATGTACAGATCGTTAAGGTGAATAAATGTTCACAAACTAACACATTGTAGCATACACTAATATATAAATAGATACATTCATATACGCGCTATCGCATAACAAAGGATTGCCAAAAACACCAAAAGGGCGTTATGTTCTGTTTACATCTTACAATTCAACGAATAGGGGGAACATTTTCATAAACATATGTATACCTGAACCTGAGCGGACGAAAAACAATCAAATTTAGGTACCTTAATGATATCACGATTTTAGTTTGGACGGATTACTTTTCAAATCAGAAAATCACATTTACCCTTATATACGCAAACAAATAAATAAGCAAGCAACATAGAAAAACATGAAGTGTATTGCATTTTTAGATTTACTTTGTATTCTGTCTAGATTTATGATTTGAAACTTATGAATCGAATGTGATCGACTTGCCTAAAGGCTCGTGGTCGTTAAGTCTATTGGGTGCTCGCAAGTTCCTTTGTCTTGTGTTATAGTGCTCAAGGACCACGAGCCCTTTGCACTTCGGCGTTCATGGACATTCTTTTTGCATGTCGGACAACACCGAGACTTTTATTACATTGTGGATATTTTTAATGCGAATACGTCGTAACGACAAAGGGAAATAAAATATGGGTCTTCTAGATGGTGGTAATTCTAATAGTCTAAACGCCCCTGTGAATTGTGTATTTCTGTGACCGTTGGAACTTTAAATATTATTCGAAACTATAAGGAAGTTTGCTTTTAAACAGTTTAGACACCAGTATATTAAGTCAACAGCAAGGGTTACGGTC
The DNA here is from genome assembly GCA_038501625.1 of Corbicula japonica. NCBI lineage: Eukaryota > Metazoa > Mollusca > Bivalvia > Venerida > Cyrenidae > Corbicula > Corbicula japonica. The sequence continues at coordinate 13,114,250 of JAZAYU010000002.1, read as the reverse complement.
TTCAAAGTAAAAGTTGAGACAGATCGTGTGTGTTTATATGTAGACTGTTATTCGAAATTTACTACGAGACCATGCATGGTAATATATCAAGAGCACTTTATTTAGAACATACAACGACACGTTGCCGTGAAGTCGAACCGTTTCTTTTAATTTCGAACTACATTTATGTCTTGTCTTCTAAGAGAAATTGTGTATTTTCTGCAACAGTTGAAATAAAAAATATAATCAAAACATTAAGGATATAATATATCACCAAATACATACAATATATATATATATATATATATATATATATATATATATATATATATATATATATATATATATATATATATATATATATATATATATATATATATATATATATATATATTACACTAAAATATAATGAAATTCACAACATAAAACATGTACATGTTATATTATTTTAACATCAAATATTACTCTATCTCTCTAACAGTAGATTATTTGAATCAAATGGATCGACTGTAATCAATTTAACCAAGTGCACCAAGCGTTATGACTTACAGTTGTTTGTCAGTTCGGTTGCTCTGTGCTAGTTGTCAGTTCGGTTGCTCCGTGCTATCAGAATTTAGTGCTCAAGAACCATGGGTCCGTTGCACTTTGTCCGTGTCAAGGACATATTTTAAATATTGGAAAACAAGAGACTATTTTACATGATTGTGGATATTTTCAATGCCAATACTTAGTAACGACAACCAGAAGTAAATTCTCGGTATTTTTAGAATGGAAATGGCAAGGTGTTTACCATCTATGAAAAAATAAAATCCCAATCCCCTGCAAAAATTGTGTATTTCGGTAAACATTGGAACAAAGTGTATTCAAAACATAAAAAATCAAGAACGAAATGCTTGTAATCAAGTAATACATCGGTAAATGTAGTCAACAGAAAATGCCTATGGTATTCAATGTGAGATGGTTGCATAGCGTGTTATATGTAGATTGGTATTTATCTAAAGACCATCCATGATATGTGTAATAAGAGTAAACAAGAGCTATCACTGAAGGTGATTAATACCCCCGCAATACGGCTTTGTCAGAGTATACAGAAATAATGTTCGCATCTTTTTAAAATGCGACACAAGTTGTGCATGTATGTAATCTATATGTAAAAATCTAAGTACTCGGTGAACAGGAAGTAGGTGAGCAAGGAGCATAAAATCGCTTTACACCATATGGGAATATATGATAAAGCAATAACCAAAATATCAGGCTGCTGCATGTTTCAGTTGCTAAGAAAACTACAATGGAAATTGTGCATGTATGTCAACTATGTGGACAAATCTAAGTATTCGGTAAAAAGGAAGTAGATGAGCAAGGAGCATACAATCACTTTAATATGGGACTATAGGATAAAGCATTATGCAAAATATCAGGCTCCTGGATGTTATGGTTGCTTAGAAAACTGCGACGGAAATTGTGCATGTATGTCAACTATGTGTAAAAATCTAAGTACTCGGTGAACAGGAAGTAGGTGAGCAAGGAGCATTAAATCGCTTTACACCATATGGGACTATAGGATAAAGCATTATGCAAAATATGCTGCTGAATGTTATAGTTGCTTAGAAAACTGTGACGCAAAATTAACATGCCCTTTGGTCGATGTAATGCACCTTTATAGTAACAAAACCTAAAATATTCGGCAAACAGGAAGTAGATGAGCAAGGAGCATGAAATTGCTTTACACCATACAGACTATAGGATAAAGCACTATGCAAAATATCAGGCTTTTGCATGTTATAGTTGCTGAGAAAACTGCGACGGAAATTTTTGTTACGGACGCACGGACGGACGTTCTTACGAACGTCATTTATGTGGCTACTCTATTGTCCTCTCTATTGTTCTTTTAGCCACATAAAAGAAAAAAAAGCCACGTAACAGAACGGAATGAATAGAATTTACCGTTACCATTGTTCTCATAGCCACATAAATGGCGTGGCGTAAGCACGGACACACGGACAAGGGTAAAACAGTATACCCCCTCTTCTTCGAAGCGGGGGTATAATAAATCAAGAAGACTGTATAAACAACATATAACCAGATTCTGGATTAGCAGATACCCGTTTGAAACTGATTTTATAAATAGTATTTTGGGTAGACTACATTGTCAATTCTGATCAATTTCTGCACACAGAACGATCTGACTGTAAGTTACAAATAAAGTAGCCTTAGGCTATGATTTTGTTGAAAATATCCATATTCACAACATTCAGGCTGTAAAGGGGCTTTCTCACTTGTTGAGACCTTCACTTTATGTTAAGTACACAAAATGTATTATTACAAGGTATTTTACATGGGAGTGCATTAATGTCATGCAGGTGCCTATTTATGGTATTGTCCAACAATATTGACCTGGCACTTCATTAATTTTCGTAAAGGTCACTGGATAAACACGAGTATCAGCGAATACGCCGATATATTTATTCAATTAACACTCCAGTGATGTGTGGTGTATTAGAATAGATGCCGGACTACCGATTCAACGTTGATCGTAACGTTTACGAAATTTAAAGAATATGGGGTCAAATGCAAGAGTGCCAGGTCAGTGTTGTTAGACAATATAAATTTTATTGTAAGCTTAGAGATGGAAGTCACTGTAAGCATACATTTGGCTCAAAGGTGTATCGTTGCTTTTACCCCGATCAGTAAAATAAAGCATTTTTTCATGAATAAGATATTGAAGACAAAAACGTATTTTCCCCACATTATTTTGTATGTAAAGTTCAGCAAGTCTCAGAATTTCTAGTGAAGGATTACAAACCTAGAATTTGGCCTACTCTTTACCTGCAAATGCTTATTCAAGTTCAGTGTTTCATTCGACAATACCAGAATTGACAGATCATGGTAGAGCTGCAGTAACAAAGAACAAAGAATCATAAAATATTATAAGATCAAGACAAACACTCTGTCAGTTGGTAAATACTCCAATGCTTTACCGTTCCAACATAGTGCTGGTATAGTCAACGGTAATCCAGTGATCTAGCCTCGCCAGATTTCAACACCTACAATAATGCAGCCTCGGGCAGTTTGCCAACCTCGTTAACTATGCCAGCCTCGGATTGTATGCCAGTCACGTACAATATGCCTGCATGAAACACTATGCAAGCATCGGACTGTATGTCAGTCTCGCACAATATGTCTGCAGCAAACACTATGCAAGCCTCGGACTTTATGCCAGTCTTGCACAAAATGCCTGCAGCAAACACTATGCAAGCCTGAGACTGTATGCAGCCTCGGACTATATGCCAGTCTCGCACGATATGTATCCAGCAAACACTATGCAAGAACCGGACTGCTCGTTTGACCTATATTTACGGAAATCGATTAATTTTGATTGCAGTACACAGCAGTTTGCATTATTTGAGGTTCCAATCATGTTAAAGGCATCCAATAAGTCGACCTAGTACAATGTTTTGCATGTTATTTTATAAGTAATAAATAATTGCAATATGTAGGTAAAGATGCAATATATCGCAATATAATTTTTCCTTGCAATACCCATCCGATTTTTGTAAACTTGGTTTACATTCAGAAGACAATATGCGAATTATGCACGACTTTTTCACCAGAGGTAAATTGCAAGGTAACTGTTACTAAAAATAAAAAAAAAGGTCTTCATGCTTAAATAAATCGATCGATCAGTCGGAAATGGTGGTACACAATTAAATCAGAGGTGTCTGTAAAACACAAGTCACCTGCACCCCCCCCCCCCCCAATAACAATAACAAGAGACAACTGGATAGTAATCTGCTCTTTTAACTTAGGTCACTGTGACCTTGACCTGTGACCTTGACCTCAAAATCAAAAGGGGTCGTCTACTTGTAATGACTTGCCTCCCTACCAAATCTAAGAACTGTATGTCAAAACCTTGTCTAGTTATTATTGGACAAATTTGATTACGGACGGACGTACCGATTGACAAGCAATTTACTCCCGCTTCTTCGAAGGGGGCATAATAACAATAATAAGGGCAACTATAGAGAACGTTTAATTTTCTCCAGTGGTCTCATAGGTGATTAACATTTTTATTTTTAACCAGGGTTTCAACGAAAATCAGATTGCATGGCGGGCGGGCGGCGTTTAACAGATGGTTTCCGCTCAACAACTGAAGTTTGGATAAACCATTATTGCTGAAACGGTAGATATAGTAAGCTTCCGTGAAGATACAGTTTTGGATTCGATTTTGGGCCAGTCATATCAAAAACACTGTTGCTAAGGAGAGAAAAAAAGATTTTGATAAAAAATTTTTGTGGAAATTAAGATGCAAAAATTTTGTTTGTAGGTAATATTCAAACTTGGGTCAAGGTCACAACAAATAAAACAAGAAACCGTCGAAGACGGGTGATGTTCCCCGAAAGTGTACTTTGTCACAAAAACAGTTAGTTGTATAACTGTTGAGGTGAATTTTGAAAATAGTGTAGTGCAATAAAATCAGATAATTTTAAAATCCAATTATAAATAAGTTATGAACCGGACATGATTTAGGTTTAAGGTCATGCTGTGACCTTGACCTTCAAGAAAGCGACCCAAATGTTGCGCTTGACAAGTCGTCTCATAAAGGTGATCATTTTAGAGAAATAATTATAAAATCTGACTTCAAATAAAAAAGTTATGGGCCGGAAACGATTTTGGTGCATACGTATAACTGCTGCCTTTTTGGTCTACAACTAAAATTAATTGTTAAAGCGTTGAAAAACTGGTTTCATGACATTCACTAATTGTCTAGGGTCAGGTAACTTAGTTAAATTGAAAAATACGTCAGTTAACCCACCGAGTCCAATCGTGCACTATAGGTCCCAGGAGGAGAACGCATGGATAGACCGCTTTTTCACGAGGGAATTAGGTACTGTGGTAAGTAAATCATCTCGCATTTCTTTGTTAATGCATATAACACATAAAGATATAGCCTATGCTGATCTCCTATATTTACTCTAAACAATGGTAATCTCACATTCGCCAAACTTTTGGTATCTTCTGAGAACATTCTCCACAACTGCACTAGAAAATCGCAAAAAAATTGAAAAATCACTCTTTAAAAGCCAATATTTTGATAATTAAGCAAAGTTCTGAGCATTTGTTTCATTCTAAAGAGTCATTTTACACTTGTCTTCATATGTCATAGGCCTCCACTATTTTTAAGTCGTTTAGGGAGGATTTTGACCACAAGTTAGAAAATTTTCAAAATGAACGCATGGGTAGAAGTTTTCATCAATTTTCCAAATGAACGCATGGGCAGGAGGCATTTTAGAAATCCACGATTTTTCGTGAATATCCCAAATGAAATCGACTATGTTATATTTCACAATATTGTATTCTGAATTGCTAAAATATCATTTAGATCAGTCTCTAGTTTCGTATCGGTAATAAGCGATACCATAAAGCCTATATAGTATTTGGGATTAACTTGGAATTATTTATCATGCTAACGAAACTTCTGACACATAATAACTGCTATGCTTTCCTTGATGGTTCATTATGCTCTGCTTAAGATGTAAAATTTAATATTCATTTATATTGACACCAAAAACCAAGAAACACTAATGTTACAGTATTTACTACGACACTTCATGATTAACTCTCCTTTTTTTCTAACCTCCGCCATTTGTAATATTTCGAAAGAATTGAAAAACTAATTATTATAGTTGCTTGGTCAATTTTGAATTAATATAAGCTACATATTTTTAGCTAACCTGAGCACTTGAGCTCATGGTGAGCTTTTAGGATCGCCCTGTGTCCGTCTTGCGTCGTCAATTTTTGCTTTAAACAACATCTCCTCTTAAACCCCTAGGCCAAAGTTGATGAAATTTGCCTGGGATGTTTCTTGCTTGAAGCTCTTCCAAAGTTGTTCAAAGAAATCAACTCCATGCAGGACTCTGGTTGCCATGGCAACCGAAAGGAAAAACTTTAAAAATCTTCTTGTCTGAAACCACAAGGCCTAGAGCTTAGATATTTGGCATTTAGCATCCTCTAGTGGAACTCTACAAAGTTTGTTCAAATTATTTCCCTGGGGTCAAAATTGGCCCCGCCCCAGGGGTCACTTCGTTTTACATAGACTTATATAGGAAAAACTTTAAAAATCTTCTTGTCTGAAACCACAAGGCCTAGAGCTTAGATATTTGGCATTAAGCATCATCTAGAGGAATTCTACAAAGATTGTTCAAATTATTTCCCAGGGGTCTAAATTGGCCCCGCCCCAGGGGTCACTTCATTTTATATAGACTTGTATAGGAAATTTGTTAAAAATCTTCTTGTCTGAAACCACAAGGCCTAGAGCTTAGATATTTTGCATTTAGCATCCTCTATTGGAACTCTACAAAGATTGTTCAAATTATTTTTCTGAGGTCAAAATTGGCCCTGCCCCAGGGGTCACTTCATTTTACATAGACTTGTATAGGAAAAACTTTAAAAATCTTCTTGTCTGAAACCACAAGCTGAGAGTACTTTTGTACTCAGGTGAGCAATATAGGGCCATCATGGCCCTCTTGTTACTGTTTTATGGTTCATTTTTTATAAAACTGTCTCTAGACACTTCGTCATCCATTACACCACGGTGCCTATCCATATCGGCTGTTTCTTTGCGAAATGCGCTATATCGGCTGTATCTTTGCTTCGGCAACGGCTATTCTTTGCTAATAAATATGGATGGAGAGCATATGTCAGAGATTACAGACGCAAATGTTACAGATATTAGGTATATTGTACAAAAAAGGTTGTGCACGGAACATTAGAATGTCTAAACTATGCATTGTAGTGATTACATTCTAAATGTCGGCGATTGTGGCCGAAATCTCGATGAAACTAGTTGACGATACACAGACGTAGAGCACAGATCCAGCTTTTCTGCAGTCTATAACGAATGTTTGCTTTGATATCTAACGTATCAAGCGATATATTATATTCATTTCTTCAATATTCTTCCAAAAAATACTTACAAATAGGTAGAAATATTAATAGATTTATCCAAAACCCTTCACTTTCGGTTTAATTGGGGCACCGGCGGCCTCTCTGCTCACCAGTTTTTGATGCACAGGATGACTCTCTGCATTGCGCACAGGTAGGCTCATTGATAATGACTACTTAAACACCTGTTTACTCACTGTATTATGGACAATTTAGAATTTTGTCACTGCATTCTCCTTATTAGAATGTAAATTAACGTTACATAAGCAGGGGACTTCGAAGTTGAACGAGAAACCTTAAGGTTTATCGCAACTGTGTTAGCATCCTTTTTATGTAAGGTTAAAGCATACATTGCTAAATATTTATGAAAATGCTAATAGATATGTTTAACAATAATAAAGCTTTACAAAATTTTAACAAGATTAAAAAACTTATTTGATATGTCGACCTATGCACATTCTATATTGCAGTTTTAGCACAGAACTCCACTTGCCCATTTAATAAATGATTTATTGGTTTATTCGCCGGTTCATTCGTTCATCCGTTCGTTCATCGTCCGTTTTCCATCAACCGATCGTCCGTCGGTCGGTTCTTTCTCTCATCCCTTCCTCCCTCTCTCCGTACATTTGTCCTTTTATCCACCTGAACGGTCCATCCGTCCATCCGTCAGTCAAAAAGTCGATTAAATGTGGGATATTCACGAAAAAAAACGTGGATTTCTAAAATGCCTCCTGTCCATGCGTTTATTTGGAAAATTGATGAAAACTTCTACCTATGCGTTCATTTTGAAAATTTTCTAATTTGTGGTATAAATCCTCCTAAAACGACATTAAAATAGTGGAGGCCTCTGACATGTGAACACAAGTGTAAAACGAATCATAAGAACGAAACAGATGTTCAGAATATTGTTTAATTATCAAAATATTGGCTTTTAAAGAGTGATTTTGCTATTTTTTGCGATTTTCTAGTGCAGTTGTGGAGAATGTTCTCAGAAGAAACCGAACGTTTGGCGAATGTGAGATGACCATTGTTTAGAGTAAATATAGGAGATCAGCATAGGCAATGTCTCTATCTGATATCCGCATTACCAAAGAAATGCGAGACGATTTACTTACCACAGTACCCAATTCCCTCGTGAAAAAGCGGTCTATCCATGCGTTCTCCTCCTGGGACCAATAGTGAACGATTGGACTCGGTGAAGAAGTAAAGATCTTTCGCAATACATTAAAATGGCAATGTTTGAATTATGCCAGATTGTATTTTTCGCTGAAGGTTTAAGGTCTGTTCACTTGTTTCTAAAATTAGAAAAAAATCCAGATCATGTTACTGTTTCTAAAAATAGAAATAACTTTTTTGGTATACAGATTAACATCATCGGCCAAGGATTAGGACTATGTATAATTTTTTCAGCCCATGCGGAAGGTCGTGTCAATTACTTGGAATGTACTTTGTCTACCTTGCATGACTTATTGGAAAGGTTTTCACCGGTAGGGGACTCCTGTATTACATAATATTCTTATAGCCTTGTTTACTAGATGTTCATTTTTGTTATTCGGTTGATATTGTTTGGTTTTCTAGTCATCGTTCGTTATAAATTAAGAGGTGGCAGTCGGTGTAAGCACTCGAAGGTTGGGCTTAACATTTTCCCCTGTAAGAAACAAAATACTTTTTAATTAATAAAAAGTGAAATATGCTTATCAGGGATCGCTACACTCACAAAACACAGTCTCATCACGCAAAAAGAAGGAGAGTGACGGAGAGCATGTGTTTATAAGACTATGTCAATTTCAAATAAGACATAACAAATTACGAAAATGAGAACTTTGGGGTTACCGCCTTGGAACGGTCATTGGCAAAATAATTTTCCACTGGGGTTTTTAAATAGGTTCTACACTTGCCCCAACAGGTTCTCATATCAACACACAAAAACAAGTTTTCCTGGAGAATTCACTCAAATCCGCCCATCAGCTCAACAGTGTTGCATGAAAAAGCATGCAAAGATATGATAAAAAATAAGCTAATAGAATTGCAAAGCAAAAGGGGCGAGTACTCAATGATCTTACCGAGATCAGAAATCCTGGAGTCAAAACATGTATTATAGTATATTAGTACTGTAAAAGTAAATTTTTGCAGTCTTTGAAATATTTCATGGTTTTGAGCATATGGGGTCGATTGTGATCGATTTACCCAAGGTCACGTGACCCTGGATTTGTGTATAAACTACAAAGTTCGATTTCGATTGCCGCGTGTTTTACCTCACAAGAAACATGCGGTTATTTGCACCTTATACTGTAAAACAATTTAATTTCGCGAGATCAAAATTTCGCGATTTTTGTCAAAAAATAGTTATTTTCTTTATTTGCTAGAATGAAATTGACAAGGTGTTCATCCCTCCAGCACTTTTCGTTATTTTTATGCTGCAACGAAGTGGGAGGAATAAAGTGTTGCACTCGTCCGGCGGATTTCTTTCAAATTTGCACAGTTGATCATGCCAGATGTGTAAATAATCGTGAAAAAAACTTTATACCTGTGACTTTTTAACAGAGTTATGGCCCTTTTTTATAATTTTGTAGCAGTGGGGGCATAACGTCGAAGACGCATTCTGTTTGTTTTTAAATTTTCTGTTCAAATCGTTCTTTAACTAATTTCCCTCGTCAAAGATAGATAATGAAACTAGTAATATCTGTAACAATACAGCACGATAAGCGGAACATTCACTAACTTTTTAAAAAAAATTTCCGAATACCACACTTTTGAATATCGTCTGTTTGGTCCGGAGAGCTCCACGCAATGAAATCCTGCTTGATTTAAAGGCTGCTGTTTCACTTAAAATACCCTAGTGATATGGTCATTAAAAAAGAAAAGGCCCTCGGCTCTTTTTAATATTTTATTAATTCCTATTTATGTTATTTATGTTATGTTATCCTTAAGGGTCCACTACACTCCTCCCCTGCACGTTCAGCGATAAAAAGAAAATTATCAAAATCTTAATGGTAAAATTTCGTTCAAAGTTTTTTTTGCACAAATGACTATTACTAATGTATCTTATTTTGCATACAGTAAGAAACTCTACAAGTTCAGAAAAAAAAACTAGACCTAAACATTCCTTAAAATCCTATTTACATAGTCACACTACTAACTAGTACAGTACTAGTAGTACTAAGCAATACGTTATGATCAGAGCGAGTTCAGCTGTCAGAAGATACGTTTCGACGACCTAGGAATCTTCAATTACTCGTACACTAAACATAAATACGCAACAGAAAAATGAATTATATGTTTTTGTTAATATATTAAATGGAAGATTGAAGCTTTTGGATCGATTGTGACCTATTAACTCGAGGACATGTGGCCGTTAAGTCCAGTAGTTGCTTGTCATTTCAATCGCACCGTGTTGAAGTGCTCAAGAACCATGTGGCTAATTACACTTTATACTTGTTAGAGTTCATGGACATATTATTTACATATCAGAAAACATAGATTATTATTCATCATGGATGTTTTAAATGCGAGTAATTAATAACGAAACCCGTTCTAGAAGGTGGTATTTCTAGAATCAATCTGACAAGGTGTTTGACCACTCCGGTTTTTTGTACTCAGTTCTAGATAAATAACATTACTGGACGATTCGAATAACAGTGAAAAGTAGTTTGCCTGCCCGCGGTTTAACATGCGTAGGCAGTCCGAAACGTGTTCTGGAACATGATCATCGTCTTGCAGTGGGCGTTTGATAAGTTTGGAAACGGGGACTGGCAAAATAACGCTTTCGTTTATTTCACGCAGACGACAGGAAACTGGTATGCCGTCGATGAAGCGCTTAGTCGGTTATTATTATTGCTTAGGTTAACATTTTAAACAGTTTATGATACATTAAGTTTTGTTTGTATTGTTTAATTGATAAAACCGATGAATTAGTCATCTAAGTTGACTTATTGAACTGAAACATAATTTTATTTTTTTTCAGCGGAAAAATTTGCATATTTTAAAAGTCAAGTGGACGTGTATCACTTTTTGAATAGTATATCAACAATATATACTATTCACAATGTTTGTTTACGATATTTAAATAACATGTGCGTGACAAATATAACAATATTGGCTTGCAAAACCGGACTTACAATACACGGGTATGTGTGGACAGTAATATACATTTCCTTTACTGCCCATTCGTAGACCTAGCCTCCAGTGTGTTGGTAATTGTCGTGTTCGTTGACTTTCAAAGATTGCTTTTCATCTTTTTAAATATCACAGTAGCGTTGTTTGAGCCGTTCAGTTAGCGGCAGTCTTACGTCTTTCCATACCTTCAGTCAGTGCTTTTATCAATTACCCATTTCAAGGTTGTTGAGTGCGATACATATATCTGTGTAAATACTGTGTAAAAACTGAATTGAGCGCACCCCGGGCTTGGTGGCGGGACAGTTACATTCCCAATACAGCCCACGGATAGGCCATGCAATATTTTGGTATTTGTCGTGTTCAGTGGCTTTCGGAGTTTTTTCTTCCTTCATCTATTTAAATATCATTTTCTAAGTGACCAACTACCTGTTTTAATTGCTTGAGAGAACCACAAAACTCTAAAAAAAATATAAGGAATTAACTCTTCAAGAGCTACAGAAGTATGTTAGGAGAGTTATCCAATACTATTTAATCTCAGAAACAACTAAACACAGCAAGAAGTAATTCCATTACTTGTTGGCAGATTGTCTTTCACAAATTAAATGATGAGAAAAGGTTATAAAAAGTCAAATATGCATATCAGGAATAAGCACACAATTATTGCCGCCTTGGCATGGTCAGTAAGAAAGAAAACGAAAGAAGACGACTATGAAATCAAAACCAGTCCTGACATATATTCTAACCGAAGCAGCCAGGCAACAAAAGATGACACGTTTCCGATACCTGACTCGGCGTCCAAGGTGAGTTCGGGCACAACAGATGAGACAGGGACAGCTGATGAGTACGTCTAAGCTCAAACAGATGTTTAACCCTCATGGACAGGATGTTAGTCTACTCAGTTAGATCCATATTTATAAAGGTGATGCTTTCTAGTTGTAGATTATAAATAAGGTATGTGTCTTGATCATGCACTTGGATCAGGGCTTTTCATCGAAAAATTTTGGAAGATCCCCTGGCCTTTAAAACTGGGAAATTTATGCGTGATAATTCTTCATTTTGGGAAAAATCGTTTAAAGATGGGTACAAGCTTATCAAGTTTATCAATTTGAATAGTTATAAGTAATTATCATCTTAAATTTAATTTTTAAAGCACTTTAATTTTCGGACTTCCATTTTCAAACTCGCCTCAGAGGATTTTGATATATTTTTGGACATCTTACTAGCATTTTGGAAAGAGTCTCTGCCTAAGTCGGGAATATACTATATTTTTGGATTGGGAAGTGGCCTTATACATGCCTCTACTTTATAAGGATAAAATGCATATGTGATAGTTGTAAGGTAAAATTATGCGGATCACTTATGCATTTTGTTTGTTAAGTTTTTAGCAATTAACGAATACAGTTCCCTTTGAGTTTCTTAATTTTTAGAACGCTGTTTATAAGGCGATGAACATGAGTATAAAATTAAATTGAAATTTAGTTTGATTGTGATTGTTCAAGGTACTTCCCACGCCACCTAGTATCGTGTAGGAAAACACAATTAAAACAGTCTAATTTATTTGTTTTTTTTGAAAGGCTACTATTCGCAGTAATTTAATAGCGCTTATTTCAACAACAATATCAAACGCAAACATGTCAAAGTTCAGTTAATTTATGTGCAATTATTGTGAGCGTTAGTTCTTACTAAGCTCACTACTTTTGACCTTTCGACACTTTAACGCTCTTTCACCGGTTTATGCTACTCTGGTATTTATTTGTTTGTGACCCTTCAAGAATACATGGAACTCTCTAACCTGATTGATATCACCACACTCCACACGTAACCAAGAAATACAAGACTTCGGAATTACTTTATCTACCTTATTCCTAATAATAGCCCCCTGGTGGTTATTGTAAATAAAATGGTAATTAAATGATGTTGTAAATTTCAAATTAAATTTTAAGAGAAATTTGTGAGTAATCAGTTTTATGGAAAACATTAATAACATATATGAAAGCTTGATATATACTCAACAAAAAAAGAAACCTTACACTGTAACTTTGAATAAGTATGAGGCGCATATTCAAAATCTATATATTTTTGCACCATCCAAAAGAAAATAACCACTGAATCACTTGTTTCATGCACCAAAAATATCAAAACGCATAATTAAGTTCAAAACATGCACAATTTTTATTACATACCACAATTCAATTAGCTTTAAATCTGATTCCAGGAAAATACACCAAATATAAAGTGTCAGGTTTCTATTTTGTTGAGTATAGTGTGATCTAATTTATAGTAACGTTGAACCGCCTCTCTTGTTTTATTGATACACCAATGTACTATGTTCGAGTCTCTATTGTACTTGTAAAGAAAGCCCCGAAAGGCTATATATTGTTCACTATTGCCTGAATAGGTAATTCGAAAGTAATATGCATTTTCATTACGGCCCATGAACAGGCTTAATGAAATACTCGAAAATTTGCTCTGGAAATGGACAAAAATATGAATTTTTACTTATTTTTCTAATTTTAAGCAATTTTTTATGACCCGTTATCCAATTGCATTAAAGCCCTAGCCCTCAACTTCAGTAAGAATATACTATTAAAAAAATCATATTTATCCATATAGACTCCAATATATAATTCTCTAACAGAACACAAAAGGTCTACGAATTCTTTCTTATAGCCGGGATTTTCAATGATATTGTTAAATTATCGTTAACGAACTTTTAAGAAGCTAAATACAATCGAGGTATATTTAGCACTGATTTTTGACGAAGAGACCGCTTCATGCGCGATCTCGATTTCTGTAACGTTTCGGAAATCCTACTTTCGCTTTTAGTCGCGCGGACCAAATTTATTTTAGTAAATTAAAATTTTATAAGCCCGAACTAATGCTGCAAATTTGAGCCTATAGTTCCAAATACATGTTATATTTTATACAAGAACGGGTTAAATTGAAGTAATGCCGCTTTAACAGTAATTGATATAAGATAAAAAGTATCAGATAGCTAAAGTATAACCATTTACATGTATGTGTTCAAAAGCATTTAAATTTGTGATAAGTAAAAAATACTTTAATAATTATCTATTTTAGGTCCTCGTGAACCTGTTCCTTTACCGATGCACATTTTCAAATTTTAATCGACACGTTGGACGCATAAAACAGGTACACGTATACTGGAATTAGATAACTTTTGAGCCTAAGCACTATGGAGTTGGTGGAGTAATCAATTGCGGGCCTCAACAGAAATCGAACAAATAATGTTTCAAGCGTGGTTAGTCAATGTCAAACCTTTCTTCAGTTTTTTAACAGAAACCAATGTTGAATTGAAGGTCAGTTCAGACCGAAGCTAGCATAGGAATCGATAATCATTACAAAACAAAACAAAACAAAATGTTACTGAATAGTTCACTCCATTACCTTTAATTTAATATGTCTTTCTCTGAATATTGCTTCATTTACATAGGTAGAAAAATGTTAATAAAAACAGCAGGTAATTGATCATAACAATCATAAATAGCGTGCTCAACGACATTAAAAATGCTTTTCAAGTTTGCAAACTTACAATTACTTAGAACACCACACAATACAAGTCCTTACCTTCTAGAACTATTGACGAGGCGACAGAATATAACCACAGAAACCGCGTAAAGATAAGCGGTATACGTGTACAGTACCTACCATACAGTATAATTTTGTAGTGTGTAATAAACTAGTAATTAATCTAGAACATTAACATGTTATAAGAATTTGAACTTTTGGTAAAAAGCGGAGTAAAATACAATCGGTATCAATTCCTTATTTGTTTGTTTTTAAATGTTTGGTCGGTTATTATCTAACTAGCTTTGAAACAAACATATTGATTAACTGAAAAGTAATCATTCGATCTGGTATGCAGGGATATGTTTTTCAATAGTGTTCGGGGATATGATGGTCTGTTTATTGTGTTTATTTCAGACTCAGTTGCATTCAGAAGTTCACTAGTGTAAATAATCAAAAGGAACCCATGACCATGCATGGCGTTATATTCTACATTTACTGTACACTGGAAAAACATTCCGAATAACTGAGCAATTTAGGAATTGTAAACATAACGTTCACAAATTCCAACAACTTTCTGTTGTTAAATTTCAGTTTTCATTGAATTTATAAATTGGCTAATATAACTTATTAGTACGAAATACGCTCATACTCATTATCACAATGTTACATTTCACGGTGGAAGCAGAGATCAGAAGGTTTTTTTTGTATTGAAAACTTTTTTCGAGTTCAAAACTTCATAATCATGGAAATTATTAAAATTATATTATGTTAATTATGAGACTATATTTTAAGAAACTTTCAAATATCACTTAAATATATCCTTTTTTTAAGATGTTGTAAAACTACAATTAATATTCAGATGCGTAGAGAAGAAATAACGGCAAGGAAAATTACCCGACAGGTACGGAGTAACGTAGGAACTAAAATGTTTGTTCCAGCCAGTGATTTATACCCAATTGTTTTTCTTTAATATCAGGCTATGAATATGGAGATGGAAACAAGTAAGCTGTTATCCAGACAAATAAAGGAAAAAAACATGGTATGTTGATCCATATCCATAATATACATGAATCATATCCATAATAAACTTGAACATGTATGTTCGTTTACAATGAATATTTATTTAAGTTACATAATTTTCCAATTTCGCGCAACAGAAAATATATTTAGGATACGCCTCTTCAATTTAAAATTAAAAGCTTCACAAAAGAAAGCATCGGCGTTGTGGTAATTAAATGTTAGAATGTTGATTTCCGTAAATAGGAAAAGATAAACCAAGAACAAATTTAACGAAAATAGGTTTACACAGTCTGAGCACGCGTTGGGGAAGAATACATTATTATACTTGTCTTTTAATGTTTCTAATTTACATTACCACTTAAAACATAAGGTGTTTTTTTTAAGAAAACAATAACATTTAGAAAATAAGTGTATTGTGAAACCCAACCCTTCCTACTAAATGCCAACGATCCTAGTTTCTGCAATAAAAGTTATATTCGTAAGCGAATCAAGAGGTTCAAATAAAAAGAGAAAGATGCATATCAGGAATAGCCAAATTGAAAAAAAAACACTCGGCCTTAGTGAGGAAAATAGAGCATGGGTTTAGTTTAAATGATAATTTTCACACAAGATACCACAAATACTTTATGAAAAACTTTAACCCATTGTAGGTTTAAAATAGGTTGTATGGTTACAAAACCTCACATTTTTACCCCAAAAGATTCTTATATGAACAATCTCACTAAAGTCAGATCTTATCAAATGTAAGCTGGCGTAGCGGTTTTCAGGAGATGATTTTAATCAGATTGCTTATATGAACCAACAAGTATAACTTATGCTATCTTGGCGAATGAGAATATTCGTTTGGGATGGATTAAAATTGTACTGTTTATTGGTGTAAATATTGAGTTGCGGGTGGGCAGTAATATGCATTTCCATTACTGCCCATGAACAGGCTCAATCGAACATAGTCTGCAATATTTTCATATTTGTCGTGTTCGGTGGCTTTCAAAGTTCCCTTTTCATCTAGTTCCAAGCCACACATCAACTAAACAATGTTGCATGCAAAAAACAAACCAAAAATTAGTATTTAACTAAAACATGGTCATGCAAAAATGGTTGGTTCTTACTGACCTTGATTTTAATCACAAAGAACATAACGGCAGACATAAAATAACTGATTGAATGTTCTTTTTCAAGATTTATTAGAAACCTTTAAAGACGGGTGGTTACAATATCCCAGCCGAAATAGATTCATATATTGTTTCATCAACCCTCCTACCTGCTTTTTAACTTTTGACTTCGGCGTTATCTGTGATGTGCAGGATTTGAATTCTCAGATCCCTAATCAAATTCTATTCAGTTCCGCCATGTTCTTGTTAAGGACAAATCCATTTTTAATCCTAGGACGTTTGAATAAGCTGATCGGCAATGGCCATACATCAAGCGGTCATAGCCTCAACCTGAGGCTATGCGGCCAGGGCAGTTAAATTCATTTCCATACTGACCATGAACCTGGGATTAAGAATCTCTGACAGTTATTTAGTATTGGTTAAAAAGTTCTAGCCTATTATACATATTTTACAGGTATTGTCTGATGACCAGGTAAATATCTAAAGTTATGAACGTATCATATTTTATATAAAGGTCTATAATTGATACTCACTAATATTAGACAATAAATGTATCATATGAAACAAATATTTTACAAGGAAAAATTATCATTTTTCTGCATATAACTTAAATGAATCTGCATTGTTTGTGTCACCTCAATATAATACAGACAACATTAAAGTTCACTCACTCAACTATGAACTCTGATATGTTTTCCAGTATGTTTTTTAGTTCTCCTTTACCATACCAGCTGGGGTCCTTGAACTTGGTGTCTGCATCCTACTAGTGTCACAAGAATTTTTATGCCCCCGAAGGGAGGCATATAGTAATCGGACCGTCCGTCCGTCCGTCCGTCCGTCCGAAATAATCTTCTCCTCGCTTCTTCTCCAACACCGCTTGAGGGATTTCTTTGAAACTTCACAGGAGTGTTAGTCACCAAGCCTAGTTGTGCATTTCGTCAGGAATTTCTGGTCGGATTATTTTTGGCTGAGTTATGGCCCTTTTTAGCAAAATCTTGTCCTCGCTTCTTCTCCGAAACCGCTATAGGGATTTCATTGAAACTTCACAGGAATGTTTGTCACCAAGCCTAGTTTTGCATATCATAAGGAATTTCTGGTCGGATTATTTTTGGCGGAGTTATGGGCCTTTTCACCTAACCCTAACCCTAAACCTAACCCTAAGGTATTTAACTAACCCTAACCCTAACTTCACAGGAGTGTTTGTCACCAAGCCTAGTTGTGCATATCGTAAGGAATTTCTGGTCGGATTATTTTTTGCGGAGTTATGGGCCTTTTCACCTAACCCTAACCCTAACATCTTTAACCCTAACCCTAACTTCTATATTGAAATCTTGTCCACACTCTAGCGGTCGTAATTTTGGTGCAATCTTATATGAACTTGGTCAGAATGTTTATCTCAATGATATCTAGGTCAAGTTAGTAACTGGATCATGTGACCTTGAAAACTAGGTCACAAGGTCAAATTATAGAAAAATCTTGTCTGCACTCTAGAGGTGTTAATTTTAGTGCAAACATTTTTAAACTTGGTCAGAAATTTAAACTCAATGAAATCTAGGTACTAATCGTAACTGGGTCAAGTGACCCTTTAAACTAGGTCACTAGGTCAAATTAAAGAAAAAAAGCTTTTCTGCACTCTAGCGGTCTTAATTTTAATGGGATCTTCTTCACACTTGGTTAGAATGTTAATCGCAATGATTTCTAGGTCAAGTTCGAAACTGGGTCATGTGACCTTGAATTCTAGGTCACTAGGTCAATTTATAGAAAATGCTTGTCCGCTCTCTAGCGGTCTTAATTTTGGTCCAATCTTATTCGAACTTGGTCAGAATGTTTATCTCAATGATATCTAGGTCGTTAGTAACTGGGTCATGTGACCTTGAAAACTAGGTCACAAGGTCAAATTATAGAAAAAGCTTGTCTGCACTCTAGCGGTGTTAATTTTGGTGCGATCTTCTTTAAATTTGGTCAGAAATTTTACCTCAATGAAATCTAGATACTTTTCGTAACTGGGTCATGTGACCTTGAAAACTAGGTCAAAAGGTCAAATTATAGAAAAATCTTGTCAGCACTCTAGCGGTCTTAATTTTGGTGCGATCTTTTTCAAACTTGGTAAAAATGTTTATCTCAATAATATATAGGTCATGTTCGAAAGTGGGTCATGTGACCTTATATACTAGGTCATAAGCTTAAATTATAGAAAAATCTTGTCAGCACTCTAGCGGTCTTAAATTTGGTGGGATCTTTTTCACACTTGGTCAGAATGTACATCTCAATGATTTCTAGGTCAAGTTCGAAACTGGGTCATCTAGGTCACTAGGTCAAATTATAGAAAAAGCTTGTCCGCACTCTAGCGGTCTTAATTTTGGTGCGATCTTTTTCAAACTTGGTAAAAATGTTTATCTCAATAATATATAGGTCAAGTTCGAAAGTGGGTCATTTGACCTTGAAAACTAGGTCACAAGGTCAAATTATAGAAACAGCTTTTCTGTACTCTCAACAGTCTTAATTTCGGTTTGATCTTCAAACTTGGTCAGAATGTTTATCTCAATGATATCTAGGTCAGTTCAAAACTGGGTCACGTGACCTTGAAAACTAGGTCACTAGGTCAAATTAAAGAAAAAGCTTATTCGCACTCTAAAAGTTCTTAATTTTGTTGGAATCCTCTTTAAACTTGGTCAGAATGTTAATCTCAATGATATCTAGGACAGATGCTAAACTTGGTCATGTGACATTGAAATCTAGGTCACTAGGTCAAATTATAGAATAAGCTTGTCCGCACTCCACCAGTCTTTAATTGTGGTCAGATCTTCTTCAAACTTGGTAAAAACTGCACAATATCAGCTTCATTTTTGATTTGAATTTAATTAGACTTGTACAATATTTGAGTTACTGTAAGACTTGGGTTCCTTTTTTGAACCAGCTACATTCCATAATGGGTTTCAGAGTTATGGCCCTTAAAGAGCCAAAGTAAGCTAGTTTGACCTTTTCTTCACAATAGCAGCTTTATTTTTTTTTCACTTGATTTTATCAAACTTGCACACAACTCTTACAACCATTAAGAAGTTGTTGACAGGTTAGCAACCCTATGGACCCTCTTGTTGCAAAGGTTATGGGCCCTTACTCTTTACTATTAAACTTCCACAGCTATATTTTTACTACATATGTATACCAATTCGATTTCAAAGCTGCATTTCGGGGGCATATGTCAATTTCAAGTGACAGCTTTTGTTTATGCTTGATCTCAGTGTACGGGATATGCTTACTACCCATGGCTCTTTCTGAAATTTTGCGGGGAGACAGCATGCTTGATCATTTTAATCATTTATTTGGAAACAAAATTAAATTAAAATATTTTTTTTAGAAATTAAATATAAAAAATATAATAGAATTAAATTTAATTATCATTTATGAGACTTTTTGAAAAAATCTGGATAATAATCATTGTATACATTTAAACTAATACTAATTAAAGTTGATACCAGAAGTAATTTTAAAGGGAAGAACGAAACACTTAAACTTATAAAACCTTTTAAGACTGAGTCACATACATTTAGATGCAAGGGAAAAATGATTTGACTGTTCTTCGAAAGCTGATTGAGTACCCACATATTTGCTTGACAATGATATAAGCTTCTTATGGTTTTTAGTAAACTTTATTTTTTAACCAGCCTGCAATATTGACTATTTATCGTGTTCGGTGGGTTTTAAATTTACCTTGTAAATATCACAGAATCGATGTTTGTGCCGTTCATTCAATCAGTGCTGTTATCAATTACTCTCTTAAAAGCTCGTTGAGAACGATCTACACGCCTGTGTTAATATTGAGTTGCGCTTAACCTGATGCTAGGCAGTGTGGACATATTATCCTTTTTTAATTACCGTCCATAAACAGGCACAATCAAACCGAAAGGACAATATTTGGTAATGTTCGGTGTCCTCGAGTGACCTTTTAGCTACTGTTAATTAATATACACTGTACTCTTGCTCAACCGTATGAGCGACATGTCGGAGGCACTTGGCTTTAAATTCAGAGTTCAGTGGATTCAATACCACATATTTTTCATTAATATTAAGTCGTAACCTATTAATTACAGTAACAAAGTAAGCGTCTTCTATGTATTTCATTTCTCATTCGATTCTTATAATGTAAATATTGAATACTTACTCTTGCAGTTTGACAAACATACTTGTTAAACGTTTCAAATAACAATATAAACCAATCTTCCATTTAACATTTGCTTCTCTTGGAATGGCGATTTCTTGGCGTAACAGATCACTCTAACGAGGTAACCAGCTACTGGAACCAAGATTTGTTACTTTAATTTTTTCTTCTGAGGCAGTATCTGTGATATCGTCTGCAATACAAGTATGAAACAAACGACAAAACTGAATTCGTTTATTGATTCATACTTCATTATCTTGAGAATAATTCAATGATTTCAGCTTGCTAGACATACCTTAATGAAATAAGGATATGGAAGTAAAGATTCTCTATTGAACGACAATTTCATTTTCATGGCGAACAGATAAGTACAAAAAAGTGAAAAATGCATATCATGAATCGCCAAGTTCACAAAAAACAGCCTCCCCACGCAGCGAAAAATGAAGAGCGGTAAAGAGAGCATGTTGTTGCATTATGTCAATTCAAATAAGACGCCAAATAAGATGTCATGTTCGTAGGCCATAGCACCAAAGCACAGATTATAGAATTCAGTTTGTTTTAAATGAATTAAGTTAATGAAATTCTACTCTTAAATAAATCAGCAGAACTATTTGATTTTCCCCAACTAGTTGGATAAACAGTCGTCAACTTAGTCAAGATAGAAAAATGTGGATAAATCAGTAAGCAAGCGATTAACTTCTTGAAAGGTACCTAGTAATCAATATTAGCTAATTCCCTTTAAGACGATACTTTTTTATAAAAAAAACATTGAGGAGAATCAGTCTGCAGAGACAAAAAGAAAATGGTTTCTTTGCAATTTTCCTTTCTTTCTGTACTTATATTTTTCCGTCTTGCTCTTAGCAGTAGACGAGATGTTCTCCAGACATGCTTTTCATAAAGAAAATGGATCAACAATGATACATAAATGTACAGGTACACGTCTTATTGTGTACTCGTTCCCCTTTGCTATAACTCCAAGAAAAAATAGGTTAATTACCGCATAGCGGGTTATTTCTGCGGGGGCAATATTTCTGCGATCTGTGGATGAAATGGCAGAAATATATCCAGCTAAAAAAATCCAGCAAAAATTAAAATCGCAAAATATCACATTTCAAACTAAAAGCACCGGTCTCCATGTTCGAGATAATCCCTTTCACAATGTAGACAGTTTATAATGATTACGAGCAATTCTTTATTGTTTGCATTGTATAACGCGACAGTTGCTCAAACACTTCTCAAACATTCAATTGAAACGTTGTTTGAGAGTTGTAATTCATTGATTAGTAATATCTTCGTTATTGTTTAATCAAATAGAGTAACAGAATTAAAATATTGAGTAATATACAGTATGTATCAAGTGTTGACTATAAACCTTACCCAATCTGAACCGCAGAAATTTATCCTTCATGGGAACCGAAAACGCAGAAATAAAAAAACGCAGAATTTTTAGCATCCATTTTTGTGGTTAAAACGCACAAATGTAATGCCGCAGAAATAACCAGCTATACGGTATTCACATCGGTAACGGCTAAGTAAAAGCGACAAAGAGATGGAGTACGTCGAGAAATTGATCAATGGTAAAACACGAAAATGGAATATGATTAGCAACTAATCTTAATTAAAACAGGATGACGTTGTATTAAAGAAGGTTTTAGGTTATGCTATGCTGTATATAGGTATTAATGAAAAAAGAAAGATTCGCTTTTATTAACAATTTCTTCTTGTTTGTTGATATGAGAACCTGTTGGGGGAAGTGTGAGGTTGGTGCACCCTAGAACCTGGTTTAACCCCCCCCCCCCCCCCGAGTGCCAATTTGTTTTGCCACTGACTGCTCCAATGCGGTAACCTATGTCGTTATTTTTTTGTGGCATTGTTGTATTTAAAATAATACAATACAAGCAGAAACTGGTTATTGACAAGAAATCAGTCAATTCCAAGTCGATTGTGTAATTACCATTTTATCATATATCTACCAACAGCAGTTTATTATTCTGTTGAACAAAAATGTCTCCGATCATCACGTCACGGAGATCTGTAACGATTCCTTGAAAAAATTATCAATCCGCATATTTCTAGTACCTGATGACCTGTACGCGGCCAAGTCATCTAGTTATTTAATTAAATAAGCAAGATTACGATTCCAAGTTCATTTTGTTCCATTTCGTTTTACAGATATGAACAAGACAATAAATTACATAATTTTAATATACTTGATATTATATTGACATTGGAATCAAACAATATAGGAGTCATACACTAACACCGATAGATCAAACTGACTACATTTGAGAACTGAATGTGATCTTACTGATATGATAGCTTTATGTGTATAATTTTTTCGGTTATCAATTATAATCGACAACAAATATTGATACAATCGACAAAAATTCATTTGCATGTAGTTTTGTCCCGAGATCATGTTCTTTCTGCTGGGGTAATGCTTTCATATGCATACTATTACTTGATAAACAATTCAATTTCAGATTATAATTGTGTTTAATCTTCCCAAGGATATTCTTCCATGTCTTTTAATTTTGCTTGTGGCGTTCTCTGTGATAAGCAGGAAAATTATTCTCAGATTCCCTGTCACAATACTATTATGTTTAGTTCCGCACACTGTTCTCTCATTTAGGGCAAATTCGTACTTTTATCTATATACCATAAGACGATGAACAAAAACAGTATTCATAGGAATCTTGTGTGGTGAATTAAATAGTCTGTTACGTTATATGTCGGAAACCAGTTTTTATTTGAATGTTGCTGTTAACTTATTACCTTATATGAGGTAAATGGTTGTATTTGTTCAGTAATAAGTTGACTCAGAATGGTAGATAGGTCCGGTCCGTTTTTATTTGTCTAAATAATCCCGTCTTTAGAACTTAGACATTTAAATTATTGGTGGCATAAATGATTTAATACCTATACTAAGATTTATTTGTAAGAATACTTTGACACCTGCTGATAAGGCTTCTAATAATGAAATTATAGTGTGTCGAATGCACTATATTAATTTTTCAAACTGAAGAACTGAACAGCACTAATTCTTATTTACTGACTTCTTCATCTGAGAGTGATATTGTTACTGCACACACTCTACAAATTACAAAATTTAGAATCAGTATTGAGCCGAAACAAGACAAAGTACCTACTATGTATTGGTTGACTAAAATGCATAAAACACCGTACAAAACAAGATTTATTGCTAACTCTAGTTCTTGCACTACTACTATATTATCCGTGCTCTTAACATCTTGTCTTATAGCGATAAAAGAACATGTAATTAGGTATCGTGATAGGGTTTTTGAAACTTCTGGCAAAAATTTATTTTGGTCAATTAAAAATTCAAATGACGTTTTGAAAAAGCTTAAATCAAATATTTTTCGGGCGTTCTGTTTGTCTACTTATGATTTCTCAACATTATACAATTCGCTCCCTCATAATTTAATAAAAGACAAGCTAACCAGTCTCACTGAAAAAAAAACGTTTGCTAGAGAAAAAAACCCGTCATCGCTTGTAATGAACATAGGGCAATTTTATAGATGGTTCTTATGATAATTAAACCTTATGGACTCTCAAGACCTAATAGAGTCGCTAACTTTTTTACTGGATAATATTTATGTTAGATTCGGTACCTCTATTTATAAACAAGTAATAGGCATCCCAATGGGTACTAATTGTGCACCCCTTGTTGCTGATCTGTTTTTATACTGTTATGAAAGAGACTTTATGTTATCTTTTTCTACTGAACATCAAGATGATATAATTATGTATATTATGATATAATACAGCTTTTAACAACACCTCGAGGTACCTTGATGATTAATTAGATATAGACAATAACCATTTTCCATTACTGGTAAATAAGATTTATCCTAAAGAACTACAACTTAATAAAGCGAACACTTCAGAAAAGCAAGCAAACTTTCTCGATCTAAATCTGTCTATTGAAGAGGTCACTACTAAAATTTATGATGAAAGAGATGATTTTAATTTTAATATAGTAAATTTTCCGTTTTTAGACGGCGATGTTCCCCTTGCCACATCTTATGGGGTTTATATCTCACAGCTTGTTCTCTTTTCAAGAGCTTGCAACGATGTTAATGATTTCAATGAACGTAATCTTTGCATTACAGAAAAACTTTTAAAACAAGGTTATCGGTATCACAAATTAAGGAAAACCTTTTGCAAGTTTTATCGCCGATACCCAGATGTAATTCATAAATACAGGTGCAGTTTAAAATCACTTTTGCAACAAGGTATTTCACAGCCCGTTTTTTATGGAGATTTAATTTATAAACTTAAAAAGATAAAAGGCAGTGTTAATTTCTCCCGGTTATTCGTAAAAACCATCTGTAAATTTAAAAAGAAAGGTTACCAACATGATATTTTACAGCGCTCTGCAGGCCTGGTGATTAACCCTTCTACAGTTGATCATTATGCTTACCTCTTTGGTTGCACGACGGTGGCAGGGGTTTAAGAGTTTATGAAGGTTTATGGGGAAATCTTTTCTGAAAAGAACATAGAAGCTCGATTTGTTTCTTTTATCCCTGTCATCGTGTTCTTGCTGATTTTGCTCCAATAGCTCTGGTCTCGGTAAGATCATTGAGTACCTGCCCCTTCGGCTTTGCAATGCTCTTAGCTTCTTATGTTTTATATGTTTGTGTGCTTTTGCATGCAACATTGTTAAGCCGATAAGTGGGTTGGAGTTTTTTCACCAAGACAACTTGTACTTGTTTTGTGATATGAGAACCTGTTGGGGCAAGTGTGAGGTTGGTGCACCCTAGAACCTGGTTTAAACCCCCAGTGGCAATTTGATTTGCCACTGACCGTTCCAAGGTGGTAACCCCTCGGGTTCTCAGTTTTGTTTATTGTTAGTGGTGTCTTTTTTGAAACTGATCATTTTATTAACCATGCTCTCTCCCCCTCTCTTCTTCATGACTGTGTGGGGAGGCTGTTTTTTCTGAATGTGGCGATTCCTGATATGCATATTTCACCCTTTTTTTGAACAATCATAAATATCGTGATAAATTGCATTCAAATTTAATTATTTGAAATGTTAAAACTTAAAATGTCGGCTGTTAAAAGTCTCCCCATATATTCAATCAGTGCTGTTATCAGTTACGTAATTTGAAGGTCGTTTAGCACGATACTTATGTACTAAGTTAATAGTACTTCTAACGTTACATTTGTTTTAAAATTTCGGCCAGTTTAAAGATAGGTGGTTTCGATATCCCAACCAATAAGGTTTTGGATATTGTCCAATCACCCCCAAGGATACACTTCCTGCTTTTTAAATTTTGCCTTTGGCATTGTCTGTGATATGCAGGATTTATAATCTGAGATCCCCTGTCAAAATTAGATTCTGTTTAATTCCGCCCATTGTTTTCTCGTTTAGGGCTAACCCATTCTTTTATCTGGGGACCATACGCCATTGAACATGGAATGGTATTTATCTGAAAATACCTCATTGGAGGTTCCATGTACACCGCCCATATGCATACCATCGTTTGGGATAGATCAAAATTGTACTGTTTATTGGTGTAAATATTGAGTTGCGCTCAACCCGGGGCTAGGCGGCGTGGGTAGTAATATGCAATCCCATTACTGCCCATGAACAGGATCAATCAAACCGAGCCTGCAGTATTTTCATAATTGTCGTGGTTGGTGGCTTTAAAAGTTCCCTTTTCATCTATTAAAAAAATACAAAATCCATCTTTAAGATGTCGTTACTTCCCAGAAATTATTATTATTTTAATGTTACATAACCGCAAAGACTGTTTGCAGCTTGAACTTCAAGGTATATGGAGTTGGTTACCCTACAAAACAATATAATTTTACTGTTCATGACGGTGATTCAATAGGGAACTAGAAACATTTCTTTAAGTGTTTAAATGAACGATCAGAATAGAAACGCCGACTGTGTAACTATGTTGTAGCTTTCTTAAATTAAATTGATTATAAGATCGTTTTTCTTTCGAAATATTTCTTTACCATGGTGTATAACATGTGTTTATTTGTTGTTTGAGAACAGGGAGATTATGACTAGTTTTGTCCGTGTCTATTCCAAATATTGACGAAACAATTGCATCTGATCCTGCTGAAGAGATTCTTTGTATTCTGACAATGAGGTGGGACTGCCTTAAAAAATAAAAACGACATACTTCATTGTGATGATAAGAAAAGTCAGTGATGATGATAATGATAATCATTTGCCTGAATGTCTTGTCTCTCCGGATGATTATATTATGGAAGTGAGTGACGATTTATAAGTTTGCTCCTGTTCACTGGTATTTGTGGAGAGTTTTGATGTTAAAGGAATCGATGCTGAATATGCTTTGTTCAAACGGTCTTGATTTTGAACGAACGTCTTCATGAGTAAGAGCAACCTTAGACAAGCCAATAGTCTGATATTAAATTTGTTTTGTCTGAAAATTTATTTTTATACATCATTATTTTTATACTGGCGCATGCTGCGCATGCGCCAGTATTTACTAACGATGCTGTGAACTCTGCGACGCGCAGTCCTGAACTTCGGGTGTATCATTGCGACCACGAGAGCGTATCAAGTAAGTGGTCACCGCGAGAGCAGGCCGAAATGTTCTGCACAAGTGTGAAGCACAATGCAGCACACCATTCCACGAATTCTGAGCGATTGATAGTAAGTTTCCGTGTAATTTTGGAGCATCCATGCCAAAAATCCCATCGGACAATGTAGAGTGAAATCATGACCAGCTACGGCAGTGAACAAGGAACTGGATATGAATGAGTAGTTTAGTTACGCCTGAAAGATTTCGTAGTTGTGTGGCATAAAAAGTAGTGCATTTTAAGAAAATACAAATATTTCGAGAAGGAATGCGAACTTTGAAAGATAATTCTACAAATAAAAACAAGAAAACAATTTAATGTTGTGATTCGCACAACTATGAAAGGATATTAAAAGAACGATTAAAAACAAATCAGTCACGTGACAAGCGGGAGATAGCGTGGGTTGCCATTTTGGTTAGGTTGGAGTAGTTGTGGATCGAGATTTTGCTCGGCTAACAAGGACCGGGCCGGGTCCCAGTGTTCTCCCCAGACAACCGTTAACAAGCTTTGATCTATTTCCAACAAGTGTTAAATTCGCCGACATCCGTTTATTCAAAATCGACATGTCATAATTTTCTGTTTCTTGCATTGTAAACACAGGTCGCTTTTCAATACACACCTCATTCAAGGTTAAGCAATGGGCGATTTGACCAATCACAATCGATTTCTTCACTACACTATCAGCTGGATAACTCCGCCACTCCACGTGGTGAATTCGCAAGTCTGTCGGTGTCGTTTGATCGTATTTTGGCTCTGTTGACTCTTGATATTCTCAATTAATAGCGGAACCCGGTGTGTTTAACATAATGTTCAATGATTTTAATGAGATGCGATCATGAGTAATTATTTGGTTATTCTTAGTTCTGTGATTAGAAGACAAACACTTCGAAAATTGTACTGTATACATGTATGAAAATAATTGTGCGATAATGGAATTGTTTTAAACAAATCTATTGGCAAGTTGCATTTAGAACTTAAATTGCAAAAGAAATACATTCTGTGGCATTTTACTGCGCTATCATCGTAACGATCAGTTCATTTTCGTCGGACACATTTTCAAGTATGCATGCGCGAAAGAACGACGACTCGTCAATTCTATCTTATTTCAAGAGAAACCGGCCTTGTGAGGCTGATGCCAACTCCATCGGGCATTCTGAACTTCAAAATTCTAGAAATGAGATCAAGATCATTTCCGGATAGCCCATCAAGAGCGACTCTTACGACGCCAAGTACCCCTTCACGTCGTGAAATTACTCCGACGCCGGACGCGGTACCCCAACATGCCGAGACACTGAATCAACGCCGGCTACCTCGAACAGCCAGTTCGATCCAGTCAGGTGTCGATCCTAAGTGGAAGAAAGTCTACTTCTGGTTGCAAGAAGTTGGCAATGTTTTTTATATATATTTACTTAGCCTTGTGACTTGCATTAAATAAATAAAATAACTCAATTTCATGCTACTATATATAAAAAGGGAAATATGCATATCAGGAATCGCCACACTCATAAAACACAGCCTCCCCTGCAGCAAAAAGAAGAGAGGAAAATAAATGATTTGTTTGTTGATTGTTTAACAAAAAAGGGGAACCGTATGGGTTAGCGCCTTGGAACAGTCAGTAGCAAAATAATTTGCTACTAGGGGTTTAAACCAGGTTCTTGGGGTGCACTACATAATTTATTATACCTGTTTGTGTTAACTGAATACCTATTATGATATTATTTTTATATATGTGAAGCTATCTATATGTTTACTGGTATCGTAAATTAATTTAATTTCAGATTGTGAGTGGGGTTTTTCCACTTTATCAAGAGTGAAGACTAAGCTTAGAAGCAGGCTTAACAATTCAACATTAAATTCATTGTTAATGATATCCATGGAAGGTCCTGATGTACTGAAGTTTGATTATAATAAGGCAGTCAGCGCTTGGGCCCAAGAAAAAAGAGGCTTCTGAAAGTTTAATCCTAATTCTGTCAGTTGTAATGAAACACTGAGTTTGAAATGTGTGAGATATCTTGGACAATGAAGGTGAAAAACTAACTATACAGAGTATATAGTTGGCATTGTAACTTGATGAGATCAGATCAGTTTATGTTATTAAAACACATGTTGACATACTGTTTACACATTGTTTCACATTATTTATGTTTTTTAACTTTGTACCTTTCTTGGCTCTAAAGAGATAAAAAAAAACATCTATGTACTATATACAGTTTTTGCAGTAAACTTTGGTACAAATATAAAATTGTATAAAATGATAGTTTAAAAATAAAGTTTCGCGAGCTTATATCCACGGGGAGACCGTCAGTAAGTTGGCGAATATTTTTGTTAATGCATTGTTGCGATCGACGTAAAAATTAAGATTGTAACTGTTTCAGTCTCTTAAGGTACGTGAGCATTGTGCATTTCATTGTTGACAATACTCAGTTGTGGCGGAGCCTGATCATCGTTATTCTAGCAAAATTTAACCACTAATCATACGCTTCTGCATCAAAAAGACCCCCGCCTAAGATTCAGGTGGAAAAAAAAGTGGAAAACCTAATTTCCTTGCATCAAAATACAAGTACCTGCATCTATTGAAATCCCTGAATATACAGAATTATTTGCTAATGTTGATGATAGTAACTGTCACAAAGTTTAACGAAAAAATCACACATAGTTTCATATGTTTACAGTAATGATATCTGTGCAGGGCATATTCGATTCAACCAGCGCGCCAGTATTTCAACGCTTTCAGCGCTTTGATTTTTTAATTGTAGCCAGACTATTTTCTATCCCACTGCGTTGAGAGAGATGTCTGTATTACCGCTTCACAGACGGCTGTAGACTTGCGTACATGTATGATTAATAGTTGGAAAATTCAGAAAAAAACTTCATCGTCTGGAATCAAGGCTAGAACCAGTGACATTGGAGTTTAAAAGTGATGTGTTACTAGAGGAGTGTTCTAATTGTTCGTGTGATTCTAATAATTGAACTCTGCCCGACATGATTGGCAAGGAAAACTTATAGTAGGTAACTTTTCACACGCATGTTAATTTGCGTGCACTTTATTGGAGGGTTTCATATGACATTCGTGAACTTGCTATGACTAGAACAAACATGATTTTGATGTATCTGCACTAGGAATTATTGAAACTGCCTCGTGAGCTGCAAACGTGAGGCTACATGCAGATAAATAGACCAGTTGTTGCCTCAACTGGAGATGGACGACCGTTTTTGTTCGACGATGGCAAAATACCATCGTTGTATGCCGTTCAGACGAGCTTGATGATCATTTCCAGCTACAAAAGTAGTTGTCGCAAACAAGTTATTATTTCAGAATACAAGTGCGTGTGTCGATCAGGATAACATCAATACCATTATATTTAGTATAGTAGCGATGAATGTCGAAAACAAATAATACAACCAAACATTTACCGTTGTATGGCGAAAATCAAGGTACAAATGAAAATTAATTGCAAAGCGGAGTCTCATAACAACAGCCTTAAAATGAATCATTTATGTAAAATAAAATGCATGTTTTGAGCGTTATATATCGGGTTCTGGATTTTACACCAGACCCTAAAATATTTGTGTATCCTATTGGTTTTGCAAACGAATATACTTGGTGCACCATTACAACATTGAACATGCGGATACTTAAAACACTAAATTTAATATAAAACTTTTGTAGTGATTGATGGTACCTGAATCCCACCCGATGTTTGTTCAACCATATCTTTTACATTGTATAATGTTTCAACATATCATTTTTCTTTCGATTACAGACTGGGCAGCCATATTTAATAAAGTACCCAAATTGAATATTTAGTGTTGTTAATTAACATCGAAATCTTATATGAGATATTCAAATGGACAGGGCTTTTAAGATGGCTATCAAAACAATACGGTAACTACATTAATTTTGAGAGAAGAAGCAATAGAAAAAGGCACGATAACTTTTAGGTAAATAAGACATCAAAGATTTTTGAAATTTCACATTTCGATGTTGCTTGTGAATGAAGAATTTCATAGGCAATGAAAAAGTGTTTTTTTTTCTTTAAGGCAGATACATGTAACAGATTTATTTAATTAAATAATAAACTACTAGATGCACTTTCAGTTGAACACTGGTGTCGCCCTCCGGGTACTTAAAATATTTTGGAGACAACTCCTTCAAATCTGACCTTGACCTACAGATTTTGGAATAATCACAAGCCTGCTGTCATATTAGGCAATATTCGTAACAATATATTCTAAAATGGCATGGTGAAATATTAAGAAACGGCCAACGGTAAGTTTTCATGACGGACGCATACGGACGGACATACAAAACGTTCCTTATGTTTCACCGTTTCTTCGAAAGGGCGACAAACGTCTTCGCTTTTCATGTCTCTTAATGTCGGGCAGCATTAATGTGAGGGCAATTATCCACTTTGAAAACCAAGCGACGCATTTAGGAGACAAGCTATGTTATTGAACCTTCTAGACAGGAAAAGAGAGCATAGGTTTATAAAATGATCAATTTCAAAATAGACGACACAAACAATAAACGAAAGAGAACCTGATAGTAAACCGCCTTGGAACGGTTAGTTGCAAAACAGTTCGCCTTTGGGGTTTAAATTAGGTTTTAGGGTGCAACAACCTCATACTTGCCCCCAACAGGTTCTCACGAACAAACAAGTTTGAATTGCATTTGTGAATTGGCTCAAATCCAAACATTCTGAGCGGATTCCGATATACATGAACTAAAAAGGAGTAAATAGTGTCCCATAAGTAAATCCACAAATAAAGGATGGATGTCGGACAGAAGTCGACAATAATAGATTATTTTTAGACAGTTCAGAAGTATTAGAACAGAAACGTTTCATCAATGACAGTTCCATTAACTAGAACTTAACCGTTCCTATATTAGTCAGCTAATTCGTGTTCCTGCCGTTTAACTGTTGACTATTTAAAAGCTGGTTGATCCCGTTAATGCAGAACATGCCATTTCTGTCTGCTTTATTCCTACAGGAGATGACACATAAGGCAGTAAGACTGTTTTAGTTTACGCTAATACACCTGGTCTTATAATAATAAATTCCAAACGAAATTACTTACAACTCGAAATTGTACTTGTCGCCCTTTTACAAAGTTTAAAAACTCCAGTGAAGACGAAAATTCCGTAACTTGAGCCTACGGCAATTTTTTCTTCAAACTGGAGTCGAGAGTACGATGTGTAGTTGTTACAAATCACGATATGAAAAATTTGGTATTTTATCGAGCGCTGTCAGTTTCCGACAATGAAAATGAACTGAGTCACACGTGGATCACCACAAATGACAATCCAGGGTGTCTACAAACAATGTTGCACGTAACACGCATGAATCAGAGAAAAATATTCAGAAAATTAAAAAACATTCGTAATGGAACCTGTGGATTAAAGTGATGAGCTCTTTCTTTGAGGTTGTTGCATTTCTTTGGGCTGATTTTGTGAAAAGTTTCGGGATGTCAAATACTTCGCAAATACGGTATTCTAGTGAAATTAGGCTGGAGATTATTTCGAAAACTTTAGTGCTAAATGCGACAATAAGCGCACGTTTGACCCGCCTTTATCGGAAATAATCTTCGAAAGCCAAGAATTAATTCAGAGGCCAGTAACTATGGAACAAGATAAATGCTCATTTAATCCATCCTAAGATATTGAGGAGGCTCCAAGATGTAACATAATGTTTTTTAATTGATCACTTGTCGGTCTTGGCTTTATATGGCTATTCCTTGGACGACTGTAATGTTGTTTTTTTATGTGGGGAAAACTTAATTGCATTGTATCATTTATTATTAGCACTGCACTTTTACAAAAGTAACAAACTTCGAGGGATGATCAGAAATTCGCGGAAAAGTGCTCTTCTCTATTCTAAATAACACCTGTATGAAAATTGCTGTTATAATACATAAAAAAACTGTTTACACAACTAATAAAACAACAGCCTGAAAATAAATCTGTTTCAAAATATAATGAATCTTTTAACAACACTTTCGGTTATCCGGAACCGACGTCATAAATACGTCATTACACATGTTCACATTAACATAATTTAGAACATTTTTACTAATAGTTTTGTTTTAAATATTGACATCAAGTTTGTGAAAATACCGTACGAAGTCCTAACACTGAAACAAACTCTGCTGCTGAGTTCCCCAACTAAAACAGCTGTCGTTTTAAAGCTGGGTCTTGATTTCCTTGACGTGGCGTGACGTTATCGACTTTCGGCAACTGCCGCGATGGTCGTAGATAACCCTTTTCTGTCACTCTTTTAACCGAGCGATCCGCTTGTTGATTGGATTTTTTTATAGACTTGTATACATATGCATTTACGATGAGTGTTCAATATATAATGAGACTGTGTTCATATCTTTTTTTGAAACATTTAACGGTTATATGCAATAGATAATAACAAAGTTCATTCATTTCTGAATACAATCAGAAAATATTTTAAAAAATCCACAAAACAGTTGTAAATTTATAGCATTTATAAGAAGGTCATGCTTGCATCATCGCTCCCGGGCAACAAATATGTCGCGACGTCAGCGACGTCGTTCGCATTGTTAACGTCGCTATAATGTTTTATCACATTCATAGCTTTTAAAATAAGCTCCCGAATGCAGACCACATCTTTTTTGGCGTGCAGCCTACAAATTCATTACTTATTAACTGAAACAATTAATGCAGGAATGATAAATGTCTTAAAATTTAAATAAATTCTTATTTTTCATTATGATTTTTATATAGATACAAAAACGCCGATAAACTTAATTACTGAACCTCTATAGAAACACTTTTATTTATTAAATAAATTCATTAACTTTTCTTATGCTTTAATCTTTCGTCTGTATCCGATGTGCAGTTCCTCCTCCTACGCTCACATCAGCAATTTCGGCAAGCTCCCGCACCGTTAAACGTCTGTCCGTATCGAGCGCTGACTGAAAAGACGCGACGCATGACGCTTTCATGGACTTCTTTCAGCTGGACCTATGCTCGTCATTCCTGCCAAAAGAAAACATACAAAAAACAAATGATGGTTTAAGAAGCGCCAATTCAAAATGAAGTGATAATATAATTAACACATTTCAATGAAGAGAAAAACAATAAGTTTTGCCGCATTTTGTGCAGACAAAAGTCTTATCGTCCTCGTGCCTAGCGGAATGCTCCTCGTGGTTCATCTGGAAGGAAATCTTCCCACACACGATACTTCGCCTTCATGGCGCTTTTTATGCATTCGTTAACCACTCCTACTACATGTACTGGTTTCCTTTCCGGAGTGCGAACAGGTCAACATAATCATGCAATACTTATTTAATTATTTTTCATGACATGTATTGGGGCAAAACATGGAATTGATATAAAAGTCCATTGCTTGACCTTAACTGTGTGACATGCATATACGTTTTTAGAGCGATTATAATTGTTTGTATGTAGTGGGCTTGTTAATTGTCGGAATATTTACAGACCTGACGCCCTTAAAAATCTCACCATTTGTAAAATAGTTGATGATGCGCATTCGTTATATGACACGATTGTTTGTGAGCGTAGTACATGCACATGTATTAAGAACAAATGTACAGCGATATATATTTTCAAGCTAAACAATTAATTAAGTTTTCATGCGTTTTGTCAATAAAACTAATAACTGACATCTATTCAAAGCGCTTCATGAAACCGTGTCCCTGATGGATCTTTTTTTTCTCCCGTGTCCTAGATGAATCGTGTTTTACGTTTTTAATCGAAATAGGCCAAACTTTCACAATTTGTCCACATATCGAATGTCGAAAATTCTTTTAAATTTAATTTAATAATCGGCTCTAATAACAGCTGACCCGACAGAACTCGTGATCGATTTAGATTATTTTTGGCCCGAGTACTTGATGGGTCTCATGAAAACAAATTAAAACGTATAATCGTATAAGCTAGCCCATCTCACTGACAACGCTTCTTGTAATAATAATATTCAGACGTTTTAAATATTTGTTGCATTACAAACCAATTTTCGGGTACAATGAATTCAAATAGAAAAATGAAAGTTCACCTTTGAAGTGGTGGATTTCTTTGCAATAAACAGCCCAGGTTGAATTTTCGCAGGTGTTTTTAACGTAGTATGATGCTATTGGGTCATGGTTGAAAGATTATTTAACATACTATCATTCTTTGGTGGACCCTAGAATCTGGTTGAAACATCCAGTTACACAATATTTTGCCAAAGTCGGTTCCAAGCCTGTAACTCATCAGGTTATCATTTTCCGTTATTGTTTGTGGTGTCCATATTGAAAGTGATAATATCTTTCTTTCAAACCCTGTCGTGATATATACATGGTGTACCCATATTTTTTTTTAATACCGTATGTGTCAGTGTTACAGAGAACAGTTTCAATAAACACTCGACTAAAATCGTCTGAGAGCGACAGCTGCTTGCTTTGTGGGAAGTTTCCACACCTTTTAAACCTTTGAGTGTCCCTGACAGTTTGTCGTCGAAAGTGTTATTTAAGAAGAAAAGTAGCAACTACTTAGTTCTTAGTTAAATGTCTGTGCCTTTTAAGTCTTCATTGAACTGCTTATAACAATCCCATGGAATTAACTACAATCTATCACAAAAGCAGCACTACTAAAAAATACACTCGTACTAAAAAAGCATGCTTCAAAGTCAGTTATGGTATAAAGACGACGCATGTACATTACAGCAATTGAAATTGAGATTGTGATATTAGAACCTGTTGGGGCAAGAGTGAGGTTGGTGCACAATAGTACCTGGTTTAAACCCCCAGTGGAAAATTGTGTTTCCACCGACCGTCCACTAACCCATCGGGTTCTCAGTTTCGTTAATTGTTTGTAGCGTCCATTTTGAAAGTGATTATTGTAATACCATGCTCTGTTTTCCTCTCTACTTTAAGGCTGTTTGGGGAGGCTGTGTCTGCTGGATGAGGCCATTCCTGATGTGCATATTAAACTTTTGTTTGTAACAATCACAAAAAATATCCCCTAAAATGTTATAGCCAAATGTTTGGGATACTTAGAACAATACTGGTCAAAGTAGTAATTTTAAACAGCATAACGTTTAATAAACAATGCAGTCTGAAGGACAGCAATATCTCCCACCTCGTTATATATTGTTGAAAATGTTTTTGATGCATAAGGGAAATGTAAAGTAAAATTTTGTTCATTTTTTTGTATGAGAATGTGTCCTCGGACGCTGATGCCCCACTGCTGCAAAACCAGTTTTAATTACAAAGGGCCGTAACTGGTAAAACTGTCGCAGGAAAAAACTCCTTTCTTTCCGATCAACTACACGTCCTACTTGATCATCTGTACAAGTTCGAAAGAAATCCTCATGAGACGTATGGACGGACGAGTGCAACTAGTGTTTGAACATTTGACAAAAGTTTCATGAAATTTCTTCAAATATATGAAAAGAGGACTTTGAAAGCAATCGAACATGTCAAATATGAAAATATTGCAGGCTCGGTTTGATTTCGCTTGTTCATTGACAGTAATGGAAATGCATATTACTGCCCAAGGCGCCTAGCCCCGGGTTGAGCGCAACTCAGCAACTCAATATTTACACCAATAAAAAAAATGTTTTCCATCCCAAACGATGGTGTGCATTTGGCAGTGGACATGGAACCATCAATGCGGAATTTTCAGATTAATACCATTCCATACTCAGCGGCGTATGGTTTCCAGATAAAAGAATGGATTTGCCCTAAACGAGACAAGGCAGTCGGATCGACAGCAATATCCCCCGCCGCATGCAGAAATGTTGGAAAGGTTATAGATGCTTCATTGCAAATTAACAAATATATCTCCAGCAGTTTGGGAGTTATGGAGCAAATATGAAAGACATGGTTAAATATGAACCTTCAAAGACAACTAGTGACCTTGACCTTTAGACGGCCAGGTTGAAACATGGGTTCTGCAAATCATCTTGGTGGAATGTACATTTAACTAAAATTTGATAAAATTCATTGCAGGGGTTCAGAAGATATGAACCGGACACAAAATACATAGTTAAAATCTTTAATGACCTTGACCTTGAGCCAGCCAGGTTGCAACATGGGTTCTGCAGACCATCTTGATGGGCTGAACATTGGATAAAAGTTTCATGATATTCATTCTATGGGTTTAAAAGATATGAACGAGACAAAAAAAAACATAGTTCAAATCTTTTAGCATCAATGGTGACCTTCACCTTGAGCTGGCCTGTTGGGAACATGGGTTCTGCACATCATCTTCATGGACTGAGCATTTGACTAAAGTTTCATGAAATTCCTTCAAGGGGTTTAGAAGATATGAACCGGAGATGAAGTACATGGTTCAAATCTTCAAACACCACTGGTGAGTTTGAGCCGGCCATGTTCGAACGTGGGTTCTGCACATCGTCTTCATAGGCTGAGCATTTGACTAAAGTTTCGTGAAATTCCTTCTAGCGATTAACAAGATATGAACTGGAGACGAAATACATGGTTCAAATCTTCAAACACCACTGGTGACCTTGAGCCAGCCAGGTTGGAACATGGGTTCTGCACGTCGTCTTGATGGGGAGAACCTTTGCCTAAAGTTTCATGAAATTCCTTCTAGGGGTTCAGAAGATATGAACCGGACACGAAATACATGGTTCAAATCTTCAAACAGCACTGGTGACCTTGAACTTGGGCCGGCAAGGTTGGAACATGGGTTCTGCACGTCGTCTTGATGGGGAGAACATTTTACTAAAGTTCATGAAATTCCTTTAAGGAGTTCAGAAGATATGAACTGGACACGAAATACATGGTTCAAATCTTCAAACACGACTGGTGACCTGGAGCCAGCCAGGTTGGAACATGGGTTCTGCACGTCGTCTTGATGGGGAGAAAGACTAAAGTTTCATGAAATTCTTTCTAGCGGTTGAAAAGTTATGGAACGGACACGAAATGTGCGCGCACTGAGGACGGACGGACAGGCAAACAGACGGACGGACAGACGAAGACCATTTCTTTGTCCCCAGCCGCTATGAGGCGCGGGATAAAAATAATGGGCGGAAATAAACAGAATAGAATTTTGACAGGGGGTATTAGAATATTATTCCTGCATATCAAAACGCCCAAGGCAAATTTAAAAAGCTGGAAGTATAACCTTTGGGGTGATTGGACAATATCCAAATCAATATTGCCAGGGAAATTGAAACCGCCGATCTCAAAACTGGCCGAAATATTTAAACAACGGAAATTTTAGAAGTACTATTAACATAGTACATAAGTTTCGTGCTAAACGACCTTCAAAGGACGTAATTGATAACAGCATTGATAGAAGGGATTCAAGGGATAGAGAAATAATGAAGAGGACAGGAAATACATGGATCAGACCTATAAACGCCAGTGGTAACCTCAACCTTGAGCCACCCAGATTGTAACATGGGTTATGCATATTGTACTGACGGGTTGAACACTTACAAATTTTTATGAACTTCCTTTTAGAGGTTCAGATATTAAGCGGACAAGAACTACATGGATAATATCTTTAAACATCACTGATGACTGACTTTGAGATCAGGTTTGAACATGGGTTCTTCACATCGTCTTTATGGTTGAAACTTTGATCAAGGGTTTTGATCAAGAAATTCCCTCCAGGAGTTGAGTTATTACGCGGACTTGATACATGCACACCCACACACACGGACGGACAGGCGGTCACACGACCATGTCTTTATCCTTCTTCCGCTACTTTAAGGAATTTTGTTATCGCCAATAAAACTTTCTCCAGTTGTTTCCTAATTTGTGGTATCGATACTCTTTGAAAGTGTTTCTTTTTTGCTAATAGTACGTTCATTGCAATTTTTAAAATTGTAAAAAGCTCAAGAAAAGCGAACAAGACGTGAAATATAAATACTGCAAGGCGATGCCTGTTGGATATCACCATCTTCAAACATTTTCAAAAGTCCAGCCGCTGATTGGTGTATTTTAAGACTGGGGATCATTTCCGACAATCAGATGCTAAAGATTTGCGACTAGTAGCAATTCTCAGTGTTGTGAGCTTGGCCCTAGATCCAACACCTGTCCCAAGATCGGATAGTGAACCGAAACAGAGGTACCAATTCTGAACGTACCACCTCATCATGCTCCTTATCGACCTCTTCATCGTAAAGCGACTGTCTGGTAGGTATATCACGTGCATTATTAGATAAATGACATTCAGCTTTGTCATTAATGCATTTCATTTATATCTTAAATACAATGGAAAGTAAGTCTGGCTTTTTGTCAGATATTTTTTGCTTCTGTCTCTTTCTTGTCACTTTCGCTTAACTGATATAAATGCAATAAGACATGTATGTACTGCTTGCCTACTGTAAATGGCGCATTGTCATGTACTTACTACATACAAGTTAAAATTAAATAAAAAGTTGCTGTACAAGACAATAGCAATAGATGAAAAGGGAACTTTGAATGTCATCAACTCGACAAAATTAATATGAACATATTGCAGGCTCGGTTTGATTGAGCCTGTTCATGTACAGTCATGGAAATGCGTATGAATGCCCACGCCGACTAGCCCCGGAATGAACGCAATTCAATATTTACACCAATATTTATCAGTACAATTTTGATCCATCCCGAAAGATTGAATGCATATGGCGGTGAACATGGAATCTTCAATGCGTTTTTTCAGATTATTACCATTCCATGTTCAGCGGCGAAAGGTCCACAGATATAAGAATGGGTTTGCACTAAACGTGACAACAATGGGTGGAACTTAACAAAATAGAATTTTGACAGGGGATCTTAGAATATAAGCCCTGCATATCACAGAAAACGCAAAAAGCAAAAATCAAAAGCAGGAAATATAGGCTTGCGGTGATTAACAATATCCAAATCTATATTGGCTGGGAAATAGAAGTTTGCCTAATGTCGACATCGCCCTGTTAACGACACCTGCGATATAAACCTCTTAAAATTAACATTCTCTTTGCCTTCTCACATGAAATTAATATGTAATGTTAATTGGTGACTTCAGTTTCTTCAATTTCGAACATTTTTCTACTTCGTTTTGGAACCAACAGAATTAATTGTGTTTTTTTTTGTGTGGCCAGTTTACAGATAGGTGGTTTCAATATCAAAAACCAAAAAGGTTTTGGATATTGTCCAATCACCCCCAAGGATATACTTCCTGCTCTTTCAATTTTGCCTTTGGCGTTGTCTGTGACATGCAGGATTTATATTCTAAGATCCCCTGTCAAAATTCTATTGGATCAAAATTGTACTGTTTATAAGTGTAACAAAATTGTACTGTTTATAAGTGTAAATATTGAGTTGCGCTCAACCTGGGGCTAGGCGGCGTGGGCATTAATATGCAATCCCATTACTGCCCACCAAACGGCTCATTCAAACCGAGCCAGCGCTGCAGTATTTCCATAATTGTCGTGTTCGGTGGCTTAAAAGTTCCCTTTTCATCTATTTTAAAACTTAACAAGGTATGTGCACTTTTTCTTATGCAAACTTTTATTAAATATCCATCTTTTTCCTTTGGTTCATTGTTACCGAGAGGGGTCAGTAATTAAGCGACTTACATAGTGACTTGAATAAAAAGGCAAAATAAGAGTTCATTTTGTGTGTATCTGCTTTTTGCCTTTGGAAGTTATTCATACAGAATGTTTCTTAAAAAAGAATAAAACGCGTCATTGGTTTATAAAATTCCTATGCGTATTAAATATGTCAAGTGATTGTTACTTATACACTCTTAATATCTCAACACAGAGCAGTATGATAAGAGAAAATATGATTAAGTGGTTTGTATAGTAAGGTAACTCAGGTACAGAATTTTTGTGTCGCCTGCGATAGCAGGTAGACACATAGGGATGCTATTGTCCGGCGTCGTCGTCGTCGGTGCCGTCGTCCGGTAGTCCCCCAACTTTAATATGAAACTTAATGTTGCCTATAACTTTGAAAGAACTTGACCTATTCACTTCATACTTGGAATATATCATCAGCATGAATAATGCCATCTGTGACGACAAGAATAATA
Organism: Corbicula japonica; assembly: GCA_038501625.1. Taxonomy (NCBI): domain Eukaryota; kingdom Metazoa; phylum Mollusca; class Bivalvia; order Venerida; family Cyrenidae; genus Corbicula; species Corbicula japonica. The sequence goes on along the minus strand of JAZAYU010000002.1, from coordinate 13,072,801 downwards.
ACTCCAGTTTCAATATTTTTTTAGTTATGCCTCTTTCTAATGCAACTTTAATCTGAAACTTAATGTTGCCTATAACTTTGAAAGTACTTGTCCTATTCACTTCATACTTGGTATATATCATCAGCATGAACAATGCCATCTGTGACGAGAAGAATGATAACTCCAGTTTCAATATTTTTTGAGTTATGCCCTTTCAAATGCAACTTTAACCGGAAACTTAATGTTGCCTTTAACTTTGATTATACTTGTTCTATTCAATTCATACTTGGAATATATCATCAGCATGAACAATGCCATCTACAACAACAAGAATGATAACTCCAGTTTCAATATTTTTTGAGTTATGCCCCTTTCAAATGCAACTTTAATCTGAAACTTAATGTTGCCTATAACTTTGAAAGTACTTGTCCTATTCACTTTGTACTTGGAATATATCATCAGAATGAACAATGTCATCTGTGACGACAAGAATGATAACTCCAGTTTCAATATTTTTTGAGTTATGCCCCTTTCAAATGCAACTTTAACGGGAAACTTAATGTTGCCTATAACTTTGATTATACTTGTTCTATTCAATTCATACTTGGAATATATCATCAGCATGAACAATGTCATCTGTGACGACAAGAATGATAACTCCAGTTTCAATATTTTTTGAGTTATGCCCCTTTCAAATGCAACTTTTACCTGAAACTTAATGTTGCCTTAACTTTGAAAGTACTTGTCCTATTCACTTCATACTTTGAATATATCATCAGCATGAACAACGCCATCTGTGACGACAAGAATGATAACACCAGTTTCAATATTTTGGAGTTATGCCCCTTTCAAATGCAACATTAACATGAAACTTAATGTTGCCTATAACTTTGAAAGTACTTGTCCTATTCACTCATACTTGGAATACATTATCAGCATGATCAACAACATTGGTAACAGAAAGAATCATAACTCCTGTTTGATTATACTTTGAGTTATGCCCCTTCCAAATGCAACTTTAACATGAAACTTAATGTTGACTTTAACTTTGAAAATTCACTTGATATTCGAAATAAATCATCTTCATGAAAAGCGTCATTATGAAGAACAAGAATGATAACTCCTGCTGGACTATTTTATGAGTTGTGTCCCTTTAATATACAACTTTAACACGAAACTTGATGTTGCCTATAACTTTTAAAGTACTTGTCCTATTCACTCATCGAATATATCATCTTCATGAACAACAACATGGGTTACAACAAGAATCATAACTCCTGTTTGACTTTTTTTTTCAAATGCAAATTTCACATGAAACTTAATGTTGCGTATAATTTGAAAGTACTTGCCCTATTCATTGAATACTTGGATTGTATCATCAACATGAACAGTGCGATCGACAACTACAAAAATTATAACTCCTGTTTGAATATTTTTTGAGTTATGTCCCTTTCAAATGCAACTTTCACATGAAACTTAGTGTTGCCTGTAAAATGGGAAGTACTTGTTCAATTCACTTAATACTTTAAAAAACTCATCTGCGTGCACAAACCAATTTTTGAAGATGATAACTCGGGTTTCACCATTATTATAGTTATTCCCCTTTTAAATGCAATTTAGATGACACATGTGTTCTGTGGTCTAGTATTGAAATCAACTTAAATAAAATATTTTTATTATATATTATTAAAAATAGGCCCACATTTCAACTTTTTCCATGCAGGCGACACGTGTTCCGCGGAACACAACATTCTAGTTATATCTAGAGATTTGACACTGATTTCTTGACATTAAATTCTCTGTATTTTGTGTCAGACAAATTGTTGGCATAAAACATGTATTTTCCTATTTAGATTATTTGATGATACATCTAAAACATCTCAATTTATTAGTAATTACCAATGTTTTGCTGAGTATTTTCGCATAATGTCTGTTTCAAACAGTTTTCATGCTGGAGGCTGCCATTACAGTTGTTGTTGTTGCTGGTACATTGTAAACTAATGACCATTTCTCAGTGATTACCCAGTATAAGACTAAAATACCTATGAAACGGACGAGCTGACATCATAAGCTAGCCCCGCATATATAACATTGTATTTGAAATATGTCGTGTTTAACTTTTTTTAATGTTTTCTGCAATGACCTAGAAAATCATTTACCGTTCACTCTGAGCGTCTGCAGATCCGTCCACTTCAGTTTTCCGTGTCGGGATTATAGAGTCAAACAAACAGATCCAGTACTATATTTTATGTCAAAATGTCAGAAATTTTATCCTCTTTTAAATGGTACCCTTCATATTCACTAATATTGTGTATTTGATGTGTAATAGCACAAGAGCTAAGCAGACGGATCCGTGAATCTAGATCAGTCTCAAATATGGCCGCTCTGCGGATCTGTAATCCCATTGGATAACGGCAGATTGTTCCAATTCCATTGGACAGTTGCGACACACCTTCAGGATCCCCTCTGCCATTGGCTCTTGTGCATCACATGATCACAGCCTCAAGGTCTATATATTGGACGGTGCACAAAATTCTGTCGGTCATTCTGAAGTTACGCTTGGCGGGTTATTTAAAGTAGAATAACATTAGCGTAAGCTAAGTAAGTTTAGACCATCCGTCCGTTCCGTCCGCCTGTATATTTTCGTATAGTCTACTTTAGGCTGTGTCACAAGGATAATAACATGCAGTTAGTTACTGAATATTGATGTCCGTTATACATTATACAGTACATCTGTATATTGTCATTATTTGAACGTTATTATTATATTGGAGTTATCATCATGATTGTGAACATTAAACCATTATAACTGTTTATTGCGCTTTTCTTGATCGACGTCCGTTGTTGAAATTAAATTAAACGGACACATCCTACAAATATTTAGGCCTACAGAACTTATTCGTACTGACACTACTCGGTAATCCTTACAATTTGGTGTCAGAAGTGGGATGTCTTAAAGCCAAAAAGACATCTCGAACTCGGAACAATAATCATTGTGTATCATCTGTGTATTACTTTTAGTCTAAGGGTCCATTTATGCAAATTTAACACATCTGGTTGAAATTGACATGCATAATGGCGGTGTTATTGCTTGATCTACATTACAAGTAGACATACTTATTTTAAATTTGTATAAAGCTGTAATTTATATTGAGAATGTCCGTTCAAGACAGTGACAGCGAGGTTCAGTTTAAACAAATTCATGATGTACAACCTAATTCTCCAAATGAACGTGAATACAACACGTGCAATAGTGAGGACGACGGGACAGTTAATATGCCCGCTCAAATTCCCTCTGATGGTATTGAAACATGCGTTCCGAACACTGACAATTGCGGCAATACCCCTAATGTTCATGTTTCCAATGAACATGATAGAGAAACCGATTATACCAGCAGCGATAATGAACAAGTCCGTAGGCAAAGGTCACGAAATAGGCATTACAAACCCAGACGTACCAGATCTCCTAATTACCGTTCCCATCATAGCGGGCATTATTCGCCGCCTGGTTACCACAGGCGGGATTATAGGCCTACTTATGAAAGAGAGCCTAGAACCCATAGGCACTCGCGGTCCCCAAGTCATAGCGTTAGTGTCGAGAGAGTTCCCATCTCTCATGCACGAGAACCAGGCAGATACCGTGGGCAGAATAACAATAGCAGTGATCTTATTCCCGAGGGTTATCATGGCGACGGTGTCAACAGGCATCACCGGTTTCCGGTTGCAGGTCCAAGTATCCGACCTGAACCATATTCCGGCAGCGAGCTTTGGGAAGAGTATCAGTCTCATTTTAAAGACTGTGCTGAGCTGTGTATGTGGGACAGCAGAAGCAAGGTCCTCTTCCTATCAGCTAGTTTACGGGGTCAAGCCAGGACCTATTACATGAGTCTCGAGCCATTTGAACGGCGTAACTACAATACGCTGGTTCGTAAGATGCAGCACAGATTCGGGAGCAGTCCCCATGCTTCGAAGTGGCTGAACCAGCTAGAGGCTAGACAACGGAAACCTGAGGAGAGTATCACAGCTGTCTGTGATGATATCAGACAACTGGCAATGAAGGCTTATTATCAATTAAATACCCAGGCGCAGGAGGCAATTGGATTAAATCAATTATATAAGATCATACCAGTTGAAATGAAATGCAGGTGCATTGACATGAACTGCTCCAGTATATCGGAGGCGGCTGAAATAATTGAGAGATATGAAGCAATTGTCGTAGACACTCAAAGTAAAAGTCACAGGGCAATCTCCGTCGCATTGACACCACTTCATTAGATCCAAACCTCAGTCAAGTGCTAAAAAAACTTGACTCGCGTCTTGAAAAGCTCGAGGCCGTGGCACTTGCAAAGACCGCTGGCCGTATGCTACAAAGCAACAAAGAAGGTGCTTTATCTGCCAATCACCTGATCACCTTTTCCGTGAATGCCCTTTAAGAGCTCAACCTAACACTAGTACATCTGATCCAGTTCGTACCGTATCCAATTCGGAAAACGTGTCACAGGTGGCTCAGTAGGCCGCGAGTCTACCAGTCAGAACATTAGGCCTTAATTTCAGAAAATAAATTGCGAACATTTTGACTACATTGACAGTAATAAGTCTGACATTTTAAGAACTGGCCACATTTTAGAGAAGAAATACGATAATGGGTTTTACACCGAAGGTTATATTTATGGTCAAAAAACTGAGTTTTTAATTGACAATGGTTCAACCGTGACAATTATTTCATTAGAAACTTACAATAGTATTCCTGAAAATTTAAAACCAAAATTGGATTCTTTCAGCACACCAGTTCGTGATGCAAGTGGTGGTAAAATAAACACTTTAGGAAGGGTAGATCTCCCTATAAAACTGGGTAACCACTCATTCGTGGTATCAGTATTAATCTGTGAAATTGGTTTAGACGGTATTATAGGCGAGGATTTTCTTCTTAAATTTGCAAAGAACATTAATTATCAGAAAGGTTTAATAACCACCGAGTTTACGAACATCAAATGTTGGGTTGGTTGTGAAAAAGATTTTAGTTGCAGAGTTTTTGTACGGTGTACAACGGTCATTCTTCCAAATTCGACAGTAAGATTGCCTGTTGATATTGAAAATTCAGACAAATTGACAACATTTGGTCTTGCGGAACCTATTTCTTTTCATGATAATCTTTATGGTGTTCTACCAGGCGTTATTAAAACTGACAGTGACACTGTTCATGTTAATTTTGTCAATGCGTCGTCTGAAGAAATAACACTTTTCCCGAAACAGGAAATAGCCACCTGTGAACCATATGTTGACTTTGAAGCTATAACTGAAAACATTAGGGAAATAAAACAATCTGAAAATTTGAAAAACATTAAACATAAGGTTTTACCAGAACATTTGCAAGATTTATTTCAAAGAAGCTCTGTTCATCTAACCCAGTCTGAAAAAGACGAACTCAAAAATCTTCTTAAACAGTATCAAAATGTTTTTGCAACGTCATCTGATGATCTCGGAAAGTGTGAAAGGGTTCAACATAAAATTCACACTGGAAATGCTATCCCAGTAAGACAACCTGCCAGGCGTCAACCTTTAGGTAAAAGAGAAGCTGAAAGAACAGAGATTCATAAAATATTAGAAAAAGGCGTTATAGAACCATCAAACAGTCCATGGAGTTCTCCCGTTGTACTTGTAACTAAAAAAGATGGTACTATCCGTTTCTGTGTTGATTATAGGGTTTTAAATGAACTCACTGTAAAAGACGCATATCCTCTTCCCAGGGTTGACGAGTGTCTTGATGCACTTGCCAATTCAAAGTGGTACAGCTGGATTTAAATTCTGGATTCTGGCAAGTTGGCATGGCACCCGAAGATCGTTGTAAAACCGCATTTGCTACAAATCTAGGTCTTTTTCAGTGGACGGTCCTTCCCTTTGGATTGGTAAACAGTCCGTCAACATTTCAACGCTTAATGGAGGATGTTCTCCGTGGCCTTCAATGGGTCTAACTTTTGTTATACATGGACGATATAATTTCACCATGTAATAATATTTCGGAAGGTCTACAACGCCTAAGAAACATATTCGACAGACTCCTTGATGCCGATTTAAAATTAAAACCGTCCAAGTGTGTTTTGTTTCAAAAACAGACTAGGTTTTTGGGTCACCTCGTGTCTGAACAAGGTGTCTCGACTGACCCAGAAAAGGTTGCCAATCGGCTAAGGAGACCAGAAGTGTCCTTGGTTTGTGTTCTTATTATCGTCGCTATGTACCCGGATTTGCGGGCATAGCAAAACCTCTCCACAAGCTTTGCGACAAAGGTGCTAAGTTTCTCTGGACAAATGAAGCACAAGAAGCATTTGATAAACTTAAAGATGCACTAACCTCTGCGCCAGTACTAGCATATCCAATGCCGAATTTGCCATTCATAGTTGACACTGATGCAAGTGATAAATGTGTCGGCGCTGTTCTCTCCCAGAAGCAAAATGACCAAGAAAAAGTTATCGCTTATATGAGTAAAACTCTTAACAAACATGAACAAACATATTGTACAACTCGCAAGGAATTGCTTGCAGTTGTCATTGCATTGCAAACATTTCATGCTTATTTATATGGGCAGCCCGTCATTCTTAGAACCGATAATGCAGCTGTCAGTTGGTTAAAGCATCTTAAAAGACCATCAGGACAAATCGCAAGATGGGTTCAAGAACTTGAAACATATAACTTAACTGTTATCCACAGACCAGGTCTTCGTCATTCTAATGCAGACGCGCTTTCCCGTAGACCATGTAAGGTCTGTGAAAGACAGGAAGCCCTAAATGCGGAAGAAGCTTATACTGCTGGTTCATCCGAGGTTGTCCCTAAACAACAAGAAGTTGCAGACATTAATTTAGTAGTACGCGCTAACTCCCAAGGGCCAACTACCACCGTTGATCAACCTTATCTTGACGGTTGGCGTCCTCAAGATTTAAGGCAAGAGCAGCTTGCTGATGATAATATAGCACCCCTTTTGCTTGCAAAGGAGAATAGCGGCCAAAGACCGGCTTGGGACCAAGTATCTGCTGGCACTTCGATCATCAAAAGCTTGTGGAGACAATGGGATCGCCTCTTAGTTGAAGATGGGTTATTGTATTGCTCGTTTCATGATCAGGAAACCGGTCATGATCATAACCGCTTAGTAGTCCCTGCATCTAAGCGAAACACCATAATTCAATATTTCCATGACATTCCATCAGCAGGTCATTTAGGTGCTGATAAAACATTATACAGGTTAAAACAATCATTTTATTGGCCTGCAATGAAGGACGACGTGTCCAAATATTGCACTTTTTGCGATAAGTGTGTCGCCCGCAAAACTGCAGTTACATCCAAGGCGCCCCTAAAACAGTATCTCATTGGTGAGCCAATGGAGAAGGTTTGCTTAGACATCATGGGACCTCTTCCTGTGACAGAAAAGGGCAACAGGTATATTTGGTACTTGTTGACTGCTTTACCAAATGGACAGAAGCATATGCCATCCCTAACCAAGAAACTAAGACTATTGGGGAAGTGTTAGTCAATGAATTTATCTGCAGATTTGGTTCTCCGCTCCAGATTCTGACAGACCAGGGTACAAACTTTACCTCCACATTGTTCCAGGAGATATGCGACCTTTTCCAAATAGATAAGATCCAGACAAGCAGTCTTCGACCACAATCCAATGGTGCGGTTGAGCGATTTAACCGAACATTACAGGCAATGCTCACCACGTTTTGTGAAGATAATCAAAGAAACTTTGATAGGTACCTCCCACAGTGTCTTAAGGCCTACCGCGCATCATGTAATGCAAGTACAGGCATCAGTCCAAACAAAATGGTCTATGGGAGAGAGATCATTTTGCCGATACAAGCGTTTACAGTAAAACCTCCTTCTGGCAAACCAGCCCCTCAAGCTCCTGAATCATATGTAAGCAACCTGCAGAACGTTTTAGCTTTCGCACATTCAAACGCGAGAAAAACACTTAAAGTAAATGCTAACTCTCAGAAGCGTCACTATGATTTACGTGCCAAAAAGCGGTCACTTCGCACAGGTCAACCGGTCTGGCTTTACAACCCTACTAGGAGGATCGGTGTTTGCTCAAACCACTAAATGGAAAGGACCTTATATGGTTGTTAAGCAGTTAGATGACGTTACATATTTAGTGAAATGTTCACCGCGACAAAAGCCAAAAGTGTACCATGTTGACCGTCTTATTCCATACCAAGGAAAACATCCACCACAATGGTGTAAAAGCTCATAAAAAGCAAAAGAACCCTGGTAAAAACTGTTTTGAAATAAACACTTATTTCATAACTGTTCAGTTAAAATGTTTACTTGTTATTAGTTTTATAAAAAAAAAACTGAATGATAAAAATAAGCACATTAAACTGCAACTTTTAGTCAAACAGTACTTTAACTGTGTGTGGAGAAGCCTGTTGTGTTCGTTATTTGGTCAGTGATGGCGGTTCTCTGGACGCATCACATAGGACGCTTGATGTTTTATGATGACGGTGAATGATGATTTACGCGTCATGAATTTTGGAGAAATTTCAAACCAGAAAAGAGTGGAAGTCCCATCTCCAAAGATCACAATCCGTATTGTCTGTCATCTGTCCTTGTTGTGTCAAGAAGGAAAATGTCTTCAAGAGATTGTATGACATGAAGGTACACATGAGTAAGGCATATCCTGACGAATATAAAGAGATACCGCAAGATTCTTTCACCGAGGCGCACGGGTTTTACCTGGCTGTGTACCCTTCTCTATACAGCAAAGTAGTTCTAAAAGCAGACCGACTCGATCCTGGTTCTGTTAAGTTTCGGACACTTATGCTTTCATGGGTAAGACAGATTGGGGTTTCAGCATAAAGAACCAGGGAAGAAATTCTGGACGGATGGGAAGTAGACGAGCCACAGCTATCCACGGAGTTCACTCTAATTCTAGATGACATGGTCATCAATCAAATCTCGCTTAAAACAAGCAGCCCATTTGTTGACTTTACACGGGGATATGATCGTGTACGTTGTTTACTAACGACGGATTTATTTGATGACAAAATGGCAATGAGGGCGTTAGCTAGGCGGATGGCCGAGTTAAGAGAGCCTAAACAGCACGACGGGTTCGACTGCTCGATGGCTGGCAAGGCTCCTCCTGAACTGAAATCACAGTGTGCTGCAAAGCTTGGAATTCACCGTAGTCTTGTGTGCAGTGTGTTTCTCATACAGGCGTTCTCGACACATCCATCTAGTCCGAAGAGAGCCAGAACCGCTGGACCAAATGGCGACATGCAAACTCCAGGGACAGCAAGTCTTGTCACCATCCCATCTGTTGAACCACTATCCACTACTGATGTCACTCCAACACCTCTCCAACATGCCATACCTCCTACTTCTACCTCAAGTTCATCAATCATCCATCCACTGAGTAGAACAGAGTCTCATTTAGCTACCACCTCAGAGTCTGCACCATCTTGCACTCCTTGTCAAGGTACTATGTCTGAAATAATCATTATGTCACCACCAGCAAAAGTAAGACCAACCACTGTTCCATCATTCAAGGTGCCAAAGGCCCCACGTCCCATTCCGGCTACACCCATATCACAGAACAATAGTCATAAGTTCTCAGGACACTGACTCTCAGGTACCCAGGTGCTTACCATCACTGTCATACCGAGCTCATAAGCTGTTAAGACTAGATGCATTGCCTATGTTGGCCCCTGCCAGGAGGGAATGGTCAACAATGACTGATGAATCACATTGACTGAAGGAACCTTCACCTTCAAGTGGCCTCCAAGAGGTTGGACACAGCTGTCTCCAGACAGGAAACTCCTTCAAGTAGAGTTCTGTGCGGTTCTGATACTCCACCAGAGACACATTCCAATTACCAGTCTGTCGAGGGCAGACGTTCTGGATTCATTCAACTTCTTGGTTCTTCCAGGATCTGCCTTCTATATAGAGCCAGGTTCTACAACTATGAACAATTAAGAGTCATTTCTATCAGCAAGGCATTACCAAAGACCCTGTTGTTGAAAAGTGGATGTCAATGCTTGAGTGTAGTTCAATGATGAGGGACACCAGCAATGACAAACTCATCAAGTTGTGTGACAAAGTGCCATTAAGACTTGAAAATATTCAGATGTAAAATAAGTTCTGTGCATCATCGAACTCGAGTGCTTGTGCAATTTACCTGCAATGATAAATGACAATTTCTCTGATATGAAGGATTCAATGCACAGTTTTACATCAAATGTCATAAACTGTATTTAAATAACATTTTCAATTCTTATAATTATCAAAATTCAGGAGAATTTTCCTTTTTGAAAGTTTGGGGGATTGTAAGGTAACTCAGGTACAGGCTTTTTATATCTAGAGATTTGACACTGATTTCTTGACATTAAATTCTCTGTATTTTGTGTCAGACAAGTTGTTGGCATAAAGCATGTATTTTCCTATTTAGATTATTTGATGATACATCTAAAAAAAAAGCAACATGCATATCAGGAATCGCCACACTCAAAAAACACAGCCTCCCCACGCAGCGAAAAAGAAGAGAGGAAGATAGAGAGAGCGCATGTTTTATACATGTATGTCAATTCAAATAGGACGCCACAAACAATTAATAAACAAGAGAACCTTTGGGGATACCGCCTTGGAACGGTCAGTGGCAAAACAAATTGCCACTGGGGGTTTAAACCAGGTTCTAGGGTGCACCAACCTCACACTTGCCCCAACAGGTTCTCGTATCACAAAACAAGTACAAATTGTCTTGGTGAAATAACTCCAACCCACCCATCAGCTCAACAATGTTGCATGCAAAAGCATACAAACATATAAACATAAGAATTTAATAGCATTGCAAAGCCAAAGGGCGGGTACTCAATGATCTTTCCGAGACCAGAGCACCTGGAGTAAAATCAGCAAGAACACGATGACAGGGATAAAAGAAACAAATCGAGCTTTTAGGTTCTTTTAAGAAAAGATTTCCCCATAAACTTTCATAAACTCTTACACCCCTGCCACCGTCGTGCAACCAAAGAGGTAAGCATAATGATCAACTGTAGATGGGTTAATCACCAGGCCTACAGAGCGCTGTAAAATATCATGTTGGTAACCTTTCTTTTTAAATTTACAGATGGTTTTTACGAATAACCGGGAGAAATTAACATCGCCTTTTATCTTCTTAAGTTTATAAATTAAATCTCCATAAAAAACTCGCTGTGAAATTCCTTGTTGCAATAGTGATTTTAAACTGCAGCTGTATTTATGAATTAGATCTGGATATCGGCGATAAAACTTGCAAAAGGTTTTCCTTATCTCAATTTATTAGTAATTACAAACGTTTTGCTGAGTATTTTCGCATAATGTCTGTTTCAAACAGTTTTCATGCTGGAGGCTGCCATTACAGTTGTTGTTGTTGCTGGTACATTGTAAACTAATGACCATTTCTCAGTGATTACCCAGTATAAGACTAAAATACCTATGAAACGGATGAGCTGACATCATAAGCTAGCCCCGCATATATATCATTGTATTTGAAATATGTCGTGTTTAACTTATTTTAGTGTTTTCTGCAATGACCTAGAAAATCCTTTACCGTTCACTCTGAGCGTCTGCAGATCCGTCCACTTCAGTTTTCCGTGTCGGGATTATAGAGTCAAACAAACAGATCCAGTACTATAATATTTTATGTCAAAATGTCAGAAATTTTATCCTCTTTTAAATGGTAGCCTTCATATTCACTAATATTGTGTATATGATGTGTAATAGCACAAGAGCTAAGCAGACGGATCCGTGAAGCTAGATCAGTCTCAAATATGGCCGCTCTGCGGATCTGCAATCCCATTGGATAACGGCAGATTGTGCCGATTCCATTGGACAGTTGCGACACACCTCCTTCAGGATCCCCTCTGCCATTGGCTCTTGTGCATCACATGATCAGCCTCAAGGTCTATATATTGGACGGTGCACAAAATTCTGTCGGTCATTCTGAAGTTACGCTTGGCGGGTTATTTAAAGTAGAATAACATTAGCGTAAGCTAAGTAAGTTTAGACCATCCGTCCGTTCCGTCCGCCTGTATATTTTCGTATAGTCTACTTTGGGCTGTGTCACAAAGATAATAACATGCAGTTAGTTATTGAATATTGATGTCCGTTATACATTATACAGTACATCTGTACATTGTAATTATTTGAACGTTATTATAATATTGGAGTTATCATCATAATGGTGAACATTAAACCATTATAACTGTTTATTGCGCTTTTCTTGATCGACGTCCGTTGTTGAAATTAAATTAAACGGACACATCCTACAAATATTTAGGCCTACAGAACTTATTCGTACTGACACTACTCGGTAATCCTTACAGTATAGAAGATTTTTTTTTCAAGAAATTAATAAAGGCAAAATATAATCAGGATTCTCGTATATCAAACTGTTTCTTTTCATATGAAAGGCTTTTGTTTCAGATACGTTTCAATGATAAGAATCGCAAAACTTATTGGCATTCTTGCAGTATCGCAGGGAGGAAAAGCAAGAGAACCATTAATTAATCACTAGACAAGGTTTCTGTTTGTGTGTTTTACTTTCTCTGGCTTTAAGGAGTGGAGGAAGGGATAGATAATCGCAGTTTTGTTATTAATGTTGACCTGCCGAATGACAGCAAGAGAAGGATTCCCGGCGTTTTGACTTGACTTTCAGCGTGTTATTTGCAGTCGTCTTCTTTAATTAGTGTCTGGCATTGCTTTAGAAAACTGTACTCTAAATAAATGAAGTGCTCTTATTATAGAAACCATACAACTCAATTGTAGCAAGTGCAATAAAAATGCACATTTACTGCACGTGCCAAATGTGGATTATAACAAGTAAATGTGTCTGTCTACAACGCATTTAAACTCCAATGTCTGGTTTTCAATACTTTGCACACAGTTCTGCTTGAGTAACTAACGCAGCAAATTCTGTAAAACGTATAATATTATTCCTCCAAAATACATGACATTAAAAACGCCTTTTCTAATGTATTGTGTTTACATATAAATGTAGCTTTTAAACGTTATCATTATTTAGTCCCGTAGCACATTTTACACTTTTTGATACAATATTGTTAATTAAATTTCAATTTAAAGCTAAATTTTGGATTCGAAAATCTAACGATATAAATTGTTTCTAGTCGATTCGGAAACATTCAAACATTTCTTGACTGGTTTATGTTTTAATAACTTATCTAAAAGTTTTTGCGTTCGTATCGCAACGAACGGGTTTTTTTGTTTAATATCTTGTATAAGCAATCTACCTATTTGTACCTTAAGAATAATCACATCGATGCATACAAGACTGTCACCTTAATATAGTTATAACACTTTGCAAGGAACTTTCGAGAGGACGATTTATGCGCACAATCATAGTACTGAGTTTGAACCCTACATAATATTTAAAGCTGTTGGGCACGATATATTTATTTGTGCTAATATTGAGTAGTGGCTCTGCTTTTGATATTTGTCGTGTTCGGCGGCTTTCAAAGTTCTTTTAATGCCCCCGAAAGGAGGCATATAGTAATCGCACTGTCCGTCCGTCCGTTACTCCGAAACGTCAGTCGCGTAAAATCTTGTCATCGCTTTAACTCCAAAACCGATTGAGTGATTTCATAGAAATTTCAGAGGAGTGTTTTTCACTAAACCTTGTGCATATTGTAAGGAATTTCCACTCGGGCCTTTTTTTCAGAATTATGGGCCCGTAGCCATTTTGTACTAACTTCTATTTGTAATTCTTATCCATGAATCATCTCTTAAACCATTCGGGGAGTTTATTGAAGCCGAGTGGTGCATATCGTCAGGAGTTTCCGCTCGATTATTTTTGACAGTTATGGGCTCTTAATGGTCATTTTTCATATCACATCTATATTTCTATGTGGGAAGACATTTTTAACAATTATATTGCTAAGGGATATAATTTTTAAATGGCCTGTAAAATAATACTAGAAGATTCTGTACATTCGATGAATTCAAGAGAAAGTTTAAGTGAATACAAATTTCTTAAACTATCAAAGTGTTATAAATTCATTAAGACACTACCCATATCAGCTAAGATTCACTCATTTGGCAGTAAAAAGAACAGAATCCAATTCAGGCAGTTATATGTTAATAAATGCGTAAAAGTCGATTAATACGTGTTGTCTTTTCATAGCATTGGAGTTACAAAAGAAAGGATTTTATCTTAGGCTTTCATAATAATTTAGTTATCAACAACATCATTCTACAATCGAAATACTATATTTATAAAAGTAAAATGTCCTCTTCTGTCGCAAATCTAGGTGTCTTAAAAAATCGCCTCACTATTGAAAATGAAAAAAAATGCTTGAAAAAGTTTTACTGTGGATAAGTATGACAGAAATGGGGGGGGGGGGGTGGTGGTGGGGGGGGGATTTCAGCTTTATTACTAGACTGAGCGATGAAGTTCTTACTGTAATGATATTATGTTGTCTCTCTTTATTTATTGAGGGATACCATAGACATAAAAATGGTCATCTTCCAAAACCATGTACTTCTAGCAATCATATTTCCATACTTATCTCCACATTATATGATTTAACTTAAACTTGTTTCCGGTCTTCCCTCTCTTCCACAGGATTGTTCAATTATATATGTAAACCAGTTTCATCTCAAAGGAACATTTCAGGGACATATATACCTCTTTTTTATTGTTTGAAAGGACACACGTGTCTTAAAACGTGTCTTAAAACTCGAATGGTTCGCAATTATGAAGATCTCTCTGGTAATAAGCAGTATTGAAATGTACTTCAGTGTCAAAGTTAATTGGCGCATGTGCTTCAGATAAGTGTAGGTTGTTACTGGAGCACTCGTCATCATACTCTGTTATGATTGACCCCCGTTTAAAATGCGAAATGTTGACTGATTAATAGCTAATGAGTTTTCTGTTCCTACTTGTAGGGCTTCTTCGCAAACATTTATATACTTTCTTTTCACACTTAATTAAACTTCACATCTATATGATCTTCACTTCGGGAAAAGTATGGTAATCTGAAAAGCGGAACAAATTTATACACATCTGATAGAAATATCGGTAATGTGGGTTTTTGAAAAGTCCAATATGCTTTTCAGAAATAGCCACATTCATAAAACAGAGTCTTCCCACAGCCAAACAAGAGAGATTCCATAAAACGATGAGCAAAAAAAAAAAGATAAATTAGGAAAACAAGAACCTGAGGGCCCGTTTCAGGTTTCCGCCTTGGAACGGTCAGTTGCGAAACATTTGCACTTGCGGATTCAAGCCCTGTGCATCAAACCTTAACTTTTCCCTACACATTTTCACACAAGAACAAGTTGCATCTTTATTTTGCTGTACGAGGGTTGTTTGATAAATTCGCGGACAGCGGTCGTAAAAACAGAAAAAGACAAAATACATACGTAGTTGTGCCCCAAAACATTTTAATAACCAGATCTGTCAGACCTTTTCAATATATCACATTATATTTAGTTTAAACTTATTTATTTTAAATCGATTGTGAAACAAGTTATTCCAACTTATATTAATCACGCTCGATGACTGCTTCCTGGGTTTCCAACCAGTTCTCACGCCGAATGTGGATTGAGGAAACTGCAGACGAACCTCATCCCTGGTGGGAATCGAACCCGCAGTCTCTGGATCTAGAGTCCGACGCTCTACCCCTAGACCGCTGATCTTCTTCGAATTATATGCCCGTTTATGTCGGAAAACTATTCAACATCTATCAATAGGAAAGACTTAGCATGTCAACGAAAACCGGCGCTCCTATAGCAACAGGAAACACTTGATGTAGATCGACTTTGCTTTAATTCATAAAGGGCTGTTCCGTAGCTGACAGCTTCATAAAGAAATTACAGAGATAAGGTCCCAAGATCATAAAACTAAGTTTTGATATCAGTCTCAAATCTCAAGGATCTGATTGGCTGAAATGGCGATTGGCTGAAATGGCGACTGGTCGCCATTTCAGCCAATCAGATGCTTGAGATCTGAGACTGATCTCCAGATTTAGTTTTATGATCTTGGGCAGAGTTAGTTGTATTCCTACCATCGTGCTTTTACTGATTCGACTTCATGATACCTGATTGCATCAAGGTCATCGAGTACTTTTACGTGACA
The DNA here is from genome assembly GCA_038501625.1 of Corbicula japonica. Taxonomy (NCBI): domain Eukaryota; kingdom Metazoa; phylum Mollusca; class Bivalvia; order Venerida; family Cyrenidae; genus Corbicula; species Corbicula japonica. Next base: position 13,056,705 of record JAZAYU010000002.1, on the reverse strand, counting down.
ATGCTTTAAGCATTTCATGTATACATGATTGTTTGCTTTTGTATGCAACAATGTCGAGTAGACGAGCGGGTTCGAGTTGATTCACCGATGCCAATACGGCAACTCATTTTCATTTATGTGTTTTAGGTGTCTTTTGTGACATTGATTTAAAACAGCAAATTTATAGGAAATATGAAGTTTTCTTGATGGATAGATAAATACTATTAAAATTGCATTAGGAACGAAAGATAATCTTGAACCATTTTTATAAAAAACTAGAAATGTGTCCATAGGACACGGATGCCCCCGCTATGCATGTTACCAGACACTGAAGTGCACTGATGGGAATAATAGCATTTCAAAGAAAGTGATGTGCTAGTTAAAATAAGAATATGAATAAATTTGAAGATCAAGTAAATTATTTGTATTTGCAGAGCACTGTTGTTTGCTCATAAATGAAATGTCTGTGACGAAGTTGGTGGTAATGCGATGAAAACATATTAAACATACATATAGACTTTGCAAAGCGTTTATTTCCCCTTCAAAACAATAATTATGCTATACTATTATATCAAATTGTATCAAATTGCAATCAACACATGTAGAATCCCTGATAATAAGACTATCACACTATAAGGATCACTTTTTTAAGAAGGGTTACTGGTTTTATTAGCAGGGTTCAACAGCATACCAGTATTATTAATCACTAACATCACTATTATGAACTTTTAAAGGAGTGCAGCCACGGGTATTGTACGTGACACACCGCCTTGACATGGTGAACATTTGTGCCTAGTTATTTTGAAATCCTTTCATTCATAAAAAGTAATAGCCCGAACAAGAAAATTCTAATTTAAGTAACAGTGACCTCGACCTTGGACCTACAGACATGGGTATTGTACGCGAACACCATCTTGATATGGCGAACATTTGTGCCAAAATATGTTGAAATCCCCCCATTCATAACAGTGTTATAGCCAGTACAAGAAAATTCTATTTTTTTTGTAACAGTGACCTTGACCTTGGACCTATAGGAATGGGTATTGATTGCAACACAACAACTTGTCATGGTGAACATTTGTGCCAAGTTATTTTGAAATCCCTCCATTCATAACGAAGTTATAGCATAAACAAGAAAATTCAATTTTTAGTAACAGTGACCTTGACCTCAGACCTACAGGCATGGGTATTATATGCCACACACCATCTTGTCATAGTGTACATTTGTGCCTAGATATTTTGAAATTCCTTCATTTATAAGGAAGTTATAGCCCAAACACGAAAATTCTATTTTAGTTACAGTGACCGTGATCTTGAACCTACAAGCATGAGCATGATACGCGACACACCACCTTGTCATGGTGAACATTTGTGCCAAGTTATATTGAATTCACTATATTCATAACAAAGTTACAGCCCGGACAAGAAAATTCTATTTTTAGTAACAGTGACCTTGACCTTGCACCTAAAGGCGTGGGTATTGTACGCGACACACTGCCTTGTCATGGTGAACATTTATACCAAGTTATTTTTAAATCCAATAAGTACAATGTAATAACTAACTCACAGCCCAGACAAGAAAATTCCGTTTTTAGTAATAGTGACCTTGACCTTGGACCTACAGGCATGGGAATTGTACGCAACAAAACGCCTTGTCATAGTGAACATTTGTGCCAAATTATTTTGAAATCACTCTGTTAATAACGAATTAATAGCCAGTACAAGAAAATTCTATTTTTTGTAATAGTGACCTTGACCTTGACCTTAGACCTACAGGCATGGGTATTGTACACGAAACATCGTCTTGATATAATGAACATATATACCAAGTTATTTTAAAATCCAATAAGAAATAACAAAGTTACAGAGCGGACAAGATTTTTCCAACAAAATTCTATTTTTAGTAACAGTGACCTTGACCTTCGACGTACAGGCATGGGTGTTGTACCCGACACACCGCCTTATAATGGTGAACATTTGTGCCAAGTTATTTTGAAATCCCTCCATTCATAAGGAAGTTACAGCCCGGACAAGAAAATTCTATTTTTAGTAACAGTGACCTTGACCCATGCCTATGGGTATTGTACGCGACACACCGTCTTGATATGGTGAACATTCATACCAAGTTATTTTACAATCCAATACGAAATAACAAAGTTACAGAGCGGACACGATTTTCGAACATACAAACACACTGACACACACACAGTCAGGGTGAACACTATATGCCCTTCCGCCGTTACATGGCGGGGGCATAAAAAATAAATGGCGTAAGAGTAAATTCATTTATAAATAGATGTCAAAATATCACTCGAAATCAAGTGAAACGATGGCCAAATTATCATACAACAAATTTTAACAGATATAATTTCTTCCATGTTCCATTACACTATTGTGGGACAGCCCTCGAAAAAATTGCATTTACCGTGGGACAGCCCTCGAACAAATTTGCATTATCTGCAGTACATTTTCATTTTTGGTATGAGATTTATTAAAATAAAGAAAACAACAAATTTAAACCCAAAGCCTACCCTGAGCACCAAAGAACAAGAATTGAATAACTTATCTAGAGAGGTGTGGATGACATCGATTATTATGAACTTTGTTGGAATAAATTATAGTTTTTTATGGAGGGCTATTGCAAAGTTTTGTTAATTTCGTAGAACCAAGTTGATCTGTTTTTTTGTGTTCGAGTACATCGGTCCTGGAAAAATTTCAGTAGGAAGACGGCAATTTCGTTCTCATTTTTTTTCAGTGTAAGGAATATTTACTGAAATATCAAGAACCTATGAGAAGTAATATCACGTATTCCACTTTCAGGCATATTTGATCTCCTTTGTCTGGCCCAGTAATATGCGCTACAATAACATGAACACGTACTATAGTTACCACAATAAAGGTAGAAAGGTAATAATAATTATACGTAATTCTGCCCCACTGAAACGTAAGTCTACTATTTTTATAATAGCTTGTATTTTACAAATAATTACATACATACTAAAATATTAAAAATTGGTTTTGTAATACTTAAATTGTGGTTTTGTTTATATCTTATTTCACTTCTGATGGATCGTGTTTATGTTAAGTGGAAAGGAATTTCGTTTTTTTTACCCGATTAAATCTTGGGGTAAATAACACTAAAACGCTTTTACCTAATTTTCGTTGAAACAAAAGAATTGTAATAATAACCATTTTATTGATTTTAAAATATACTGTAGTACACTAAGAGAATGTTGTAGACAAGTGACATTTAGCTAGCACGGTATTGAGTTTTAATGAACTTGTTTTAAATAAACACCCCCTTGATTATTTGACCGGAGAATATGATTTATGATGTTGTCATAATGTCATGCCGCGCTTTGTTTTAAATAATGAAATGCTCATGTGGACCTTGTTCTGTTACCTCAATAAAAAGTAGAAGTTCCTAACCACAAGCAAGAAAAATTAAAAGAATATTTAAAAAGCCCTTAAACTCCTTTTCGCTGCAAGGTTGTCCTTTAGTGATAGAAAATTCATGATGTTAACTTGGATATTTGAATTGAAGCAACAGGCGTTTTTCTGACATTTAAGGATTGAATCGATAGTTGATGGTTTCCATTTGGGTATGGAAAACAGTTGGGTTGTTTAAAGTGTGTGAAGCCCGAAGGGCTTCACGCGTACTTTAAACAATCCAACTGTTTTTCATACCAAAATGGAAACCATCAAATATTGATTCAATCCTTATATTTACACTCATGAATAATCTCATTAATACAGAAATAACTAGAAAAATTCGTGATATTACGGCTTTTTTTAATGGCTATTGGAACAGCTAGGTTGACGACAAAGTGAATGACGGCACCCTTTTTCGTAGCTACTCGTGGCAAAACGTGCGTGCACGGCGACGTCACACGTCAAAACATTGTGCAACGTCCAATAAATTGTGAAAGGTTCTACTATAGCCACGCCTTTTAAATTATTACGTCACACTGTTTACCATTGGAAAGTATGATTCCTTAAATGAATAAGTCTTCATCGTAGAGGACGAAGTTGAAGTGTAAATATATCCTCTTAAGTAACACCTTCTCTAGCTACAAATGTATCAGTTACCCTGACCGTAAATGGTGGTTAATATTAATTGTACCACAAATAATGCCTATAAATGACAGAACACGATGAGACTTTAACCACCTTTTAAAGTATCTGTTATAAGTTAACATTACTGTTACGCTAAAATAACTTGGGCTTTAAATGCATTCATTCGTACGCTGTCTGTGTAAGAATATATAACATCACACTTGCTTTACTTGAGGTTTTCTACAGTTTTAATTCTACATTTATATACAAAATAACTCAATATCTCGTTCGAACAAGTGACCACGCACCTCTGAAAAGCCTGAAAGAGAACTTTCGGATTATGTTAGGATGTCCTTTTTCTATGAGAATCTTGGGTAGCTGGTGGATTTGTAATAACAGTGAACTAACTATTTAATTTGATCAATTGATGTATGATTTGATACTAAAATATTTAATTTTATAAATATCACATGTTAGACCTACAATGGGGTTATTATTTTAATTATCGTATATTTATTTTTTAATAGCAGATTATTTAAAAACGGCAGACTACAGATGGTAAGCATTGCTATCTCGGACCGGAAAGTTGAATTCGGCCGCTTTATCAGGTGCATAAAAAAGAGGTTTATTTCCATAATTTAGCTAAATATTTATGAATTTTATTTTGACTTCACTGTAAGAACATGATTTTTGTGTTGACATTTAATCCGATGTGTCACCGGGCTACTGTTTGTCATTATTTTAATTTCGAAATTTATCAACAAAACTTTTGTATGTATATCTTTGAAGGTTGAAGCAGTTCATAAAGGGTTTCTAGGTCGTCATAATATTTTAGACTGACTGCTTTTATGGTTACCAATTTGGGGAAGCTCATATATATAAGCCTTTTTGGTGTGGCTTTTGTAGGTATGTAATTACAACATAAATCACCATTTGGAGTTTATGCTTGCAAACAAGATACGGTTATGGCTTTAATACTTACAAAGGTACTTGTGAAGAAGTTGGTAATAAGCAAACTTTTGCATCCAAGCAACTGTATTTAAAATTAGTTTAACCTGATAAGTGTTACCCTCAAAAATTTATATTTGATTGACACAACGAACGTTGCCAATGGGTTGCGCTCTTGCATTTGAGCTATTTGAATCGGAGCGAACTATAGGTTTAATTAAGATTGGTTGATGAAGTAACTGTCATTAAAGTTATCTTTCGTGGTTCCAATATTTATAAGATTACGTTTTCGGACCTTGTACTACGAAATGTTAACGATCTTAGAGGTGCAACTCACTGACGCAACCTGTATCGTAACCTGGAAATGGCAAGCCAATGATAAAACAAAACAGATTGACGAACAGCTTTGCTCTCATGCATTCGTATATTATTACCAATCCCAGCCACCATTTAAGGTGTTCAAAAGTGTTTAACAACCTGGTAGATGTTTTGCGCATGCCTCTTCGTTTAGCATTCTCCGAAACAGCATTCGCCGCATTTAAATAACATTTACGTGTTTGATTAATGCATTAGCATGTTTATTAATTTGTGTTTGTCGATAACTACGTGCCTTGATCTAAGCTACGATCCGACACAATACTGAACGCTCCGCTTTTACAGTCTTAGGGAAATGTCTGTTTTTACTTTAACCAAATAACTTTTTACCCAAGTCTTTAGTTTTACTTTAGAAGAATTACCCTGATCATCAAACGTGAATCAGACTAGTTTTAAGGCTCTTGAGAAATTGTAACAATCGTATAAGGCCCACCTAAAAGTGTATTTTGTTGCGTGAGATGGTGCAATTACCGTTGTTTTGAAAGAATTTCTGTAAACTTGCTATCAATAGTCATTTATTCGTTCAATGAACAAGAAACTTACAATTTCATTATACTCACAGCATCTTTTAGATAGGTGTATAAAGTCCCTGGAGCGGTTCTGACTGAAATTAAAACATTTTATTACCAAGTGCAATCTCTCCTAACACGAAAGAATCAAAGCTAAAAAGCAACGAAAATCAGAGGCGCATGAACCACAAACCGGACCTATTCTGGAGCAGTTAAATTTTTTCTGCGTAAATTGTAAAAAAAAACAACGATGTAATTAACGGAATGCGACCAACAGGATTAGAAATAAACGAATAAAATGAGTAGAAATATTATTATGTTAGCCGATCAGTTTAAGCTATGAAATAGTAGATTTACATTATAGACTATGCTGTTTACATGTGAATCGGATTCAATACACACTGAAAGATGTAAGTCGTCGCAAATGCTCGAACTCGAAAGGACTTCTCAGACCAGGCATCTGAACAAACCCAGTAATTCATATTGACTATATGCTTCACATGTCCACATGCTTATTATGATACTGACATTAATACGATTATGTAAGTAGTTTTTATAGAACTATCAATTAAGAAGAGATAAAACTGTCACCTATTTACGCGAGTAAATAAAAGGGTACAACTTATTTTTGTCATATTACTCACACATTAAAATGATGTAAATAGAATTTACATAGAATTTTATGGAATTTTTAGATCTTTTTCGTGACAGTTCTGACAATTCTTAAAATATGAAAAATATACAGTCATAGAATGTATTTGTGCAAAGTATCTTGAATTGTATTTTGCCGCTAGAGATTTTGATATTTTTTCTTTTTACTGTTTAACATGCAATAATGACTGACAAAAACAAAATACTGGTTTTACAACGACGCGATTCGCTGGTCGAGTGAATTGCGCATTATTCTGCACAAACGTATGTAAAGACATTTATCCCGTAATATACAAACATGTCTTCTTGGTTGTGATGTTACAATTTCAAAAAATTATTAAATATCCAAACGAGTTTTATGTCACGTAGCCGTTTTTTATGCTCTTTTTCAAATAACAAAAAATAAATTTGTTTAGCGTGGAATTGACTGTTTAAAATTGATTACTTACATGTGACATTAAAAGTACATCATCATTTAAAAAAATCGTGAAATCACATGGCGGGCAACTGCATCAAAGATATACACATTAATAAGTAAACGGTGCATTAATTGTTGACTGATGGAGCATAATTTATGAATCATTCTTGTATGTCTATCCAAAGTAACCCAGACATAAACATGCAAATATTGAAACGGATAATTTCTTTGAAATTGTTTAATAAGTAACTTTATGTCGGAAAATAAAGTCATTTTAAACAAAGCCTGCAATATTATTATATTTATCGTGTTAGATCACTTTCAAATTTTCCTTTAAGTTATCAAAAAAGGATTATTTACACAAAAGTCGTATTTCCGTCTGTCCGATAAAAATAATATTGTGTAGATGCATTTTTCCATTGAAACTGTTTTTTTTTGTATGGAGTCTTCGCATACCACAGCCCTTCCTTTTATTTTATGAAAACAACGATCCATATACTTAAAAAGTCCCTCGTTTATAAAATGCAATACAGGACTGGAATTTAAGACCTCGAAAGACAAAGGAATAATAAAAATGGAAGGTAGAGAAGAGGAGCAGCGCATTGTCATAGCTAAAAACAATCAAAAAGGAACTAAAGTAGACGGTTCACCTCCTCCAAAAAGGGCGAAAACAGAGAAATTTCAAAAATTTATTGACGAGTTACGTAAATATAACGAAACGAAAAAGGAAATAGAAGACAGCATCCAAAGATGTGAGAACATAAAAACATCTTAAAGAAAATTTGTGATTCCAGATAATGATTATGAGATGCTGAGAGAAATAAAAGATGTTGATAAAAAAGAAGACGTTACATTGAGTAGCAGTCACAAAATCTACATATTAATTTTGCGGTCCAACCAGTCTTACTTTAGAAAGATCGTAAAATTCCAATCTGTGAGGCTACGAGAGAGCACCATAAATTGAATATATTGAGTCTGAAATAATGGTTTTGGTATGTAAAGGCTTTCGAAGTTCAGTTTTCATCATAAAAACACAATAGCGTTGTTTTTGTCGTGTTGCAGCCTTAAAAGGTCTACCCGTCAATCAGTGCTGTCATCAATTACGCTATCTGAAGGCCGACAGCACAATATTTATATTTGCGCTGGGGCTAGGCGGCACGTAGAGTTATACATGTATGCCATTACTACTCATGAAATGACTCAATCAAATCAAACCTGTAATATGTTGCTATTTATCATGTTCCGTGGCTTACAATGTTTCTTTTTTTCATCTATTGATAGAACATAAAGAATGGCATAGTATTTTAATGAACGAAGTAAGAACTAATAAAAAGGTGAAATATGCATATCAGGAATCGCCACATTCAGAAAAAACCTAAGGGTGATTTTTAAAGACGACACCCCGTTTCGAAAATGCGGGCGTCATTAACGGGGTGCAGTAGCGAGGTACATTATAAAATGCATCGATTTTTTTTAAATAATTATAACTCGTAAGTCTTCATGTTTATTTGTTGTTAAAGCAATTCAGATGTCATTATGACATAAATTATTAAGAATTTCATAGAAAAAACAACAACATTTATTTAATTTACAAACTGTTATTACGAATGATTTTATATATTAATTTCATAGCAAATAACACTTATTTCATATAGTAAATCGGTTATTTACCATTTTAATGATTGTTTTCTGCGAATTTATGAGCGCATTAACATTTTATGTAGATAAACATATGAGTGCATCTTTTAAGTTACTTATGTGGAAGATAATTGCTTTCAGTAGTCGGGTTTCAGTTAGTGGCATTTCAATGTCGTTTCTGTTGCAGGTGTCAACTTTTATACTTAGCTTACACTATTTCATTTCGAGAAGGCGATATCACTTTCGTAGATATATAAGGATAACAACAACAACAACAACAAACGTTTTAGCAGCTCAACAATAACACTTGCCTTTGGTTAACGCAAGGTGAAAATTTTTTATATATTTTTAAAGAAGTGTGTTACGCATAAACTAACTTATAGATCTGATATCCATTTACAATAAATTTGACTTAATAAGGTTAATACAATTAAAGAAATATTTATTTGTGGTCATTTACACGTCTACTTTATTAAATACATTCTATAACAGCTAAATTAATGATGTCCCCACACCTACTTCTTACTTGTCACTTCTCAGTGGCTTTTCCTGCTACAGTAAGTATCAAACAAGTAAGGATCCCGAGAGATCCTTGAGAAAAATTAACAAATGATGTAAAAAAAAATCTCTCTTCAATTTTGGTTGTATGTTGTAACTGTCCAAGGATCTCTGTTTTTTGTGTGAAGATATTTATTTTTCATTATGTTAAGCTCCCGCTCATCTTGCAAGTTTTTCGAGAATTATAACATCTGACCCCTCGCCTTCCAAACCGTTACCAAACATTAAAAAAACGCGCGTCATTTCTCATAGAGATTCATTTTATCTTAACTTAGTAATTACGCATATAAAGTTAAGTGTTGGAATTGTTTGTAGAAAAATGAGTCTATTATTGTTAAAGTTCCATTTTGCCGTCTAGTATGGGATTGCTAACATCTGACCCTAGTCTTCCAAAACGTTACCCAACATTAAAATCGCGCTTCATTTCTCATAAAGCATCATTTTATCTTAACTAAGTAATTACGCATATTAAGTAATGTGTTGGAATTGTTTGTAGAAAAATGATTCTATTACTGTTAAAGTCCCATTTTGCCGTCTAGTATGGGATTGCTAACATCTGACCCTAGTCAGATTAAGAGATTAAAATTAGGACGACGTATCGCATTTTACCATGTACCACTATAGACTACTATTGCTAGTCTTTACAGACAAATAAATGCTTTTTTATGCTTTTTAGTGAAATATAGAATTGTCCCGGTGAAATAAAAGTGGTATTTCACTGTTTTCACACAGTGGAATATCTTTTTTATTTTCACTGCTTTTTTCACGTTGGTACCCAAACGCACATAACATACCGAATGTAAACGTTTAGAAAACGGGCTCAAATTTGAATATTTGATGTCATGACGTCACGTCACAATCCAGCGGTTTTGGCGCCATTTCTTGCAATTTTTCTGTCAAATTCACACAAAATGTGCACTAAAAGCATAAAATATAAAGAAAATTTGTTTTTACCAGTCAAAGATAGAAAAGAAATACATTTCACTCGTGAACTCCGGAATTTTGTATTTTCACTCGTGGCTTCGCCACCCGTGAAAATACGAATTCCAAAGCTCACTCGGTGAAATATATTTCTATCTGACACTTGTAAAAACAAATATTCTCTATAACTTGCTCTATTAACAGCCTACAATTTATCTACTACGAAATATGAACAATTTCCGTTCGTATGCGACCATTCTTGACCTACTTAGCAGTGTTTCACTTCCAGTTATATCGCCGTACAGTTAATGAGGTTTTGCGCGGGGAATATTTTAAATTAAAATATAATTTGTTTCAGAAATGAAATTGTGTTATGAAATAGAATAGTTTCTTGATTTCAGTAGTTTTGCGCATAACTATTAACTGGAAACTTAACAGACTAACAGTTACCTAACAGACTGAATTCTTTCTAATTAATCTTCTTAAGATGTAAAGACAGAAAGGTGCAGCCCCGTGTCTGGGCCTATACTCTTTATGTTGAGAGGATTTATGTGACCAGTGCGATGTTTTGGGGTTGTTTGTGCTACGTGTGCTATGATCGAGTTAGAACCATTATTGAAATTGGCAATATGAACACTGAAAAGTATATGGAAACTCTTGATAGTTATGGCTTGTTGCTATAGTAACATGAATTTTGATGAAGAATTGCCAGAACTATATGTGTTGATATGTATTCATTTAAGGATACAAAATAATTTCTCACATTTTAAGGATTTACTACACTCCTCCTTGCACCTTTATCAATAAAAAAGTATCAACATTTCAAAAACGGCAAAATGCCTTTCAATGAAATTTTGCACAAATGAATGTTAATTTTGTTTAGTTTGATAATTTTCTTTTTAATCGATAGTCGAACAAGGAGGAGTGTAGCAGATCGTTAAGAGCACTCAAAATTTCATAAATGTAACCGATTTTTCATTATTGTCATTGTAGATTTTCAGATACTCTACTGAGAGCTATGTAAGCCATTCCTCCTTGTAATATCGTTTTCCCGATATCAACAGCAGCTGAAGATAATGTTAGACCTTGCACTTTGTGGACATAAACTCAACAGTACCTTTCAAAATTGTCCTACCACGTACATGGCAATTTCTTTGGTACTTTCAGGATGAAAATCTATATATACTAACTTTATATATTTAGACACAGCATCTTGATCCCGTAAACCAGGGGGCTGGGGGATGGGAGAGGGTGAGTCTCACTGCAATACCACCTCAAACCAAATTATTCTGAACAACAGAAAAAAAACCTACAAAAATGGTTATACAATCATTATTTACTTTATAGACACGAAATCACCTTCTTGTTAAACAGAAACCCACTAGAACCGTCAATTTCAACATCAGAAACATTTGTAAACAAAGAACCATCATATATAGGTCACATTCACGCGCCAAAATCAAGTCACAGGATCGCCAATATTCGTAAACAGAACACAATCTTCAATATCTGCCAAGAATAACTATCTGAACAATGTCTCTTACTACATTATACTCTATTTGGGGCAATAGTTGGATGATTTGATGATAAAATAGTAATTCTAATTTTAGAACAAAAATTGTTTTTGCTAGCAACCCCTACGGATACATACGGAAATGCACGATTGACGAAAGAAAACATTTAACCAATAGAAATGCTGTATACAAGTATATTGACCTGATAAGCCAATAAGTAATTATAAACATGTAAATATCTATTTATAGAAAATATCTTTTTTTACCAACATCGGGTATTCTTATCTCATTCTCTTACAAGGAAAAATTGCTGTAAATTTAAAAAGAAAGGTTACCAACAAGATAATTTACAGCGCTCTGCAGGCCTGGTGATTAACCCATCTACAGTTGATCATTATGCTTACCTCTTTGGTTGCACGACGGTGGCAGGGGTGTAAGAGTTTATGAAAGTTTATGGGGAAATCTTTTCTTAAAAGAACCTAAGAGCTCGATTTGTTTCTTTTATCCCTGTCATCGTGTTCTTGCTGATTTTACTCCAGGTGCTCTGGTCTCGGAAAGATCATTGAGTACCCGCCCTTTGGCTTTGCAATGCTATTAAATTCTTATGTTTATATGTTTGTATGCTTTTGCATGCAACATTGTTGAGCTGATGGTTGGGTTGGAGTTATTTCACCAAGACAATTTGTACTTGTTTTGTGATACGAGAACCTGTTGGGGCAAGTGTGAGGTTGGTGCACCCTAGAACCTGGTTTAAACCCCCAGTGGCAATTTGTTTTGCCACTGACCGTTCCAAGGCGGTATCCCCAAAGGTTCTCTTGTTTATTAATTGTTTGTGGCGTCCTATTTGAATTGACATACATATATAAAACATGAGCTCTCTCTCTCTTCCTCTCTTCTTTTTCGCTGCGTGGGGAGGCTGTGTTTTTTGAGTGTGGCGATTCCTGATATGCATATGTTGCTTTTTTTCTGCTAATGCATCAAAAGGTGTTAAAAAGCGAGCTGTTTGTGTCAAACCATTCCATTTTAACTATTTGTAAACCTGTTTGAAATGTGTATTAAACCGATTTGATTATTTGGTTGTGATTATCCGACAGATGTCGAAACTGGTACAGAAAGCTATAATTAGATTGGCAAAAACATGATCTACAGCTTTAGTGAACCATCGTCCGGATCCACTTTTATTCGAATGTGATAACCATTAATGGTTACAGACCACATATTAATGTTGATCCGGCATGTAAACACTTTCACAGTAGTCAGAATTGATTGAGAACAATGGAAATTGAAATGTAAAAAAGAAAATGATGTTGGGAAAATAAATGATTTGAGTAGTAAGCCGAAAAAATCGTAAAATTGGATACTTTCACATTCCGTGATTAAATTAGTAGCACGTATTTTGACAGATTGTTGACAAAAGTTCCACGACTTGGGCTAAAATGCCGAAAAAGTTTACCGTTTATGCTATGATAAGAGTAGGATTTTAATATGTTTTAAAGGAATACGTTCGGCTGATTATAACCTTTGTTTAAATGATAAAATGTATTTTGAATAATACAATTTTCGTAATCAATTGATGACGACGAATACGATAATTGTAAAACTTTCTTTTAATTACACTGATAATCGTTTTTTTGAGCGTAGCATGAGAGCGGCCATTATTGACATCTCGTTGTCTCGCGAGAGATAAAACAACGAGGTGTGACGTCATTTACACACTTCCGTTTCATAAAGAATATACGCAGAGATGAATGCAGGCAAATTTATTTATATGAAAACATTGCTATATGCGGGAAAAAATGAAAAGGAGCACAAATAGGAAAAAATAACATTATAGTTTTAGTGTATTGAGTTTTTTTACCTTCTTATCTTACATTTTGCTCAAGTAATTGCATCGCTCACTAGGATTCAGAAGACAATATGTTAAATGAGAATGTGATACGCTACGATCGCTTTGAAATATTTCCTTTTAGTATAAATTAACATTGAGTTTACTATTGTCCCCTCACGTCTCCTCAAATTAAATATGTCAATTAATTTTTTTCACACCATTTTAATATGTCACCCGATCTTCTTCGGTGCAAGCTTGCTAGTGAGATTAACGTATCAGTTAGAGGCAATTAACAATAACACGGGCGTGTTAAAACTTGTACCACTCAGTGTGCAACATTAAATTTTATAATTAGATTTAAGAAAGAAATATACAATTTTACAGTAAATGTTCGTTTTGAAGTATTGAGTTGCACTCAACCCCAGGCTTAGCGGCGTGTAGATTAATATGCATTTCAATTAATAACCATGAACAAGCTTAATCAAACCGGGCCTGAAACATTTTCATATTTGTCAGGGTTCGGTGACTTTCAAAGTTCCCTTAAATTTTCAAAAATATATTAATTCAATTCAGGGCCTTCCCCAGGACATTATGACACCGGTATGCCTTAATTTCTTGACAAACTTATATGGGACGATTGATCTGCCGGTATGCCTTTAATCTTTGTCGGGATGGCTTCATATTCAATAAACAGCTCAATGCCCCCCGAGCCATTTGCACTGTTGTGGGAAACACCAACCGTTCACAACCCCAGACAAATATCTGACAAGCTCTAAATTCGCCGACATCCGTTTATTCAAATTCGTCGTGTCATAAAGTTATTGTGTCTTCAGGTCGCAAATGAATTTACAGATCAAAAACGTTACGGTAAAGCAAATTATCCAATGACGATCAATTTCTCTACTTTTTTCTGGGTAAACTCCTCCCGATTAGTATGCATGCTGGTGTCTTTTAAATGCGCGGACCACCTGAAGTCGGGTAACTATTACGCAAACGATACGAGTATAATTATCGTATAATTATTCTTCTTGCACGAGGAGAAAAACATAACTATGTGAATTTAGTGAAAACAAGAATTATTCGACTGTTGAATAATAAATTCAAGAAAGATGTATTTTCAGGGATCTATGTATTACATTTTTTTTTAAAAAAGTCAATGGTCCTTGTTAATACAAAATGAAAAAGTGGTTAATGTGATCGCTTCAGATGCCGCATACAACAATGACTCTAGATCGCTGAATTCAAACGTTTACGTCCAATTTAAGGACATCGTGTATATACGAAGTAAACGCATTTTGGCCGAAAAATCTGCCAAGTCGATCAGGAAAAATATTTGACACTATATATTGGCCTCACTACTCTTAAACAAGAAAAAAGGTTAAAATGTGCTACAATTATCGCCATTCTTTTGTAATTAATGGTGGCATAACAAGCAGTTTCTTTCAATCTTGGCTAATTCAGTTTCAGAATTTTCAGGCTCAAAATCATACACTATTATATATTTGTTAAATGAATGAATATTCCATGGTTGAGAATGATAAGAATCGGTCATTAAATGGAAACGATACGAACCGGAAGTGTGTAAATGACGTCATCAGCAGGTGCGCGCATCGAAAAGGAAACAAACATGGCGACGGTCATAGATGCCCGCCGATTTAGCAAATAACGGATCTTTGACAGGAGATATCTTTGTCAATATTTAACATAAAATAAAGTTCTATACGTCAAAATGATGCATAAGTAACGCTTAATAACATAGTACTGGTGAAATCCAGCCAAACGTATTCCTTTAAGTTGGTTCTAAATATAAGATTTCAAATGCTTGACCCAATAGCAAATTCGAAATTTGATGAATTGCTAAAGTGGGAGTCTATAGGATTTGATTTAGTGGTCTATAGCCTAAACAGTCACGTGCTCCTCCATGTTACATCTCAATTCGTTATATCAATATACACGGCCTTGAGAGGCCGTGTAAACAGCTACATTAACTAGTAAATTGCTGATCTTAAACATTATTTACTCCTGATGAAGGCTGCATAGCCGAAAGCGCTCGAGTACAAAGTATAACTTAACACCATTAAAACCAAATATTTTCTCAATCATATATCTATACTCTATATAAAGATCTATTTATATACTCAATTATAAATAGCTTGACCTGGAACTTGCGACCCGGTCGCTAACGCTTAAAAGAAAACACAAAACTCATCGATCACTTTTATAACCTGGTGCACATTCCCGATCAATAGCGATCTAGAAAACGAAACTATCCATTAGATGTAGATAACAAAAACTTACCCCAAACAATCCTATATGACTATATCCACTCGCACTACCTAATCATGTATACATGCTTTGCGTGCTGAACGCCATCTTGAAAAACCAGAGGGGTCAGTTCAAAGTTATCACGAGAAATCACAACAATCAATTATCTGACTAAACCTACATGAAATTGCATCTAGGTAATGTAAATATTTTGTTATTATATATTAACATAAAACTTTTGCATACATAACCTACGACATAATGTACCAATAAAAGTCCACAAAATCAAGCAACACAAAAATTCTTTGACATCTTCCCTCTTACTAATCGGATTTCCTTGGGTAATACCGTACCGTTGTTCATACAACATGGTTCCCGTTCAGTATTCACTGATCTATATATAAAGCCGGGCCACATGGTACTCAACATTCGCTAAAATCTCTATTTAAAGCCGTGCAAATTATCCCTTTGGGCCGGACTAGTAATAGTAAATGATAGTGCCTCTAGCTGGGAGCGAACCCGCACCGTCACGGCGACAGCGCCTAGCCCTGCAATTCCCGCGACGCAACCAACTGAGCTAACCGGGACAACCCCAAAAAAGGTTGATCGGATAGCCCTGATATACGTAACGATCATTGCATGACATCGGTAACGGGTTATTTTAATGATAACAGTACTGACTATATGTACGGGGAGACTTTTTACGGCCGCCACACTGCACAAATAGCGCTACTGTGAATTTCAAATGATAGTGTCTCTAGCTGAGAGCGAACCCGCACCGTCACGGCGACAGCGCCTAGCCCTGCAATTCCCGCGACGCAACCAATTGAGCTAACCGGGACAACCCCAAAAAAGGTTGATCGGATAGCCCTGATATACGTAACGATCATTGCATGACATCGGTAACGGGTTATTTTTATGATAACAGTACTGACTATATGTACGGGGAGACTTTTTACGGCCGCCACACTGCACAAATAGCGCTATTGTGAATTTCAAATGATAGTGCCTCTAGCTGGGAGCGAACCCGCACCGTCACGGCGACAGCGCCTAGCCCTGCAATTCCCGCGACGCAACCAACTGAGCTAACCAGGACAACCCCAAAAAAGGTTGATCGGATAGCCCTGATATACGCAACGATCATTGCATGACATCGGTAACGGGTTATTTTAATGACAACAGTACTGACTATATGTACGGGGAGACTTTACGGCCGCCTCACTGCACACATAGCGCTACTGTGAATTTCAAATGATAGTGCCTCAAGATCATCAAGAAATAGTTAAATAGTAATAATATATTATGACCCATAATTCGTCCAATAAACGTGTCATACAACCTCTATGCTATTCGACCTAAGGGCAGTAGTCTTAGAACTAATTGGGGCACGCCACGGGAAAAGGTACATTCGGTCATATTTTGTTACATTTTAGTTGTTACTATATTTAGAAATAACTTGCAACAAGCTATTATATTTTCATCACTAAAAGGTGATTTTTTGCTAATTTTTTCAATAATATGGTATTTTTACCGCGAAATGCATAATAATGAATACTGTCTGCTCAAATTTACGATGTCAACTGTCCAAAGGTACCTTTTCCCGTTACGCGCCCCAATTCAAAAATGTCATTTGGTGACCATACACTAAGAGATACTATTAACGTTTCTCTCTTTCTCGCACGTTAATGTGTCTCATGCAATAGGGACAGTGTTTCCGGTGGCGTAATGGGCGGTGACTTATTTCTAGATGAAAATGCCTATTTAACTTGTAGCATCATAAATAAACCATATTGAGTGCAATTATTTAAATACATGTATAATAGTAAATAGTAAATATCCGTCAATTTGATCCAGCAAAATGTTGGCTCAGCCAACAAAATGTTGAGGATATAGGTAACTGAATCAAATAAAAAAAAATTAAAACACTTGTGACAAGTCCTCGGGTCCTTTATTAATTGACCCATTAATATGACTAATGATGTTGACATTTTGAATAACAATCTTTGTATAAGATAAAATTATAGTCACGTTTCATAATAACTTGCTTACATATGTTCTTTGTTATAGTGTGAAACGTTTAAATACTAGTTGTTTTGTAATTATTATATTGGGAGTGAAACGTTAAGAGCAAGTGACAGAACAAAACGTGAACTGAAGTAATTATTAAAAACTAATGTCGATATAAAAAGGCAGCAGTGGAAAGAAATAAATTAAATATTTATCCCTTATAAAACGTGTTGGAATTATGTTCTACTTTACATCAGGACACTCATGTATAAAAGGTAAAAAAAAATTGTACTGTTCGTTAAATTAATTGGATTTTACAGAAACACAGTACTGTAATGTTGCTTGTATCATGTAAAACTTGGTTGTTATACATTTAATCGTCAAAGATATAAAGATGTCGGCATGATTTGAAATGGATCTAGTAAAAATATCAAAATATATAACTTAATTCATTGTCTACTTACTTTTAGGTATGTCAATTAAATCGGAAACTTTAATATGGTTTAAACGCAAAGAAAATGTAATAGAAACATATTATTGCAATAACCATTATAAGAAGTACATCAATAATTCTGATTATTTACGACATCTGAAATTAAGTAAACGTATTACCCTTACTGATTACAGAATGATATACTAACCACAAAATTCATAATATGCTATGTCGGATGCTCAACTTTATGACGAAATAATGATTGACATCAACTTTCCGATGGAAAATTTTTCGACATTAGTCGGGTTGCACTGAAGTCGTTTAAGCGTAAAACCTCATACAGATGATTTTTCTATTACTTATGAAGTTCATATCAATAGCCTGACGTAACTGTTAAATCAAATTTATTGATAATAGGACAATTATATTGATAAATACTACAGTAACTATAAATGACAATTGAATTTGTTTTTTTTTCTCAGACCTCAAATTGATGACGTCGCCATGATCTTATTGTCATGTTTACTTGTTTTGTATATGATGCCCACGTCCATTGTAAGAACTTCGTCGCATGAATAAAAGTTTCCAAGAAATAATTTTTCAAAAATCGATATCTACATCCGAAACCATATAAGGACAGTTTTGAGAAACTACTAATATTCCTCGTAAAGCTACTCTTACAACCGGTCGTACGTGCTTCTACGAGTGGTTTGCGTGAAAAATTTGGCCAAGTAGTCAGATACACGCACGTGGAACGTACTTTTTTTGGTGGACGCAAACACGACGCAAAGCACGAAGCCCGAAAACTGGCCGGCTAGTTTTTCGCTACAACCTGTCTGCGACATTTAGAACGCATGGAGCACGCTCGTAGCACGCAAGACAAAAGTACTCAGTAAGTGCGCTAGGCGTGCGTGCAACGCAGGAAAAGCATGAAGAAATTCCGGGGTATTTCACCATGAAGACGTACTTACCATGCAAGAGCCTCGTACGTTCAACTTGCTTTCAATGTACGATTAAACAAAAAGGGGAGTGAGAGCACTTTCTCCGTGCATTATCTTACTTCCAAAGTGCGTGGGGAGTACTATCACCGTACTTGTGAAGTGCGTCACATTAAGACGACACACGTGACCAGCACGATAAAAGTGTGTGACCAGCACGATAAAAGTGGGTCAAAAGTACATGCTAAAAGGTGACTCGCCTATATCAAAGCTGATTCTAACAGTTTGCTCTCAGTTCAAGGTCGACTTCGGCAGTGAGCACAATGCCTCCAAAAACAAAGGCAGCTAGTAGAAAAGGGAAGAAGACCAAGAATGATGGAACAGAAGAAAGAAGATCGGAAGACAGGGAAAGACAAGCACCTGAACAGGAGAGAGAAGGAGAAAGGGCTGAAGGAGGAGAAGAAGAAGGTTCTGGTGTGCAGTCAGATGCGGAAAGCACCACAAGTGCTACAGGGAAGCATAACCTGTCAAGATACGATTTCAGTAGTGAGGAGGAGGCTAGAAACAATAAATGGATAGAACAAATTTACAATCAACCTAAAACAAATATTAAACCGATTTCATTAACCTTTAGCGTGCTAGGGCTTTTGCAAACATCTTGGAACCAGACCAGATGTCGAGTTACTCGCCGCCTGGCCAGGTTCAAAGCTGTTTGACATTAAGACATTATTTCTACCAAATTTCGAGAAAATTGGATAGAAATTAAATTTCAGCAGAAGATATTTTCAGCAGACGAAATTTTCTCAGCATGCAGAAGGATAATGTTGTGTTTTTGTAATGCATATGCTTGTAATATAACACACTTGTAATAGTCAAATAATCTGAAAAAAAAGATCCTTTGAAAGGACTGAATGCAACCAAGTACAACAATAGCAGACCCGGTTTTATTTGGTTTGTTCATGAGTGGTAGTGTAAGGTGCTACACCACTCAGGGCCCCCATCCACCGGCTAAGCGGTATTCTGTTCAAGTTCTGAGTTCAATAAATCATAGAAATGTTTCTTGTCCTTGTCATATCTCTGATTGCTTTCAATAATATACATAAAAATATATCCTAAAAGCAATGGCATACACAGTGTCAGAGATCATTAATCTTACCAGGGACCTTTGGTGATACGGGGAGCTACACGTTGAAGCACCTCAGCAAACACGTTCCTATCCATACGGATGAACCCAAAGTAGTCTCCAGCAGACTGTTGGTCAAGCTCCTGAAAAAGCGTTTCATACTGGCCGAACAGAGGCCTTCTGGTCAGCCATGGCTTCACCCAATAACGCCTCCTTCTTTGCCTCTCTTGCAGGCGACCCCGAGCAACTATATAGTTGCTTTACATCAATCAAAATGCATCTTTATTTAAAACATATGTTTATTACATAAACCAAAGGGCATCTTTATTATTTACAATATAGGTGCATTACACAAACCAAAGGGCATCTTAATTATTTACAATATAGATGCATTACACAAACCGATGGAGATCTTTATTATTTACAAAATAGGTGCATTACACAAACCAAATTACATTTTATTGACGAATGCAAATGACATTTTGAAAGTAGTATTTCTCATAGCCGGGATATCACTAGTGAGCATTAGCTGGCAGAATTACTAGTTTTTATTTGTCTCTGTTAATACAGGCTAGATTAAACAGAGACGCTATCCACACTTCCTTATTTGTCCTGTTTAGTGGCTTTTTAAAACTCACATTGTTTAAAAGAAAGCTGATACAGATTTACACTGTACCTGAAATTTAGGCGATAATAAGTGAAAATCGTGTATGAATTCATGGTTTACACACCACGCTATATTTTAAAACAATATATGCGAACTAGTAAATACCATATTACTTTTCTTCATCAGGAAATTAGTTTTAGTGTTACTTTTATATGCTTCAAACAAACTAAATATATATTTTTTAAAGTTTCATCCATTGCTACAAAACCCTAGTTAGTCCTGAACTTGGTAGAAGCAAAAACCACAAAGTCGATAGATAGAACAGTCGTCATCCATGCCGATAACAAAACATTCAGGCTGTTTTGACGGAGTCTGTTGACTTTCATACTAACAACGTCGCATAAGTTGATAAAATTACACAGATGTGTTGCTTACAGTATTCTCTCTCGCGTGTGCACTTTCATTTGTTTCTGTTATTTTTATCCATGATCTGAGACTTGCAACTTGATTTTCTTTTAATTCACGTTTGTGAGAAACATTTTCTTGTTTGAGCAAAATCCAAAAATGAATTTAATCTGTGTAGATCATTATTCAATGTTTAAACAGAAATAGTGACCTGGCAAGTAAAATTGTCTTTTCGTGTAAAAAAAAATGAATTAGAACATGTATTTCTAATTTTTTATACCAAGCACTTTCTCCATCAATATTACACAAACGTCTTTGCGTTAAATTTAAGATTTCAATTCCGCAGGCTACTGCTTACATTAGTCCTTGCTAATTCACTGTGACCTCAAAATAGATAGAAGAATATTTAACAAATGCGAATACTGGATTAGTTACTGGCAATATAAAACTATTGCAGGCTCGGTTTTATTGAGCCTGTTATTGAGCAGTAATTGAAATCCAAACTACTGACCTCGCCGCCTCACCCCGGGTTGATATTTTACACCAATAAACATTTCACTTTTAAACACTCCTGAAAGACTTTTAAGAACGTTACATGTATTTTTGTAAATATTGGTATCGCCCTACCCGGGGCTAGGCGTCGTGGACAGTAATATGCATTTCCAAAACTACCCATGAACAGGCTTAATCAAACAGATTTTATATATATTTGCTGTGTTCTTTGGCTTAAAACAATTTTATTCAGACATCAGATATCTTCTCATTCTTATTCCAAACCAAATGTTATAGGCATATTATGAATAGCCACATTCAGTAAACACAGACTCCATGGCCATTAAAAACGTAGAAAGATAAAGAAAGCATACTTGCCTATAAAAAAAGACACAACAAAAATAAACATTTAAAGGAGTATATTACAATAGTTTACGCGCATATTTCTGCGCAAGCGCTAGTTTCACGAAATGTATTTTTCTCAGTGACCGGTGTTAGTTGAGTAACGTAAGTACTTCGACTGTTGCGTAAAATCAATCGATTAAATATTTCAAATTATTTCTCACAAAGTAGTCGTCCGTGAGAATGGCCTCACGCGAGAAAAACAAGAAGGGCAGGTTCGTTAGTGATGGAAATCACCAAGCTGTGAAGAAACGTAAATTATTTGGTTCGATAATTTGCCCTGACAATGATTCAGAACAGAACAGAACATACCGTTTATTTCGTCCAAGTGCATGATTTCACTGATTCAAGTGTTTCGGATAATTTGAAGTCCGAAGTAGATAATGTTACTTTCATGTGAAAATGACTGATGTTAATTTTGATATTCTTGAATTTTTAACCAAACAGAAAATACTTTCATGTCAAATGGCAAAGAAAATTGCAGCATCCGGTTTGAATTTGAGTCATATAAAACTTGCTGTCTCTCGTGGTGGGTTAGATGGATTGTCTCAGCTGTTTGGTGAGAAACTTGACACAGGCAAACCTAGAGTAACATCTCTTAAATCTGTTGTTCAGAAATTGTATAATTACTTAATGGATCATAAGATTTAGGGATTGTTATATGATTTTCATTGATTATCAGTGTTAGGTGTTTTTCGATATGTATGGAAACTTTGGCAACACTCAGGGCTGCATTTGTGGGAATTTTATGAAAGAAATGTGGTAACTGTAATGTAATTCTTGATAAAGAAATAGTTATTTCTTTTAAAATATGAAATTAGTTTTGATGAGCATGTTATAAAACTATTTATACATGTTATGATAGATATTTGTAGAATTGAATTAAAATTAGAGATATTTTTTACTTATATGACCAACTTTGAAGGAATATAGTAAAAAATTAAGCCTGGATGCCCCTGTTTTTTTGTTTTTGTTTTTTTTTAGAAATATATACTGTGTCATTTTATGGAGTTTTAAAAAAATCTGTCCGTTACAAAAAAAGATATTTAGATTTTTTTCCAGTCAGGGACTAAATTGTCTCCCTTTTTTGTTGGATATTTTGGTCATTTTCCAAGTTTTTTCTTTAAATATACAAAAAAATCTCACATAATTCCATCCAAAACCATACATACACATAATTCCAAACAAAAAATGCATAGATATAAGGTGTTGATTAGGAATTCCAGATGTAACAATCATTTAAAAGATATATGTGCGTTTTCTCAAAATCCCTTCAAAATGACCGTATAGAGGGGTCTAATAATGAGCGATTACTCAAAAACAAGCATGGAAAGCTATATTTTTCTTTATATCATTTTGTTTGTGAAGGAATTCTCTTTACTTGTGCAAAGTTTTAAAAAATTCTGTCCGTTAGAACTTATTGTCATATACTCCTTTAAGTTACCGCATTGGAAAGGGCGGTAGCAAAGCTAAAAACCAGTAGAGAAAACAGGTCCTCCCCAGTATTACTCCGTATGGTTCTTATAACAAAATGTACACGTTGCCTTGGTGAATTAAAACCAAACCACCAACTCGACATTGCTTCATACATAAGCACACAAACACACAAAACAAACATTACTTTGACCAACCACTGTTATGTATTCGACAAGCTATCGCACGGGTGTTAACAGTAATCGGAGATGACGATTTAAGTGGTATTCCCAGTATATAAGTCGAATCGTTCTTCAGAAAAATAATTCTGTTATTGGAAAAGCTGCTAGCCTTAATAGCATTCATATTTTCCATTATAAAATATTCCAAATGTATCGTATTTATACTCACAAAAGGCGGAAAATCTTCGTGTGCATCTGAAAACATTACGGAACTATTTAAAGGTAAACATATTATTAAACAAATCAATTTGACATTTCAAACAAATTTGTGCAGAATCTTAGTTGTTGATTCGCTCTCTGTGTGACTTCTAACTTTTTAAATTTTAATTTTTTAAAGATTATGTTTATTTGACTTGTTTTTAAAGTTAATTGTAATTGAATAATCTATTGCTATCAGAGTGAAAAAATTTAGATATTTTTTAATCAATTCAAGTATGTGTTCGGACTGATGTTATTTAAATTTGGACAAGAATGAACATAACGCTTCAGAGGCGACTAGATATTTGCAACAATGCACAGTTTTTGCGAATTATAATGTTATAAAATTAACAAATGTTCTGAATATTTGGCATGTAATTCAAACTTGGTAAAGATTATCGAAGCAAAATACAGAGTTTCGTAATTGTAGTGGCACATTACTTATAAAAACAGCGATTTAAACTTGTAAGAAATGTAAAAGTATGCCATCTTATTTCCAACTGTTTATTTTTGCATAAAAACTATTTTGGTCAGGTCTTATTTGAGTCGATGAAATGAAAAAAAAGTTAATTAGGAAATAATATTGCATATAACACGTTAGCTGAGGGATATAAAAATGACTTGAGCACGTATTTTGCATTCAGATTACTTTGGAAAAAGGTCAGGAGACAATTACACAATTTAACTTAACTTAGATGTGCTTGCTCATAAGATTAAAAAATATTTAAGCTGCAGGTGCTTCGGTAATAAACAAAATAATATATTGATGGTTAAGAATGACTAAAAAGGGCATTTAAAAGTGTGTGTGGTGTGTGTCTGTTAAAAAGGCGTGTTTCATAACATAAATTTTTTTCTTGCAGAATGGAAGAAACATATATTGCTGAGAACATGGGGTTGTACAATATATCATCCGTTAACAACACCCAAACAACAGATGCCTTTGTGGCATATCAGGATGCATACTTTACTGTGATCACTGCCGAGAAATACCTACTGCCCGTCATTTGTGTTGTCGGCCTTGTCGGAAATACTCTATCAACGATAACGTTTTTGTGGAAACCGTTACGAAATGCACCATGTTCACTTTATCTTGCGACACGGGGTATAAGTGACAATGGATTTCTGTTGAGCCTTTTGCTGGTATGGATCTCGAGCACCTTTGACCTTAAAGTAAGCCAAATAAAAGGTGTATGCCAATTGATAATATTTATGACGTATAATTGTGGATTTATCTCGGTTTGGCTTTGTGTTTTTATAACATTCGAAAACTTTATAATGATTAAAAAGCCCTTCATGGCAAAGCGCTTATGCGATAACAAAATTTCCAAACTGTGTATTCTGATTCTAGTAATAACCGCTATAGGAATCTACAACACATCTCTCTGGATAGTGAACGAAGACTGTTCGCATAACCCTGCGTACGCCTCTGTTACCCAAATACTGGTTTACTCCGATACAGTGCTTACACTTGTCATTCCAACTGTTGTTATTTTTATTTTGTTAGCTGTGATCACTTTTAGGATAATTAAAATCCTTCATGTGCGAAAGTTGCATTTAGAACTAATGGAAAAAATAACCAAGAAACGCCCTACTAAGCCAGTTGTGCCGATTTCAAAGGTGACCAAAATGTTACTGGTTGTGACAGTTACGTTTTTCATTCTTAATGTTCCAAGTCACGCTATACGACTTTACCTGCTCATCGTGGCATTCATGAAAGGGTATAGCACAGCATCATATTATCAAGCAATGATTCAGACTATATTTCAGCTTGTTTATTACTTAAGTTTCTCAACGAATGTATTTGTTTATTTTATGTTTGGTTCAAACTTTAGAAAAACATTTAAACAAACATTTTTCTGCCGCATTGAAAATGAGCATTTGTTTGTTCCAATCGAAGCTGTTAATAGTGCTGTAAACAGTTTACGTCATCGAGGACTTTCGTCTTTTAATATGTGGTACAATCGGAGGAGCTAATTTGTTGTCACTTTGTACATTTATAATGATTGATATTTATTTAATAAAGGAATTTTAACTCTTCTGTCATTGTCTTTTTGTCTTTTAAACTGAAATATCATCAAGAAAAACAACAGCAAACATAAAAAAAAAATTAAAATTGCAGAAGAAAGCTTCTTTTTTATGCTTTTTACGGAAGCAAATTGAAATTTTCAGGAGCGAGTTGTTTTATTTTCCATAATTAGCAAATTTTCAAAATTGATCTAGGGATACATTATCACGTAAAGTGCACAAAAAAGATATATAAACATCTAATTTTGCATTATTTTACTGTTTTGCCAGATGTATTGAAAAAGATCCAGACCAATAGTTACATACACTCTTCTTTTAACGACCTCCTCGAATATTTATACTAACCTCAATTTTGAAATTTCAATATATTAGTCAATAATGAGCTTCGCTCAATCCTGAAGTGGGCGTCGTAGAAGAAATATTGATTTTCATTACATTAAACGCCCTTTAAAAGGCTCGGTCAAAACAACCCTGGTATATAATGTTAATTTGTAGTGTTCGGTGGCTTTCAAAGTTCATATTTATCTATTTAACAATGAAAGTAAGCATCTGCTTGACTGACTTAAATTAAAAGATGCATTCCTGTTTTGAACCTGACGAAAAGAAGCATTATAGAGTTATAGCTTTCGTACATGAAGTAAATTTAATCGAGTTTGTTTTCAATATCTAATAGAAACCCGCTTTGAAGTAATTAAATAATATTAAATCGAAGAAGTAGGTAAACTTAAAATGCGTCAACAAGAGGAATATAATTGGAATATCAAACAAAGCAATCGAGTACTGAATTAGGTAACTGCCATAATGTTTTCTCACTTAAAATTTAACAATAGAATAACTGCGACGTTTACCTTTCTCTTCCATTGTCCAATTTCCGCCAGTTTTCATCAAGGGTTTTATGTTTGCGGTCTGGCTTGTTAGCGCCAATATAAATACTTTGAAATACGCCAAAATTTGACACCGCCAATATTAAGCGCTATGCAGTAATCTAATGCCAATGTCAAATCAGTTGTAAATTATCAAACACAGAAGTTAAATTTCGAATGTCTTTTTAACAAACACATTATTGTATAATAATTAAGTCAAACGTCTGACAAGTAGCATTTGTGTTTTGTCTGAGCAAACGGGGTGTTTTGTTTGATTGACAATAAGTTGGGATTAGTAAAATCGGCAAAAAATTCAACTTGTGATTAGAATTATCCGGTTCCTTTTAATTGATGTGTGTGCAAAGCAGAAAACTTTTGCATCGTTTATTTATGTTTTATTACATTTAGCATGCGACGAGACATATGTTTGCAGTGTGTTATAGAATAACACAAGCCAAATATCACATTCACAACTTGCTTTTTTTCTGGTCATTTTTGTTTCCTGGTGTTGTAATATTGCAAGTAATCAGAAAACGGGACTTCTTCTGTAGAGGAATTTACGATTTGTAAAGTAGTTTCTACAACGAAATCAGAACATGATCCTTCTAATCTCTGCAGTTGCAGTTTCTTGTCAATCTGCAGATCAAAGCAATATATACTGAACAGGTTTTGTTACTGAGAAATAACTTGCAAATATAGCCAAAAAAAATTTGATTTTCGTGTTGCCTGGAAACAAGCATTTGTAGAAAGTGTAAAAATTTATAAGGCATTAAACATCGCTGTCTGTCCCTTGTTCTGTTTTTACCTAGTCGTCCTCATAAACGATTCTTAATAGGGTTTTAATGGAGGGCAGTCAGTAACACAATGGAAATTCAGCCTTGAAACAGTTAATATGTTAATTAAAGGTGCTTGAAACTGTGAAGTATGTGAACTCTAATTCTCTATGTCACTGTTCGTTCACTATGGACAAGTGACGAGATCTGCATGGTGTATTGATCTGTATTGGGTTTTGATTTTCGAGTGGTCGGAACGAATCGTTTCAGCTCGTATACAAATCCCCAAATATATTTATCAGTATAATATTAACAACAATGTATTCTTGTTTCTCCATACACCAACTCTTTTGCAATCTTTCTAATTTATAGTTTCTAATTTGAGCTTCATGAAAAAGCGGAGCAATCTGTTCTTCCAAATGAAATAATGTTGCAAAACGATGCTAGGCGGCATGGGCTGTAGTGTGCATTTCCATTACTGCCAATGAACAGACTTAATCAAACCAAGCCTGCAAAAAATTGCATTTTTGGCGTGTTCGGTAGCTTGCAAAGTTCCATTTTTATCCATTTTTGACATTTCAAAAGCAATAAATTAGAAAATTCCAGACCAAAAAGTGAAATATGCTTATCAGGAATCGCCACACTCAGACAACTTGGCCTTCCCACGCAGCGAAAAAGTAGAGAGGAAAAGATAGCATGTTTTTATAAGAAATTTCAAACAATACATCACAATTTACGAAAAAGAGAACCCTTGGGGTTACCGCCATGAAACTTTCAGTGGCAAAACAATTTGCTACTGGGGTTTTAACCGGGTTCTAGGGTGTACAACCTCGTACTTGTCCCAAATGTTTATCTTATAAACAAACAAACCGCTGAACATATAATTATAAAAAAAGTCTTCATACGCAAACTCTTTTGTAATATTTCTATATATATTTTATACTTTGAGCTCCGCGAGGAACCGGAGCAATCTGATTTTTAAGAAAAAAATGTTACCCAATTCTGACATTTTAAAAGAAACAAAAACCCGACAAAGAAACCCTGACCATTTTTATATCAAAATAATTTCTTTGATTTTGTTAGCATGTTCTTGATGCCGTCACCTTCAGAACTTAGTATGTAAAGGTCAAGGTGATTATTTTGTTAAACAACTTACTCGTCGACATACTACACTTTAATTAAACAGAACATAAACAATCAACGATCAGCAATTTTAACTTACCACAGCTTGAGTTATCGTTTGAACAAATTATTATAATTGTTTGCGGAGGGAAGCACTTTTTGAATATTGATTTTTAATTTAAAAAGTTCAAATCTAACTTTCAGTATAAAATACATGTATCACATAGACATTTACGATTATTAAATTAAACTAATAAAACAAAAATCACGAACATTATAACAGTAATAATAAACAAATTGCACTGGGGCTTAAGGTAATAAAGCTGAGACTCGATACTAGTCGCTAATCTCAACTAGTCTCAAATAGTCAGAAGGATAACAATCTCAGATTAATGACCAATTTGTTACTGTTCTCGATCTCAGAAGTGACGTTACGTCACCAAGTATTTTACGTGAGGTAATCAAGTTAGTCGTCATCAAAAATAAGGTTTGTTGACATGGACATTTCAGTGTATGGGGAACAAAATTTAGACGGTATACATATACACAATTGTTTTTACAAATAAAGGTTAGCAAAAAAGTATCTCGGTAAAGATATAAAAATCTGCCACATTGGAGCCGTGTTAACGTTAAAAGTTTTTTTCCATCTTTCCCTCGCACTAATGAAGGTGGTACACTTATAATGTTCCTACATGTAGGACCATAGTTTAATCTGTTAGATTACTACTTACAATCATCTATCACTGCTTTAATTAAGCAAACTTCTTTCTTACCCGAAACCCCAAAGTTAAACTTCTGTAATGTTATCAGAACAGAAAAATAGAACATCGAAAGTCAGTTGCTGCACAGCTAGGACAAAATATAACTTTTTTATTGATAGATTTCGAGTTATATTTCAAGAAAATGAATATTAGCAAAACCAGTTTGAATTCATTAAAAAACAAATAATAAAACTGGGAAAATCACTATTGTTTGTTCGCTTAAATACGGTTAAAGTATTTAGAAGTATCAAATAAAGGTGTACTATGGCGCTCGAAGTGGCTCAAAAGAAAATTGAAGGTGCATCTACATACAAAATTACCAGTGCATCTTCAAATATATGCATTGGACTTAAAAAATTTACGCGACGGACGTATACCTTTACATGTGCACCTATATAGCAACGGTACATCGCAATTTCAAATAGCGTTGCACCACCGTTCTTATACGTCCTTTGTATATATTTATACGACCATCGCATAAATAACCGGTGCACTTCGTTTTGATTGTGACCCAATATATACCCATATTTATTATAGTCAATTAAAATTTAACTAACATTTAACAAATGCTTGCAGTGTGGTAAAACGCAGTGAATTTACTCGGTTTAAAATTGCTTAGATTATTTAAGGAAATTCCGAAAATATTAAAAATATATTAATAATTTTGATAGCACAAAAAAATAAAAACATAAAAATAGTAATGTTCACTAAGACTTATAAAATTAATATTTTAGCAAAACAACTATTTGAAATAGGGGTGGTGAATGATACATCCTGAATTGGACGCATAAATTTATTGGTTGCATCAGCATTTATTGCCTTTTGAGCCTTGTCGTACGCCATATTGTACGATATGTCATGTTAATCATATTTTATCTAATTCCAACACCAGGTTTTTAAATTTGCTCAAAAATCAACATTCTTTTATTTAAAAATATGCTATAATATTGATTGTAAGTATCATGTTGTATTTGATAAGTTTCTGTGCTCACAAATCTTAAATACTGATAAAAAGGTAAATATGCATATCAGGAATCGCCACACTCGAAAAAAAGAGAGGAAAAGAGAGCATGTTGTTATAAGCATGTCAGGTCAAATAAGATCCCACAAACAATTAACGACAAGGAGAACCTTTGGGGGTACCGCCTTGGAACGGTCAGTGGCAAAACAAAATGCCACTGGGGGTTTTAACCAGGTTCAAGGGTGCACCAACCTCACACTTGCCCCAACAGGTTCTCATATCAACAAACAAGTAGAAGTTGTCTTGGTGAAATATCTCCAACTCACCCATCAGCTTAACAATGTTGCATGCAAAAGCACACAAACATAAACACAATAAGTCTTGGCATTGCAATGCCAAATGTGCGAGTACTCAATGATTTTACCGAGACCAGAGCACTGGAGACATATTAGTTAGAATACGATGATAGGGACAAAAGAAACAAATCGAGCTTCTAGGTTCTTTAAAGAAAAGATTTCCCCATAAACCTTTATAAACTCTCAAACCCCTGAAACAGTCGTGCAACCAAAGAGGTATATAGTCACTGTGATCAACAATAGATGGGTTAATCATCAGGCCTGCATAGCGCTGTAGATTACCATGTTGGTAACCTTTCTTTTTGAATTTATAGACGTTTTTTTACGAATAACAGGGTGAAAATAATATTGCCTTTAATTTTCTTCAGTTTATAAATTAAATCTCAATAAAACTGGCTGTGAAATACCTTGTTGCACTAGTGATTTTAAGAAAATGTAGACGTATTTCAAAAGTTTGTTTTAAGTTTCAGCGTTCAAAACTGAACATGCATTATTCGCATTGGGCTATGCGACAGTGGTACATGTAGCAGCTCTGGAAATATGTATTAAGTACTCTTTCGCCGTATATAAGCAAAC
Source organism: Corbicula japonica (assembly GCA_038501625.1). NCBI lineage: Eukaryota > Metazoa > Mollusca > Bivalvia > Venerida > Cyrenidae > Corbicula > Corbicula japonica. Next base: position 13,025,348 of record JAZAYU010000002.1, on the reverse strand, counting down.
GACAAATTTATTCGACAGAAAAATAATTCTGTTATTGGAAAAGTTGTTTGTCTTAATAGCCTGAATATTCTCTAGTATAAAACAAGTCTTCTTGTATTGTATTGGACTTTATTGAAACAAGACATTATTTATTTGTCGGGAAAAATACGTAAATCGAGTTAAACAATAACGGAACTATCATCAGGTAAATATTTAATTGAAGATATTTATTATGCACAAATTAACCAAGTTTTTTATTTGCCGATTGATGGTGACTTCACTTTATTATAACTTTTCTAGCTGTTTCGGATTTAATAACTGTTTAAGACGCTTTACTCCAGGAGTTCAATTAATATTTTCCGGCAGCCAGATAATTGTCTATAAAGTTTATTTTAAATAAGGTTTAGAAACACATAATTAGCATAACGGCTGAGCATACAAGCAGCCACCAAGAACATTTTTTCATAAACAGGTCAAAACAACACCAGCCTTGCAGAACAAATCGAAATATTTGCTATGAAAGAAGATCACCGCCAATCTTTGTAACATTTTAAATGAGATTTTCTATTATATTTAGAATTGTAAAAAATGCTTAGCCGTTGATTCGTGAATTTAAGAAATTAAGTGATTGGTTTGATATTATTTAAACATATTTGATTGAAATCTTGACGCAATTAAGTCACACAACACAGTTTAGAGACGAATTTTCACAAGTTTTGAAAGAAAATTAAACCAACACATTTTTTAAACAAAGTATCGAAGTCAATAACCTTGACAAAAGATTTAATTTCAGAAAAAAATGCTTCATATTAAAAACAACAACATATTATTGAGAAACAAATAAACATATATTATTCCAGATTTTCATAAAATAAAGATTGGCCAAATATTTATTATTTTGAGTTTCACTTATAAAAAATATTTCATAAGAACACCAATGAAAAATCGTAATTGTTTTTTCCACTGTTTTATGATAGGCTTAAATGTAACTTAAATATGCTTGCTCAGATGATATTAAGATTATTTAGGTTTATTATTTGTGGCGGGACGCATGTTGGACAAACAATGAATAATTTTGTGTGTTGTTAGGTTCTTGCCCAATAAAAAGGCATGAATAGTTTCACAATATATTTTTTCATTCTTGCAGAATGGCAGAAACAGATATTGCTGAGAACATGGAGGTTTATAATATAACATCCGGTAACAACACTCAAACAACAGACGCCTTTGTTGATTATCAAGCTGCATATTTTACTGTGATCACTGTCGAGAAATACTTACTGCCCGTCATTTGTGTTGTCGGGCTTGTCGGAAATACTCTATCAACGATAACGTTTTTGCGGAAACCGTTACGAAATGCACCATGTTCACTTTATCTTGCGACACGTGCTATTAGTGACAATGGATTTCTGTTGAGCCTTTTGCTGGTATGGATCTCGAGCACCTTTGACCTAAAAGTGAGCCAAATAAAAGGTGTATGCCAATTGATAATATTTATGACGTATAATTGTGGATTTATCTCGGTTTGGCTTTGTGTTTTTATAACATTCGAAAACTTTATAATGATTAAAAAGCCCTTCATGGCAAAGCGCTTATGTGATAACAAAATTTCCAAACTGTGTATTCTGATTCTAGTGATAACCGCCATAGGAATCTACAACACATCTCTCTGGATAGTGAACGAAGACTGTTCGCATAATCCTGCTTACGCCTCTGTTACCCAAATACTGGTTTACTCTGATACAGTATTAACACTAGTCATTCCAACTGCTGTTATTTTCATTTTGTTAGCTGTGATTACTTTTAGGATAATTAAAATCCTTCATGTGCGAAAGTTGCATTTAGAACTAATGGAAAAAATAACCAAGAAACGTCCTACTAAGCCAGTTGTGCCGATTTCAAAGGTGACCAAAATGTTACTGGTTGTGACAGTTACGTTTTTCATTCTTAATGTTCCAAGTCACGCTATACGACTTTACCTGCTCATCGTGGCATTCATGAAAGGGTATAGCACAGCATCATATTATCAAGCAATGATTCAGACTTTATTTCAGCTTGTTTATTACTTGAGTTTCTCAACGAATGTATTTGTTTACTTTATGTTTGGCTCAAACTTTAGAAAAACATTTCGGAAAACATTTTGGTGCGACAATAGAAATGAGCATTTGTTTGTTCCAATCGAAGCTGTAAATAGTGCTGTAAACAGTTTACGTCATCGAGAACTTTCGACTTTTAATATGTGGTACAATCGGAGGAGCTAATCAATTGTCACTTTATTCTTATCGATATTTGTTATATAATAAAGGAAAGTCAATCTTTTGTCATTGTCTTTCTGTCTTTAATGAAAATAAAAAATAAAACCCTACCAAATTAAAATTAATTGCGGAAGGAAACTTCATGTTTTTTCGCTTTCTAAGGGATATCATTTCTGAAAATTTTAGGAGGGAATTTTAATTTTTGTGCGTTAGCTTTCTTCCAGGAAAACTGGCAAATTTGTTCTTGATATTCATTTTCTTGTAAAATGCATAAATATCCATCTTAAACATTAGTTTGCAGTTTGTTCTCCTCTTTTTGCTATCAATTATGAGGAAAAAACAGTGATGTTTTTCTTTTAAAGGATCCAAAATAAACAATATCCGATGTTATTTCGCCGTTTAAGTTGATTTTGAATAAGTACAGTCTCGTGCATCTCTATTTATATCACCGAACATAATAAAGTCGACGAAAATAATATATAATATATTTATAACATTATTGACCTGACATTTCATTTACTTTTAAATTAGTAAAGGCCATTTGATAAAAATTGATATTTAACCATCAAATACGGGTTTATCAATATATTTGTACACACGTCAGGGCGATCTGGTGTATCGGTATGCAAGTCGTATTATCGATGTGAACGTCTCCGGTTTAAATCCTGGCTTAAAACTGATCTTACATTGTAAGCCATAGATTGTTCGCTTTGATTTTGTACTACTTTTTCTTTTTCATGATAATGAGTTTTAAGTTTTACTGATATTAGGTTTTATCATTTTCTTTCAAAATTATTGCTTAATACGTGTTTTAAACAGTAACTTTATTAGGTGAAATGTTTTCTAAAAGTATGTTCATCTGTAGTTCTGGAACTTCAGAACAATCGACCAGTGTCTAACCTATCATTTTTGTCAAAAATTCTAGAAAAAGTCGCCTGAAAGCAAACTGTAGATCTTATTGAAGACAATAATTTACCTTCCTTATACCAAAATGCTTACCGGAAATACCACGGTGTGGAAAAGACTATGATAAAAATGTATCATGATCTCCTGCATGAAGCTGACAACAACCAACTTACAGAAGTTGTGATGGTTGACCTCAGTGCAGCCTTTGACACAATTGATGTATCAGTCAAAATCCTAGAAAATGACTTCGGCATACCCCTGAATTATATAAAATCATATTTAACTGATTGGTTTATGAAAGTTATAACAAATAATTGTTGTTCAAAAACTGAAATTTAAAAATCACTTCATTGGCCCCCAGTGCGTTCGCGGATTTTGTTGAAAATTCTAGTAAAGTTGTTTAGCGAAATAAATAGAACAGCTCCAGTGTATCTCCAACAACTGTTCACTCGCAATCAAAGTCGTTACAAACTTCGGTCGACAGACGAAATTAATCTCAGCAAGAATGGCTGATAGATCTATAGCCGTTACAGGCCCAAAGTGGTGGAACGCTCTTCCGAATCAATTAAAGAGCATTCAGAAAGATCAGTTCCGATGCAAACAGAAGACTCAATTGTTTAATGTTTTTCTTAACTAAAACATAATAAGCACGAGAGCAGTGTAAATAGGACTGTAAAGCACATTCGAATACGAGGGGTGTTCCAAAAATAATGTCACATGTGCATTATCTCATGAATATCGTGTGATATGTACCATAAACCACTTTGGACCGATAGAATAGTCACTTAAGCATTACCCAGTTGAAACTCTCGTTCACAATTTCACTGACATTGATACAGTGTTGATTGCTTTAAAGCGTATTCATTACACTATACATGAAATAACTGATAGAAGAACTAAAGATGTGCTTGAAATTAGGGCTTATATTAAAGGTCGGGCATTACTCGGCATAAACACTGTAGATATTGACCGTGAGATGTTCGACATTTATGGGGAGGGTAAAATGTCTCACAGATCTATTTGTAGGAGGGTTGCTAAATTTAAAACCGGTCAGCAGCAAGTCCAAGATGCTACTTGCCCATGTCGTCCTGCAACAACAACGACGAAAAGCAACATAGAAAAATCAGGAATATGCTGAACAAAGATGCCCGATACACTGTGAGAGATTAAGCGCGGTTGACGAACTTGTTTTTAGCACGAGTTCATGGTATTTTAAAGAAACATCTTCAACTTCGGAAAATAAATGCTAGATGGATACCCAGTTTGCTAACAGACGAACAAAAGAGAACCCGTGTTGCAAATGCCAAAAAGCTTCTCAAAATGTATCCCAAATATAACCAAACGGGTTTCCACAACTTCGTTACTGGTGATGAGACATGGGTTTACTATTTTAAGTCAAAGAGGAAATGTTCAAATAGAATTAGGGCCAATAAAAATGCAAAACGTCGAAGTAATGCCAAGCGCAAACGCACTGTTAAGAAAGTTTTGTATGTGATTTTCTTTGATAATATGGGACCAGTAATGCGAATTCCGGTACCAAAAGGCAGAATGGTAACAACAAAGTTCTACAAAAATGTTGTTCTGAAAGTCCTGCTAGAAAAGCCGCCACCCAAGCACTGGAATCAAGTACCACCGGCTTTTGCACGATAAAGCCCCCGCTCGTAAGGCTAGGCTTGAGACCGAGTTTTCGGCATCAGAAAAAGTTTATGTCCTTCCGCATCCTCCATATTCACTAGACTCGGCCCCTTGTGACTTTTTCTTGTTTCCAAAACCAAAATTCCAGCTGTCCGGAAAAGGATACAAGTCGAGAAATGCCATTGGGTCAGATGTTAATCAGTACCTAACGAGTGTCCCAATTGAAAGTATGAACTCTGCTTTCAAAGTTAGATTGAGCGACTCAGACGGTGTGTTCAAGTAGGTGGGAATTATGTTGAGGGCCAGAGAAATTTACTGTTAATTTAGGAAATCAAAGGCAAATGACATTATTTTTGGACCACCCCTCGTATAATACTATCATTTTTGCCCTATATACTTGTATTTGTATGTCTAATTAAAAATGTTGAATAATATTTGGATATATTTTAAGCAAGTTAAATGGTAAATTCGTCTGGGTTCGAAAACAATAATTTCAAGAAAAAAAATCCCAAGAAGAGTTTTAGCAAAAACTCATTTTCCACGTAACATTTTTCGATCGATTTGAAAACAATTTATATGAAGATGGATGAAAAAGGAACTGTGAAAGCCACCGAACACGAAACATATCTAATATTGAGTTCGGCGCATGTAATGTCGGGCGATAACCCAAAGCAAAGCTTGAAAAACGGCTTCTTGGAATGTAGTAAACAATACGTCAGACCGGTTAACTGAAAATTTAAAGTTTAAAGGATTTTGTCTGTAACTGACTGACACAGTCATTATCTTTGTTGGCGTTTAAAAATATGCAAAGAAAAGGCGATACTTTCTTAATTTTAAATGGCAGACAACAAGCGTAAACGGTATGTAATATAAATATGTCACGATTTCTCCCTAATAGATTTCGTATATATGTAGAGAATTTCCTTAAGGTTCTCTTACAACCCGTCGTGCGTGCTTAGAGATCGTGCGTCGTCGGAGTTCTTGTCAGGCGTAACGTTGTCGCAGGATGAAAATTAAATCGCAGCGATGGCAAGTTGCAAGTACTTAATGAGTAGGTGTGTCGTGCTCTAAACGTGGGGCCCGCAAGTGGTCTGTACTCTTTTTTGGAAGTAGGAAGAAGTAAAGAGCACGTACGATCTGTACTTGTGTAGCACACAGTGAGTGAGATAATCGCACGCCTATTGCAAGCAAAGCGTGCGTTTTCAGAATCCGTACTTACGAAGTAAGAGAAACATAAGAAAAACGTAATGAGCACGAAAGTGTTAAGCACGACAATCGTGCGTCAAATCGGAGGAACGCACGGGTAATAAAAATAATATTAAAGGGGAGCACTGAGTCTTTTCATCATTTACCGTTTTGGCTTCCAATATGGCACTGCCAAGAAGGATGCGTCATCGACTTCTACAGCTGCTAATCCTAGAGGAGGCCGAAGATCGTGACGCAATGCTGGCAGTGGTTGCTCGGGGTCGCCTGCAAGAGAGGCAAAGAAGGAGGCGTTATTGGGTGAAGCCATGGCTGACCAGAAGGCCTCTGTTCGGCCAGTATGAAACGCTTTTTCAGGAGCTTGACCAACAGTCTGCCGGAGACTACTTTGGGTTCATCCGTATGGATAGGAACGTGTTTGCTGAGGTGCTTCAACGTGTAGCTCCCCGTATCACCAAAGGTCCCAGGTAAGATTTATGATCTCTGACACTGTGTATGCCATTGCTTTTAGGATATATTTTTATGTACATTATTGAAAGCAATCAGAGATATGACAAGGACAAGAAACATTTCTATGATTTATTGAACTCAGAACTTGAACAGAATACCGCTTAGCCGGTGGATGGGGGCCCTGAGTGGTGTAGCACCTTACACTACCACTCATGAACAAACCAAATAAAACCGGGTCTGCTATTGTTGTACTTGGTTGCATTCAGTCCTTCCAAAGGATCTTTTTTCAGATTATTTGACTATTACAAGTGTGCTATATTACAAGCATATGCATTACAAAAACACAACATTATCCTTCTGCATGCTGAGAAATTTTCGTCTGCTGAAAATATCTTCCGCTGAAATTTAATTTCTATCCAATTTTCTCGAAATTTGGTAGAAATATTGTCTTAATGTCAAACAGCTTTGAACAGTGTTGTTCAAAAAACTCTACGAGTCTAGCCTCCTCCTCACTACTGAAATCGTATCTTGACAGGTTATGCTTCCCTGTAGCACTTGTGGTGCTTTCCGCATCTGACTGCACACCAGAACCTTCTTCTTCTCCTCCTTCAGCCCTTTCTCCTTCTCTCTCCTGTTCAGGTGCTTGTCTTTCCCTGTCTTCCGATCTCCTTTCTTCTGTTCCATCATTCTTGGTCTTCTTCCCTTTTCTACTAGCTGCCTTTTTTTTGGAGGCATTGTGCTCACTGCCGAAGTCGACCTTGAACTGAGAGCAAACTGTTAGAATCAGCTTTGATATAGGCGAGTCACCTTTTAGCATGTACTTTTGACCCACTTTTATCGTGCTGGTCACACACTTTTATCGTGCTGGTCACGTGTGTCGTCTTAATGTGACGCACTTCACAAGTACGGTGATAGTACTCCCCACGCACTTTGGAAGTAAGATAAATGCACGGAGGAAGTGCGCTCACTCCCCTTTTTGTTTAATCGTACATTGAAAGCAAGTTGAACGTACGAGGCTCTTGTATGGTAAGTACGTCTTCATGGTGAAATACCCCGGAATTTCTTCATGCTTTTCCTGCGTTGCACGCAAGCCTAGCGCACTTACTGAGTACTTTGGTCTTGCGTGCTACGAGCGTGCTCCAGGCGTTCTAAATGTCGCAGACAGGTCGTAGCGAAAAACTAGCCGGCCAGTTTTCGGGCTGCGTGCTTTGTGTCGTGTTTGCGTCCACCAAAAAAAGTACGTTCCACGTGCGTGTATCTTACTACTTGGCCAAATTTTGCACGCAAACCACTCGTAGAAGCACGTACGACCGGTTGTAAGAGTAGCTTTACTGAGTAAAAGACAGATGATAGCAGCATAAAACTTTTCTCCATTTCGTTTGAAAGATGCTACCACATAAAATACACTTCAAGTAATACTCCGACGAAACCGAAGAACAATTTGAAGTGAGAAACGATGCTATTTATTTTCCGTGTTATTTGAAAACAGGATTATCCTTTTAACAAAACGGTTGGTATCAAATTGAGGTTTCTGTGTAAAAACATGGTTGATTTGTTTCTGCATTGCTTCAACATATGTAAAGAAGGTGTCCATGACACATAGTCTTAACCAGGATGCGCAAATAGTGTCCATTTCTTGAAAGAAACCTGACTGGCACAAAAACAAAAACTCGAAATGACATCGATAAGCCATTGATAAATTGAATGCAAAGTATTCATTGATATGTACCCAGTTCATATAGGAAACAATTTTGCGATGAAGATTAATACCAATCAATAAAAGATTAAAGAGAAATGTCAATCAATCACAAAGCTACAATAGTAAATAAATTTAAAACGATTTACACTTCAGTCTATAATGTACAAAAATGATTTCTGCTTGATTTTCTTAGCAAACATATTTTAATAAAGCATTTGTGACCCTGCCTCCAAAGTGTAGTTAAACAACAAGAAGGGGTAGTTCTATATCAAGGAGAATCGGAGCAGCAGGTATTTAGAAGATCTACTAGGGCCAGAAAACACCCACACTGGTTCAAGACTTATTTAGTTGGATGCCAAGTGGACAAGTCAGAACCAGTTTTGTTTGATACCGTGTTAATTTCAGTGTCGAAAGTTTGTTCCCGAAGAATCACTTAGTTCCAGGACGTTTGTTTGTGAACTCCAGAAGTGACGCTGATTGAATATCTGTGTGAAATATCTAAAGTGAATGCTCAAATATGCGTTTAATTAAATGTGATAGAACTACCCCTTCTTGTTGTTAAACTACACTATGGAGGCAGGGTCACACATTCAATACCCATAGTTATTATTTTATCAAATTTTTGTCTCATAAATTCATAGTGGTATTTTATTGAATGGCGTCAGTTTCCCTAATTCTTATTTTATCCATGATCAATGCATGGTGCCGTTTTACGGAATCTCGAGGTCTTCTCTAATACACATTTTTGCATTACAGTTTTATGGCTCGGTTCTATGACACCCCCCCCCCCCCCCCCCCCCTAGCCAAACCAATTATGCGCAACAATGGATTTTGCTCTCTATATAAAATGAGTGTCCTTTGTGCTGAACTCTGCATTTAAAAAAATTATAACGTTTTTTTTCTATGTATGCAAGCGACAAGAATCGCTTATTTTGATGGACTTTTAACCTATAATGTAAACAAGAAGCGCCGCTATGCAACGAAACCAGGTTTTCAACGGCCTAGAATAGACATCTGAGTAGTATCCAGAATTGCAACTTGATATATCGTATAAACACCAAGTTTGGTGTCAAAATGTCAAAGCAAACTCATGTTATAAGCAGAAACTGAATGTCTAGTTTTAGCAATAGCGTTCTTAACCTTAATCCCAGACAAAGGATGGAAATCCCAAGTTGCGTCTTGATATAAACTACCTAGGTCAAAGTAAGGTGTCAAAAGGTCACAGCTAACTAAAGTTATTACGAGGAAACTAAATTTCTTTTTTTTAGTCACAGTGACCTTGACCTTGATCACATACATCTCGGTAGCAATCCTTATTAGGTCTTGATGTAAGTTGCCTACAGCAATTTTGCTGTCAAAAGGTCACAGCAACCCAAAAATTAATAGGTGGAATGTAAATTTCTATTTTTCGCAACAGTGACCTTGACCTTAATCACAGACACCTGGGTAGCTATTCCAAGCTGCCTCTTGATATAAGCTACCTATTCTTCAAGTTTGTTGTAAATATGCCAAGGCAAACGTTATTGAGCGGAAACTGAATTTCTATTTTAGGCACAGTTACCTTGATCAGAGACACCTGCTCTACCCATACACAAAGTTTGGAGTAAAAAGGCCAAAGCAAACTCAAGTTATTGAGCAGAAACTGAATTTCTATTTTTAGCAACAGTGACCTAGACCTGTCCGGCCAAAAATGCAATTCCTAGCCAGGTCTCTATGCAGCTTGCTATATTCAAAGTTTTATCATGATTGTTTAATCCAAACTGAAGTTATCGACCGGAAACCCTCAGTTTGACGCCGCCCGCCTGCCCGGTATACCGCAATCTGATAATCAGGATTTTCGTTGAAAACCTGGCTAAAACATGTAAAAAGCATACATGAAAATATATATAACATTTAAATATAATAGGGTCATCCTGAAGAAAGTTGTACAGCAGGTACGGAAACGTTTAATCATTTTGGTGGGGGAATCATTTTATTATATTTAATGCATGTTTAAAATCTATTTACGTTATGTAACATAAAATGAACAGTGAGAAAACTCAAGTGGCAGTGAAAACAATGTAATTTAAATGGGCGAGATTTCCACATCAGTTTTTGATATTTACTGTTTCAGACGTGAAGAGCAGACATCGATAACAAGTTATACTGTATAATGGGTCTGGGCCGCGAGTTGAATTATTAAGACTAGACGCTCCCGAAATCCATAAACATTGTAGACTTCATCGTATATTGTTAACTTGCACGTTTTATAAATGTTTTTTCCGGAACGCACGACAGATATACTCAAATGCTGATTGTAATGAACTTACGATCTATATCTACACTGACATTTTTCGCTCAACATAGTTGACACAATAAAGAAATTAAACATCGACCAAAACTCTTTCAAAAACACTGGATCCCAGAAAGGATAAACAATCAAATAAACGAGTTATAATATATGAGAAAAGTATTTAGTTCTAAGTGTTAATCTGTCAAATTAACCCGAACGTTTCCGTCAGTATTTAACTGACTTCTTCAGGGGTGGGTATAAATACATCTAGAAAAGGTAAAACATAGCCTCAAAAATAAAAAAGATGAACGTAAACGTCTTGTATTATCAATGACATAACCATTGCAATGTCACTCACTTAATAAAATCACTCGTGTTTTGGTAGGCCTAATTCTCAAGAAATTAACTATTGTATTTGCCAAAATAATCCACTTGTCGAATAAGTTTCGGTTTGCTGGATTGACTTTGAATGCTACAGAGCGCACTTTTAAAGACCAATTAGTTATCGAGACCTGAAAGAAGTAAGTAGATAGTCTAGAGCGTTAAACTTCAAAATTACAAGATAACAAGAAAACAACGTCAACACATCGTTTCCGATAGTGACATGAACATTTAAGAAGACTCACTAAAGCAAGAGGAGTAATTAGAGGCTGCGACAAACGTCAGTGTAGATATCGCAACTTGTCATATAGCTGACACGACCGGTACAGATGGTAATTATTCTGTCTTATAATAACGGTGTTTCTTTTAATCGATACATTCTAGACCTTTGCTCTTATTTTCTGTACTGTTTGGCTGTCTAGGGAGGTTGTTTTCTGAATGCGATTATAGCACATATGCAAATCGACATTTTTATTGATGTTTGATTGTTTTTGTACCAATGTATTCGAGGCCCTTATTTGATTCACCTGGTATAAAATAACCGCCATATGCAGAAAATGCAATGATGAATAGTTATTTAAGCATTGTACCCAATTTATCCATTTATATTTTGCTTATACATTGTTATATGCAGAGGTTGTACGATTGTACGTTGTAGTCTATACTTTTACCGGACAATAGGGAAACGTTCAGTGAGTATTGTTGAAAAAAAATAACTGGAAAATTAGAAATGTGCATATCAGGAATACACCGATGTAGTTCACACTGCATCAAAGTAGAGATGAGATATGATGAAACAAAAAATAACATCACAATTAACTGGGAGGGTTATCGCCTTTACATTTTGCCAATATGGGTTCAAACGAGGTTTCATGATGCACAAACCTCACACTTGCCTTTTTTAGTCTACTGCAACAACCCATTAACTTGACAATGCTTCACGGAGAACCTTACTGAGTCTAGAGCACACATCGACAGCAAGAACACGGTGGCAGAAATACACGGAACAGACCGAGTTTCTGCGTTCCTTTCGAAGATTTCACTAGACACTTTTATAAACTCTTAAACCACGACCTCCTTCATGTAAAGAAGAGGCAAGAAAAGTGATCAACTGTAGATGAGTCAGTTGTGAAATATGTAGAGCGCAATAGATTATCATGTCTATAAATTGGGTCTTTAATATATTAAATGGGTTTTCAAAAATCAATAAAGTATCATTGCCATAAGAACTGTCTGTAAAAAAGTTCTATGTTCATTAAATGTGATAAACTTTTATTTTCGCTTATACGGGACTAGTTAGCTCTTATTAAATTATAAGGTAGTGAAGTATACTATGTGTAAAATCATACAAGTACAAAGGGAAAGTTTGAGACAACCGACTTCAACAAGCAGTAGGATCTCTTTGTGTCAACCTTCTATCGAAGGCGACACAACGAAGAAACTAATATGTATTTTAAATCTATAAAGATCATTTTATCTATCCTCTACAGATAATAATTATTTCATACTAAACATTTGTAATACAAAACCGTCTTTCATTTCTAAGAACTTTAATGATGAATGTGGTTCTGTACTTTCTAAAAGCGTAATAATAGCAGTTGATCATGCAACATGTGCGTGTCTTCTTATAAAAATAACCATGAAATCTAGTTTGTGTCCGGCTTAGAACAGAGAAATCATATTAAGACAGAACGCTTTTATTTGTTAATATGAAATGTTTTTATTGTTCACTCGTTAAAAAGAGTGATATCTTCAAATGAGTAGCATTATCACAATTGTTTGTTTCGTCATCTAAATAAGATCGGTAGACCATATTCACACCCCCGTAATGGATGAAATAAAAACATATAGATACTTTTAAACCGTGAAAATACTGATTTGCGCCCAACTGGGGCTATTCTGCATTGGCAGTTATACGCATTTCCAACTGCCCGTGAACGGCTCAATCAAACCAATTCTTCAATGTTTTCATATTTCATGTGTTTTGTGGCTTCCAAATTTCCTTTTCCATCTACTTCAACATCAATATACAGCGAATTCTCTGATCAGTCAGCGATTTAGCGGACGATTACATCAGACAGAAGTTTGATGAGATACAGCGGACGTCGGAGTGTAAGTGCATGCTTATTCAATGATTTAAAATGTCAATAAAGGTGGTTGTTAAAAGGAGTACGGTGTTCTTTATATGATCAAAATCTGTCCGGAAACGCTGAGCAAATGAGAAAAAAAATTGTACCTGAAGCGAGTGTTTTTTTCATTATATAATATAAATGTGTGCACATCACTCTTAAAGTCATCCTAAGACACAAAACAAGTTAATCAACGCTATTGATCTGAGGTTAACAGGTCAACGTAAGAATAAAATTAAAAAAAAAAATACTTACATGAACATGTAGTTGAGAACGCCGGAACCTTATGTATTATGTAGTTGGTCTTAAGGTAATTATGTAATATATTGTTTTTGCCCTGTCCGTCTGTCCGTCATTCCGTCTGTCACACTTCGTTTCCGCTCAACTCGAGTACCCTTTGACCCAGAGCCTTCAAACTGCATAGGGTGATAGCCCTTATTGAGTAGAAGAACCCTATTGATTTTGGGGTCAGTAGGTCAAAGGTCAAGGTCACAGTGACCCAAAGAGTGAAAACCGTTTCCGCTCAATAACTCGAGTACCTTCTGACCCAGAGCCTCCAAACTTCATAGGGTGATAGCCCTTATTGAGTAGAAGAACCCTATTGATTTTGGGGTCAGTAGGTCAAAGGTCAAGGTCACAGTGACCCAAAGAGTGAAAACCGTTTCCGCTCAATAACTCGAGTACCCTTTGACCCAGAGCCTCCAAGCTTCATAGGGTGATAGCCCTTATTGAGTAGAAGAACCCTATTGATTTTGGGGTCAGTAGGTCAAAGGTCAAGGTCACAGTGACCCGAAGAGTGAAAACCGTTTCCGCTCAATAACTCGAGTACCTTTTTACCCAGAGCCTTCAAACTTCATAGGATGACAGCCCTTATAGAGTAGAAGAACCCTATTGAATTTGGGGTCAGTAGGTCAAAGGTCAAGGTCACAGTGGCCCGAAGAGTGAAAACCGTTTCCGCTCAATAACTCAAGTACCTTTTGACCCAGAGCCTTCAAACTTCATAGGATGACAGCCCTTATTAAGTAAAAGAACCCTATTGATTTTGGGGTCAGTAGGTCAAAGGTCAAGGTCACAGTGACCCGAAGAGTGAAAACCGTTTCCGCTCAATAACTCAAGTACCTTTTGACCCAGAGCCTTCAAACTTCATAGGATGACAGCCCTTATTGAGAAGAAAAACCCTATTGATTTTGGGGTCAGTAGGTCAAAGGTCAAGGTCACAGTGACCCGAAGAGTGAAAACCGTTTCTGCTCAATAACTTGAGTACCCTTTGACCCAGAGCCTTCAAACTTCATAGGGTGATAGCCCTTATTGAGTAGAAGAACCCTACTGATTTTGGGGTCAGTAGGTCAAAGGTCAAGGTCACAGGGGCCCAATGAGTGAAAACCGTTTCCGCTCAATAATTCGGGTACCCTTTGACCCAGAGCCTTCAAACTTCATAGGATGACAGCCCTTATTGAGTAGAAGAAACCTATTGATTTTGATGTCAGTAGGTCAAACGTCAATGTCACAGTGGCCCGAAGAGCGAAAACCGTTTCTGCTCCATAACTTGAGTACCCTTTGACCCAGGGACTTCAAACTTCATAGGTTGATAGCCATTATAGAGTAAAAGAACCCTATTGATTTTGGGGTCAGTAGGTCAAAGGTCAAGGTCACAGGGGCCCCGAAGAGTAAAAACCGTATCCGGTCAATTACTGGAGTACCGCTTGACCCAGAGCATTCAAACTAAATAGGGTAATAGCCCTTATTGAGTAGAAGAACCCTATTGATTAAGGGATCAGTAGGTCAAAGGTCAAGGTCACAGGGGTCTGGGCGCAGGGGGGGGGGGGCGGCGCAGGGAGGAAACATGCGGAAAGAGTTACGTGTACAATCTATAGACAAAACGTGCATAACACTGCAACTTCCTGAATTGTCAAAAAGAGCTTTTCATAATTGTCAGTTAGTATCATAATCTAATTGAAAACCTCTGCATTGGAAGCTTTATGAAAAAGTGAAATATTCATATAAGGAACGCGCAGAACGTGTTTCGGGTCGTAAAAATTAAATCGTATGTAAAGTGATTTTTCAATATATTTTTCCCAGAGGAGGACTGACATAAATTAAGTTAAATATGTATCACATAAGTAATATAAAGATGTACACAGTATTCAACAACCCCCGTTGTATAATATATAAGAGCTGGCAGCTTTAACATTAACGGAATTATTTTTAGTCCGCATTAGATTGTCTTGTAGGTTCTCTTTCAAAGGCAAATTACAACATTATAATTTTAACAACTTAATTGTAATAAAAACATTACCAAGAATGAAACGACACTTTAATGTGTTGCAAAAACTAGCTTTGTTTGCATTTTTTTTCAAACAAATATTCCATTTCCTTCTGCTGTTTCTGGATACATCTGGTTTTCCATTGAATGAAGATTCCGGTTTTGCATGGGGTTATTTTGTTTATTAAGGAAAAATATTGGTTTGATAACGTTGATGGTTGTAAAACGTTGAACCTTTCAAGAACTATGTTGGAAGAAGTTTGGACGATTTGCTATTATTCGACACGTAATCACTTAAGACTTTACAAGCACTGCGATAGAATAAATTTAAGATGGAAATTTTGACAATATATTTGGGAAATACTAAAAATGTTATTGATTTCTTCAAACAAGCTTTTACTAACAGTTGTAACAAAACGGTCTTTATTTGTATATTTTAACTTAACGACTGGTGTTGACAGTTGTGTGAAGGCCGAGAATAAAGCCGCACTGTATCTCAACTGACATGATTAATCAGTTAAAAATCGTGGACCTATCAATTTTTTATAGATACATGTATTAGTTTTGACGAGTATATTGCGTACATGATAACATTAAAGCGAAATCTGCAATTCGGACTGACCACATCAAGAAGTCATAGCTTCCAAATACAGCCAAACAGTAGGGAACAAATAAACATTGTTTATAAAATAATCAATGTCAAAATACAGTCAACGAAAATGGTAACCCGAGGGATTCCATCTTAGAACGGTCAGTGACAAAACACTAGGTTCTCATATCAACCAATAAGTACAAGTTTTAACAGAATACATAGGTGCAGTATGGTACTTAGGCCTATATATGTTTTTTAGGTTCACCCAACCCTTCATCAAAATATGGCTGACCCTACCATTAAGGTCTGTCTAATAAGTAAAATATGCATCTACTATGTTGTTAAGTTTTGTTATGTACAATGACATTTTTTAACTTTTTTCAGTACAGTACTCACATTTCCAACAACAGTCTTGAACTTGATAAACCAGGGCAGAGTCGCTTCAACATGTTGTTCATAATAATTCTTCTTTACAAGCAGAAACCCCTAGTCGCAAAATTAAAGATTGAGTTTGCATTGACAAGCTAATGTGAACGGTACCGATAAAAAAAATCCTTCCTGCCCTACAAATTCCAGGAGAGAATGTTTCTTTAACAACACTTTTGATTTTTTTGGCCCTATCAGTGCACTATCTGCAATGCTGTATTGATTGGCTTCATCATAAATGGGATTGATGTCATTTAATTGGTGCCACAAAAGCGAGGTTTTTTGAAAAATAAATGTATTTTCAAAATCCACCTGTTTGCTCTAAACATGTGCTTGTTTTTCGTAACATTAAATCTTGTTGCATATCTTTACTCCACGTGCTCGGCGGAGACCTGAAGAAGCAACAAGCAAGTAAGTACTAATTTTTGTTTAGAAGTAAATGGTTCCAATTATGTTAAGCAGAAGTAACACAAAAAATAGTATTAAATGTATTAAATGGATCCAGATAATTATACAAAATCTCGGGGGAAATAATTCGAAATCAGCTGGTTCCGAAAAGGTAGGCATGTTCATTGTCCAAGATTATAAACTGAGCATAAAACACAGTCTAAAATCTCAAGCATCTGACTGGTTAAAATGAGGACCAGTCGCCATTTCATCAGATGCTTGAGATTTGAGACTCGTTTCCAATCTCAGTTTTATAACCTTCAGTCCAGTATCCAGGCAGCCACCAAACGTAAATCACAGTTATTTTCGAATATTCCTCCACGTTTTTTATGATAAATGCTTGTTTGGAAGTAAACAATAAAACACTTTTTCTATAACATTAAATGTTCTGCACACTAAATATTTATTAAGGAAACCTTTATGTTTCATCAAATTCATAATAAATAATTGTCCGAACATAAGACTTAAATTACATGCACATCCACTAGACGCTTGTCAAGCAATTATTATTGATAGTATAGACGTCATTCAAGTAAGCTTTTTGAAATACGATTAAACCATGATTATTCACTATTACATAAAGTTGGAAATCAGTGCGACTGGAATGAATGTCAGTACATTTTAACCAAGAAAGGCATATGTACCGAGTTCTTAGTGCCCGCTGCTTAAGGTACAAATGCACGTCGTTAAAATCTCGGGTGTGAATTGTACTGTACACAATATTTTGTGATTTAGCAGTATTTAATCAAAATGTTCTGAAGAAAACAAAATGCCACTTACACTGTTATATTTGTTTATAACTCATTTGTTTTGATGCAAAAAACTACGAGTATCACGAAATCGTTATTCATTGCCTACCCGCCCTTTTGCTTGACAGTTCTGTCGGTATCTTAGGTTTTATCTGCGCTTTTGCCTTCAACATTTGAACAAGTTGAAGGTTGGATTGAACTTCTTTTTCACCAAGACAACTTGTACTTGTTTGTACATATGAGAACCTGTTAGGGCAAGTGTGAGGTTGGTGCATTTTAGAACATGGCTTAAATCCCCATAGGCGAATCGTTTTGCCACTGGGCGTTCCAAGGCGATAACCCCAAAGGTTTTCTTTAAACCCCAAGTGGCAATTGGATTTGCCACTGACCGTTCAAAGGCGGTAACCCCTCGGGTTCTCATTTTTGTTTATTGTTAGTGGTGTCTTTATTGAAACTGATCATTTTATTAACCATGCTCTCTCCCACTCTCCTCTTCTTGACTGTGTGGGGAGGCTGTTTTTTCTGAATGTGGCGATTCCTGATATGCATATTTCACCTTTTTGTTCATGCATTGTTTGAAGTGTCTTATTTGAAAATTGATCTTACAAACCCATGCTCTCATTCCTCTCTAAACATTTGGCTGCGTGGGGGGGGGGGTGTATTTTATTGGTGTGGCAGTTCCTGATATGCATATTTCTCTTTTTAAGGTTACAAACAAAACATGTATGTGCAAACAATTTTTACTGGAACATTTACAATGTTTAAAGCAACATATCTGAAAAGTGATTAAGGTTGTAGTTTTAGAAAAGCTTACTGTTTTCAGTCATTGGAAAAATTATGATATAATCACAAAAAATAATCGGAGGAAATATTTTGTAATAATTATTTAGGAATTTGCAATTTGTAAACTTGAACTTTACATAATTGCTAAGAAATTTATTTTAATATCCACACTAATGTAATGGAATCACATTTCTATCAGTCTCTAAGAATTCAGTACTGTATTCCAAACTGCAATTTAAAGTATCGTTCCCATCTACATCTATTTAAATATCTCAGTAGCTATCTTCTTGCATTGTGGCGGCTGTTAAAGGTTTCTCGTACATTCAATCAGTACTGTTATCAATTTTTCAATTGAAAAAAAAAATGAATTATGCTTATCAGGAATGGCCACACCCAGCAGACACAGCGCCGTTGAGCACGAAATAAAATGTTTGCATGAATATTGCGTAGCGCTCAACCCGGAGCAAGGCGGTGTATAAGTATATCCTTTCTCATTACAGTTCATGATCAGGCTCAATCAAACCTAACCTGCAATATTTCGATTTTGTTGTGTTTTTCGGTGGCTTACAATTCGCATTGTCCTTCTATTTAAATATAATTAACTTCTATTTGCCATTTTTCACAGCTTATAGTAAATTTCAGAAATCAATATCTTATTTTTCATGTATCAGTTAACAGAAACCGCTACTTTGAAACAGGTAATGCTTGTTTTACTTCTGTGTTAATTTCAAAACTGAATGCTGTCTTATAAGCAGGGACTATTTTCATGACTTATATAAGTTTGTTATAAGTTTAAAAACATGTGCCGTATAAAAACATGTCATGTACTAAACATGTCCTTTTTAGGCTATACATTTTGTACTAGACCCCCAATGCCTAACAAGAACTGTGAGAGGAGACAGCGCGGTCGACTCTTCTTTTCCTTTAAATATTGCAATATGAAGATTACATGAACAATAAAAATATCGCAAAAAAGGATATCAATCGGCTGCCGTTTTCTCAAACATTAAAAAGCAAATTTTTATTTGAAATACGCAAAAAAAACTAGAAGCGAGTATTTTGGTGCGAACACGACATTCTAAAAGTCACGTGTCACCCTGAATAAGATAACAGCTTTAACAAAGGAAACTGGTAACTTATCTCAAAACATCAGAGACGATAAAAGAGTTGACTAATGCTGACTGCTTAAGTAAGTGCGACCTTTAAAGCCTGACAGGAATTGATAAATTTATTGTGAAGTGCTTTGAACGCACCATCTGGAACAAACAGGGTCACTAAAGTTCGTTTTTAAAAAAAAAACATGGTACTGGCATTTTAAGGAAAGTGAGGACAGGACAGGCATGAAAACAAAAATCTGACATTTTTAAATAACTCAAGAAAAGAGACTCTCTGAAGAGCTTTCGTAACAGTACTGAAGACTTTAAATTAGGATTTTGATCCATTTAATACTAGTTTCGAACACATCACAAGATACAATAGCGAGTGACACAAAAAGGCAAGAGTGCTAACATTCAACATCATGACTGTTGATGGTGGATTTTGAGAAAGGATGACCTCATGTAAGTTGATTATAGCTTTTAGGAAAGAAACGAATAACCACAGAGGACATTAATACTTCTAGATAAGTCACAAGTCAGAATGGGGTGTTGAATCCTTCAACAGTAGGTAAAAGCAGCGGAAGTACTACAAATTTTGATTTCAATTAGATTTTTACCCAGTGAGCGACCTCCGTAAATATCTGTTAAACTGCATCACTTCAAAAGACACCGATCACGTTTTATGTTAAGCGACTACTGTTAAAACTGCAGCTCCAATCAGCAGACGCTGCGTTCAACTTCCAAATAAGTATAAGGTGTCAATCACTTTTTGTCGCTGTGGGTTCATTCTCCTTTTGTATATGTAGCACTGAAGAAAGGTGTTGATTTAAAGTAAACTAAGTCGTAACTAACTACGAACAGCTTTCTGCCAAAAAAAAACTTTCCCGCTTCTTCTCAAAGGAAATATCCGTCGCCACGACTGCATCTTACTGAAATCGAAATTAAAAAATTATATCGGGAAAATGAAAACACACAAGTTATGCATATGATTTTATTTTGGCCGAAATAAAGGCTGCAGGTTAAGAAAATTCATTGACAAACAGAATGAAAGCAGCCAGAGCACCCACTAAGTGTTATAACATCAATTTTTAAGCACCTTAACATCGAACATTCATAATAATATCACATTACGCATGTAATATCAAACAGCAATAATAAATTATACAATGAAGAAACTTACAAAAAGAAGAGGGTGGGTGGGTGGGAAATCAATTTAGACAACCGCTCACTGCGACGTAAAACTTACAATGAAAGCGGTGAGCGCCAAATGCAGTCAAGCGGATAAGGGGGCGGAAGAGTTAAATCCCTTATAATTATTATTTTTCTAAGGAAAAATTGTAAATTATATCGGGAAAATGAAAACACACAAGTTATGCATATGATTTTATTTTGGCCGAAATAAAGGCTGCAGGTTAAGAAAATTCATTGACAAACAGAATGAAAGCAGCCAGAGCACCCAAAACTAACTCGGCCAAAACCATAAACCGACAATTAAATTGACAAAGCTACTTTTTTTGCCGCATGAATCAAAGTTTCATCAGAAAATCGTAAATATCGCAAATAACAGTCCGACTTCCAGTTGCCAAATAACTGAACTAGCTCCCCCGGCACTCCGCATTTAAAGTAGAAGGAGGCACCGCCTCTTCTAAAAGAGTGTAAGGTATATTCCGCGGCTCCTGATACGGACGTGCGCTTCATGATACGTTTAAAAGTTTTATCAAGCGTACTTGCATCTAACGGAAATAAAGAGGAAGACTCTTTAACACAAAAAAGTGGATCTGAAGCGGCCGCCGGAACTAGTTCACACATATCGAAAAAGGCGGCAACTGGACAAAGATCAGATTTGTCATTCTTGTACATAGGTAAAATGACATTCCTGTCACCAAATTGATTAGTCTTGGCATATTTTAAATTAACGAGAATGCCAAAATCAGACACAGAAACATCATTTCGACATAAATATTTAGTAGTATCAAACGCCAGCTTAGTCGGAGGGACAATACTAGATTTCCTACACATCATATAAAATGAAAATAAAAGCACACACCAAATAGTTGCGTAAAAAGGTGATTTTAAATCAATCACACTTCTAATTTCACGTAAAATCCATGGAGTTACAGGAGGTGCTTGATGAGGCGAATGAAATTAAAGTTTCGCAAGACCTCTGAAGGTCAACTGCAAAGAAATATTTGAAATTTCTGGGAATTCACAATCTCTAAAAACATGATATAAACGTACACCGTTAATGTAATTCTTGATAGACTGGACAGATTTCATACTTCTACTTAAAAACTGTGCATACAAACACAACGTATCCACATTAACCGGACAGTCATTAAGATCAAAGTAAGCACAGAAAAGTAAATAGGAACGAATTTGAGTCTGAAGATTTTTGTAAGTACCAAGAGCATAAGCGGATTTCTGTGTAACTTTCAACTGACGACGGAGACAGTCTATTCCACAGGTAGCCACATCAGTAACATCTGTTAAATAAACAAAATTTATTTTTTTTTACCACAAAATACTTAAGAAAATTTACACTAGAGCCTAACGCATTCTAAGCCTCGATGAACCAACACATTAACGAATTTAGTTTTAAAATAAACCAAAATTTATAGAGAAACTTAAATAGCATAATCTATGCTAAAATCAAACAATTAAACAACATTCATATAAGGGGTATGCACCGATTAAATATAAAGCATATTTCACTAAAATCACAAGCTCAGCACATCAAATTGACATATTATTAAATGAATCAGAAGAACCATAATTCACCATCTATTTTCAAACTTAAATAATAAGTCATCCACTTCAACCTCATTTAAATCACAGGTGTCCGCTTCCTCAAAGAACTGAGTTTTATAGCGCGGGCTTAGGTGCCAGCGGCTAAGTAAATCCGCAAGTCGGTTATCTGTGGAAGATAGGTGAACGGCTCGAATCTCAAACTCCTGTGTGCAAGCGAGAAAAACCACCTCTCGCATGCATTGAAGAAGAACAGAATCTTTGGTTCTACCAGAATTTAACACATAACAAACTGCTTCATTATCACAAAATATAGTTATTTTTCTACCTTTCCATTTGCGTGACCACAATTTCAACGCAACCATAATACAGAATAACTCTACCTGAGCGATATTAGAGCACATTTGTAACACAAATTCTGGAAAAACTCTATGAAAATACTCTCTATTTTCCTGAATAGCACCACATCCTGAAAGACAAGCATCACTTGCAAACACGACATCAGGAGCTGACCAATTACAGGTTTTAATCATAGACACACCGTTGTAAATCTCAACAAATTTTTGCCACCACACTATATCTCTCCTGAATTCTGCATTTAATCTTACTTTATGATTTTGTAAGTTTAGACCACGTAAAAGCACAAGTATACGTGAAATAAAAACACGACTAGGCTTAACACATTTGCCTATAAACTGCAATTTTCCTAATAACGATTGAAGCTGACACTTGGAGGCATGTTTACGGTTGATCCAAGATAGAAGTAGGTCACGAATTTCGGTTAACCTCTCCTGGGTGACACGGAGTTCCATGCGCTCTGAATCCAGCAAGATCCCAAGAAAGACTATACTCGTGGAAGGAGGGCACGCCTTCTTGATGTTCTCTTGAGCACCGATACGTTCCAACGTCTCAGACATTATTGCAAACGACTGAGAACAGCGTTCGGGGGTATCAGCACCACCAAAGTCGTCCAGGTAGTTAACAGCCCTGACATTTTGTAACATCAAGATGTAACGTATCATGTTCGTTACACGTTGGCAAATGTACGCCGCAGAACGTAATCCAAACGGCAAAGCGCAGTCAATATAAATATTATTACGCCAATGTACTGCTAGGAAATGGATATCTCCTGGATCAACAAATATCTGTCTATATGCCCGAGATAAATCCGTTTTGAACATACAGGCACCTCGTCCGCATTTCAGCACTATTTCTACTAGTGAATCTACCGACGGATACGTCAATGTAATCTCCTCACCAAGATAAAATCCTTCAGAATACCACTATTAACTGAAGTCAATTCTGGCCAGCTTAGGTCCACAATAACTCTTCTTGAACGTTCATCTTTCTCGACCGTATTCAAAGGAGAAAAACACAAATCACAACACAATGGATTCTCCTTAAAAGGTCCTGTAATAGCTCCATGTTGTAATTCCGTAGCAATATGCTTGTCTACATGCTCCGCATAACGCAAGGCACCTTTATGATTTGTAAGGTCGGAAACAGGGAGCTTAGATGCGCAGTAGCCGATTGGAAAACCATATTCCAACAAATCACATATTTCATAGTCTTCATAATCAAATAGAACTTTACGTAAATATAAAATATTCCAACCAGTCTTCAAAGGAATTCTAGCACCTTTAAAATTTGGAACACCGGAATTGTAAACAATATCATGTATCTGTACAATGTTCACAGTTCCGTGGTCACACTGATCCGACGAGCTATTAGTCAACTTTACAGCGTCCGATCCGTGATAACGATCAACAGAATCAGACTCAGTTAACGATATGAGAGGAATGCTTTCAAGCCCCGGGTTAACGACCACCGACTTTTGAAAACGATAAAAAAACCAGGGTCAGACGACATCAACGAGATCCCGGAAATGTCAGCATCAGACGAAGAACTCAAACGATTAATGGACGTGACGCACAAGAGGGAACTGGACACATCGGACGTACAGGGTCCAGTATCTAGTCAGTCTTGCTTATGTGGACAGGAACCGGAAGTCTCCGGGTGTTCTCTTAGTTCACGATCCTTCATATAACACGTAGCACACACATGTTTTACAGTTCTTAATTGTGATCCAATACGAGCCTCGTGAGGAGCTGCTATTTTGCACGCACCCTTCTGATATAAAGAGCAGAACCACGTGCGCTTTCTAGACGATCCAGACGGAGAAGAAGACTGCACCGAGGAGCGGACCGCGGTAGCCTCATGTCCCCGATCTAACAGAAGATTTAAACTTTCAATATCTGCAAAGCTGTCACTCCAATAGCGATTGCCTCTTTCAATGTCCAGTAATATTTGTCAATCAATTTAGACAACCGCTCACTGCGACGTAAAACTTACAATGAAAGCGGTGAGCGCCAAATGCAGTCAAGCGGATAAGGGGGCGGAAGAGTTAAATCCCTTATAATTATTATTTTTCTAAGGAAAAATTGTATATATCAAAAGGGTAGTGCAGAATCAACAAATTCGGGTAAATGGTGATTATTTCATGCTTATTGTTTATTATTGTGCCATGTTCAAGAGTTATTAGTCACCTGCTGGTTTTAGCAGAGAGAGTGGGGACTATAGGTTTACCTATCGCCCGTCTGTCCTCCTCTCTGGAAAAAGCTGGAACCTATAATATCTTAAAAAGGTATGCAAACCTATATTAGATACTTGACATCTGGTTAGATAAGAACAAGAAGAAAATGCACATCATTTTATTTGTTTGTGGGACAAAACCTTTCTCTGTCAAAAAGGTAGTGAAAATACAACTTTTTAACGTTATAGGCTAGGCGCTGTCGCCGTGACGGTGCGGGTTTGCGCTCAGGTAGAGGCTTTATCATTTATCTATGGGATTACTTGATAGTATTCAAGCTACATAATTTATGACATTTTGTATTCGGAATAACAGAGATTAAGGATGTCATTTGAAAATTTCGTTCAGTAATGATTAACTGGATTTAGCTATTTATCATGCAACTTTATTTAAATTACATAGACAGCGTTGACATGTTATTTTCAAGTGATATCAGTAATTGACAGATACAACGTTTTAGGCCCCGCCCACTGACGGAACTACTTTCTAACGAAGCCCTACACCCTAGCTTATTTCTTATTATCGCCTCAATATGCAAGCAGTGTAAGACAGTTGTCTAATAACATACCAGTTCTACTCTTTGGCATGTTCCCCAAGTGAGAAAAATATACATTTGTACTGTGAAAGAGTCTATACAATTTGCTTGAAAACAGGGACCGAAGTTACCTGTCAATAAAACTAACGTCATTCTGTGAACAACAATTCACTCCAGCATGATAGTGCATTTAATTTCAGACACATTGTAATAAATTGAATAATTTGGATTCAAAATGTGTTTTATTGTTTCTTATTTTGTGATAACAGATTGATATGTGCTTAAACCAATGGTGTTTTATGAATCGCCGAGTGAATGACAGCATCAAGCCCATTTAGGTTTTCGACCTTGTCGGAAACAATTAAAAATTATGGTTTTGCTGCTTTTGTCAAATTTCAACTGACTGAAGAAAACAAATAAAAAAAAGAATTTGTGTTGTTTGGACATGCACATGCAGAGACTAGCTTTTTTCAAGTAGCTAACTGGAGTGGGTAAGTGGATTTTACACATTGGATGCCAATTACTTGTAAACTTCAACTGTTCAAGGATGACAGGTTTCTTAATGGTTTATGCAAAATTTATTCTTGTTTCAATATATTTTAAAAATTAATTGTTCTTTACACGTTTAAAACGGAAAACAATTTCAACCAAATGGCCGACTTTCTACAAAACTGTGTGTAAGTGATCAAACTTGGTATTTGGTTAGAAAACAATTTCCGTTGTATTTCTTTTTTCGGGGACAAATATTTATGTTAGGAAATATGAATAGTAAAAATACAACATTTTTGTGGGCTGAACATTACTCAAAATGGTTTTAGTCACTAACAAGGCTGAAGCCCGGATTGTGACAATTGTATAACTATCGACTCTCAGCGATTTGACATTTTCAAGATCTTTAGGACAAAAATATTACAACTGTTTAACGTAGCAGCTGTTACAACATTTTCACAAGAAAATTCATTAAGATCAGCAAACTATCGTTTTCACATCTGGTATCTCGTTTGATCTTTTACCATTACTTTTATTTATTTTAAAGAATCACTGTGTAACAGGCTTTGTAGGTTTCTTGGCTCAACAGATGACAAAGACAGCGGTCATGCCCTTTTGGCAGATAATTTATTTGTCGAGACAGAGAACTTTGCTTGATAAAAGTATAGAACAGAAAAGTTATTTGGAACAAATATTATCTTTCACAAATTATTGATTGGAGTTTTCATCGGAGGGGACTCCGGTATTACTTGAAATACTCTGCCAGCTTTGTTCAGGTTCGGATCAAAGATTTTGACAACCAAAGTATATTTTTTTATTATACTGCAAAGAAATTTCCTTGAATTTGATTGGATAATTTGCCGCTGATGTATATCCGTATTTACGGATCGGCCGTAGATATGAACTGTACGTGCCTTAATTTCCCCGTCTGGCCTCTCATCTTTTGTTGTCGTCCGCCATTTTGTTTTGAATTTACGTAAAAATGCTTAATTTGAAGCCGATCTTGTAAATTATAAAGCGGTATGCTTAGGGATTACTAAAATTATTACAGAAAATATTTCTGTTATGTTTTTAACGCTGAAAACGATCAGATTATTCTCAAATTTTGTAAATAAATATCAAATCGATTATCCATTCAATTTCTATAGAAGTGACGTCATGCAGGTAAATTAATGACGTCAGACATGTAATTATTGAGGTTCTCAGAGGGGAATTAAGCCGTTCGGCGTAAAATAAGCGAAATAATCGAAACATCGATGTTTTCTTATTAATTTTGTCTGAAAAAGTCTTTGCAGTATAATAAAACAATTATTTGGTTCCTTGAAAGGGTATGTGAGGATTTATTGCCGGTCTGGGTGTCATATTATCCCTCGCCTGCGGCTCGGGTAATATGACACACAGACCGGCAATATATCCTCACATTCCCTGTCAAGAAACCAAATAACTATATAATACCAGCATCGAATAAAATGGGTGATACATAGCGTAGCAAAAACCAAGTGACGATGTACAGTGCGTGGCCTCTCTTTTTTCAAGAAGTAAAATATAGATAAAACACGCACAAATTTTACACTGCGTTGTCCAGTACAGACAATTTTATACAGTCATTGAACAGGAAATTTACAACATCTGCAGCACAGACAGGTCCATTTTCACGAATGATTGATCAAACTACAATATGACTTGACTTGACAGCCGTACATGCCTATTAGTTAAAGAATTATTTAAAATCTAACCAACAACTTTGCGATTTTCTTGCCTTACCGCACAAAATCTCCTACATTGACACCTGTTATGCCTGTTAAAAGCGTTGCTTATGCCGTGATCGCGGCTTAGTGCCGTTCGCGAAGCGTACTAGGTTAGCCAGGGTGAGATATGACGTCAATCAATGAGCAAGAAGATGGTTCTGACCAAGATAGTAATACGATTGAGAAAAAGTGAGAATGACATGTAACTGGCCATAATTTTAACTGTCTCCTGGATGATAAAGTGAAATATGCATATGGGGAATCGCCACCCTAACAAAACCCAGCCTCCCCGCGCAGCAAAAAGAAACGAAGAAAAGAGAGGCATGTTTTTATAGGTATGTATAAATCAAATAAGACACCACCCACAATTAATGAAAAAGAGAACCCTTGGGTTTACGGTCAGCGGCAAAACAATTTGCCACTGGGGGTTAAAACCCAGGTTCGAGGGTGCACCAACCTCAAACTTGCCTCAACAGATTCTCATTTCAACAAACAAGTACAAGTTAGTTGCCTTTACATTTGAATGAGTATTATTTTAAAACAAAAATACAGAAATAAACAAGAGTAAACCAAAATGAAAACGCAAGTTTACGACTGAGTTTATCAGTGTTCAAGAATCTTTAAAAGGCATCATGTCATTATTAAACTTATCGAAAATATTGCGTGAGAGATCAGACGAATAAAAGTCACGATGTTGTTAAAGTTATCTCAGTATTTATTTAAAATATCCTACTTTGGACAAGAAAGCAATGTATGGCAATATTTTGTGTTTGAAGTTTGAAAATAATTATTGTAAATTAACAGACACTCACTGTTTAATTGTTAACAAAGTAATGAGTTTCGAATAATCTAACTTGCTTTTAATTGTTGGAACAGACTATTTTAGTAACATTCAGAAAAATGCATATTAACATGGTTAATTCAATTGAACAATTTCAAAACTTATTAGAAATGAGCGTTTAAAGGTATGAATAATATTTAAATACCTAAAGATGCTGAAGTTCAATTTCTGGTGAATATTTAAATATAGGCAAAACAAAGAATAAGAATTTGTTACAATTATTACGTTTCACACTATACGTTATTTCATTTTCAAAAATTTAATTTTAGTGTTTTAATAAAATGAGATATTAGTGTATCTAAAAATACACATACATAGTCTTTGATGTTGTTGTATGCCAAACTATTGTCAGTGCACCCTTCTACTGAATGCCCGACTCGAGCCTTTGTTCAATTTGTTTACCGCAACCTGTTAAACGGATCCTTGGCTATGCAAACTTTGCCTACCGTCATACGATTTCGCGTGTTATCTTAAGTGTAAGGGATGTTTAGTGAATGCTACATATCAGGAACTAGTATTAAAAGGTAAAAAAATACAATTTAAGGATTTTCAAAATTACCAAAACATACAGTCTTCTTAAAGACTAGGAAATACATACAAATTTGACAGTTAGTTATTCAATTAAATAGTTGTTAGTTTTAAACAGTTGACACAACAATTGTATCGCAACCAACAAGGTTAATCGGAGTTAGCTTTAAAACATATCATAGTATATATTGCTTTATTGGCTAATAATGTGTAAGAAATAATTACTATTATAGTTACCATGGTAAGAGTTGACAAATCGGTTTATGATATGAAACTTCACGCACCATTGATTCTTAGGCGGTATATAAATCATTCGGAATCAGTGCACTAAGAAATGAAGTTAGAACTTACCAATTTTAATGCAACACCAGGCATGTGGGACATATTCGTTCCTAGAGGCCTGACTTAAGAATTGTAAGGTTAGTTAACCTTTGAACCGGTTTTACCCTGCCCCCACCCCAGCAACAGATGTTTTGCATACTCAAAGGGACACACTGTGAGTTTCTTGTTCGTTAAACTTTGCTGATGTTGCATTTGTTTAATTTAGTCATATAAATTAATTTTCAATCTGGCAGTCTTCTACGATTACTTAAATTGGCTTGTGTAGGTTGATCTTTTTAGGAGCCACCTGCATTCAGCAACCACCTAGCTTAAACAGCCATTTTGAATGTTTGGAAATCAGTCTCAAATCCCAAGCACCGTGCGACCAGTCGCCATTTCAGCAAATCAGATTCTTGAGATTTAAAATGACTGATCTCCTGATTTAGTTTTATGATCTTGGGACCTGGAAAGAATTATATCTAATGATGTATATTTTATCATTCACTTTATCTATGTATTTCAAATTCAATTATTACTTGAACAAAAACTAAAAAATAATAATAAAATAAAATGTGTTTCACTCGTTTCCTAATATGCATATTTTACTTTTTCATTATTGATTCGACGGACGTGAAAAACAAACACCTACAATTGAAATTAACACATACAACACGAAATCCAATTAACATTTTTTCCGTAACAAAATGTAATTTTACCTACAATGACATTTATTTGAGCTATGACCAGTATATCGACTGCAGGAACATGAAAACTGCAGTGTTCGCATTTCTATCAATGTTTTTCATTTCAATTTCTACTGTTTTCCCTGTTTCCACGAAGATAATAAATGTAATTACATTATGACGTTTGAAATAATTGACCACTTTTCATGTCAACAAACACTTTAAGCCACATTTTGTCTTTATACGTTTATTTGCAGTTTGAATTGTAATTAATTTTGCCAATAATTATTTCGTAAACGGAAAATATCTAATAAGGTAAAAATTTATAAACGTTACGATGCAACTTTTTCTCTTTGCAAAAACGGCCGGTCTGATCGTACGAGTAAGTCCAGCCACTGTATATATGGGCAGTAATGGAAATGCATAGCTCCAGTTTGATAGCAACACGACATTTACGCTAGAAAACAGACTGAGAACAGTCTTTATCTATCCCCAAAAAGGTGACCTTATGGTGGTGAACATTGAACCTTCGATGAGGTATTGTCAAATTAACACCATCCCATTATTAGCGCCGATGGATCTCAAATAAAAATAGATTTGCCCTAAGTGAGAACAGGGTGAAACTGAATAGAATATAATTTTAATAGGGATCTAAGTACATAAGTCCTGCATATCACAAAACGCAAAGGCAAACATTATAAACTAGACAGTTTATCCTAGTGGTGATTAAACAACATCTAAATCGATATAGGCTAAAATATAAAAACACAAGTCATGTTTTATGTTCTATAAACAAATAGTAGTATCGTATCAAGCGAGCTTCAAAGCACGTACTAATTGATAATATAACTGATGAATATAAATATCATATCTTTGTTGAAAAATATTTTTGACTAGAGAAAAACAGCTGCGCAGTGTGAGGTTGATTCACCCTAGAAACTGATTTGAAACCCCAGTGGCATATTGTTTTGCCACTGACTGTTTTAAGGCGGTTACAACACGGGTTCTTGTTTTCCTTAATTGTTGGTGGGGTGGTGTCTTGTATGAAACTAATTTTCTTATGAACACATGCTCTGTTTTATCTCTACTCTTTCACTGCGTGGGGAGGCTGTGTTTTCTGAGTGTGGTGATTCCTGATATTCAAAGTTCACTATTTTATCATTCGATAGCGTTTCGTATTTGATTTGCTACGCTCAATCACTGTACGGCACGGGATCGATTTCCAGTATGGCCAATACTTATGGACAAAAGTACTGTCCGGTATGTTTTTCCATAATATTTTTAACCAGGTTTTCTTTAGAAAAATCCAGGTTATTAGATTGGGGTATGTCGTTGGGCGGGCGGGCGGGCGGGCGTCAACATTTTGTGAAGTTTTTTGTGAAAGTTGTGTTTTTCTCAGTAACCGTTCAAGGTACAGCTTTGAAACTTAACATAGTTGTCTGACATATCAATACCAATTACCAGGACAAGTTTCATAATCCCTGACTGTATTTTGACAAAGTTATGCCCCTTTTTCACTTCGAAATTTTGTCAAGTTTTTTGTGAAAGTTGTGTTTTTCTCAGTAACCGTTCAAGGTACAACTTTGAAACTTAACATAGTTGTCTGACATCTCAAAAATAATTATGATGACAAGTTTCATAATCCCTGACTTATTTTTACAAATTTATGCCCCGTTTTCACTTAGAAATTTTGTTAAGTTTTTTGTGATAGTTGTATATTTCTCAGTTACCATTCAAGGTATAGCTTTGAAACTTTACATTATTGTTTGACATCACAGTACCAATTATCAGGTCAAGTTTCATAACCCCTGACTGTGTTTTGCAAAAGTTATGCCCCTTTTTGACTTAGATTTTTTGTTTAGTATTTTGTGAATGTTATCTGTTGATGCCAAATTGCCTGTTGACGCTTAGCTTGGTTTGTGGGTAACTTATATCAACAGGCAGCTTGATATTGCTACCCAGGTGTCTGTGATAAAGGTCAAGGTCACTTGCTAAATATAGAAATTTAGCTTACCCTCAATAACTTGAGTTTGCTTTTACACTGGATGCCAAACTTAGTATGTGAGTAGCTAATATCAAAAGACAGCTTGGAATTGCCA